>CM028673.1:17062500-18262500 GCA_016760335.1 Gastrodia elata
CTCACCATAAGGTGTAGGATCAATCAACTAAGTTCTTAATGAATCATCTAAAGGACTACCTCAAAAAGAAACAAATATAGTATTTTCCTACCTCAAAATAGCCCTATTAAAGGTAGAGCATTTACTTAAGCTTAGAACTATCTTTATACCTTAAAGATCTAAAGTTTCTAATCATCACAATTAAATTCATAATTTAATTATAAGAAGTATAGATGATAAAATTTCATGTAGATTTATAAGTTCAAACATTAGGTTGGATGCAAGAAAAATCAAGTATGCCAACCTCTGATTTTTTATATTAATCAAAAACACTTTAAATTATGGGATAAAATCATAAAATTATTGAGAACTGATTGTTTGTAAATCAATCACCTTTTATTGGGTTATTAAAGATCAATTTATACTAGTTCTCTTGCTTAAAATAAAATCAAGAAAAATCCTACAATTTTGAATAAGATATCAAATCACATGAATCACTTTAATACATACTCTTTTTTCTAACTAATCTAGCATCAAATGCAAATAATCAGTAAGTGTTAGTCAAATTCATGCAAATTAATGAGTGCCCAAATTATCAAAATTGGATAATAATTAAGACTAATTATAACTAATGCAATTCTAAGGTACTTAGCATTTAATTAACAAGGAAAAATTCAGAAATAAATTATAGAAAATTAAGACTAATTATCACTAATATAATCCTACGGCGCACTGTGGCGTGTTTCTGTGCTGCGGCATGCTGTAGTGTTCCCTGGTCGAGAGCTAAGCACTACGGCGCGTTGTAGCGCTGTAACAACCCAAGTTGTTACCTTAGTCAATTAGGACTAATATTAGTCTTAATCTTAATCCTAATTGCTAATTAAGTCATTAGGAGCCACCCTCTAAGACCTAGTCCAAATTAGGAGTCAAATGGATTGAATCCTGATTTTTGGAAAATCCAGAAACCTAGAATTTGACCTTTTTAAATTGACCTCAAATTGAAAAATAAACTTCGCCATTACGCTTGTTTCCCCCAAATTATCTAGGGGTGATGTTTTCGTGTCAATCGGAAGTTGTCAAAATTTTGACGAATATTTTAATAATATTTAAATACCCCGAAAAATGGAAAAATAAAATACTCATCAAATTGAAAATCTGACCTTGCCGTTGTGTTCCTCACCCCTCAATTAGCTACGGGTGAATATTTGGAATTTTTCTGAAATCAAATTAATTAATTAAAATAATTAATTAAATAAAATTTTAAATCCCTTATCGGGTCGGATCCCCGCTGCCTATCGGATCCGACCCGATATCGCGTTCAGATCCAAATCCGAACCCCGCGGATTTGAAATTTGTGGATCGGCCCATCTGATCCATCCGATCAAAATGCGATCGGACGGTCAGGAGACCGTCGTCTCCCTAGTTCGCTCCGCGCTGGTCGCGTGCGAGCCACCGCCTCGCTCTGCCAATCGCCCACCCCCAGGCCTCGAAGGATCCGTCCTCGAGCAATTAAAGCCTTCTCTGATACATCATAGCCTCATTTACGCGAAGCCGAGCCTCTAGAGTCTTCTTCGCTGAGCCCCGCTCGAACCCTAAGTCGGCAACCGTTCGAACCAGGTACCCCCAATCTCCCTATCTACTCACGCAATTCTTAATCGTGATTTTCGAAACCTTATTTCATCGTATGGATTGACAATCAGCCGGTTTGATCAGGCTCAATCCAACCCGATCGAACGGCATAGGCTCAGCATCCACAGTAGAAACCGTTAGTTCCTCGTCCCGAACCCTAGCCACTAGGGTTGGCCCTAGCCGTCGACTTCGGCCACCTCCCGTGACGGTCCTCCCGCGGATGTGTAGATCTCGTCGAGAGCTGTAGTTGGCCTGGCGGGCAGAGGTTGTTCAGCACCGGGAAGGCCGACAAATGCCGTGCTCTAGCCCGGTGCTCTCGGGAAGTCGCGGGGACGATGGAGCTCGGGACGGGCCGGGTCGACCCGGGCCCGACCCGATTTGACTCGGGTCCACGAACCAGTTCACCCGGACTCGGTTCGGGTCGGTCTTGTCCACGTCAGCGTCCAGTCAGCAGATGTGGGGCCCTGACAGGCGCGACACGGGGAGCGTGGGGCCCACTCCCTGTGCCGCGGTCTCGTTGTCTAGGGTAGTGGGACCCAAGCGCAGTGCAGCGCCCAATGAGGCACTGCCACGTGTTAAGGTGGGGCCTACCGTCTCTTCACGCGTCAGCTGTGGGACTTGCCACGGCTCCCGTGTCCAATCATCGCGTGCCACGTGGCAGCCGTGACGCCCATGGGTCAATTCGACAGAAATTTAATATTAATAATTATATTTAATTAATGTTAATTATAATTAATTAGTAATTAATTAAGTTTAACAGTTATATTAGTATATTATATAATATTAAACAGTAAAACATTATTTTAATTAATTAGTAATTTTAGTTAACTATTATTTAATTGACCTCATATTAATAATAATTAGTTAATTGTAATCTAATTAAGATCATTTTAATGATAATTAAATAGTAATTAATAAAGTATTAACATTTAATTAATTCTTAATAATATGATTAATAAATTATCTAATATTAATCATAGAATAAATAGTAAATAATGATTAATTAGGATTAATTCAATTTAATTAATAAATAGTAAATATAATTAATAAATTAATAGTAATTAATTGAAGATTAATTAGCACTAATTCTATTCTTAATTAAATAAATATTAAATATTATTAAATAGATAATTAATTCATTAATTAAGTTTAGATAGTAACATAATTAATTAATTAGTACTAATCCTAATTAAGCAGTAATTCTAATATTTAAAAATATAATTGAAAATATATAAATTAATTAAATAATAGAGTAATTATTAATTAATTAATAATTAATACTAATTAAATATGGATTAGAGAAAATTGAATAATTAATTAATAATATAAAAAATTCATTTTTTTTAACTTTAGGAATGAACAGCAAATTAATATAATTGGAATAAATAAATAGTAACTTTATTTATTTAAATTATTTAACTTAAAATTCTTAAAAGTTTAATAACTTTTTGTAGGATGATCCAAATATAGTCAATATAGGTCTCATTTTACTCAGAAAAATAAAAGAAATCAAATAGCATAATACAAAAATTAGTTTTGGGGTACTATAACATAGTGACATTTTAGGACCTAATTAAACTCTCATAACTTTTAACCTAGTTATCCAAACATAGGCAATATGGGACTTAAAATACTCAGGAGAACAGTCCCAATATTATAGAAATATTAATTTCCTCATTTGGAGCTTAGTTTGAAAAGTAACATTTAGGAGCCTACCTTAAAAATGACCAAAATGCTCATAAACTTCAAATGACCATAACTTGGTCAATTCAACTCTAAATCTAGAAATTCAAAGTGCTAACTAGCTTAGAATTTCAATTTCATCAATAAATAGAAATAATATTTAAAATCTGAATCCTAGAAAATTAGAAAATAACCAAAATACCTCCAACCTTAGTTAGGCCATAATTTGTCCATTTGAAGTCCAAATTGGGTTTACTCCCTGTCAACACACTCAGCATATTATAGGAAAGATATAGAAACTGAGTTTGCTGAAATTGGGCTTCAAATGAAAAAGTTTGGTTTTTATCACCCGTTGTTGACCAACCAAAATTACCGAATTGCCCTTAAAAATTGAAATAGCTATAACTTAGTCATTTGACCTCAGAATGCAGTGTTCTTGGACTCTATGGAACCCTTAAATAGTAACCAACAGTAAACTGCACAAAAATTTAGATTCCATTAGGTATAAATTACAAGATTGCCCCTTAGATCAAAAATCTTAGTTTGGACCTATAGGATCCATTTCTTATCCAAATTGAGCGTACATACTGTCTATCTTCATGTTAGATAGTAAGGAATCAGTTGGCAATAAGAAATTTCAATGTGGAACCCTAATTCAAAAGTAGACTTTTGGACCCTTAAGTAGGGGCAAAATGGTCATTTTGCCCAAAATTTAGGTTAAGTGTCTTTAACTCTTAAATTAGCTTCTAAATGAGTTAAGCCAATGTTAAAATTCTAATAAAATCACTTAAGTAATAAAAAAAATCAATAATTCAATCAGCTTAGTTAAATTCCTTAACCTTCTCTAAGTCTTTTCTTTAGGATCTTTCACCTTATATTAAGGCTATTCCCAAGATTAGTGTTAGATCATATGTTAGATTTCATTCATTAAAAAATGAAGTTTTTTAATGAATGAATCCTTGGTTATATTAGCTTTTAAATTTTTACAACTTATTTTGATTATTTTATCTTTTAACCTTAGATTCAGGATAGGAGATTTATTTTATTGAGTTTGATTTGCATAATAGGATTTGCCTTAATCAATAGATCACTTTTAGAATAAAGCCTAGATCTATTATTTTATCCCTTTGGATTATGTGATTAAGCCCAATCTCATAGTATTTAATCCATAATCTATAGCTTAGTAGATCTTGATCAGATCTTATAGATAGAACGTCTGAATTTATCAAATGAGGACATTTTGATTTATTAATTTAACCTGTAGTCATATATGATTGAATTAGATTTAAACCTAATCAGTTATAATGCCTTTAAACCTATAAGGATGTACTTCTAAGTTACACTCGATAGTAAGAATTGGAGATCCTGAACTTGTGTAACTTGGAATAATTAGAATGTTTAAATTAAATAACAAATGATATTACCATGCTCAGTAGATTCCATTGCTTACTATTTGACTTTGTGTTATGTATTTCTTGAGTTTTGTGCTTATTTTCCTTGGACATATCATATAAGATAAATGTTGTTGCATGAAAATGAAAACTTAGAATATTAGGAAAACATTTGCATTTGGGTTCAATTTATGATGGATTATGGTGCACAGTTACTCCAATGGACAAGGATAAGGTAAGATCAGAATGCTTAACATCACTCATTGAGGAGAGTGTGTTAAGCTTGGGATTCATTTAGTCTTACAGACGTGCTTGACTCCTCAGTTGTTTCTGAAATTATCCACAAAAACAAAAGTAAAATAACTAAAATATATTTGCATAGTATTATCTGCCTCTTTAATCATATAGTATTATATAGTGATATGTTTTCCCTAGCTATAAAGGCTATGGGGATGGATATATATGTATTGGGCCAGATTAGCCAATTCTTCTGATATGGCAGTTATACATTCCTTTATAATTTTTCAATTTACTGTTTATTATATTATTAATGGATGCTATTTCAGTCAGGTGTAGTGGTATTGTTTTACCTGCTCATTATGTAGATACCTGTATAGGATGCTAGACTTTACTGCTCATATTATACATACCATTTTTCATATTTATGTATCAAATTAGCATATGTCATATGATGATCAGCATGTTAGGTTTAGACTTATCTTTCAATACTTTTAACTACTGTATTATACATGTATGCCTAGTCCTTGTTTTATTGTTGGAGCTGTGCTTTTGCCTCACCTATTATTCAGTTATAAATGCTATATTTATAACTTATTTTATTTCCCTTGTATGCTTACTTGCTCCCATGCTAGATAGATGTTTTATTTGGTATAGAGTAAAATGGTGATATTAATAAATGCTTAATAAAATTTACTTGCTTAAAATGTACTTAAACATTTTGTGTAATAATATTTTTCTTTTATTGGCTGGGGCCTTGGCATTGTGAAACCAACAATGTCAGATATTGAGCAGCTTGAGGATCCTGTACCTGAGGAGGAGCCTTACTTAGAGGAGGTGCAGCAGCTTGGACCAGAGGATATTTAGCTACCTTTTTATTTCATAGTGAGGATGAGACTTATTTATTTCATTTTATAGACTTTACTTTAAATATTGTAATAATACAGGTTCTGTGATTGTGTTTACTTTCTGCATTTTATTATTTTATGACCTATCCTATTTTATTTCATGTATAATGTATGATGAATGGATGTAGCCTTTATTTTTCATATGCTTCTGCACTCTGTATGTATATATAGATTAGTAACTGATTTTCATAAATATTTTGTGCACATCATTCCCCTATTATTGGATTGTGGACCTTACCTAATCCAATGAAAAGTGAGGGATTTGCACTAGTGACACTCTGCTCCTTAGCCCAATGATTGTGAACTTAGGGAGCGGGGCACCATAGTTGGTATCAGAGATTCCCATAAGGTGTCAAATTGGAAATTGTATTCCACTCTACCTAATGAATGATTTTTCTGTCAATCAGTCATTAACTAAATATATGAGTTACATCTAAATACCATGATCAAGAGCTCAAAATAATAAGAGTATGGAAATGGAAATGCATGCACAAGTAACATATCAATAAACTAATGTGACTTAGAAATATACTAGATGTACAAGGATGACGCTCAGGTGTCATCACCAATGATTTGGAGATAGGTGGGAATACATCGTCCAACTTCATCAGCAGTACAAAAAGTATGTAGAAGGAATGTCAGACCCCGAAGTCCGAACACTAAATAGATTAATCTAACAAAGCGTATTCAGGGGATACGATCACCCCGTTCCAGCCAAGGAGTGGCTGAAGTGAGCAGATTTTGTGTTTGGGATTATTAACTGCCCAGAAAACATTAGGATCCCCATTGTATCCCGCCTCCTACATGACAAAGCCAAGGATTGGTGGAGTGTCACCCTATGAGCACTCACCAGTCGACTTGAAGGATTACAAAGGGAGGTCACCTATGCAAAATTTCGTTGTGCCTTTACTGCCAGATATATCAGATAGACATTTTAGCTCTTATTCACCTACTACTTGTTTCACATTCTACATCTTGTACCTTAAATATTGAAAGAAATGTTGGAGTTAGAACTGAACTATTATTCTTACGTCGTTTGATCTGGATATCTAGGAGTATTACTATACGAGCATTTCAGGATATGACTTTTCGCCCACTTTGAAGATAGGTGGAAGTTCGATGTTTACTTGGCAAAAAGATACGGGAGAGAAGTCCAAGGAGTCTCCCTGGCAGGAGCCAGTATTTTGGAAAGAATGCTAGAAGATGCTGTATACCGAGGACTGGATTTCCCCATCCTAGCTAAGGAGTGGTTACGAAGAGTGACCAAAGTGTTCGATGAGCTGGAATGCCTAGATTGCGTTCGACTCGACATCATCGACATCCTCCTCTAAGACTACGTAGAGGAGTGGTGGATTCGCAAATTGTGGATATTCGAGCGTGGATCTGCTCATCGTCGACGAGAAATGACCTACGCTGACTTTTCCCAAGCTTTCACTGAAAAATACAAAGGATAAACTCTATGTTTTCCCAATTGTTGTCTTTTAATACCTAATGTTCTATCTACCTTTTCTAATGATTTATTTTTTTCATCTTTCATCTATGTTTAATAAAAAGAGATAGAATGTTATGATCTCCTATTTTTGAAATGTGTGTTGTTCTTAATTCAAATTTTAGTGAAATATAATGAATCCCAGATAGAGCCCATCTCCTGCTCGTTCTAGCTCCTCATCCAGTGAGGTGAATGCCTTGCTAGAAGCCATCAAAGTAATGGTGGAATCCTACCAGAAATAGGCAAAATCCAGTAAAAAGCAGGTTAAGAAGACCGCAGACGCTCGGGCCAAGCAGACCGAGCGAATGGAACGGTTGCTGGTAGCTCAAATAAGCCAGAACCGTACCGCAGCAGAAGTTGTACTAGCATTACAGTTGTAACAACTCTAGTTATTACTATAGCTAAATTTGAATTATTTAAGCCAAACCAACCTTTGATTTTGATTCCATTGGACTCATTGGGTCATTTAAATCTAACCATAGAAGTTTGGAACCAATCAGAGCTAAATCTAAAATTTTGGTATTTTTGGCTATTTTTGAACCCTAGAAAATACCTAAAATAATTTGATCTCCAATTCAAAATTTGATTTCATTTTTGGATTCCCCACCCCCAAATTAGCTAAGGGTGAAATTTTGGGAATTTTTGGAGGTTATTTAGTCACATCTTGGATTTGATTTAAATAGGTTTAATTGCAAATTAGAGCTTTAAACAAATCATATTTGCAAATTTATCCCCTCCAACGGTCGGCTCCCTTCCAAACAGTGGGCGCCATCTAGGCCGTCCATTCCGCGAAATTCAATCCAACGGCCCACGCCTTCGATCGGATTCGTATAATCTCGACCGTTCTGCGGTTCCGAGATTCGATCCAATACATCCAAGTAACTGTCTTAAGTATCCCCGGTCGCTCGTTCGATCCGTGGATCAGATCTGACGGTCAATCCAACCCCTCACGCGGATGTTAGATGTCGGGAGATCAGAACCATCCCGAGCCAACTGCTGATCCATCAGACGGTCCTGGAGTCCCCCGCCACTGTGGATCTTTGTCCCCGAGAGATCCCGCCCTGACAGAATTCGCTCGTACTAAGCCACGTAACCCTATTTGTCACTCCCCTCACCAGGTCACCAAAACCATTAGGACCTTCCAAGAATGGCCGAGCCTAGTAGGGTGACCCGGAAGGCCTGGACCCTCCCAATTTCAGGGAAATTGTGAGGACCCTCAGGCCGAGCCAAGCCCCATTCCCGAGCCCTAGTCACCACCCCCAAAGCTTCCCCAGGACTATAAATACCTTCAGAGTTTCACAGTGAGCCCCTTTGCTCACTATGAACCCTAATTTCTTTGGCTGAAGGCTTGCTGGAGTCCCTGTCTGCTCGACAATTTCCTGGAACTTCCGAAGCTAAGTACTGCTGATAGAGGGTGCGAGTCTGGTGTTTTGACCCCCTGGGAGCTCGTAGCAGTCTTCTAGAAGCTCCATGTGGTGCCCCACCCCTTAATCCACAAGAATTAAGTTAAGGGGTGGCGTGTCACTCTAGCTAACCCTTCACTAATAATTGGATTAGGATGAAATCTACAATCCACCTAATAAGGGAAGGAGTAAGCATAAGATCAAACATGCGGTCACTATCTAAGTAAACATACAGAGTGCGGAAGCGATTTTCAATACACATCATCCAAGCATCACAACATAAATATAAGGAAAGGTATCTCAGAACATAAGTATAAAACCTAAATATGCAGTCACCAGTACCTGTATTATTACATCATTTTAAAGTTTCAAAGAGTGAAAATAAAAAGACGCTCATCCTCACTCAGAAATAAAGGCTAAACAGCGGCTTCCTCCACGGGCTCCTCCTCCGTGTATGGCTCCACTCCTAACTCCTGCTCATCTAACTGAAGAGGGTCTGCCATTGCCGGTTTCACAATGTAGGGCTGTGGTGGCCGCCCCTTAATCGAATGAGTGTAAGAGATGGTCGTCACTAGTACCGCGGACATTAAACTAAGAGCATATCCGTGATACTAATCAACTAGCTGAGCAAGACTTAACAGAAATATACGTATAGTATAGCAGTGCAAAATAGGTAAAATAAAAAAGGCATCCAGATAGTCCATATTAATTCATTCACATACAATACATTAAATGTTGAATTGTAAGAATAGGAAAACATAGTTATTATAATTTTTACTAAATGCAAGCCAAGGAGATGGAAGCATGTCTCCTTCAGAGAGCTGCACTTTACTTTATCCTGCTAGCAGCTAAATCCTCAAGCACTGGATCTGACCTATACTCCTGATCTGCCATATGTACATATATAACAGGGCACAACCAAAAAAAGAAAATTAATAAGTCTAAGTATAATTTAAGCTATTAAAGTTGCATGAATTTAAAGATATCACCACATTACTGACACTACTAAGCGTGCAAAATAGATAGGTGCCATAAACTACAAGGAAGGGATAACTATAAACTATCCATTTATAGCATTCAACATATATGTGAAATAAAATATCAAGACATAAAAGTAAGTAAGGTAAAGCTAAAAGTAAAAGAATTGCAACTACTATGATAATTCCTCTCCTAATATAATTATAATTATATTAACACATGCTGAGTATATAAAAGAAACACAAGTACTAAAAACATGCAATTCTAGCATCCTAATATGCCAATATATATATAAGTAAACATAGGATTATACATACAACATGCAAATTAAGAAAAAAGAAAAGAAAAGCCACTGAGATATGTGGCAAAAAGTAAAACAATCAAGTGCAATGTAATGCCACTGAGACATGTGGTAAAGCAAGCAAATACTGAAAATAAAACTACTGAAATATGTGGCAAAGCAAAAATAAAACAATGCTGAACAATCCAGCTAAAGTAGCAATAAGCCTAAGACATAGTACTGCCATACCAGTCAATAGGCCATACAGGGCCTCCAATATCAATCAATCAATCCCCAGCCTAGCCATCCAAATATGCTAGGTTTGAGTCCAGTCTATACAATACTACTACTGAAGAGGCAGACTAAGCTAGGACATATTCTACCCACTGCAAACAAGACAAAACTGAATGATATGCAATTCAAATACTAACTTAGGATGTATCATCCATATCTTAAGTTTTCCTATTATGCTCAAGGAATAAGGCTCAATATACAAGGTATGTGAAGCAATCTAGTCAAAGTAAGCAAGAGACTCAATCTAGACTAAGTGATATCTATTGTTATCTAATTAAGTCATTCTAACTTTCCCAAGTCATACAACTTAGAAGCATGACCTTATAAGTTAAAAATAATCAAGACTGATCAGGTCCCAATTTAGTTCAATCAAAATTGATTATAAGTTAAATAATAAATCATCACGTCCTAATTGATGATTTGAGACATTCTAAGCTAAGATCTGATCTAGATCTACTAAGCTAAAGATTATGAATTGAATACCACAACCTTGGGTTCAATCACATGATCCAAGGGTAAGCTAAAGATTTATGGTTCAATCTAGAAGTGAACTGATGATTAAGGCATATTCTATTAAGTAACAATCAAGCTTAATAGAATAGATCTCTATTCTTAATCTAAAATTAAAAGATAAAATAATTAAAATAAAATTAGGAAAAATCTAAAAAACTACTAAAACCAAGGTTTCATTCATTGAATAAATCACTTATTCAACGAATGAGATCTAACTTAGTGTCTAATCCTAATCTTAAGGAAAGAGCCTAAGGTGAAGTGAAGATCCTAAGGAAGTACCTTAGTTTGACTCTAGGTTCTAATTCAAGTCCGCATAATTTACAATTTTCAACTAAGTTTTAGCAAAAGCTCATATATCCTAATGTCATGGTTTTTAAATAACAAGCAAATCCTAATGATGCTAAGATCTATGCAAGTGGTGTACGCACTATACATAGAGCTCAAGAAAAATAACATAATTAAAAGAAAACAGAACTCAATAAAGTTCTAAGTACGAAATGTACCTTTAATGTGATTCAAACTTGGAGCTCGACGATTGATTAGAGTGAGACGAGACAACATTCATAGCACCTGCATTATTTAAATAAGACAGCTGAATGATGACTACTTTACAAGGGTTGCTTACTTTTGCATAGAATGGGTTCTATTTAATTCATTTCCCATAACTTAAAGATAAGAGATTAACTATAGCATATTTTAGAATGACTTGTTAAATGAAACATATCTTCTTAGTAGGAGACATAGTAGTCATTCCTATAGATGGATTAAGAGATTATTATGTCGCCCAAATATTTTAGATTATTAGCATCATTACCGTTAGACGTGCATAAAAAGTTTAAGGCAACCTACGAATTAAAGCTTGAGAAAGTAATGAACACTACTAGATGGTAAGGAAAATTTCAAAAGATATAGTGAATGGTTTCAAACAAGCTATGACTTAATTTAAATTAAGAGCAAACAAAAGATGAATAAATTATGATTAAGCCAAAGATGACATTCATAAGGATCAGAATCTGAATTTGTATGCTTAGCCGCAAAAAGAATTATTGGCCGTGATATGAATGCACAAGAAAATTGGATATCGCTTCAAGCCCTTACGGTAGAGACATTTCATGACGCTTCAATAGGCACAAAATCACAACGTGCAAAAACAAAAGCAAGAAGAAAAAAAAATACAAATGAGTTTGATAGATAACTATGTCTCAAATAAATGGAACTTTTTTTTTTGTTTAATTGCAAATGAAGGGTATATCATAATATTAAGGCTTTCATTATTGTCAAATATACATATATATTGAACTCAACGCCATTGAATAAATCCATATTTACTTAATATAGAAGCTTTTCTCACCCGGACTTGGATTAAACAGACTTGCGAAGCAGCCAAATAAGCAATTTATCTATTTCAAGTAGCAGTTGGATAATCTAAATTAGCTCATTATAATGGTATTGTGTTACATAAACTTAGCTTGTTTTATAAATATATATATATATATATATGCCTACATTTGCATGGTTCACATGATAATGTTTTTAATGAGCATAATCAACCATGTACATATGCTAGTGGCATTGGCCTTTCTCACAACATAAGCTTGATGAGCATATCAGTGCATCTCAATATTCAAAATAAAGCGGGTGGTAGAGTTATTGTGTACAAACAGCACAATTGTAACCAAATCAGTAATGTTAATGAACTTAAGCTTAAGATTCAATTAAGTATAAAAGAAAAATCCAATACCTTAATGGACTTTGATTGAGGAAGATGCGTTGATAAAACCACAGCGGTGATAGGAGCCTCTCAACCTTTTGCCGAGAGTAGAGAGGCGCAGCCTCTCGGCCTTTTGCCGAGAGATGGAGATGCTAGATACAGAGAGAAGAGAGGGATGGATCGGCGACCAACTAATGCATACCGGGCTGCTACCTCATGCGCGCCCACGAGAGGGTTGCTGTTTTCGGCCTTGGAAGAGGAGGAAGGGCTGCAGGCACTCGGCCTCCTGCCGAGCGAGAAAAGGCAGCAGCCGCTTGGCCTCCTGCCGAGCGGGAGAGGAGGAGCCAAGCGCCTCTCGGCCTCCTGCCGAGAGGTAGGGAGATGATCGCTCGAGAGGAGGGGGGTTCGGTCGCAAGAAGGGGAAGCAAAGAAATTGGCTTGCTTGCGAGAGGGAAGAGGGGACTTGTGGCTAGGCTGCTTTGAAGAGAAGGAATGGAAAAGAATTTAGGTTTTTAGGAAGATTTAAAGAGTCCAAAAACCAATCCAACGGCTGAAACTTTGCAAGCCTTGATCTAAGTCGATTGAACTCCAAAAATTACAAACTTGGTATCGAAACGACCGTCTCGACGAGACAAACGCAAACGTTTACAAATTATTGAATTTGGACGAATATTTTATTTTATACTAATTTTTAAGTGAAAAACTTTAAAAATTCGCTACGATTATTCTGGAGCCCGAAAAATTACGAAACTTAAAACATAGAGTCATCTTATAATGCTTAACTCAAATATACAAATATTTTTGAAATCTAACTTGTATATTATCTTTTATTGACTCCGGAAGTTTAAACTTCCCGAATTTATTTAGGACGATCCGGGACCCCGATTGCGCTCAAATTTTGGCAAGAGGATCCCACCAATATGATTTATTTGAGGATGTTTTTATTTAATTTTTATTTGACTTAAATCAGGATCTTATATTTTCTCTTAATCTGATTAGGTTTAGGCCTAATCGGCTCAGTAACAATGTCGAGTTGTTACAGACTCCCCCACTTAAGAACGATGTCGTCCTCGACATCATTACTTTAATCAAACGGGCAAGAGTCACAATCAATACTGGCGGCTAGCACAAGAAGACTCCTAACATCTATATACAAGGATTTTCTCGAATGGGCATTCAACTAAACTCAATTAGATCCTTGAAATGAATACAAAAAAATTTATTGAAAATTTTCTAGGTCTTAAAATCTTTAGAAATTTTGGCAGTCTCCTTTGTTTTTGCTCAAAAACCAATTTTTTTTTTTTTACACAAGCAAAATATAATATGCATCAACAGTCTTATATGATATGCTCAAGAAAATACAACACAAAAGTACAAGGAACGTGTAGCAACAAAATATCAAATAGAAGCAAGGGACTCTACTACACATGGTGATATTATTTGTTTTCTACTTAACTATTTTAACTATTCCAAGTTACACTAGTTCAAGATCACCATCTTCTTACTATCGAGTGTAACTTAGAAATTTGTCCTTATAAGTTAAAAAGGATTAGAACTGATCAGGTTTCAATCTAGTTTAATCAGATAGATGGCTATGAGTTAAATTAATAAATTATACATTCTAGTTTTGTGAATTTAGATGTTCTAACTAAGATCTGATCAAGATCTTCTAAACCTATAGATTATGGATTAAATACTATGAGATTTAGGTTTAATCACATAATCCAAAGAGGATAAGACCTAAGTTCTAAGTTTTATTCTATAAGTGATCTACTAGTTAAGATAAATCCTATTAAGTAATCAAACTTAATAGGATGGATCTCCTATCCTAAATTTAAAGTTAAAAGACAAAATAATCAGAATGAGTTGTAAAATAAAAGAAAGTCTAGAAACTAATAAAACCAAAGTTTCTCCATCGGGTAACCCAATTTAACCAATGAATGAATTCTAACCTATGATCTAGTCCTAGTCTCAGAAAAGATCCTTAAGGTGTAGTGTTAAGACTTAGAGAGATTTGTGGAATCTGACTTAATAGTTGATTTCACTCACTTAAATGTCACTAATATGATTATAATATTAGTTTTAGTGTTTTGGAATGTTAACTAAAGTTTAGATGTACTTAATCCGATCTTAGGGCAAAATGACCATTCTGCCCCTACTTTAAGGGTCAAAAAGTCAACTTTTGACTTATGGGTCAGAATTGAATTCTCTTAGTTCCAACTGATTCCTTACTGTCTAACTTAAATATAGACAGTATGCATGCCTAATTTGGATGAGAAATGGTCAAGTTATGACCAAAACAAGGCCAGGGGTAATTTGGTCATTTACCTAAATTTTTAGGGTTCAACTCCAAAATTTTATTTCTGTTTATTAATGACATTGAAATTCTAGACTGGTTAGCATCTTGAATTTTTAAATTTGGAGTTGATTTGACTAAGTTATGGCTGTTTGAAGTCTAGGGGCATTTTGGTCATTTTCCACTAAGAATTCTAGGGTTGACTTTTTGTCCTGATGTCCAAATAAGAAAACTAATACTACTATAGTGATGGGGCCGCTCTCTTGAGCATTTTAAGACCCATATTGACTATGTTCCGATAACGGGGGTAAAAAGTTATGGGGTCCTAAAGAGGTCCTAAAATGTTACCTGATTATACATACCCCGAAATTAATTTTTACATTACGTTATTTGATTCCTTATATTTTTCTGAGTATTTTGAGACCTACATTAGCTATGTTTGGATCATCCTATAAGAAGTTATTAAACTTTTAAGATTTACTATTCAAAAATACAATTTGAATTAATTTACTACTCATTTATTTAAATTAAATGATTTTACTGTTCATTCCTAAGTTTATATATATTTTTTGAATTTATAAATCTTTAATTAATCTGTGATTTATTAGGCTTAATTATTAATTAACATTAATTAATCTATTAATTAATTAATTAAATTATATTTATTATTATTCTACTATTGCAAAGTAATTAACATTAATTACTGTTTAATTAATCTTAATTACCTATTAATATCTAATTAAGAATAATTAATTATATTTTACTGTTTAATAATAATTAATTATTCTAATTACTGTTAAGATTAAATTAATATTAAATTAATCCTAATTAATCTCTTAATTACTAATTACAGTTATGTATTTATAAAATTACTATTCAAAAGTAATTAACACTAATCCTAATTTAATTAACTACTAACTGTATTTAATTAATCAATAACAGTAACTAACTAATTTTAATTAACAGACAGTGGGCCCCACTGGACACGTGGCACTGCTAGAGGCTGCCACATGGCACAGTGGGCCCCACTGGACACGTGGCACTGCTAGAGGCTGCCACGTGGCACAGTGGGCCCCACGGGAGGGCTGAGTCAGATCAGGTGACTGGGCAGTGGGCCCACATGACACGTGGCACTGCCAGAGGCTGCCACGTGGCATTGTGGGCCCCACAGGGAGCCGAAGAGCTGCGGGTGACCGGGTAGTGGGTTCCACTTGACACGTGGCGGGCCCAGAGGCTGCCATGTGGCACGGTGGCCCCACAGGGGAGCCGAAGAGCCGCGCGGGGCTTGGGCTGTGGGCCCCACGGGACACGTGGCGTGCCGGCTGGCTGCCATGTGGCGCAGGGGGCCCCACGGCCGAAGCCGAAGAGCCGCGGGCTCGGGCAGTGGGCCCCATGACTGAAGCCGAGGGGCGCAGGCTCGGGCACGGCTTTTGCCCAGCGGCTGCCACGTGACACGTGGCGGGCCCGGAGGCTGCCACATGGCGTAGTGGCCCCACCTGCGTCTTACGCGGACTCGACGCTGTCGGGTCGGGCTCGGGTCGACCCGGCCCGACCCGAACTTCATCTCCCTTGTGGAGACGCCCGAGGGCGCCGGGCTAGGGCACGGCTTTTGCCGGCCTTCCAGGCGCCGGACCACCTCGGCCCGCACGGCCGACGGTAGCCCTCGACGAGGCCTACACGTCGGTGGGCGGACCTTCGCCGGAGGTGGCCGGGATCGCTGGCGAAATCAAACCCTAGGTCCTAGGGTTACGATGTGAGGGCGTACGAAAATTGGCCCGAGGCTTTAAGCCTCAGCCTGAGTCAGCCAAACCTGATCGAGGTCGATCAGGTCCGGTTGATTGTTGATCGAAACGATAACCTACAATTCCAATACTATGCGACGACGAAAGATGAACGAAGGAGGGAGATCGGGGGTACCTGGTTTCGACGGCTGGACGGAGGCTGGACGGCTCGATCGCTTCGAGGCTCGAGTTTCGCAAAACCCAGAGCCCCGAGCTCGCCTGAGGTCTTATAAGACCTCAGGGGACCTCGCCGAGGTCGGGGGAGGCTCCGGTTGGCCAGGCGGGGCGGCGGGGCGGCGGGGCGGCGGGGCGCCGCGTGTCGCGCGGGACGGAGCCGTCGAGGACGACGGCTCCGTAGCTGTTGGATCCGGGCCTGATCCAACGGCTGCGATGGCACCGTCTAGATAGATGGCACCGTCAGCTACAGTTGATGGTAGCTTTAAATACTTAACGGCACGCCGTTAAGTATTAAAATGATATTATTTTTTTATTTTTTTATTTTTCAAAAGAAATTTTTGAACATATTTTTCCTAGCTAATTGAAGGGTGAGGAATGCAATGGTGCCGTCGGATTTTCGATCCGATGAGTATTTTACTTCCTCGATTTCCGGGGTATTTTTATTATTAAAATATTCGTCGAAATTTTGACGACTTCCGATTGACACGAAAACTTCACCCCAAGCTAATTTGGGGTTAATGAACGCAATGGCGGTGTCCGTTTTTTGTTCCAAGGTCAATTTAGATAGGTCAAATTTTATGGTTTCTAGATTTCTAGAAATCAGGATTCGATCCATTCGACTCCTGATTTGGACTAGGTCTCAGAGGTTGACTCCAATTGACATAATTAGTACTTATAATTATATTTAAGACTTATGATTAGTCCTAATTAACTATGATAATAATCTGGGTTGTTACAGACTCCCCCACTTAAGAACGATGTCGTCCTCGACATCACTCATGTGCAAACTAAAAGGTTGCACTTAAGCGTGACTTGAATTGAAATTAAAGGTTCAGAATGTTGGGAATGGAATTACCTGGATCTCGAAGAGTTTGGGATGCTTGGATCGCATATCAGATTATTTTTCCCAGGAGGCTTCATTGCAAGAACGATTCTTTCACTGTACTTTGATCATGTCGATGGCGCGACTCCTGAGCTGTTTGCGATCACGAGCGAGGATCCTAATTGGTTCCTTGACATATGACAGATCGGGCTAGATCTAAATTTTTGGGAGTTACACGAGGTGAGACGGGTCCCGGAGACACTTCCTTAGGGACGACACGTGAAAGACGTTGTGCACTGCGGAAAAATTCATTGGCAATTCTATCTGGTAGGCGGCTGACCCTATTTTTCTCAAGATTTTGAATGGTCCAACATATCTTAGGCTGAGCTTACCGGCAACCGCGAAGAGATAGACTCCTTTTATGGGACTGACTTTTAGGTATACTGAGTCCCCTTCCTGAAACTCCAAGGGTCGATGATGGAGGTCATGATATTTGCTCTGCCTATCATGGGCCGTCTTGATACGCTGCTGTATGAGTTTTATCTTCTTGTTTGTCTCCTCTACTAGCTCGGAGCCGAATAGTTGGACATCACATGTCTCTACCCAAGACATTGGTGTAGAGCATTTCCTGTCATAAAGTGCTTCATACGGAGCCATCTTGATGCTGGCTTGGGAGTTGTTATTGTATGCTAACTCTACCAAGGGGAGGTGATCTTTCCAAGATCTTGCAAAGTCTAGTATGCAGAGGCAGAGTAGGTCCTATAGTACTTGATTTACCCTCTCTGTTTGACCGTCCATTTGAGGGTGGAAAGTCGTGCTCATGGCTAGCGTGGTACCTAGGTCCTGATGAACAGCCTGCCAAAACTTTGATGTGAATCGGCTATCTCTGTCCAATACGATAGTTTTTGGGATGCCATGAAGCCAAATTATTTCCTTGATGTAGATTTTAGCAAGCCTCTCGACTGAGTCAATTTGTCGAATAGGGAGAAAGTGTGCAGACTTTGTCAATAGGTCAACTATGACCCAAATAGTATCTGCCCCAGATCTCACACGAGGTAGACCCAAAACGAAGTCCATCGATATTTCTGACCATTTCCACTCTGGGATCTCCAGTGGATGTAGCTGACCTCCTGGCCTTTGGTGTTCTGCCTTTACTAGGCAACACGCGTGGCACTTAGCCACAAAGTCTGCTATGCTCCTCTTCATTCCCGGCCACCAGAACGATGATTTCAGATCCTAATACATTTTGGTACTTCCTGGGTGTACTTGATATCCCGAGTTGTGGCCTTCAATCAGTATTTCACATTGCATGAATTTAGGGATCCACAAGCGATCTCCTAGATAGATAGCTCCTTTCTAAAAGCAAAGATCAGTGCGGCGGCCACTCTCAATGGCCTGTTTGAAGCCTAAGAATTCCTCGTCTTTGGTTTGTGACACAGACACATCCCTGTGGAAGGTGGGTTCTACATTGATATTTGCTAGCGTTAAGTTGAGTCTGTCCCCGCTAATAGGCTTGATACCCATTTTGCAAAATTCTTCTATCAACGAGCCCTCTGTTATGATGGCATTTAGGGAGGCTTGATGACTTAGAGCGTCGGCCATGATGTTGGCCTTCCCGGGATGGTATTGAATGTCCAGGTCATAATCGCTTATCAGCTCCAACCACCTTCTCTATTTACAATTTAATTCCCGCTGAGTGAATATGTATTTCAGACTCTGGTGATCGGTGAAAATTGAGCATTGAACTCCGTAGAGGTAGTGTCGCTAGATCTTCGGGACAAACACCACTGTGGCTAGCTCAAGGTCATGGACTGCATAATTCTTCTCGTGAACCTTCAGTTGTCGCGAGGCGTAAGCGATGACCTTTCCTTCTTGCATTAGTACAGCCCCTAGGCCTATGCCCGAGGCATCTGTATATACTTAAAAGTTTGCTCCTTCTTTTGGGAGGACCAATACAGGGGCAGAGGTAAGTGCATCCTTGAGTGCTTGAAAGGCCTCTTCGCACGCGGGTGACCACTCAAATGGTACCGCTTTTTGAGTGAGTTTGGTGATAGGAGAGGCGATTTGGGAAAATCCCTTCACAAATTTCCTGTAATAGCCTGCCAGTCCCAGGAAACTTCTGACCTCCGTTACTATTTTAGGCTGAGCCCATTCCTGGATTGCATGAATCTTATTTTGATCCACTATGATCCCATGAGCATCCACAATATGGCCTAGGAAGGCGACAGATTCTAGCCAGAATTCACACTTCGAGTACTTGGCGTATAGCTGGTGGTTCCTTAGTTCTTCTAATACAGTCAGGAGGTGTCCTTCGTGTTCACTCTTGGACTTAGAATATATTAGAATATCGTCTATGAACACGATGACGAATTTATCTAGGTACAGTTTCAAGATACGTTGCATCAAGTCTATGAATATGGATGGTGCATTTGTTAGTCCAAAGGACATCACTAGAAATTCATAGTGACCGTATCTAGTTTGGAAAGCAGTTTTCGCAATGTCAGAGTCCTTCACCTATAGTTGGTGGTAGCCTGATCGCAGGTCAATCTTTGAAAACACCTTCGCTCTGGCCAATTGATTGAATAGGTCATCAATGCAGGGTAGTGGATATTAATTCTTGATGGTGACCTTATTCAGCTCCCTATAATCAATGCACATCCTCATTGACCTGTTAAGAAGTCACTTTTGAGGACTAATTAGCTACTATTCGAGAAGAAGCGTAACAGGAAGTGTCGAGAAGTCACTTTGAGGACTTTTGTGTAGCCATTAGGGCAGAGTATATTGATAATGTTTGAGTGATAGTTAGGATAATTGTTATCTCATTCTCAAGCAACCCTATTAGATTTACAGTTTTTGCATTGTAATCCCTTATTTCTTTAATTAATAAAAGATTTTGATTTCCCTTCCATAGAGTAAATTCTGAGTTTGTCATTTTTTTTTTAAATTAAACTAGAATGGATTCCGGATCACCACCTACCGTTACTCCTATCAAAAAAACGGTTTCCTCTAGTAGTTTTAATGATGAGGTGGCTCATCTGCGAGCCATGGTAGAAACTCTGCTGGAAAATCATGCTCAACAGGTGCTCGTTATGCACAAATTTCTAAATGATCGTGCAACTCCAGTCACTGTCGCTGCTCCAACAGTATATGCTCCTTCTTCACATCATTCGGCAAAAAATCTCCTTCACAATTTTCTAAGGTTAAGGCCTCCAACCTTTCGTGGGAACCTATCACCAATGGATACAACCGATTGGCTGAAGGCTATGGAAAGGGATCTCATTAGTCTGAAGGTCCCGAACTCGGAAGCTATCCGTCTTGCCACCCATCTATTTCATGTGGAAGCAGAATATTGGTGGAAAGAGATCCAAAATACCAAGTTCGCTGACTATTAGTTAGAGGACATCCCCTAGGAGGAGTTCGTCGAGGCCTTCAAGACTGAATTCATTCCCCCATCTGCACAAAACATTATTGTAGACACAATCATGAGGTTGACTCAAGGGAGTCATTCAGTAGCTAAATACGAAAGGGAATTTCATAGATTGATTTGTTTCGCGCTAGAAGTTACTCATTCTGAGTCAGCTAAGTTCCACTGCTTTCTTTGTGGACTCCAAGGTTCACTAAAGAACTAGATCGTGTCGCTCTGTCTGACTAGCTTTTTCAAACTGGTGGAAACGGCTAAGGTGATTGAGCATCACCAATCTAAAGAGGATCTTAAGCGAAAAGCACAAACAACTCTAAACCTGCAGGGAAACTTCAAGAGACACGGATCTAACCCTTCAAAAGTATATCAACTACAAGCTGCACCTACTGCCGAACAAACTCAAAACTGTACTAAGCCACATCCGTATGGCAAGTGTTATCACTTTGGCCATAGGTGTTTCAATTATGGGCATACAGGCCACCGATTCTATCAGTGCAACCACACGGAAATGGTAGATGGAGTTCCAATGAAGCTTTATCAGAAGAAGCAAGTGTTTCGAGCAACTCCATTAAATCGGAGAGAATTAAATCTGGCTATAATGCTAGCCCCTTCTTCTGAAGTTGCTCACACGCAGCCACCAGCACCCAATTCTCAGAACTATCAGTGACGGAAGCCTAATAATCGTCCTGCTGGTCCTGCACGAGTATATACCTTAACTCCTATTGAAGCCGTAGAAGATAATATTGTGGTTTCAGGTACACACTCCTAAACCTCTCTCATGCTAAATTTCATTTCTGTATTTTAAATCTTTTCAAGTCGTTGATGCGAAACTGTGTAATTTAGGCACACTTTATTTCAACAACCAACCTTGTAATGATTGTTCGATAACGGTGCCAGTCACTCATTTATTTTTGAACGATTTGCTAATAGACTTAAACTTCACGCATGCAACCTAGCACAAACGTTGAGTGTTGGGCTTCCATCTAGAACCTAACTAAGTGCCCATAAAATTTGTAATATCAAAGTCCCGATAAATGATCAAGAATTTCAGGCCAAACTAATCGTCCTGCCAATAGCTAACTTTGATATCATCCTTGGGATGAATTGGCTCAGCGATAAGAATGTTGTGATAAACTATCATAAAAAGAAAGTCACTCTCCATTCTCAGGGCAAGCCTGAAACGTTTGTAGGAAAAACTAGCACGCAGCTATCCTTAATAAATGCAATTAAAGCTGAACAGTTGATTATTAAGGGTTGTAATGCGTACCTAATTATCATGATGGGCGAAACAAAAGAGAGTATCTCTCTTGCTGATTGTAAGGTAGTCGAAGAATTTGCTGATGTATTTCCAAAAGAATTGCCTGGTGTACCTCCTTTCAGAGAAGTAGAATTCTCTATTGTATTAAGGAGCTTCAAGAGCTGATATCCTTAGTACCCAGCTGATATCCAAAGCACCTTATAGAATGGCACCTAAGGAGCTTCAAGAGCTCAATGAGCAATTGCAAGAGCTCTTGAATAAAGGCTTCATCAGGCCAAGTATGTCTCCTTGGGGAGCCCTA
Organism: Gastrodia elata; assembly: GCA_016760335.1. Classification (NCBI taxonomy): domain Eukaryota; kingdom Viridiplantae; phylum Streptophyta; class Magnoliopsida; order Asparagales; family Orchidaceae; genus Gastrodia; species Gastrodia elata. The sequence continues at coordinate 17,085,053 of CM028673.1, forward strand.
GTTTTATTTGTGAAAAAGAAGGATGGATCTATGCGTATGTGTATAGATTATCGTGAATTGAATAAGGTCATAGTAAAGAACAAATACCCACTGCCTAGAATTGATGATTTGTTCGACCAGTTATCCGGAGCCGTGATATTTTCCAAGATCGATTTAAGGTCTGGATACCATCAACTACGAGTAAAGGAAGACGATGTAGGGAAGACTGCTTTCTGTACTCATTATGGCCACTTTTAGTTTTTGGTGATGTCATTCAGACTCACCAATGCGCCATCAATCTTTATGGATTTGATGCAACGAGTGCTAAAACCATATTTGGACAAGTTTTTGATCGTCTTCATTGACGATATCCTCATTTATTTTAAAACTCTAAGAGATCATGAAGAACATTTAAGGTTAGTACTAGAAACTTTGTGTGAGCATCAACTGTATGCCAAGTTCTCCAAGTGCGAGTTCTGGCTCAATTCCATTGCATTCTTGGGGCACGTAGTCGATGCTCAGGGTATTCAAGTAGAATAGAGTAAAGTAAGGGCTATTCAAGACTGGGCTCAACCTAAGTCTATCACCGACATTAGAAGTTTCCTGGGATTAGCGGGATACTACAGAAAGTTTGTTAAAGGCTTTTCCCATATTGCTTCGCCGTTGACTAAATTGACACAAAAGGCCATTCTATTCATCTGGAGTCCAGAATGCGAGGAAGCATTTCAAACTCTAAAAGATGCACTTTCTACCGCTCCAGTTCTTGTTTTACCTAAAGAAGGTTTGAACTATCAAGTATATACCGATGCCTCTGGAATCGGTCTAGGTTGTGTTTTAATGTAAGAGGGTAAGGTAATTGCCTACGCCTCTTGTCAGTTAAAACCCCATGAGCGAAATTATCCAGTCCATGATCTTGAACTTGCAGCCGTGATATTTGCCTTGAAAATATGGCGCCACTATCTATACAGAGTGCAGTGTTCAATTTTCACTGATCATCAAAGTTTGAAGTATATCTTCACCCAGAGAGAGTTGAATTGCCGCCATAGAAGATGGTTGGAGCTCATAAGCGATTATGACCTCAGTATTCAATATCACCCAGGAAAAGCAAACGTAGTGGCCGATGCTCTTAGTCGTCGTGCTACTTTAACCTCTATGATCGCATCCAGTTCTTTAGAACATGAATTTTATAAGCTTAGAATTCCCCCAGTCAGTGGCGATATGCTGAGTTCACTATTAGCAAATATTAATGTGGAACCCACTTTCCATCGAGATGTCTCTATCTTGCAAACCAAAGATGATGGTTATCTGAAATTCAAAGCAGATATCGAAGGTGGTCTTCGTCATGATCTGCAATTACGGAATGGTGTAATTTATCAAGGTAATCGATTGTCGATTCCTAAGTCCATGCATCAAGAAGTGTTAATCGAGGGCCATAATTCTGGATACCAGATCCATCCATGCAGTACTAAGATGTACCAGGACCTAAAATAATCATTTTGGTGGCCAGGTATGAAGAAAGATATAGCTGACTTTGTGACCAAATGTCATGCCTGTAATTTAGTGAAGGCCGAACACTAAAGACCTGATGGTCTTCTACGTCCATTAGATATCCCTGAATGGAAATAGTTCGATATATCTATGGATTTTGTCATGGGATTGCCTCATGGAAAATCAGGTGCCGATGCGATCTAGGGGATAGTAGACCGCTTAACTAAATCAGCGCATTTTCTTCCCATTCGTCAAACTGATTCTGTAGAGAAGTTAGCAAAACTCTACATCAAAGAAATTGTCAGATTACACGGGATTCCAAAATCAATCGTATCAGATAGAGATAGCAGATTTACTTCCAAATTTTGGCAAGCTGTGCATCAAGATCTAGGTACGACTCTAGCCATGAGTACAGATTTTCATCCTAAAATGGATGGTCAAACTAAAAGAGTGAATCAGGTTTTGGAAGATTTGCTTAGGCTCTGTATTCTTAATTTTGCTAGTTCCTGGGAATATCACATCCCGTTAGGGGAGTTTGCCTATAATAATAGTTTTCAAGCTAGTATTAAGATGGCTCCTTATGAAGCACTGTATGGTAGAAAATGCAGTACTCCGCTAGCTTGGTCAAAAATAGGAAGCGTTCATCTCTTTGGTTCAGAATTAGTTGAAGAAACCAGTAATAAGATCAAATTAATTCAATAGAGAATTCGTTCAGCCCAAGATCATCAGAGCAAGTATCATGATTCTCATCACCATCTCCTAGAATTTAATGTGGGAGATTCTGCTTATCTAAAGGTCAGTCCAATGAAAGGTGTCTTTAAATTTGGCGTAGCTGGGAAACTTAGTCCTCGCTATGTTGGACCTTTCTAAGTTTTGGCCAAAGTAGGATCATCTGCCTACTGGTTAAGCCTTCCTGATGGCTTTGCACCTGTTCACAACGTATTTCATGTATCATCATTGAGAAGATGTCTTCGAGACCCTTCTCATCTCATTCAACTTCCAGCAGTAGAGATTCAACCCGATCTTTCGTATGCCGAAAAACCTATCAGAATCTTAGCTCATGATCAAAAACAGCTAAGGAATCGTTCAATTCCTATGGCTAAAATTCAGTGGAAAAATCGATCGTTAGAAGAATCTACTTGGGAGAAAGAGGTGGATATACACAATAAATATCCCCAGCTCTTTGTAAACTCAGGTATTGTTCTCCTCTTTTCTATCAATCGTATTTAAAACTTGTATGGTCCCAGTAGAATTTTTCTTCACTTAGGTGATGTTGGGGACGATATCGTTCTTAAGTTGGGGAGTCTGTAACAACCCTAGTTGTTACCATAGCTAAATTTGATTTATTTAAGCCAAACCAACCTTTGATTTTGATTCCATTGGACTCATTGGGTCATTTAAACCTAACCATAGAAGTTTGGAACCAATCGGAGCTAAATCTGAAATTTTGGTATTTTTGGCTATTTTTGAACCCTAGAAGATACCTAAAATAATTTGATCTCCAATTCAAAATATGATTTCATTTTTGGATTTCCCACCCCCAAATTAGCTAAGGGTGAAACTTTGGAAATTTTTGGAGGTCATTTAGTCACATTTTGGAATTGATTTAAGTAGGTTTAATTGTAAATTAGGGCTTTAAACAAATCATATTTGCAAATCTATCCCCTCCAACGGCCGGCTCCCTTCCAAACCGCGGGCGCCATCTGGGCCGTCCGTTCCGCAGAATTCGATCCAACGGCCCACGCCTTCGATCGAATCCTTCTAATCTCGACCGTTCTGCGGTTCCGAGATTCGATCCAATGGCATCTAAGTAACCGTCTTAAGTATCCCCGATCGCCTGTTCGATCCATGGATCAGATTCGACGGTTGATCCAACCCCTCGAGCGGACGTTAGATGTTGGGAGACCAGAACCATCCTGTGCTAACTACTGATCCATCAGACGGTCCTGGAGTCCCCCGCCACTGTGGATCTTCGTCCCCAAGAGATCCCACCCCGACAGCGAGAATTCGCCCATACTAAGCCACGTAACCCTGTCTTCCACTCCCCTCGCCAGGTCACCAAGACCGTTAGGACCTTCCAAGAATGGCTGAACGTAGTAGGGCGACCCGGGAGGCCTGGACCATCCCAATTTCAAGGAAATTGTGAGGACCCTCGGGCCGAGCCAAGACCCATTCCCGAGACCTAGTCACCACCCCTAGAGCTTCCCCAGGCCTATAAATACCTTTAGAGTTTCACAGTGAGTCCCTTTGCTCACTATGAACCCCAATTTCTTTGGCTGAAGGCTTGCTGGAGTCCCTGCCTGCTCGGCAATTTCCTGGAACTTCCAGAGCTAAGTACCACTGATAGAGGGTGCGAGTCTGGTGTTCAGACCCCCTGGAAGCTTGTGGTAGTCTTCTGGAAGCTCCAACTACCTCCATTGCCTCTCAGACCGAACCTGCAATCCCGTTCCAAGGTACAGCCTTCTTCTATGGATTTCTTCGATCCATTTCCTCATCTGTCTCTGCATTGAGCCTCTGGATGTCGCCTAGAGAACCGTAGTTGCTTAGGAAACCCGTAGTAATTGTCGCCTGGGGCTAAGCTAGCTCGGGTTGATCGTATCGATCGACTGAGTTAGCGGCCGAGCCATGGCTGCATCCAAGTAAGGACCCAGCGATCGGCTGTGCCCCAGGTTATGAAACCTTAGGGGTTCGACTCGCCTCACCTCCATGAAGGTGTAGGTATTGAATCCCGGCTGATTAGGGGCCTCTGTGAGGAGAATTTCCTCCTCACAGTAGGCCTGAAACGCCCCTATCGAAGGCGTTTCGGGTGAGTAGCACCCGATCGATCCAGAGGGATTTAGATGGGGGTTCTTAGTCCAATTGATGCGTCTCGACCCCAGGAACGTGTAGGGATCAAGTTGAGCCACCGCCATCGCCTGAGCGCCAAGAATTTCAGTGCTAAATCTTGCCTGGGTCGGACCCGTCGAGAGGAAGTAGACGACCCATTCTTGGGCCGGGCCGACCCCGACCCGCGCGGTTCTGATTTTGGGCCGCGGTTAATTAATAATTATTGGCATAAAATTTCATAAGTTAAATATTAATAATTATTAAACCTATAGTTCTAATTTAAATAAAAATTTAGAATAAATTATTTTAATAATTTTAGTTATACAGATCCAAATGGTATGATCCAATATACAATTTGAATCAGAAAAATACAATGAATCTAAATATAGAATAAAATCACAAATCTAATGGTTGGATTTAAAATAATTGATCAAACCTTTTCTGTTTTTAATTAAATCATAATAAATTCAATTAATAACCAAATTAAGTAATTAAGGGCTCTGATTGCTCATTAAACCCTAAAGAATGATGTTAGACACTTAAAATCAATTTTGGATATTAAAAATTTTTAATCACTCCTTAATCACCCTAATTAAGGATTAGTAAAATTAACCCTAATTTAACCTCTGATTTTTGATGAAGATTATTCATAATGCTATCCTAAGTATATTAGAACCTCTGGGTAAGGTTGGATTGCCCTAGGATGCCCTAAATTCTCTAATCACTCTATTAGGCTAAATAAGTGATTAGTGCTAATTAGCTTAATTAAGTTATCAAAACCTAGGATAACTGTGTTCCCCACTTTATTAATCCATATGAAGGACCTTAAAATAGATTAGATCTAGTTTGAAACCCTAAAATCCTAATTTTTGCCTTAAGATGGGCATTTTGGTCATTTTGAGCAAAATGTGCTTAAATGCTCCTTAAAACTTGGAAATTTCAGTGAACTACCCTAAGATAGATTAGAAATGTTCTTTGAACCCTTAAGCTAATAATACTAATGACTTGGATAGTAATTCTAGAAATCTCCACTTAAACCCTAATTAAGACACTTAGATCTTAAGTGATCCTAAAAGAGTCATTTGGCCTTAGTACTTAAATCTAATAATTGCAACAGTTAAATATCACCTTAATAAGTTCCATTTAGTTAGATTTTGAACTTAAATGCTAAAAGAAATGCAATTGGTAAAGTATAAATTGAAAACCTAGTTTAAAGTCGAAAGTGATCAAAAAATCAGATCTTAGATCTTAGACCTTAGACTTTATATCTTCTACTTGAATTAAACTATCTCCTTTGGAATTCTTTAAATGATTGATTGTTTAACCCTTTGAAGCCTTCCTTGTGTGTATAGGGTGATTCAATCTATGAGATAATGAAATTATCTTAAAAGATTAAATATAGATCTTAGATTCTCAAGTTCTTAATTGATTATTTTATCTTACAATCAGTATAATAACCTTTCAATAAATTCATAATTCCTAGATCTTTCAGCTTATAGGATTTTTCACCTTTAACTGGGTACCTTGAATGAACCGTAGACCCTTAGTAGAATTTGACCTGGGATTAGGATTTGAACCCCAAAGTGGAGTTCAAGTCTTGAATCTTTAAATCTTGAATTACTTAATCAAGATTTAGATAAGAAAGTAAAATATTAATAAATTAGGTCATTAATTTATTTACTTAAACCATATAGTCGTCACATGATTTGGATTAAAACTTGTTAAGTTCTAATATTAACTTTAAGAATGTAAATATGAGATTCTACTTGATAGCTGGATATTGGAGATCCTAAATTTGTACCTTCTCAAAGTAGTTAGATTTGGTAATTATATAACAACAGATATCACACTAGTTTAGATTGAGTCTCTTGCTTACTTTGACTAGATTTGCTTTGCATACCTTGGATATTGAGCATTATTCCTTGAGCATAATAAGAGAACTTAGGATATGGATGATACATCCTAAGTTAGTATTTGAATTACATATCATTCAATTCTTGCCTTACTTGCAATTGGTAGAATATGGCCTAGCTTAGTCTGCCTCTTCAGTAGTAGTATTGTATAGACTGGACTCAGACCTAGAGTATTTGGATGGCTAGGTTGGGGATTGATTGATTGATATTGGAGGCCCTGTATGGCCTATTGGCTGGTATGTCAGTACTATGTCTTAGGCTTATTGCTACTTTAGCTGGATTGTTCAGTATCATTTTCTATTTTACTTTGCCACATGCTTCAGTGGCCTTATTTTCAGTACTTGCTCGCTTTGCCACATGTCTCAGTGGCTTTATATTTTATAGATTGCTTTGCTTTTGCCACATATCTCAGTAGCCTTTCTTTTCCTTTTCTTAATTAGCATGTTGTATGTACACTCATATGGTTTACTTATATATATTGGCTTGTTTAGGATGCTAGAATTGTATGTTTCAGTACTTGTGTTTCTTTTATATACCCAGTATGTGTTAATATGATCATAAGCATGTTAGGTTCACAATTATATTGTAGTTGCTGTTTCTTTTGGCTTTTAGCTCACCTTGCTTATTTTACATTGTATGTTCTTCATACTAGTTGCTGGCTATAAATGGATAGTTTATAGTTACCATTTCTCCATATCTTGTTGCACCTATTACTGCTTGCATGTTTAGCTAATTTAAATGTGATATCTTTAAAATATTCAGTTCATTAAAATAACTTAAAAGGTACTTATACAATTGGCTAACTGTAACCTTTTTTGTTTTATTGGCTGGGGCCCTAGTATTTGTGATACTGACAAATATCAGATTCAGATGTGTTCATGAGCAGTGTTGCAGAAGAGGAGCAGGTTCAAGAGGAGGATCATACTGCTGCTGTTTAGATAGATCTTGCATTTTGTTTTAATGAGATTGAGAGATATTTTCATTCTCTTTAAAATTCAATTTGTAATAATTAATTTTGGATGTGTTTCATTTCTACATTTCGATGAGTTACTATATTATTTTCCCTCTTTCCACTATGTATGCTTGTGGATGTTACTACTCGCCTATTGCTTCCGCCACTTTGGTGTATATATATATATATATATATATATATATATATATATATATATATTGATGAATGTTATAGTACTTGGTGACAAGTCCTTGGCTTAAGACAGGTTGGGTTTATCTAACTTTACTTAAGCTGGGGATTTTCCATAGTTGGAGCACCGTACTTCCTTATTGTTAGTACGGGGGCCCCACAACAGTACTCCCATCAACATCACATTCAGTCCGCAGATGGATTGCTGCACAATTTCCTCCGCTTGAGACCCCCCACCTTCAATGGGAGTCTCTCTGCAGTCGACACTTCCAGCTGGATAAAAATGGTGGAGAAGAACCTGACAAGCATAAAATGCCCTAACTCAGAGGTGGTCCGTCTCGCTACCCACCTCCTACAAGATGAGGCCGAGTACTAGTGGGACACCACCTGTAGCATGCAGTTTGCCAAGGTACCGTTAGAGGTCATCACATGGAATGAATTTATGGAGGCCTTCCAGTCCCGCTTCATCCCTCTACCTGCCAAACATCACCTGGGAGACATGTTTCTGAAGTTACAACAGGGGGATCAGTCTGTAGCTGCATACGACGCAGAGTTTCATCACCTTGCAAGGTTTTCCACTAGCTTGGTTCCTACTGAACTAGACCGCTGCCACCATTGTTAGAGCGGCCTGTAACCCTCCATCAGGAGCCAAGTAATCCCTTTCTGCATAACAATGAATCCCGGACAGAGCCCATCTCCTGCTCCTTCCAGCTTCTTATCCAGCGAGGTGAATGCCTTGATGGAAGCCATCAAAGTAATGGTAGTCCCCCCAGGGCATCCAAATACTCTAATTTCATGGCACCTCAAGTGCGGTGCCAATTACTGATGGAAAGGTCTTGAGACCTTTCCATTGGTACTAAAACTGACATAAAAAGATCACTCTAACAATGTAAACAATGATGCCCTAGGTCCAAGTATACATAAGTTCTACTTGCATAACTATTTTCTTAAGGGACAAAATGAGCTTCGATCACTTAAATGTAGATTCTTAAAGTTAAACAACAAGCATATGCAACAAATTTGAAGCAACTCTAGTTGTTACTCTAGTTAAACTAAGTTAATTTAAGCTAAACCAAGCTTTGATTTTTACTCCATTAGATTCAGTGGTTCATTTAAACTAACCCATAATCCATCAGAGCTCATTTGAGCATTTTGGCTATTTTGCCTATTTTTGGATCCTAAATATTAGCAAAAATAATTAAATCTCCAAATTAAAGTTTGATTTTATTTTTGAATTCCTCATACCCTAATTAGCTAAGGGCGAATTTTTGGAGCTCATTTGATCCTAAATTGGATTTAGGAATTTTTAGAATTAATTATAATTAATTAAAGGATTATAATAATTAAAATAAATTATTTTAATTAAAATATTTTGTGGGATTTGCTGTCGAGACCGCGACAGATCCGCTGTGGGGTCCCGACAGCAGTGCAGCAACTCTAGCAAATAAGTGTGCTAGCACGCAGCTTGGCGCATCCCATCCAGCGGTGTACACTACTCTGCGCCTTGATCTAATCCTAGCCAACGAATCAAGTCCTCAAATCTGACGGATGGCCTTCCACCGAGCTTCTTTTTAATTAGAAGCGCATCTGGCCCTCTATCTCCAACGGTCTCGAGATCAGATGGCCCACGGATCATCCAGCCCTGTTCATCTTCGACTTTGCTAGATCACTGGCCCGATAGAGGATATACGATTTTACTAGCCACACCAGCATTGTCTACCACTCTCCCTGCCACATCGAATAGTTGTCACTTGTCTCCCCCAATCTAGTGAGGCATTCGCCATCGCGCCACAAGCCCGGCCAACTCCCATTAAGAAAGGACCAGATTAGGGGCTCTCAAGCCTGGCTTGACTCACAGGCCGAGTTCCTAGGTGTCCTGAGGCTATAAGTAGTCTTGTATCTCTTTACAAAGAACTCTTTGTTCACTGTGTTGCTGCCATTAAATCGATTGGGCCTCCCGTCTTCCCCAGTTCTCCCAGCTCCCATTTGAGGCTTCCCGGTGACTCCCATTGCTGTGTACCACTGATAGAGGTGCGGTCTGGCATTCCAACCCCCTCTTGAATTGCTGGGACAACCTAGAGAACTTCTTCTTTGTCCAAACCTTTTCTATAGTAGTCAAACTTTGATACCAGGTACAACCTCTACTCTCACTTCTGTCAAGCTAATTTCAACTCTACTCTCACCTTATTACGCCTTAGGTGCTGTGCTAGGACCTCACCCCAATCTATCTATGAGTAACAGAAGTGCTGGAGGGGACTGGCAGTGGACCAGATAGTGGAATCACTATCTAAGTGTGCACTTCCAGTCGACTGTAAAGCCATCACAGGCCACAGAAAATCCTCGAGTATTCAAGTCTCTAAGTGATGCTCGATTCCCTTTGTAGGTGATTGATGAGTTGTAACAATCATCAGGTTCAATGATCAATTGACTCAGCTCGAATCGATTAGATTAAACTTGTGCCCATGATATACTATGAGTAGCACCCCTGCGATCCAAACCTTCTCAAAACTTCTTGACTCACCCAATTGTCTCACCTTGGACCCCTAAATGTGTAGAATTAAACCCTAGCCCGTAACATGGCCTCTATGAGGAGAATTCACTCCTCACAAACTCTCCCTTGGGGCTGATCAGGTCAAGTAAGGACCTATTGACCCAGCGTGACCCAAAGAGGGCATTCTATCTTGACCGATGCACCTGGTGATGCTAAAAGTGTAGCCATCAAGATCAAGGCACGGAATGATCTAGGGGTGGAGAATTTTTCAATGGGAGCTAACCCTAGGTCGCCTTCTGTCGGGGTATTCCTAAGGCGTGAAAGATGAACAGTGACGAGTCGGGCTTATCCTGACCCGCGAGTTTCTGAGTTCTGGCCGAGGAATAATAAAGAATTTTTTGAAATTAAATTCCTTAAGGAAATTAATTCAAAAAATCAAATCCTATGGTTTGATTAATCCATTTAATTCCATTTATACTATTTAAATAACTTTGGCTATACTTATCCAAATGGCACGATCCAATACTCTATTTTGATCAAAAAATCATAAAGAACAATAATATGCAATAAAATTTTTGATCCAATGGTTAAATTTTTTGATTTAGCCTAATCTCTCTCTAATCTTAATTAGTGAATAAATAATTTGTTAAATATCCAAAATTCATGATCAAGGTCTCTGATTGTTCAGAAGACAGAAAAGAAATTAATAATGTTTAAAAAAAAAAATATATATATATATATAGTTCAAAATTTGTTAATCACATCATAATCACCATAAATCTTGATTAGTGATTAATGACTTAATTAATCATCTAATTTTAGTAAACCAAGTTTTTATTATCTTCTTAAGTGTATTAGAACATACCTATATATTTAGATCCACGAATTAAACCCTAATTTCCTTAATCACTTTTCTTAACCTTAAAATGTGATTAATGCTAATTAATCTAATCTTAAGTTCAAGTTAGAATTTAAGCTTCTCATTTCTCTTATTAGTCAATATTAAGCCTATTAGAACTAATTAGAGTTAATTTGGATGCTTTAATCTTAAAATCCTAATTTTAGCCTTAAGAATGGTATTTTGGTCATTTTGTCCAAGAGTTTGTTTAAGAGCCCTTGAACTATAAGAATGTCATTAATATGCTTTTAATCAGTAAAATAATATATTAAGATCATTCATTTAGCTTTTAGACTTAATTGATTAATCTGAATGGGTTATGGTTAATTCTTCCTAAGTTTATCTTAAGTAGACCATAAAAATCAATAAAATAATATATTAAGATCATTCACTTAATCTTGAATAATGAAATTTAAACTTATGAAACTAGTCTTAAGTGATTAAACTTAAGACTTAGAGCTTAAATCATTAGTGATTATCCATAGTAATTCATTTAAATTGTACCATTTTATTTTTGAAATTTCAATTTAATTTAATCCTTTAAATTATTCTTGTGGATTTAGGTTGATTTAACCTATAGAATAATGTGATTATTCTATAGATTGAGCTTAGATCTTAGATTCTTAAGTTCTTATTTGATTATTTTTGTTTTATAATTTTAGATTTAGCCTTTCTTTAAGATCAAAGTCTCATAATCTTTCCGCTTTTAAGATTCTCTACCTTTAGAATAAGGGTGGGTGTGAACCCTTAGATCCTTAGAAGATTAGTACATTGGATTCAGGATTGAACCCCAAATTTGAGTTTAAAGTACAGAATCCTTAATCTTGATTGGCCTAATCAAGATTTGGTTTGAGTTATTAAAATACATTAATTAAGTTATTGATTTATTTACTTAACATTTATAGTCGTCACTTCTGATTATTAATTAGAATTATCAATTTATAATGTTAATTTTAAGGTCATAAATATATTATTTTACTGGATAATTGGATATTGGAGATACTAAGCTTGTACTAGATCAGAATAGATAGAATGAATTAAATTAAATAACAACATATATCTTATATGTCTAGTTGAGTCTCCTACTTACTTTGACTATTGTTGCTTCGCACACCTTGTGTTTGAGCCTTTTTTCTTTGAACATATTAGTTGGATACAAGATATTTGATGAGTATCCTACGTTAGAATTGAAATTACATAAACATGATTTAACTTCATTTAATTTATTCAGTTCATTCAGTTATCAGTACAGTAGAGTGTGTCCTAACTTAGTCCGCCTCTTTAGTTCAGTTCTTTGGATATATATTAGACTCGAACCTAGCTCTGTGCTTGGCTAGAGGGATACATGTCTGATTCTATAAATTTAACTTGAACTTAACTCTGAGAATGTCTAGGGGGACACATGTCTAAGTTTCTATATAGTGGCCTTATTTTGGCCCATTTCTATTATCACATTACTAACTTAAGCATACTTTTACTTTTCAATTCAATTCCAGTTCAGTGGCTTATTTAGCCATATGTTCTCTGTGCATTTTTACTATTTTTTGTATGGTTTTGAAGCTCAATTCAGTTCAATATTTTTAGTTCAGTACTTTCATTTTAGTGTTTTGGTTCAGTTCTTGCATATTTAGGATGATAGTCTTATTTTCAGTTCTCTTATGCTTCGGTTCATATTCCTTTTATATAAATCGACACATATTCATATAATCATAAGCATGTTATGATGAGTTTACTTTCAATATTTTTTAGTTATTTACATAATTACTACCTAGCATTATTATAACTTCTAGTTGAAGTATGTTAATCTACATACTTTGCTTTATTTAATTATAAATGTTAGTTTATAACTATCCTATTTCTTGTGGCTTGTTGCCCCCCTTGATTACTTAATGTTCTTTAAATGTGATATCTTAAATGTTCAGTTTCATTTAAATTTTATTGAAATGTGCTTAAACAATTTTTCTGTGGCACCCCAGCCCCACCATAGTCCTGTTAACTCTTAAGTTAACATGATTACGATGAAGAGGTCACCAAATGACAAGTTCCTCACTTATAACTAGATTAGACATTCACTCTAATCCAATATAATTAAGAAAATTGCCATTTACAAAAGAACTTCACTAAATAATAAATATAAGAAATATAAACAGAGTACAGAGGCAAAATATAACATCCATTCTATCACAATACAATAAAAAGAAATATACAACTCAGAATAAATACAGTAAGAGAAAATATAAAATAAAATTATATTATTACAACATATTTAAAGATAAAAGCTGAAATAAAATAAACACTCATCCTCTCAAGCAACATAAGTAAAAGAACTAAGGGTCTTCAGCAGATCAATCCTCCTCCTGAATCAGGTCTTCAGAAGGCTCCACAACTTTAAATAACTTAGAATCTATCATTATCAATTTCATAATGATATGGCCCAAGCCAATAAAGAGAAAATCTTATTAGTCAAAATGTTTAAGTACATTTTAAGCAAATATATTATAAGTTTTTAGATATCACTATTAAAACTCAACATACAAGCAAGTGCAGGAGCAAGAAAGCATATGAAAATAAAAGGAAGCTATAAATAATAAGCTTATAACTTAAACAAAATGGAAGTAAGCACATAGCTCCAAGCCAGCGCTACAACAAGGTTATGTAATAAAAGAAAAGTAAATACTAATAACTGAACTGAATCTCATCCTAACATGCCTATGATCGAAGGAAACTTATGCTAATTTTTACATAACATAATGAATCATAAAATAAGCAACCTAGAAACATATCTAGCATCCTATGTAATCAAATACACAAGTCTAACATCCTATAAATAAATAAAACTAACATCCTATAAATGTGTAAATAAGCAAACTAGCATTATATAAATATGTACACTAGTAAATGCGGTAAGACAGTAAATAAGGAAATGCTGAAATACAGAAAAGCAAATTGAAAATAGTAAGTACAAAACTGAAGACCGGTATGTCTAAACATGCCATTCAACTATAAATACACAATAGCACCACTTAGCCTGCTGGGCTAAGGCAGAACTCTGAACTGAATAAGCATGAACACACTTAGCCTGCTAGGCTAAGGCATAAAATACTGAGTAGAAGTGCACCCAAAACTAGTACTGCCATATCAGATTCTGATTTATAAAGTCAATGGGGGCAAGAGTCTATTACGCTCTATCCTAGACTATCGTATAGGGCTAGGCATGGAATAGACTACCGGATACTAGCAACTGAGTCTAGGTCGGTCTCAAGTCGGATAAACTGAAGAGGTAAGCTACTTAGGCTACTCTCTACTGAACTGAATTTGGTAAAACCAAAAGCACCAATAGAAATGCAAATGTTATTTATAAAATTTCAAAGTTGATACGAGATACTCATCAAATATCCTATGTCCGATATATATGACCACGGTATAAAGCTCAATTACAAGGTAAGCAAAGCATCAAATATAAAAGTGAGTAAGAGACTCTACTAAGACACAGGTGATATCTATTATTTTCTAATTTATTTATTCTATCTACTCTAAGTTACACAAGTTTAGAATTTCCAATTCATACTATCGAGTGTAACTCAGACTTATGACCTTATAAGTTGAAAACAATTAGAACTGATCAGGTTCTAATCTTATTAAATTAATGTCGACTATATAAGTTAAATAAGTAAATCAATTAACCTACTTTAATGATTTAAATAACCCAAACCCATCTTGATTAATACAAATAAAGATGGAAGGACCAAGGAGTAAACTCTTAATATTGAGGTTTAATCACTTAATCTAAAGGTGATCCTAAAGGCTAAGGGTTAAACCTAATCTCATAGATTAAAGATTAAGGAAAATCCTATTAAGTAAAGTCACACTTAATAGGATGAATCTTTAATTTTAAATCTAAGGTTAAAAAATTGAACAATCATAAAAATTATGAAAATCTATAAACTAGTAAAACTAAAGTTTCACCAATTTAGTAACCCGATTTGCTCAATGAATAAAATCTAACCTAAGTTTTATTCTTAATTCTTAAAGGAAAAGATCTTAAGGAACTATGATGAACACTCAAGCACTAACCTTAATTATTATTGATTGAAAGCTTACTTTAATGATTTAGAAGATATTTAAAGAAGGCAAGAAGTGAGATGAATCTCACATCAAGAAGTTTAATATTAACACCATTTTACTTGAGGAGAATTTTAGAGTTTTAATTTGGAAACTTGATTTATGACCTAAATTAAATGAATTAAATTCAGAATCACTTCATTTATTGATTTTAGTAATTAGAACATGAATCTAGGGTTTAAGAATACTTAAACCTAAATTTTGGCAAAATGACCATTTTGCCCCTACTTGAAGGTCTAAAAAGGAACTTTTTGATTTAAAGCTCTATTTTGAAAATTTTCAATGCGAAAGAATTACTTACTGTCTAATATAAAGATAAACAATAAGAATACCAAATCTGGATAAGAATTAAGCCTTATGAGCTCAATTTAAAGAAATTGACTCATAAGGGCAAAATGGTAATTTGTCTTAATGAAGTCTAAAAATTTATGCAGTTATTAATTCTTACTATTCAAAGATTCCATAGAGTCTAAGAACACTAAATTTTGAGATCTAATGAACAAGTTTTAAGCAATTCAATATTGAGGTTTAATTATGTAATTTATGGTTTCTTAAGAGGGGTCAAAAACCTAAATTTTTTATTTAAAGTCCAAATTCTACAAACTCAATGGCTATAGCTTCCCTATAACACACTAATTACTTTAATTAGGAGTAAACCCAATTTGAACTTCATTTGGTCAAGTTAGGACCTAATTAGGGTTAAGGGTGATTAGTGAGTGATTAAAATAATTAATCACAAAATCACTAAACAAATCACACCACTAGGTTCTAATATATTATAGAAATTATCATAAACTTGAATCACTCAATTTGAATTACTAATTAAGCTAATATTTACTAATCAAGTTTTACAGTAATTAGGGATGATTAAGGAATTTATCCATCAATTCTTAAATATTTTTGCAGTTTACTGTTTATTAGGTCTTCATGATCAGAATGGTATATTGGAAGACCTAATTTAGAGCTCAATTGACAAAGTTATGGTCAATTGAATTCTTAGGATTTAAGGGATAATTAGTAAAGGGTCCCAAAAGTGATTAGGCTAATTACACACCCAACAAAAAAATTAACTCTACTAAAATATTCATGGGAATCTCCTAATTAAAATGAGATCCATATTGGATATGTTTGGGTGGGTGTGTGCAAAGTTATATCCATTCGAACATTAGGGGTAAATTGGTAATTATTTGAGTGTCCTAAATGCCATCATGTGAAATAATTACCCTAGTGGAAATTGAGTAGTACCATAGTAATCCTCTATTTTTTCTAATCATAATGGTATATAATTTTGTGATACTTGGTTGAGTGGATTAAAAGTTAGGAGCATTTGAATATTTAGAATTAATTTGATTTACTTTAATTTATTTGATTAAAATAAACTTTACTAATGTATAATTAAATAGGTTAAATTAATCCTATTGATGGCGGGACCCACCATACTTGATAGCGCTGCAGGCCCCACAATTCAAACGACTGAAGAAGAAATGGCAGGGTAGATAGGTGCGACACGTGGACGATCCCAGTGACATCAACACCATAAGGCGGGTTCCACAACGACCTCAGCGGTCGCCATGCAAGCAACCCAACTGACCTGGCACATGACCATAGAACAAATTAGGGTTCGCTACTAGATGTCGCACAGAGCTCCTCCGTGCATGACACAAAAATCTAAACTAAAGCTCAAGGCTAAACCTTCCTAAAAAACCTTAGATGCTAAGATTTGAAGTACTCTAGCATCCCTAATCTTGATACCCTATAGTCATGAAGATGAAAACTCCAACGCATCCTGAAGATCGCTACAGATCGATCGCCATATTGGCGATCGATTCGATTCCCAATTATGCTTAATTAATTGCTATCTGATTCTTAAACATTCAAAATAAACATTTGATACCAATTTGAAAGGAATAAACGTGAGGAAGGAGGTACCTCACTTAAGGTTCCATAGAGATCTTCGACGAGTCTTAAGACGCAGAAGCAGAGTTTATCTGAAAGTTTTGTTGATCACTCTTCATTCGCGAACTTAGATGGAGCCTAAATGAACTATTGTAAGCTGCGGGAGGACCACGTGTCCATAGCTGGTCCTCAACGAGCGAGTTGGAGCTTGCTCAGTGTAACATGTGCTGAGCGATTGAGGGAGACGATGCTCCCACTGCTCAATCGGGCGACGGATTCGATCGGACTGCTCGTATAAAGTGTCATTTGATCAAACTCTAATGGTTTTGGAAAGTAGATGGCGTGGGACGATCCTTGATGACGCCGTTAGAAATAATATATTAATTATTACAAAATTTTCTAATTAAAATAGGTCTATTAAATGACTCTAGAAAATCCCAATAAATCACCCCTAGCTAATTGAAGGGTGAGGAATGCAACGATGAGGTCAAATTTTTGTTTCACTGAGTATTTAATTTTCTCATTTTCCGGGGTACAATATTTGACGACTTCCGATTGTCTCCAAAACATCACCTCTAGCTAATTTGGGGGTAATAAGTGCAATGGTGAAGTCTGATTTTTTATTTGAGGTCAATTTAAATAGGTCAAATTCTAGAGTTCCTGAAATTTCAAAAAATTAAGTTTTGATCCATTTAACTTCTGATTTGGACTAGGTCATCACTGTGAACTCCTAATAACTTAATTAAAGTACTAGAATCACAATCAGGACTTATTTTAGTCCTAATTGACTTAAGTAACAACCTAGGTTATTATATTGTCTAACTTTAAATTATTTGTTTTCTTAGCTAGGGACCTGGCATTTGATACCGACAATGTCAAATTCAGAGTTATTTGTTGAGGTTGCTTATGGAGAGGAGCTTAGTTAGGAGGAGGACCTTTTTGCCACTGTAGCTTAGTTAGATTTATTTTTCATCTATGAGGACGAGTGTCCCTTTTTGCCTTTGAATTTTAATTTGTAATAATTTCATATTCTGGATGTATTTATTTTTTGCATTTTTTATATTGAGCTGAGTTGTTATTTCTACTTTCTTTACTATGCTGTGATACAGATGTTGTACTCTTTCTTACTTCTACTACTTTGGTATGTTGATGCATAATCTTGAGTTTCAGGTGACAAGTCTTCTAATTAAGGCGGGTCAGGTTTATACCTGACTCGACTATAATTGGGAGACTTGTCACAGTTGGAGACCGTATTCACCGTGATTATGTTAATCTCAGTATTAGTATGATCACGAAGGATACAGGGCCCCATAGGTTTAAGAGAAGGTACCATGGCTTACAAATAAAGGTTTCTTCTAGGGTTTCTTAGAATCTTGGGAGCTCTATATGGCAACCTACCGCTGGATCAGCATAACTAATCTAGTCTTAGGTGCTCACTCCCCAGGATCATATCGGGGTTTAGTATAATAATGTATTTAGAGGTGTATAAAATACACACTTTCACATTCATTGCAATATATAAAAATATAAGAATAATAAAGGAAATATTTTCATTATAAATATATTAATTATTTTACAAAATCTGTTACACACAAAGCAAAAGTTTAAAACTGTAAGAAAATCAGCGCTTAAGTTACTTCATCATTTATCAGCTCTTCCTCAAAGGCTTGATCTAGAAATTATTCCTGAACTTCCATATATATATATATATATATATATATATATATATATGATAGGGCAAACCAATAAAAAGAAAAAAAAGAAAATATTTAATTAGACACAAAGATCTAAGTAAAGTTTATAGGATATTAGAATTTATATTTAAGTGGCAATATTCTGCATGAGAAGCATATATAAATAAAATGTGATATTTAAGTATGATATGCTTATAATTATTAATGCAATATACATATTTAAGATATATGATCATTCTGAAAGAAAATATAATAATATATAATATTTATTATGTTGGACAAAGTTACAGAATAATCGATAAGTTAGATACGTCTATCTAACTATTTTAGATATGGATTCCTGACTAACTACATATTTCCCCTCAAAGGCTATTTGCAGCTTCTTATTTCTCTAGATATCAACCTGTCATAGCATAATATATAATCTATACAGACCTAAGATCAACTATACAGACCTAAGATCAGCTTAAATAAACCCATGATACTGATTTCTAATTATTTATTTCAAATTTTAAGCACAAAATCTCATATAAATATATCAAAGTGGGTCAAAGTTTAATAGTGGTGCAAATACTACAAATGAAATAATAAAATGAAAAGAATAATATTCTTTATTTTATTTTAGTAAAAATATAATTATTAATATTATCTTGGTTATTTATCCTTATATATTAAAAATAATAATTTTTATTATTATTAGTAATATATATATATATATATATATATATTAAATAAAGGAAAATAATTGAATTGAAAGTTGCATAAATTAGGAAAAATAATATATATATATATATATAGCAAAAAAAGAAAATGACAGAAATGAAAGTTGTAGAAATTAAGAAATATATATATATATATATTAAAGTTACAGAAAATAAGAAATATATACATATATAGAAAAAAAAAAATAATAGAAATTAAAGTTACAAAAATTATGAAATATATATACATAGAAAAAATGAAAATGATAGAAATGAAAATTGCATAAATTAAGAAATATATATATATATATAAAAAAATGTCAGAAATGAAAATTGCAAAAATTAAGAAATATATACATATATAGAAAAAAAAGAAATTAACAGAAATGAAAATTGTATAAATTAAAAAATATATACATATATATATAAAAAGAAAATGACAGTAATGAAAGTTGTAGAAATTATGAAAAATATACATATAAAAAAAAAAATGACAAAAATGAAAGTTGCAAAATTAAGAAATATATACATATGTATATATAAAAAATGACAGAAATAAAAATTGAGAAATTAGAAAATATATACATATATAAAAGAAATGATAAAAATAAAAGTTACAGAAATTAGGAAATATATACATATATGAAAAAAAAGAAAATAATAGAAATGAAAATTGCAGAAATTAAAAAATATATACATTTATAGTAATAGTATTAAGATTAATAATAATAATAATAATAATAATAATAATAACAGTATTATTATTATTAAAAACAGAAGAAAAAATGAAAAGAATAGAAAATATTTTATTTCTTTCTCATTTATTACTCTATATTGGTATTGATAAGGCTTTACTAGAGGTCGGTGGGGGAATCGATGATGAACAAGGAAGAGAGGGAGGAAGTGAAGGGGAGAAGAGGAGCGGGGGAGGGGAGTGGGGGCGGAGAGGAGTGGGGGAAGGGATGTGGAAATTGGGGGGAGGTGGGGGTGTATTTATAAACTTTTAGTATTATTATTATTAATTATTTATTTTCTCTCGTATCCATTATTTGGATGAGGTAGCTGAGAGAAAATTGGTCATAATAGTTGGAGTGTTCAATTTGATCTTCTCTTCTTCTTTCTTATCCCTTCTTTCTCTCACATCTTTCTCTCTTTACTTTCTCTCTCTTTCATTTATTTTCCTAAAGATAATGAAATTTGACATGGATGTGTATCTTGATGAGAAAACACACTTGAATAAAAAAAATTAATTTAGAGCAATATTTTATTTTTAATTAATTTCTGAAGATAAAAACTTCAAAAATTAATTTTGGGCAATCCAGAGCTATAATTTCGATGAAACATTTTTTTGTAGCCTTTTTATAATATTCTTAATCCATCAACACTAAAATCACTGAATTTGGATTTGTATTTAATTTTCTCAATTTATTAAATTTAAATTATTCAAAAATTAATTCTAGAATATTCAATATCTAGATTACTCCCAAACTTGAGCATTACGATCATAAAAATATACTCTATCCATTAATATTTTTAGCTTGGCCTAATTTTGAAGTCATTCAGGATCCTGATTTTTGAGTTGGGTTTAGTCCTAATTATCATAGTAACGACTTGGGTCATTACACTCCTTTCTTCAACAGTTGAACAAAATAGGAATAGTGGAAAGTTGAGGGAGCTAAATCTAAGGAGGAGGAGGCATGATCTTGGACAGGAGTAATTATGAGGCCTTTCAGGCTAAAGCAAATAATATATTGGTGCTTAAGAGTTTATATTATTATAAATGGTATTAGAACAGTCCATAGGGTGTCAGATAGGAGCTAAGTGCCATATAGAGCAAAGTACCACTTCATGTGAGTAGACTCTTGAACCCATAATGATTAAGGTGCTATATAGTTGTAGGTACCTCTAGAGCATATAGGGGTCACCTCTAGTCCTATCTACCAAATTGATGGTTCTTAGATATGTGTGTGAATACTGATGAGGATGTCAGTTACTTAAGTTTGGGAGATTGTAAAGACCCACTTAAGTAGTAATAAGTGAAACTCTTAAATATTGAGGCGCCTTTTCAGATAACGGTGTAGTTCCTGATAAAAACTCCAAAGTTAAGCATGCTCATGTTGGAGCACTCCTAGGATAGGTGATCTGCTAGGAAATTATCCTCTAAGGGAAAAATTATGATGCCTTTTAGGCCAAAGCTGTAATAACCCTAGGTTATTACTTAGCTTAATTGCATCATAATTATCATTCTATTAAGTTCATCTAGTAATTAGAATCAATCCTTGAAGGTTTAGAGCAATTCGAAGCTCAATTTAATATTTAAATTATTTTAATAATATTTAATAAAATACAAAATTGAGATATTTAATCAAAATTTGACTCTGCCATTACGCTCATCACCCCTAAATTAGCTAAGGGTGATGTTTTGGACATGTTTAGAAGTCGTTAGATTTTCATGAATATTTAATATAATTAAATACCCCAAAAAATAGAAAATTAAATACTCATTGGAATCGAAATACGACTTCGTCATTGCGTTCCTTACCCCCAAATTAGCTTGGGGTGAATTTTTGAGATTTTTTGGAGAACGTTTATAAAATCTTATTTTAAAGCAATAATTAATTAAATAAATTTAAATCAAAATTTATTAAATATCCTTTTTCTTTTCTTTTTTTTTATTCTCTGTGCTAGACCACTCCTCCTGCTAAAGTCGACGCCTTCCTCTGCTCCCTCACGCAAGGCTAGCCCTTTCTTTCCCATTTTCTGCCCAAACCATCTCCTTCTCCCCATACTTGTGATGGGATGACTCAAACTCATCCCATCCCAGAGCCATGCCCTCTTAGCTAGAGCCACCTCCCTCTCCTCTTCCTATAAGATGGATCCTAAGTCCTCTCCTTCCTCCATTTGGCCAGCTGAGCTCTCTTCCTTCATTCATTTGAAAGCCAAGGTACCTCCCTTTCCCCCATTGGATGATCCAATGGCTACTCCATTTTTATTCTCATGCTTATCTTGCGTATCTAAGAATCTATGGTTGAGTATAGAAGCCATCAAAGCTCATTAAGGTAGTATATTTTAGGGTAAATGAACAGGTCTATTTTGCCTTCTTTCTGCATACTTGGGCCTTTAACCTCATTGTTTATATCATTAAAATGATCATTTCATGTCAATTTTGGTATCAAAGGAAAGGTCTCATAAATACATTTCCATCGATATATGACATCGCACATGAGGTGCTATAAATTGAGATTATTTGAGTACGAAAGGAGACCTGTTATAATTTTCGCACAAGTGAAATCACCGTCGGGTGCTAGAGCGTGCCATAGTACTCGAGTCTCGGGTTGAATCCATTGTAACATGTCGTAGCATGCCACAGCACATCAAAGCACCCGGCTCTCATCCAAGGGGCGCTACAGCGCGTCATATCATCTAGCTCTCAAGAAATTAGGCTCCATAGCTCACCGGAGCGCCTAAAAGTGCTGAAACCGTTAGAATGCCTAAAAGCACTGCAGTGCGCTGTAGTGCCTGCGTCTCTGGTTGGCTATGCTGTAGCGCGCCACAGTGCACCATAGCGCCTGGATTTCGTCCAGAAGGCGCTACAGCGCGTCGTAGCACCCAGAACTGTCCGAAATTTTCTAGAACTGTCAAGAATGGCCTAAACTTCATATTTTTTACATTTTAATGACTCTAGGACCCTATTTGGGGCCAAAATATATCAAAATCAAACTTGAATTTAATAAAATTAAGCATTGTGTGATTTTGGAAGTGATTTTTAATGTTAAACCTACCCTCTTAAGCCCTTAATGATCTTAAGCAAAACCTTAATATTGAAGCAATCATAACTTGATCATTAGACATCAAAATTCAATGTTCTTAAACTCTATGGAATCCTTCGATAGTAAATATCAATAAACTAACTTAATTTTTAGACTTCACTTAGTATAAATACTAAAATAACCTTATAGGTTAAAATCCTTAATTTGGACCCATAGGACTTAACACTTGTCTAAATTTGATATACATATTATCTATCTTTATGTTAGACAATAAGGAATCATTTGGCATCAACAAAATTCAATTTGGAGCCCTTAATAAAAAAGTAGCATTTTAGACCCTTAAGTGAGGGCAAAATGGTCATTTTGCCCAAAATCCTCTAAAATATCATATAAATCATTAAAATCAATAATAAAGCCAATTTAGACTCTTAAACTCATTAACTGAATAATTTGAGAAAATCCTCAACTTTAGCTTAAAAATCTTTAAGTGAAATAATACACTTCTAACTTAGTTTTAATCTCACATTCCAACTTTCTTTGAGTAAATTAGACCAGTAAATTAAGATAAACTATGCTAATTATCATTAATTCCTAAACAACGCATTCAAACCATAAGTTAAGACTCAAATAATTTTCTAGGAACTTCACTTCACCTTAGGACCCTTTTCCTTAAGATTAGGAATAGATTCTATATTAGATTTCATTTACTGAGTAAATGGGTTATTCAATGGATGAAACTTTAGTTTATTTATTTCTAGATTTTTCATATTTTAACTATGATTATTTTATCTTTTAACTTTAAATTAAGATTAGGAGAATTATTTTATTAAGTTTGATTGTGCTTAATAGAATTGTCTTGATTATTAGTTCACAATTAGACTTAAACCTTAGTCCTTAAGACTTACCCTTTGGATTATGTGATTAAACCCAATTCATGATGTTTAATGCATAATTCCTAGTTTTAGTAGATCTTGATCAGATCTTAGTTTAAAACATCTAAATTAATCAAATAGGACATATTGATTTCTTATTTAACTTATAGGCGATATTGATTGAATTGAATTAGAACTAGATCAGTTCTAATTATTTTTAACTCATAAGGCTACGGATCTAAGTTATAATTAATAGTAGGAGTTCAAGATTCTGAACTTGTGTAACTTGTAATAGTTAGAATGGTGTAAGAAGATAACAATAGATGTCACCATGTGTAGTAGAGTCCATTGCTTACTATTGACTTACTTGTTGCTTTTGCATTCCTTGTACTTTATGCCTTTATTCTGAACATGTCATATAAGAACATTAATACATGAAATAAAAGCTTATAATAATTAGGACAACATTTGCATAGGGTTCAGTTACTGGTTGATCGTGCACATTTTACCCTACAAGACAGGGGTAAGGAAAAATAAGGATTACTTAACATTACTCATTTAGGAGTGTTGTATTAAGTTGGAACCCGAACAGTCTTGCAGACGTATTTGACTACTCAGCTACTTTTGGATATGTCCACAGAAGTAAAGTAAATAACTAAAACATTACTGCATTTGTACCGACTCAGCCTTAGATGACACTAAGAATATACTTGTTGTAGTATGCTAGATTAGCACTCTTTCTGATATGGCAATCATTACATACTTATTTACTATTTATTATTTATTGTTTAATGTTTACTGTTTACTATTTTACTGTGGCATTTTACTTCAGTCAACTTTACTTTACCCGCTTACTTACTTATAGGATGCAAGTATATGTTACTGCTTATTATACATATCATAATCATATTATTTATTTTTAATTGGTATATGTCATATGATTATCAATATATTTAGGATAAGTCTTTTCTTTCAGTATTTTTCTTACTTTATTTATATAAATATGCTTGGCCTTGTCACAGCTTAGTATTGAGGTATGCTCTTTTGCCTCATATGTTGCTCAATTAAAAATGTTGTATTTATAACTTTCCATATCTCTTTATATGCTTGAATGATTTCACTGCATTATTCAAGACACATCCTGTGGTGCCCCGCTTCTTAGGTCCACAATCATTTGTCTAAGGAGCGGTGTACCACTCTGGAAAATCCCTCACTTATTATTGGATTAGGTAAGATCCACAATCCACTGCTAAGGGAAGGATGTGCACAGAATAAATAAGAGAATCAATCACTAAGTCTAAAATACATACAAAGTGCAGAAGTGAAAAAGAAGTAAACATTACATCCAGTCACTATACATCAGACATAAAATAAAATAAAATAGCTCAGAAAATAATAATGTGCTGAAAGTAAATACAGTCACAGTACCTATATTATAACAACATTTTAATTAAAGTTAATGAAATGAAATGAAAATGCTCTCATCCTCACAATAGATATAAAAGGGCAACTAAATATCCTCTGGTCCAAGATGCTGCACCTTCTCTAAGTAAGGCTCCTCCTCGGGTACAAGATCCTCAAACTACTCAATATCTGATATTATCAGTTTCACAATGCCAGGGCCCCAGCCAATAAAGAAAAATCTTATTAGATAAAATGTCTAAGTACATTTTAGGCAAGTAATTTATTAAGTATTTGTTAATATCACCATTTTACTCTAAACCAAATGAAACATCTATCTAGCATGGGAGCAAGTAAGCATACAAGGAGATGAGGGTAAGTTATAAATGTAATATTAATAACTAAGCAAGAATTGAGGCAAAAGTACACCTCAAGTAAACTAAACAAAGTAGAGCATACATATGTAATATAGTAAGTGAAACTACTAAAAAGAAAAATCTAAACCTAAACATGCTGATGATCATTGATATATGCTAATTTAAAACATTAATTTGAAAATGGTACATATAATAAGTAGTAAAGTCTAGCATCCTATACATGTATCTATACAAGTGAGCAGGTAAAACAATATATCTGCAACTAACTGAAATAACACACGTCATCAACATAATAAATAGTGAGCTATAAATTGAAGGAAACGTATAACTACCATATCAGCAAGAATTGGCCAATTTGGCCCAATATATATATATATATATATATATATATATATATATATATATATATCCATCCCCATAGCCTTTATGAGCTAGGGCAAACATATCACAATAATTTATCATTGTATGACTGAAGAGGCAGATAATACTATGCAAATATCTTTTAGTTATTTTACTTTTATTTCTATGGAAAATTTCAAAAATAACTGAGGAGTCAAGCACATTTGCAAGACTAAACGGGTCCCAAGCTTAACACACTCTCCTCAATGAGTGGTGTTAAGCATCCTGATCTCACCTTACCCCTATCCATTGGAGTAAATGTGCACTATAATCTACTATAAACTGAACCCAAATGTAAATGTTCTCTTAATATTCTAAGCTTTCATTTTCATGCAACAACATTTTTCTTATATGAAATGTCCAAGGAAAATAAGCACAAAATTCAAGGATTGCGTAGCACAAGGTCAAATAGTAAGCAAGGGACTCTACTAAATATGGTGATATTATTTATTTTCTAATTTAACCATTCTTACTACTCCAAGTTACACAAGTTCAGGATCTCCAATTTCTACTATCGAGTGTAACTTAGAAGTATGACCTTATAAGTTTTAAAAGGATTAGAATTAATCAGATTCTTTATCTAATTCAATCAAGTACGACTATGGGTTAAGAAACAAATCAGAACGGTCTAATTAGATGGATTTAGACGTTCTACCTAAGATCTGATCATGATCTACTAAACTATAGATTATAGATTAAACACCACAAAATTGGGCTTAATCACATAATCCAAAAAAGATATGACATAAATTCTAGGTTAAATCTAAATGTGAATTAATGATTGAGGCAAATTTTATTAAGCAAATCAGACTTAATAGGATTAATCTCCTATCCTAAATCTAATGTTGAAAGAAAAAATAATCTAAATAAGTTGTAAAATATAGAAACTAATAAAACCAAAGATTCATTCATTGAATGAAATCTATCATATGATCTAGCTTTAATCTTAGGAATAATCTTATTGTGAGGTATTGAATTTCCTAAGAAAAAGACTTAGAGAAACTTTGAGGATTTTAACAAATTTGACTTAATAGCTAATTTTACTCACTTAGAGGATTCTAATATAGTTTTAATACTTATTTTATTAACTTAGAAGATAATCTAGGAGTTAAAGATACTTAACCTAAATTTTGGGCAAAATAATCATTTTGCCCCTACTTAAGGGTCTAAAAAGCTACTTTTTGATTTAAAGCTCCAAATTTGGATTTCTCACTGCCAAATGATTCCTTATTGTCTAATAGGAAGATAGACAATAAGTACAGCAAATTTGGATAAGAAATGGGTCCTATAGGTCCAATCTAGGGTTTTTAACCTAAGGGGCATTTTAGTAAATTATACTTAATAAAATCTAAATTTTTATATAGTTTACTATTGGTTGCTATTCAAGGATTCCATAGAGTCCAAAAATACTAAATTTTGAGGTCTAATAAATTAGTTATAGCCATTAGAATTTCTAATGGTAAATTGGTAAATTTCTAAGTTAAGAGGAGTCAAAAAGCTAACTCTTCTATTTGGTATCCAAATTTAGCAAACTGAGTGGCTATAGCTTTCCTATATCACACTAAGTATTTTAACTGGGTGTAGACCCAAATTGGACTTCAATTGGTCAAGTTACGACCTAATTATGGTTATGGGTATTTTAGTCATTTCTAATTTTCTAGGGTTCAAAACCTAAATATTGTAGGCATTGAAATTCTAAGCTATCTAGCACTTTAAATTTCTGAATTTGGAGTTCAGATGACCAAGTTATGGTCATTTTAGTTTCCTGGACGCCTTAGCGCGCCGTAGCACGTCGTAGCAAGCCGTAGCGCGCTGTAGCGGACTCAAATTGCAATTTTAAGTGCTATGGTATGCTATAGTGGACTCTACATGAAACTGGGGTGCTGCAGCGCGCTGCAGCGGACCAAAAATGTAACTTAGGCGCTATGGCGCGCTATAGCGGACCCTAATTCGAAACTGGGGCGCTGGAGCGCACTGTAGCGGATTTTGCATTGTAGCACGCTGGAGCGGACCCAAATTCGCAACTTTGGTGCTGCAGCACGTTGAACGCCAGATGCTGATTTTTCCTGCGCGAAAACAGTAATGGATCAACTTTCGGGCTCAATTACTCTCAACCTAGAGCACTTCACGTGCAGTGCCATATACCATTGGAAAGCTCTTTTTGAGACCTTTCCATTGGTACCAAATCAGCACCAAAAGATTAAGTTATCAATACAAACAATGGGGTTAAATGAATAGTATACAGAAATAAAGAAAAATAGGATAATTTCATCTTCCTAAAATCACAACCTTAATGAGCTCTAATGAACTCCATACCTTAAATATAGGTTCTTAAGGATGCAAACTAAGTATAAGAGTGAAATGAAGTAGCCATTGAATACATTCAATGGGAGAAAGGAAGTACCTTGGCTTAACAATGGCAGATTACTCTAAGAAGGCTTGGTAGCTTGAGAGTTCATTTATTCTTCTTCTTCAACTGATAGCAAGAAGAGGGAGAAGCTGAGGCTTCTTCCAGCAGCAAGTACAACAAAGAAAAGAGAGGAAGAGAGGAATGAGTTCAGCTACGCAAAATGCCAAAGGAAGGTTCTGAAGTTTCCTTTAAGGGGGGTGGAGGAGACAAGGCTCCATTAAGAGCCTTCCCATTAGCATGGATGGGAAGAAGATGGCAGTAGCCCACTTGAGTAAAGAGAATTGGAGGAAGTTGCTAGGAAAGGAGGGGGGAACAGCAACTTTGTTGAAAAGAAGAGGGAAATGAAATATTTTGATTAATTTAAGTAATTTAATTCTATAAATAAAGAAAAATTCGGATTTTATAAATGTGCTCCGAAAAATCCCAAACTTTCACCCTTAGCTAATTAGAGGGTGAGGAACGCAATGGTGAAGTCAGATTTTAATTCCAACAAGTATTTAATTTTCCTATTTTCAGGGTATTTAAATATTATTAAAATATTCGTCAAAATTTCGATAACTTTCGGTTGATTCAAAAACATCACCCTTAGCTAATTTGGGGGCAGTGAACGCAATGGTGAAGTCTGATTTTTTATTTAAGTTTAATTTAGATAGGTCAAATTTTAGTTTTCATTTTTTTGGATTTTCCAAAAATCATGATTCGATCCGTTTGACTCCTGATTTGGACTAGGTCTTAGAATTTGACTCTTAATGACTTGATTAACACTTAGGGTCAAGATTAGGACTTAGATTAGTCCTAATTGACAATGATAAAAACTTGGGTTATTACAGACTCCCCCACTTAAAAATGATGTCGTCCTAGTCATCACGCAAGTGGAAAGAAATGGCAAGAATAAAAACATGAATTGAATTTGGAAGCTTATAATGTTAGGAAAGAGTACCTGAATTCTCGAAGAGTCTAGAATATTTGACTCGCATATCGGATTCCTTCTCCTAAGTAGCTTCATTGCAAGAATGATTCTTCCACTGAACTTTGATCATGTTGATAGCACGATTCCTAAGCTGTTTGCGATCACGGGCCAGAATTCAAATTGGTGCCTCGACGTATGACAAATCAGGCTGGATTTGAATTTCTGGGAACTGAGCTAGGTGAGATGGATCTGTGAGGCACCTTCTCAGAGATGATATGTGAAATACGTTATGACTACGGCAAAGTCATTTGGAAGGTTTAGTTTGTTGGCAGAAGAACCTATTTTGGCCGCTACTTCAAACGGACCGACATAATAGGGACTAAGTTTCCCAGCTATGCCAAATATGAAGACTCCTTTTATTGGACTGACTTTTAGGTATGTAAAGTCTCCAATTTTAAACTCCATAGGACGATGATGAAGCTCGTGGTATTTACTCTGGCAATCTTGGGATGCACAAATTCACTGTTGAATAAATTAAACTTTCTTATTTGTCTCTTTTACTTATTCAGATCCATATAGCTGAACACTGCCTGTTTCTGACTACGCCAATGGAGTACTACACTTCCTACCATACAAGGCTTCATATGGGGCCATCTTGATGCTAGTTTGAAAACTATTGTTGTAGGTAAACTCCACTAGTGGGAGGCGATCTTCCCAAGATCCAGCAAAGTTAAATATACACAATCTGAGTACGTCTTCAAGAACCTAGTTTACTCGTTCCGTCTGACCATCTGTCTACGAATGAAAGACTGTACTCATGATTAGAGTTGTGCCTAGATCATAATGCATGGCTTGACAGAACTTGGAGGTAAATCGACTGTCTCTGTCGGATACAATTGTCTTGGGGATCCCATGGAGCCTGATTATCTCTTTGATGTAGAGTTTCGCAAGTTTCTCAACTGAATCTATCTACTGAACTGGAATGAAATGAGCAGACTTAGTCAATCGGTCAACTATTACCCAAATAGCATCAGCTCTAGATCTTACGCGAGGCAAACCCATAACAAAATCCATCAATATATCTAGCCATTTCCATTCAGGAGTTTCAAGTGGGTAAAGCAGACCACCGGGTCTCTGATGCTCTACCTTGATTAAATTGCAAGTGTGGCACTTTGCGATGAACTCAGCTACACTTTTCTTCATCCCTGGCCACCAGAAAGATTATTTCAGGTCTTGGTACATTTTTGAACTCCCTTGATGAACTTGGTATCTGGAATTATGACCTTCAACTAGCACCTCCTGATGCATGGACTTAGAGATCCATAAGTTATTTCCTTGATAGATGGCACCTTTATGAAATCGAATATCGGTATGATAACCACTTTTGATGGCTTGTTTGAAGTTTAGGTACTCATCATCTTTAGTTTGAGTAATGGATACATCTTTATGAAACATGGGCTCCACATTAATCATTGAGAGCATTGAATTCACTTGGTTTCTAATCGCTGACTTGATATCCATTTTACGAAATTCTTCTTCAAGAGGACTCTTAGAGATAAGAGCATTGAGAGTGGCATAACGGCTTAGAATGTCAGCTACAACATTCGCCTTTACAGGGTGATACTGGATATTAAGGTTATAGTCACTGATTAATTCTAGCCACCTTTTCTCTATCTACACTTTTGCTCTTGTTGAGTGAATATGTATTTCAAACTATGGTGGTCTGTAAAGATTGAGCATTGGATCCCATAGAGATAGTGATGCTAGATTTTTAGGGCGAACACTACAGCGGCTAACTCGAGATCATGAACTGCATAGTTCCTTTCATGGGGATTCAACTAAAGAGAAGCATACGCAATGACTCTTCCTTCTTGCATTAATACGGCACCTAAGCCAATACCTGAGGTGTTAGTATATACTTGATAGTTCACCCCTTCTTTAGGAAGTACTAGAACTGGAGCGGTAGATAGTGTGTCCTTTAATGCTTGGAAGGCCTCCTCACATGCTGGAGACCATTTGAATGGCACTGCTTTCTGAGTTAGCTTAGTCAGTGGGGAGACTATCAGGGAGAAGACCTTTACAAATTTCTTGTAGTAACCAGCTAAGTTTAAGAAGCTTCTGATGTCAGTTACTGTCTTGAGCTGAACCCATTCCTGGATAGTGTTGACTTTGTTTTGATCGACTCTAATACCTTGGGCATCTACCACATTCCCCAGAAAAGCTTCTGAATCGAGCCAAAACTCACATTTTGAATATTTAGCATAAAGTCTATGGTTATGTAGTTCTTCTAGCACTATTCTTAAGTGCTCTTCGTACTTTTTCTGGTTCTTGGAGTAGATTAAGATGTCGTCAATGAAAATGATTATGAATTTATCAAGGTATGGCTTAAGGATGCGCTACATCAGGTCCATGAATATTGAAGGTGCATTTGTCAACCCAAATGACATCACTAAGAACTCGTAGTGTCCATATAGAGTCCTAAAGGCTGTCTTCTCAACATCCGAGTCCTTGACTTGCAGTTGATGATAACCCAATCGCAGATCAATTTTATAAAATACCTTGGTTCCTGCTAACTGATCGAATAAGTCATCTGTGCGTGGCAATGGATACTTGTTTTTGATCGTGACTTTATTCAGTTCACAATAGTCAATATACATACGCATAGAACCGTCTTTCTTCTTTACAAATAGTACCAGTGCTCCCCAAGGCGATGAGCTTGGCCTAATGAGACATTTCTCTAGTAGTTCTTGTAACTATTTATTCAACTCCTGCAATTCCTTGGGCGCCATACAGTAAGGAGCCTTAGAGATGGGCTGCGTTCCTGGAATGGTGTCAATTGTAAATTCCACTTTCCGTATAGGAGGAAGACCGGGTAAGTCTTCTAGGAAAATGTCAGTGAATTTGCAGACGACGGGGTTCTCGGATAAGGAAATGCCTTCTTTCTTTTCTCCTTGTATTGTTACTAGGAAGGCTTCACAACCTTTCTGAACCAATCTCTTTTCTTTTATAGCGTTGATTAGCGAGGCTCGAGTGCTAAGGTTACCAATAAAGGATCTGTCCTTACTACCACTTCCTAAGGTAATCTTCTGCTTTGTACTGTTAATAGTGGCGTTATGCTGGCTTAGCTAATTCATGCCCAATATTACATCAAAATTGGCTATTAGTAGAACTACTAACTTGGCTTCATACTTCTCATTTTCAATTGGAATTTGTAACTTGCAGAACTGGCGAGCTGGTAATTGGGTTCCAGAAGGTAACCCAATATTAAGAGGATTGGCCAGGTTATACAAGGGTAGGTTAAGTGATTTTGCCCAGCCATCAGATACAAAGGAATGACTAGCTCTAGTGTCAAATAGAATGTTACAGGGTTTATTATTTATGCAAATCAAACCTAATTACAGAGGTAATTAATTACTAACTATGTAAAGCAAGTAATAATTATAGAGAATAAAAGAGGTTCGAGAGCATCTACCTGATACCACATGATTGTCTTCAGTAGCCTCAACTGGTGTGAGGGGTGTATACACGTGCAGGACCGGCAGGCCCGTTGTTATAGGTCTATCATAGAGGTGGTCGAGGTGCATTTGGGAGAGGGACATTAGCTATCTCGCGCCTCACAGCTGGAGTAGAGGGTTGTGCTGGATGAGCTACCGCATGCTTCTGAAATATGTCAAAGGCTTGGCGGCGCTTGGAACAGTCGATTTGATTTCCATCAATAGTTTATGTAACCGTATAGTGGTAGAATTCGTGGCTTGGTCATCCACAAGTAAAGCAGACATGACTCCCGTGGTAACACCGACCATACGGGTGTGGTTTTGTGCATCCTTTGAATAGATTGGCAGGAGAAACTTTGGCCTCGAGCTGGTATACCCTGGCTAGTTTGGGGGGGGGGGGGGGATCTACTGGAATGATGTGGACCCGATAATCCTCTTGGGTCCTTCCCTGGCCTGGTCCTGCTCTATTACTTTGGCAGTTTCAAGTAGCTCCATGAAGTCTGTTATGCGAAAATGGATTACTTGGCTCTTGATGGAGGGTTGCAGGCCGCTCTGAAAATGGTGGCAACTGTCTGGCTCAGTAGGAACCAAGCTAGTGAAAAACCTGGCAAGGCGATGAAACTTTGCCTCGTATGCAGCTATAGATCGGTCACCCTGTTGTAACTTCAGGAACATGTCTCCCAAGCGTTGTTTGGTAGATAGAGGGATGAAGTTGGACTGGAAGGCCTCAATGAATTCATCCCATGTGATGTCATCTAACGGTATCCCGACAAACTGTGTGCTACAGGTGGTGTCCCACCAGTACTCGGCCTCATCTTGTAGGAGGTGGGTAGCGAGACATACCACCTCTAAATCAGGGCACTTTATGCTTGTCAGGTTCTTCTCCACCATTTTTATCCAGGTGGTTGTGTCAACTGCAGAGAGACTCCCATTGAAGGTGGGGGGTCTCAAGCGGAGGAAACTTTGCAGCAATCCATCTACGGACTGAATACGATGTTGATGGGAGTACTATAATGTTGGTGCAACTTCTACCGCAATACGATTTTGGCTTATTTGAGCTACCAGCAATAGTTCCAATCTCTCAGCCTGCTTGGCCTGAGTATTGGCGACCTTTTAAGCTTGTCTTTGGCTGGATTTCGCTTGATTGAGGTGGGATTCCACCATAAGTTTGTTCGCCTCTAGTAAGGCACTTACTTTGCTAGAGGAAGTGTTTGAGGGAGCAGGAGAGGGGCTCTATCTAGGATTCATTATCTTCTACTAGAGTCTAAATTAAAAATACCACACTTTCAAAAATTCAGAAAATAGGGGATCATAACATTTCACCTCTTTTATTAATCAAAAATAAAAATGAAACTACACCATCAAAAACAGTAGATAGAACATCAGATAATGAAAGACAGCAACTAGGAAAACATAGACTATATCTTATGTATTCTTCAGTGAAGGCTTGGGAAAGTTAGCATAGAAATGAAAGCTAAACGATCTATCTGATATATCTAGCGATAAAGGCACGACGAAAGTCTGCATAGGTGACCTCCCTTTGCAATCCTTCACGCCGATGGTTGAGTGCTCATAGGGTGATGCTCCACCAATCCTTGGCTCTATCATGTAGGAGGTGGGATACAATGGGGATCCTAATGTTGTCTGGGCAGTTAATAATTCCAAACACAAAATCTGCCCGCTTTAGCCACTCCTTGGCTGCAACGGGGTTATTGTATCTCCTGAATACACTTTGTTGGATTAATTGATTCAATATTCGAGCTTTAGGGTTAGACACTCCTTCTACGTACTTCTCATGCTACCGATGAAGTTGGACGATGTATTCCCACATATCTTCAAATCATTGGTGATGCCACCTAAGCGTCATCCTTGTACGTCTAGTATTTTTGTAAGTCACATTAGTTTACTGATATGTTACTTGTGCATGCATTTCCATTTTCATACTCTTATTACTTTGAGCTCTTGATCAGGGTGTTTAGATGTAACTCCTGTATTTAGTTAATGACTGATTGGCAGAAGAATCATCCATTAGGTAGAGTGGAATACAATTTCCAATCTGACACCTTATGGAATTCTTTGATACCAACTGTGGCGCCCCGCTCCTTAGGTCCACAATCATTAGACTAAGGAGCGGTGTACCACTTTGGCAAATCCTTCACTTATCAATGGATTAGGTAAGATTCACAATCTACTACTAAGGGAAGGATGTGCACAGAATAAATAAGAGAACCAGTCACTAAGTCTAACATACATATAGAGTGCAAAAGTGAAAAAGAAGTAAATATTACATCCATTCACCATACATCAGACATGAAATAAAATGAAATAGCTCAGAAAATAATAAAGTATCGAAAGTAAACACAATCACAGTACCTGTATTATTATAATATTTTAATTAAAGTTAATTAAATGAAATGAAAATACTCTCATCCTCACAATAGATATAAAAGGGTAGCTAAATATCTTCTAGTCCAAGCTACTGCACCTCCTACAAGTAAGGCTCCTCCTCAGGTACAGAATCCTCAAATTGCTCAATATCTGACATTGTCAATTTCACAATGCCAGGGCCCCAGCCAATAAAGAAAAATCTTATTAGTCAAAATATCTAAGTACATTTTAGGCAAGTAATTTATTAAGCATTTGTTAATACCACCATTTTACTATAAATTAAATGAAATATCTGTCTAGCATGGGAACAAGTAAGCATACAAGGGGATGAGAGTAAGTTCTAAATGTAATATTTATAACTAAGCAAGAACTGAGGCAAAAGCACACCTCAAGTAAACTAAATAAAGTAGGGCATACATATGTAATATAGTAAGTGAAAATACTGAAAAGAAAAATCTAAACCTAAACATGCTGATGATCATTGATATATGTTATTTTAAAATATTAATTTGAAAATGGTACATATAATAAGCAGTAAAGTCTAACATTATATGCATATATCTATACAAGTGAGCAGGTAAAACAATATATCTGCAACTAACTGAAATAACACACGTCATCAACATAATAAATAGTGAGCTGAAAACTGAAGGGAACATATAACTACTATATCAGAAAGAATTGGCCAATTTGGCCCTATATATATATATATATATATATATATATATATATATATATATATATATCCATCCCCATATCCTTTATGAGCTAGGGCAAATATATCATAATAGTATATCACTGTATGACTGAAGAGGTAGGTAATACTATGCAAATATCTTTTAGTTATTTTACCTTTGTTTCTGTGGACAATTTCAAAAATAATTAAGGAGTCAAGCATGTTTGCAAGACTAAACGGGTCCCAAGCTTAACACACTCTCCTCAATGAGTGGTGTTAAGCATCCTGATCTCACCTTACCCCTGTCCATTGGAGTAAATGTGCACCATAATCCACTATAAACTGAACCCAAATGCAAATATTCTCTTAATATTCAAAGTTTTTATTTTCATGCAACAACATTTTTCTTATATGATATGTCCAAGGAAAACAAGCACAAAATTCAAGAAATGCGAAGCACAAGGTCAAATAGTAAGCAAGGGACTCTACTAAATATGGTGATATCATTTATTTTCTAATTTAACCATTCTAACTACTCCAAGTTACACAAGTTCAGGATCTCCAATTCCTACTATCGAGTGTAACTTAAAAGTACAACTTTATAAGTTTTAAAAGGATTAGAACTGATCATGTTATAATCTAATTCAATCAAGTACGACGGTGCGTTAAGAAATGAATCACAACGACCTAATTAGATGGATTTAGACGTTCTACCTAAGATCTACTAAACTATATATTATAGATTAAATACCATGAGATTGGACTTAATCACATAATCCAAAAAGGATAAGACATAAGATCTAGGTTAAATCTAAATGTGAATTAATGATTGAGGCAAATCCTATTAAGCAAATCAGACTTAATAGGATGAATCTCCTATCCTAAATCTAATGTTAAAAGACAAAATAATCTAAATAAGTTGTAAAATTTAGAAACTAATAAAACTAAGGATTCATTCATTGAATAACCCTATTATTCAATGAATGAAATATATCCTATGATCTAGCCCTAATCTTAGTAATAATCATATTATAAGGTGTTGAATTTTCTAAGGAAAAGACTTAGAGAAATTTTGGGGATTTTAACAAATTTGACTTAGTAGCTAATTTTACTCACTTAGAGGATTCTAATACAGTTTTAATACTTATTTTATTGACTTAGAAGATAATCTAGAAGTAAATATACTTTACCTAAATTTTGGGCAAAATAACTGTTTTGCCCCTACTTAAGGGTCCAAAAAGCTACTTTTTGATTTAGGGCTCTAAATTGGGATTTCTTACTATTAAATGATTTCTTACTGTCTAACATGAATATAAACAGTAGGTACACTAAATTTGGATAAGAAATGGGTCATATAAGTCCAAACTAGGGTTTTAGACCTAAGGGGTATTTTAGTAAATTGCACTTAATGAAATTTAAATTTTTATACAATTTACTATTGGTTGTTGTTCAAGGATTCCATAGAGTTTAAGAACACTAAATGCTGAGGTCTAATGAATTAGTTATAGCCATTTGAATTTCTATGGGTAAATTGGTAAATATCTAAGTTAAGAGGGGTCAAAAAGCTAACTCTTCTATTTGGTATCCAAATTTAGCAAATTAGTGGCTATAGCTTTCCTATATCACACTAAGTATTTTAACTGGGAGTAGACCCAAATTGGACTTCAATTGGTCAAGTTATGACCTAATTATGGTTAGGGGTATTTTGGTCATTTCTAATTTTCTAGGGTTCAAAACCTAAATATTAGCTTAGATTATTATAGGCATTGAAATTCTAAGCTATTTAGCACTTTAAATTTCTGAATATGGAGTTCAGACGACCAAGTTATGGTCATTTTAGTTTTCTGGACGCCGTAGCGCGCTGTAGCGGACCCAAATTGCAATTTTAAGTGCTATGTTGCGCTATAGCAGACCCTACACGAAACTGGGGCGCTGCAGCATGGTGTAGCAGACCAAAATTGCAAATTAGGTGCTATGGCACTATAACGAACCCTAATTCGAAACAAGGGCGCTGCAGCGCGCTGTAGCGAACCCAAATTCGCAACTTGGACGCTGCATCGCGCTGGAGCGCCAGATGGTGATTTTGCCTGCGTGAAAATAGCAATGGGTTAACTTTCAGGCTTAATTACTCACAACCTAGAGCACTTCACATGTGGTGCCATATATCGTTGGAAAGCTCTTTCTAAGACCTTTCCATTGGTATCCAAATCGGCACCAAAAGATTAAGTTATCAATACAAATAATGGGGTTAAAGGAACAAGTATGCAGAAATAAAGAAAAATAGGACAACTACATCTTCCTAAAATCACAACCTTAATGAGCTCTAATGAGCTCCATACCTTAAGTACAAGTTTTTAAGGATGCAAACTAAGTATAAGAGTGAAATGAAGTAGCCATTGAATACATTCAATGGGGGAAAGGAAGTACCTTGGCTTGACAATGGCAGATTTCTCTAAGGAAGGCTTGGGAGCTTGAGAGGTCCTTTCTTCTTCTTCTTCAACTACTAATAAGAAGAGGGAGGGGCTGAGGTTTCTTCTAGCAGCAAGTACAGCAAAGGAAAGATAGGAAGAGTGGAATGAGTTCAGCTAGGTAAAATGCCAAAGAAAGGTGCTGAAGTTTCCTTTAAGGGGGGAGGAGAAGACAAGGCTCCATTAAAAGCCTTCCCATCAGCATAGATGGGAAGAAGATGGCAGCAGCCCACTTAAGTAAAGAGAATGGGAGGAAGTTGCTAGGAAAGGAGGGGGGAACATCAGCTTTGTTGAAAAGAAGAGGGAAATGAAATATTTTGATTAATTTAACTAATTTAATTCTAAAAATAAAGAAAAATTCAGATTTTATAAATGTGCTCCTAAAAATCCCAAAATTTCACTCTTAGCTAGTTAGAGGGTGAGGAATGCAATGGTGAATTCGAATTTTAATTCTGACGAGTATTTAATTTTCTTATTTTCATGATATTTAAATATTATTAAAATATTCGTCGAAATTTTGACGACTTTCGATTGACTCGAAAACATCAACCCTAGATAATTTGGGGGCAATGAGCACAATGGAAAAGTTTGATTTTTGATTTGAGGTCATTTAGATAGGTCAAATTTTAGTTTTTTTTTTTTATTTTCCATAAATCAGGATTCGATCTGTTTGACTCCTGATTTGGACTAGGTCTTAGAATTTGACTCCTAATGACTTGATTAACACTTAGGATCAAGATTAGGACTTAGATTAGTCCTAGTAGACAAGGGTAACAACTTAGGTTATTACACATCCTTCCCTTATTAGTAGATTGAGGAATTACATCTTAATCTAATGAAAAGTGAGAGATTTGCCAAAGTGGCACACCACTCCTTTGCCTTAGTTGTTGGTGGTTAAGG
The DNA here is from genome assembly GCA_016760335.1 of Gastrodia elata. Taxonomy (NCBI): domain Eukaryota; kingdom Viridiplantae; phylum Streptophyta; class Magnoliopsida; order Asparagales; family Orchidaceae; genus Gastrodia; species Gastrodia elata. The sequence goes on from CM028673.1 coordinate 17,124,267, forward strand.
GGTGGGGTGCCACAAAAGCAAACAATACCTTGGTACTTAAGAATTTGGGCTATTACAGTAAGGCAGGGTAGCAAGTCCTCTCCCATCAGTATGGGGAGGAAAGCTTGCGTGCACAGGCGTGGGGAGAGGGGCTCGTACACATGAAATGGGGAAGAGGGGAGTGGGTCCTAGCATAGAATGAAGAAGGGATATAAATTGTTATTTAATTATTTTTCTAATTTTTCTTAACACTTTTAAGTAATTAAAGTTTGATCGATAAACAAGCTCCGAAAAATTCTAAAAATTCACCTTTAGCTAATTTGGGGGGTGAGGAGCTCAACGACGAAGTTGGATTTCAATTTCGAGATCAAATTAATTATTCTAATTTTTGGGGTATTTAAAATACATTAAAATACTTGAGGAAAATCCGACGACTTCCAAACACTTTCAAAACATTATCCTAGCTAATTTGGGGTGATGAGCGTAAAGGTAAAGTCAAATTTTTTGATTTGAGGTCAAATTAATCATCTCAAAATTTTCATTAACTAAATATATTAAAATAATTATAATATTTGAATGAGCTCTAAATCGCTCCAAATTTTTAAAGTTCAATCTAAACATCTTACAAAGACTATTGGAAATGATTGTGAGTTGATTTGATAAATAAATATTAATTAATAACCTTTGGGTTATTACAGACTCCCTCACTTAAAAATGATGTTGTCATTGATATTAGATTAGTAAGCAAAGGCAGCACAAGAAAAAAAAAAGATAAGAAGTTATAGAAATAGGGAGCTGAAAGAAAAAAAGAAATTGGGTTCACAAAAAAGCTTGGATAATTATGATGTATATCCGTCTATTTCTCCTAAGTATATGTGACGCCCCGCCCCTTTGCCGCCAATAATTAAGGCTAAGGAGCGGTGTGCCATGCTGGCAAATCCCTCACTTATTATTAAATTAAGGTATAATTCCTCAATCCACTAATAAGGGAAGGATGTGCCCTGGATAATGCAACGAAATCATTCACTAAGTATATACATTCATCAGAGTGCGGAAGCAAGACAAAAAAATATGCTACATCCAATCCATCACAATACAAGTATGAAGTAAACAAGCGGCTCATAATAAAATAGTATAGTAAAAGAACATACATAAATATATAAATTATTACAAACATTAAATAAATTTTAATAAAAATGTTAAAGCTCTCATCCTCACAAAAATAAAAGAGAAGCTAAGCTAATGATCTCCAACTGCAGTATACTCTTCCTGAATCTGATCTTCAGAACGCTCGACTACCTCGAATAACTCGGAATCTGCTATTTTTGGTTTCACAATAATAGGGCCCCAGCTAAAGAAAAAAAAAATCTGGTTAGACATAATATCTAAGTACATTTTAGGTTGTTTAAGTTCATGAGTTTTATAATATCATTATTTTACTTAAACTACAAAACAAATAAATCGTAAGGGTATAATAAGCATACAAAAGGATATGAATAATTATAAATACACTATTTATAATTGAGAAACATATGACGCAAAAGAACATACCTCAAAAGTAAGCTAAGACAAGGTTAGGCATATATATATAAATACAGTAAGATAAGTACTGAAAAAAAAGACTAATCCTAAAAATACTGATGATCATATGAAATATGCAGGTCTAAAAGCAAGTAATCAATCTGTGATAAGTATAAGTAAATAGTAAGAAATCTAGCATCCTATAAGTAAGTAAGTAAGTAGGTAAAGTAAAGCTAGTTGAAGTAAAGTACTACAGTAAATGGTAAACGCTAAACAGTAAATATGTATGTAATGACTGCCATATCAAAAGAGGCTAATTTAGCCTGCTGATAACAAAATGATTCTTAGCGTCAATGTGGAGGCTAAGGCGATAAAATATTCCTATCATCATCTAAGGCTAGGCCGAGATAATAGAACAGAAAGTGAACTGTAGAGGTAGTGATCACAAATGCAAAAATATTTTAGTTATTTACTTTACTTTTGTGGACATATTCAGAAGTAGCTGAGGAGTCAAGCACATCTGCAAGACTGTTCAAGTTCAAACTTAGCATAACACTCCTCAATGAGTAATGTTAAGTAATCCTTATTTCTCTTTACCCCTGTCCAGTAGGGTAAAATGCACAAGATCAACAAGTAACTGAACCCTATACAAATGTTATCCTAATTATTCTATGTTTTCATTTCATGCAATAATGATATCTTGTATGACATGTTCAAGGAAATAAGGCACATAATATAAGGAATGCAAAAGCAATAAGTAAGTCAATAATAAGCAAGGGACTCTACTATATATAGTGACATATGTTGTTATCTATTAAACCATTCTAAGTATTCTAAGTTACATAAATTCAGGATCTCCAATTTCTACTATCGAGTGTAACTTAGAAGCATGGCCTTATAAGTTAAAAGCAATTAGGACTAGCTAGGTCCTAATTTGGTTCAATCATAATCGACTATAAGTTAAAAAGTAAATTATTATGTCCTAATTGATGAATTTAGATGTTCTAAACTAAGATCTAATCAAGATCTACTAAAACTATGGATTATGAATTAAATACCACAAATTGGGTTCAATCACATACTCCAAAGGGTAAGTTTTACAGACTAAGGTGTAATAACCCAATGTTGTTACCTAGCTTGATTTTAACATAATCGTATTGTAATCATTATTTTATTAAGTTCATCTAGTCATTAGAACCAAACCCTGAACGTTTAGAGCAATTTGGAGCCTAATCGATTATTTTGGAATATTTTAATATTTATTTAATTAGAAAATTGAGGTATTTATTTTGATCTTGAAATCAAAATCCGACTTTGCTGTTGCGATCGTTACCCCCAAATTAGTTAGGGGTGATGTTTTGTACGCATTTGGAAGTCGTCGGATTTTCATGAATATTTTAATATAATTAAATGCACCGAAAAAATAGAATAATTAAATAGTCATCATAATTAAAATTCAACTTTGTCGTTGAATTCCTCACCCCCAAATTAGCTAAGGGTGAATTTTTGGGATTTTTCCAAGCACATTTCAAAAATCAGAATTTTTAAATAATTAAGGAAAATAAATAAAATAATCAAAGGAGATAAATAGGGGATTGTCTAATCCTAAACTTGCAATTTCCCCTATTTTCTATTGTATTGGTTGTCAACCCTCTTGAAATGTTCGGCTAGCCATCCCTCCCCATGCCTCATTAAGGCTCAAGCATGATGGCTCTCGACCCCCCCACCCTATCTTCCCTAGCCTCATAATGGCTCCCCACTCTCCCCCTTCTCCTTTAAAGGATAAGCATAGCCTTCCTTCTCCTCTTTGCTGTCATGTTTGAATTCTCCCTCTCCCTTCCCCATTGCTGCTCCATTGTTGCACCTTGAAGAAGCTTCCTCCAAAGCTGTTAAAGGAAACAAAGGTCATCTTCTTCCTCTCCTTCGAAGGACAAAAGGTACCCATTTGCTCCTCTCCTTTTTTCCTTCTTCATGTTGTCATTATACTTGAATGCATCTTTAGAAGTCCATAAGCAAGTATGAAAGTCATTAAGACTCCCAAGAGTATCACAGAAAAATGCTTTGTTTTCATTTATTCAGCATACCCTTATATTTATCACTATTTTTCATATACTTAAAATACTCCATTTGTGCCGATTTTGCTGTCGATGGAAAAGTATCGGAAAGACCTTTCCATTGATATATGGCACCACTTATAGAATGCTCTGGATTGGGAGCATTTGAGCTCAAAAATAGGTCTTAAGTTTTCATCCAGGCAAAAAACTCCGTCTGGCGCTGCTGCGCCCGAAGTTGCAGAGCTAGGCCACTGCAGCGCGCTACAGCGGGGTGCAGTGGGCTGCAGCAGCATTTCAGTGGAAACTTATAAACATATAATAGAGTAATTGAACAGTAAGCTCACAATATAGACCGCTGCAGCGCACTGCAGCGGGTTGCAGCAAAAATATTTTTGGAACTTTAGAAAATGTGAAAATAAATTAATTGAACAGTGATGTTGCAAAGTGAACCGCTGCCACACGCCATAGCGCACCGCAGCACGCCGAGCGGGTCGCAGCGCTGCCGCGCGAAAAGCGCTACCGCGCGAAAAGTGCTACAGCGCGCTGCAGCTCCCAAACTTGCAAAATTCCCATAATCGTTTAAAAATTTCCCTGAATTTTCTTAAAAACTGCCCAGTTTTGACTGAATTGGCCAAAACTTTCCTATTTTGGTATTTTAAGGTCACTAAGACCCTAGTGGGACTAAATAATATCAAATTTTATATGAAAGTTAAATTTGAGACTTGTCACTTTTAAATTAGCTCATATATCTACTATGGATCTTAAATATGTATTATGCTAAAGAATAAGTATTAGAATCTTAATTGCTTATATTAATTAGGTATAGTTTAACAACCAAATGGCATGAAACTTAAGTCTTTTGGAATTATGATTAAGTGCTAATCTCTTTGGTTTGATTTTAGAATTTGATTAACTTTAATTACCTTCTATTTTATGTTCTTATGATTTTAGGATGTATGAGAACCTTAACATTTACTTGGAGCACCTAATTGTGTGTAATTGACATTTAACTCAACTTGAACATAAGAATTTTGATAACTTGATTAAGTTTATGATACTTAATCTAAACCTAAAGTTTGACATTAATAATATACTAATAATATATTAATTTGTCATTAACCTTTAAATTAACCATTGGTCTTAATGATAAAAAGGCTAGGGGTTAAACCCTAACTTATCTTGATTAAGATCTAAATCTTAATCACTTAATCAATTAAATTGATTGTAAGATAATTCAATTGATATTATTCCAATAATGCATATGATTTGATATTGATCTTAAATCATCACTATAAGTGCTAGGATTAACATTGAATATGTGTGATTGAACTATCTGAATCTAAACTTTAGATCTTTGATTTTCTCTTATATAAGACAATTAGCATAAGATGGAAATAAAATTGTAATGATGTATACAATGATCTAACTCTAATAAGATCTTTGATTTTATCCCATGATTGTTGAATAGGAAAGGATCAAATGAATTTTAATCATCTGATTTGATCATCCTAATCTAAGTATAACAAGTAAACCTTAAGAAGTAAAAAAGTGAGATCTTAAGGGTCATGCTATAGGATTCGTTATTGAAATGGTTAAAGACCTTGACTAATGATACATTGAGGTAGGAAGGACTGTTGTAACTTATTGAGGTAGAAACCTAATCGATCCTTCATAACCTTAGAAGTTGAACTTGATGCCTTGTAGTAGGAATCACCTAAAGTACTTAGAATGTGGCTCATTCTTTATGGTAGTAATCTATGTTGAGTGATCCTCTGATCACATTCTTGGAGCCTTGTGTAGGATACACCTACTTAGAGTAAGGATTAATAGATTTGATAAATCCTTATTGATTAAATAGAACCTTCTGAACCCAGATTATTGGTTTGGTACAGTAGAGTATACCCAAGGTACAGAATTATCTTAGTAATATTCAGGATTGGTTGATTCACTCTAATATAGACCTATGACCAGGTGCTGTCTTGCAGGATTAGCCGAATATAATCCCGTTAGAATAAATCTTCCAAGACTAAGAGTGTTACAATTAGTGAACAAGATCCCTAGTTTGAGATGTAAACTACGACCGGGTCCTGCCTCCTATCGTAGTGCACTTTGATAAGTGCAGTTTAAGCAAACTAAGTGCCTTAAGTCACTTTACGTAGACCACTAAGTATGCTTGTAATTAGGTCATTTAACGGCTTAGCTTGATACGAAAACTGTGACCGGGTTCTGCCTCCTATCGTAGTGATCTTCGATAAGTGCAATTTAAACAAGCTAAGGGTTAAATCTACCTTTCTTGCAAACATGCTAAACATGTGTATACAATCATCCCAGCTAATGACTTGTAAGTAAAATCTCAACTTTAACAAATTATCGAATTAGAACCTAGGAGTCAGAATCCTTTTAGCAAGATTTTGCATAATGGAGACCTAGGATTTATTATCAGATTTCAAATCATTTTTTGGATTTTTGGATTTATCTCATGTAGCTTAGAAGCATGAGAATGAGCATAAGCTTGATGTTGAGTATCGGTGATGATATATGAGTATCAGTGATGATTTATGGGTTACAGAATATTATATACATTGATTGGGGAATTTTAGGATGCATCAGCATCGCAGTTCCCAACTGGATGTATGTATATATTGGACCGTACGACTCATAACAGTTCAGTGATACTTTGGTTGCATATCATTGGCATACAGTATTATGGCATATTTAGATGCACAGTTTCAGTGATATACATCATAGTTTTATATATAGTTACTCAGTTTCAGATTCATTACTGTTTTAGTTTACTTTCAGTATTCAGTTTACCTTACTTCACCTTACTTCTGTTTTGTATAGCATTATACAGTTTTATGCTTTTGGTTGCCTTTACAGTATTTCTGTATATTTAATTACATTATATGAATGATAAATGAATAATTAGAACTGTTTATATTAGTTTCAATGTGTGAGACTTATTATTTAACACGAGGTACTTTTGGGATCCAGCAATTTGCTAGATCCTGAGCAGTATATTGAGCCAGGTCAGAAGGATATCCAAGAGATTCATGAGGAGCCCTTGGAGCACTAGTGGACTCTCCTTCAGTTCTACTTTCTACTTAGTATTTTCAGTTCAGTACTTAGTTTTATTTCAGTATTTTAGTAAAATATTTGTATTAATTCTAGATATATTTTTCGTTCTTTTTTGAGATGAATGTTTTCATAGAGCTTCTGTGATGAATATTTTGGATGTTTGCTTTAAGCTTCCGCACTCTGTTATATACTACTTATACTTAGTATTGTGATGTGATCAGTATACTGAAAATGCTGATATACTATACATATATTGGATTCTTATTATATTCTAAATCCAATGTATGTATCTGTCTAATACTTAGGATAAGGATACTACTCTTATCTTAAGTATTAGCTCTCAACCCTCCTTGAGGTTGAGTCAGCAGCCCTTCAGATGGGCATGGTTCTCAGCTATTTCGGGGAGACGGGTTATTCCTCCTTGAGTGGTGCACTACTCCGTCGCCGATATACTTACACTCATCTTTTGTGCATGGTGATGGGGTGGGGCGCTACATAAGGTTTAAGTCTATATGTGAACAATAATCAAGGCAAATTCTATTAAGCACAATCAAGCTTAATAGAATGATTCTCCTAATCTTAATATAAAGTAGAAAGATTAAATGATCAGAATTAAACTATGAAAATCTAAAAACTAATAAAACTACAGTTTGATCCATTCAATAACCCATTTACTTAATGAATTAAATATAACCTAGTATTTATTCCTAATCTTAAGGAAAATGTCATAAGGTGAAGTGTCAATTCTTAATAAGCTCCTAATGAAATAACTAAGGAAATGTTCAAGTTCTTAATGGGAAATTTTACCAAATTACTTAATTATGAGGTTAAAGGTTCTTAATTGATTCTAAATCAGTTTTATTACTAATTTTAATAATTTAAATGATATTTTAGAGGTTAAGAGAACATAGCCTAAATTTTGGGCAAAATGACTATTTTCCCCTACTTAAGGGTCTAAAATACTACTTTTTGATTAAGGCATCTAAATTAGATTTTATTGATGCCAAATGATTTCTTATTATATAATATGAAGATAGACAGTAGGTACATCAAATTTGGATAAGTATTAAGTCATATGGGTCCAATTTAAGGATTTTAACATATAAGGGCATTTTAGTAATTTTATTTAGTGAAATCTAAAAATTCAATTATTTTATTATTGTCTACTATCTAAGGGTTCCATAAAGCCTAAGAATGCAAAATTTTGATGTCTAATGATCAAGTTATTAATATTTCAATATTAGGGTTCTATTTTCATAAAAGTGGTCAAAACCTAGTTTTTCCATATTCAAAAATCACCTACAATTTTATACAATGCTTAATTTTACTAAAACTATGATCAATTTTGATATATTTTGACCTCATTAGGGTCATAAGGTCATTAAAATGTAAAAAGTATAAAGTTTCGACCATTCCGAACAATTCTGGGCACTTTCGGGCAATTCTAGGCGCTACGGCGAGCTGTGGTGCCTTCTAGACGAAAGTCAGGTACCACGACGTGCTATGGCGCACTACGGTGCACTATGGTGCACTGTTTTTAAGCACTGCAATATGCTATGATGCTAGAGTTCCTGAGAGCTAGATGTAACGGCGTGCTGTAGCGCTCCCTGACCGAGAGCCAGGCCCTACGGCGCGCTGCAACGCTTTTAGGATCTGTGGCACGCTGCGGCGAATTTCAGTGCTGCAACACATTTCATTTGATTTCATCAATATTTATATGCCACTACGGTGCACTGCAGTGCACTACAGCGGATTCAATTTTGAAACTCGAGCGCTACGGCACGCTATAGCGTCCGACAGTGTTTTCACCTGTGCGAAAATCGTGATGGTCATCTTTCGGGCTTAAATACTCTCATCCTAGAGCACTTCACATGCAGTGCCATATACCGATAGAATGGTATTTCTGAGACCTATCTATTGATACCAAAATCGGTACAAAATGATTATTATAACTATACAAACAATGGAGTTAAAGATTTAGGTATGCAGAAAGGAGGAAAAATAGAGCATTTCCTTTATAATGAAATTTAATACCTTAATGAACTTTAATGGCTTCCATACTCAATCACAGATTTTTAAGGATGTAAAATAAGAATAAGAGTGAAATGAAGTAGACATTGAATCCATTTAATAGGAAAAAAGGAGATACCTTTAGAGATGGAAGAAGATCTCAGCTTTCAGTAGAAGCTTGAAGGAAGAAGGCTCGGATCTCTGCAGGATCTTGGAGGCTTGAAGTCTTAAGGAGGAAGAAAAGAGCTTGAGAGGAGGAGAAGAGCTCAGCTAGACAAATGGAGGAAGGAGAGGATGGAGCCCCATTCTTATTGAAAAAGATGAGGCTGGCCTTGGGATGGGATATGAATGAGTTATCCCATCCAAGGCATGGACGAGATGATGGCTAAAAGGGAAAGAGAGGGGCTCTGCCCCTTTTGTGTACGTAGGGGTGAGGGAGCGCCGAATGGAAGTAGGGGGTGGGGCCAGCCATGGAAAAGAAATGAAGGAAAATTAATAAAAATGGATATTTGAAGATTTTAATTAAATCTGTTTATTTAATTAATGCTTTAAAAATTGGATTTTATAAACGTGCTCCAAAAAATCTCAAAAATTCACCCCTAGCTAATTTGGGGGTGAGGAAGACAACGACGAAGTTGGATTTCAATTCTGATAAGTATATAATTTTTCTATTTTTCAGGATATTTAATTACATTAAAATATTTGATAAAATCTTACGACTTTCAAACGCGTCCAAAACATCACTCCTAGCTAATTTGAGGGTGATGAGTGCAATGTCAAAGTCAGATTTTGATTTTGAGGTCAAATTAAATATCTCCATTTTCTAATTAATTAATATTATTAAAATATTTAACAGATTTTTAACGACTTCTGATTGCCACGAAAACATCACCCTTATCTAATTTAGGGGCAATGAGTGTAATAGCAAAGTTTGATTTTTAATCTGAGGTCAAATTAATTAGGTCAATTTTCAGGGTTTCTGAAATTCCCAAAATTAGGGTTTTATCCATTTGTCCCTTGATTTGGACTAGGTCTTGGTGGTGAACTTCTAATGACTTAATTAGTGGACAAAGATCAAAATTAAGAATTGGTTTATTTGATCAGGATAATAACTTGGGTTGTTACAGTAGACTCTTCAAGAGAATGATTCTTCCACTAAACTTTCACCATATGAATAAAGCGGTTCCTCAGCTGCCGCTGATCGTGAACTAAGATTCTGATTGGCTCCTTCATATAGGAAAGATTAGGCAGGAGAAAAATAACTAGATGTTGAATGAGATGCGAATGATTACGAAGACATCTTTATAATGATGAGATATGAAAGATATTATGAACTACTAAGAAATCTTCAGGGAGCTTTAACCTGTAGGCTGCATAGCCTACCTTTGCGGCTACTTTGAAAGGTCTGATGTAGCGGATACTAAACTTCCCAGGCACACTGAAATGAAAACACCCTTTATTGGGCTGACTTTAAGGTACGTGAAAGCTCCAACATTGAAATCCAAGGGATGATGATGAGCATTGTAATATTTACTTTGGCAAACTTGTGCAGCTCTAATTCTTTGTTGAATTAACTATAACTTTCTATTTGTTGCATCCACGAAATCAGATCCAATAAGTTAAACACTATTGGTTTCAGTCCACGCAAGAGGAGTGCTGCACTTTCTACCATACAAAGCTTCATATGGCATCATGCTGAAACTTGCTTGATAACTATTATTATAAAAAAACTCAACGAGAGGAATTTGGTCTTCCCAGAAAATTGAAGTTCAAAACACATAGATGCAAGAGAGCTTCAAGAACTTAATTGACTCATTCTATTTGTCTATCTGTTTGAGAATGGAAGGCAGTACTCATGGCTAGAGTAGTTCCCATGTCTTGATGTACCGCTTGCCAGAACATAGATGTAAATCTGCTATTATGATAAGACACTATCAATTTTGAAATCATGTGGAGTCTGATAATTTCTTTGATTTATATCTTTGCCAACTTTTACACCGAATCAGTTTGATACATAGGAATGAAATGAGCTGACTTGGTTAAGTGATTAATTATTACCCAAATCAAATAAGCTCCATATCTTGACTTTAGTAAACATATGACAAAATCCATGGATATATTGAACCACTTCCATTCAGAGATTATCATAGGGTGAAGGAGTCCTCCATACCTTTAGTGTTCATCTTTAACAAGTTTATAGGTATGACATTTTACATCAAACTCTGCCACCCTTCTTCTTATGCTGGGCCACTAGAATGCTTGCTTTAAATTTTGGTACATTTTCGTGCTTCTTGGGTGGACCTAACATCTTGAATTATGACCTTCAATAAAAACTCCTGATGTATGAATTTAGAAATATAGAGACGATTTTTCTAATAAATCATATTTTTATGCAACTGCAGATCATGGCGATAACCACCTTCAATTTTAGCCTTGAACTTCAGATAGTCTTCATCTTTAGTTTGAGAGATGGAGACATCTCTGTGAAACGTCAGTCTACGAAACTTAGCTGACTCAACCCACAGAGCATATCACCTGTGACAGGCTCAATTGACAATTTACAAAATTCATCCTCGATAGGAATTTTGGCGATTAAGGCACATAAGGTAGCACAACGGCAAAGTGCATCAACCACAATGTTTGCCTTGCCGGAATGATACTGAATATTCAGATCATAATCATTTATCAGTTATAACCATCATCGCTGCTGACATTTAAGTTCATGCTGAGTGAAAATATATTTTAAACACTAATGATCGGTGAAGATCGAACACTGAACACCATAAAGATAGTGACGCCAAAATTTCAGAGCGACGACAACAATGACAAGTTCGAGATCATACACTGGATAATTCTTTTCATGTAGCTTAAGTTGAAAAGTAGCATATGCGATTACTTTACCTTCTTGCATCAACACACATTCCAAACATATTCCAGATGCATTTGAGTAGACTTGGCAATTTTGTAATGCCCCACCCCGTCGCCGCGCGCAAAAGAATTAAGTACAATCATATCGGCAGCGGAGCGGCGCGCCCCTCAGGGAGGAATAACCCATCTCCTCGAATGATTGAAAACTAAGCCCGTCTGAAGGGCTGCTGACTCAACCTCAAAAAGGGTTGAGAGCTAATACTTAAGATGAGAGTAGTATCTGTATCCTAAGTATTAGTCAAATACATACATTAGATTTAGAATACAATATGAATAATCCAATGTATGCATGAGATATCAGTATTTCCAGTATACTGATCACATCACAATACTAAGTATAAGTAGTATATAACAGAGTGCAGAAGTTTAAAGCAAACATCTAAAAAATATTCATCACAGAAGCTGTATGAAAATATTTGTCTCAGAAAAGAAAAAAATATATATCCAGATTTATTACAAACACTTTACTGAAATAGATATAAAACTAAGTACTAAACTGAAAGTACTAAACAGAAATTAAAACTGGAGGAAAGTCCACTAGTGCTCCACGGGCTCCTCCTGAATCTCCTGGGTGTCCTCCTGACCTGGCTCAATATAATGCTCAGGATCTAGCAAATTGTCAAATCCCAAAAGTACCTCGTGTTAGACAATAAGTCTAACACATCGAAACAAATCTAGCAGTTCTAGTAATTCATTTAACATTTACATAATACGAGTAAATCTGCAGAAAAACTGTAAAGGTAACTAAAAGTACAAATCTATCTAAAACTGTACAAAACTGAAGCAATGTAAAGTAAAACTGAATTGTAACTGAATACTGAAAATAAATCAATACAATACTGAATCTAAAACTGAGTAATCATATATATAACTATACTGTATGTCACTGAAACTATATATCTGAATATACCACAATACTGTATGCTACTGATATGCCACCAAAATATCACTAAACTGTTATGAGCAGTATGGTCCAATGTATACATACATTCAGTTGGGAATACTATCTACTGATGATGCCGATGCATCCTAAAATTCTCGAGTCAATATATGTAACATTCTGTAACTCATAGATCATCACTGATACTTATACATCATTCTAATACTCACACATTATGCTTATGCTCATGCTCATGCTTTTAAACTACATGAGATAAATCCAGAAAATACTTTAAAATCTGATAATGAATTCTAGGTCTCCATTGTGCAGAATCCTGCTATAAGGATTCTGACTCCTGAATTATAATCTCAATAATTGATTCAGGTTGAGAGTTTACTTAAAAAATTTTAGTTGTGGAGATTATATACACATATTTAGCATATTTGCAAGAAAGGTAGATTTAACCCTTAGCTTGTTTAAACTGCACTTATCGAAGCGCACTACGATAGGAGGCAGAACTTGGTCACAGTTTATATCTTAAGCTAAGTCGTTAAATGCCCTAATTATAAGCATACTTAGTGGTCTACGCAAAGTGACTTAAGATACTTAGTTTTCTTAAACTGTACTTATCGAAGCGCACTACGATAGGAGGCAGAACCCAGTCGCAGTTTACATCTCAAACTAAGGATCTTGTTCACTAATTGTAACACTCTTAGTCTTGGAAGATTTACTCTAATGGGATTGTATTCGGCTAATCCCATAGGATAGCACCTGGTCATAAGTCAGCATTGGAGTGAATCAACCAATCCTAAATACTACTGAAATAATCTAGTAATATGGGTATACCCTACTATACCCAACCAATAATCTGAGTTCAGAAGGTTCTATTTAATCAACAAGGATTTATCAAATCTTTTAATCCTTACTCTAAGTAGGTGTATTATACACAAGGCTCTAAGGATGTGATCAGAGGATCACTCAACATAGGTTGCTACCACAAGAAATGAGCCACATTCTAAGTACTTTATGTGATTCCTACCACAAGGTATCAAGTTTAACTTCTAAAGTTATGAAGGATCAACTAGGTTTCTACCTCAATAAGTTACAAAAGTTCTTCCTATCTCAATGTATCATTAGTTAAGGTCTTTAACCATTTCAATGACGATCCTATAGCAAGACCCTTAAGATCTCACTTTTCTACTTCTTAAGGTTTACTTGTTACACTTAGGTTAAGGTGATCAGATCAGATGATTAAAATTCATTTGATCCTTGCCTATTCTACAATCATGGGATAAAATTGAAGATCTTATTAGAGTTAGATCATTGCATAAATCATTATAATTTTTATTTCCATCTTATGCTAATTGTCTTATATAAGAGAAAATCAAAGATCTAAAGTTTGGATTCAGATGGTTCAATCACACATATTCAATGTTATCCATAGCACTTCTAATTTGATGACTTAAGATCAATATCAAATCATATGCATTATTGGAATAATATCAATTAAATTATCTTACAACCAAGTATATTAATTAAGTGATTAAGGTTTAGATCTTAATCAAGACAAGCTAGGGTTTAACCCCTAACCTTTCTATTATTAAGACTAATGTTAATTTAAAGGTCGATGACAAATCAATATATTATTAGTATATTATTGATGTCAAACTTTAGGTTTGGATTAAGTATTATTAACTTAATCAAGTTATCAAGATTCTTATGTTCAAGTTTAGTTTACATATCAAGATGTCCCATTTAAATATTAGAGTTTTTTAACATACATCCTAATATCATAAAGGCATATAAATGGAGAGATGATATAAAATAAAAGGGTGATTAATGTTAATCAAATCCTAAAACAAGCAAAGGGATTAGCACTTAATCACAAGTCTAAAAAAATATAAGTTTCATGCCATTTAGGTTATTAAGGTTTACATATTTGATACATGCTTTTAAGGATTCTATTACTTAGCATTTGGCATGACATACATATAAAATACATAGTAGATTGTTGAGCACATTAAGAATAGCAAAGTTTCAAATTTAATTTCAACATAAAATTTTATACAATATTAGCCCTGCTAGGGTCCTAGGGGTCTTAAAATACCAAAACAGTCAAGTTTTGGCCATTTCAGCCAAAACTTGGCACTTATTACAAAATATGGACAGCTTTCTGAAATTCTAGAAAGTTTTACAAATTTGGGCGTTGTAGCGCTTTTCGCGCGGTAGCGCTTCTAGCGCGGCAGCGCTGCGGCCCGCTGCAGCGCACTATGGCGTGCTGTAGCAGTCTATTTTACAAACTACTGTTTAAATACTTTATTAATTATTTTCCTAAGTTTTTCATGAAATACCGCTGCAGCCCGCTGCAGCGCGCTACAGCGCGCTGTAGCGGTCTAATTTGCAAATCTATTATTTAATTACTTTAATATATGTTCTTATAAGTTTCTGCCAAACTACCGCTGTTGCCCGTTGCTGCGCGCTGTAGCGCGCTGCAGCGCCAGACGGCATTTTCGCTTGGATGAAACCTGAAAGCCATATTTTCGAGCTCAATTACTCTCAATCCAGAGAGTTCTATGAGCGGTTCCATATATCAATGGAAAGGTATTTCCGATACCTTTCCATCGACACTAAAATAGGCACCAACAGAGCATCCTAACTATTCTGAAAATATGAAAGAATGACTGGGTGTGTAGAGTAAACGAAAAATAGAGCAGTTTTCCTTTAACAATGAGATGCTTTTAAGAGCCTTAATGGCTTCCATACATGCTTATGGACTTTTAAAGATACATGCAAATGTTATAACAATATAAGGAAGATAAGGAGAGGAGCAAATTGGTACTTTTATTTCTTGGAAGGAAAGGAAGAGGAGGACCTTTGCCTTTCTTCAAAGCTTTTAGAGGTGAGCTGCACTTCTTCTTTCATTCCAACACAAGGGTTCAAGTAATGGAGGGGGAGAGGAGAAAGGTTCAGCAAGCCAAGAAGGAGGGCTGAGCTTTCCTTTTAAAGAGGAGAAGCAATGATAAGCCTAAGAAGATAGGCTATCATGAGACCTAGGGAGAGGGAGAAGGAGGGAGGAGGAGAGGCCATTAAAAATTCAGCCTAAGGGCATGGGCGTCGGCTGAGGTGATGGCCAGCCAAAAATGGGGATTATAAAATTGGGAAATTGCAATTTGGGGATTGTCTAATTACTTATTTATTTTCCCTAATTATTTAAAAATTCAGATTTTTGAAATGCACTCCGAAATATCCCAAAAATTCACCCCTAGCTAATTTGGGGGTGAGGAATCCAACGGCGAAGTCAGAATTTGATTTTGACAATTATTTAATCATTCCATTTTCCGGTGCATTTAATTATATTAAAATATTCGTGAAAATTCGACGACTTCCAAATGTGTCCAAAACATCACCCCTAGCTAATTTGGGAGTGACGATCGCAACGGCGAAGTCGGATTTCGATTTCGAGGTCAATATAAATATCTCAGTTTTCTAATTAATTAATTATTAAAATAATCCAAAATATTGGATTGAACTTCGAATTGCTCCAAACCTTCAGGGTTTGGTTCTAATGACTCGATGAACTTAATAGAATGATAATTATGCTATGATTATGCTAAAACTAAGCTCGGTAACAACCTTGGGCTGTTATAAATTTAGACCCATTTTTTATAAGACCAGCACTAGGGCAGAAGAGATTGCATCTTTTAACACTTGGAATACTTCTTCACACTCTAGATTCCAAATAAAAGGTATAGCCTTCTAACTCAGCTCAGTTAATGGAGAGGTGATCTGAGAAAAGCTTTTAACAAACTTTATGTAGTAGCCGACTAATCCAAAAAGCTTCTAATGTTGGTCACTGACTTAGGCTGTGACTAACCTTGAACATCGCTGACCTTCTTTTGATCAACTCTAATTCTTTGGGCATCAATGACATGACCCAAAAAAGTTATTGAGTCAAGTTATAACTCACCCTTAGAGTACTTAGTGTAGAGCTGATGGCTACATAATTCTTCTTGTACGGTCCTTAAGTGGTTTCGCGTTCCACTTTATTCTTTGAATAGATCAAGATGTCATCAATAAAGGCGATGACAAATTTGTCTAAAAATGACTTGAGTACGTGCTGCATTAAGTCCATAAAAATAAATGAAGCATTCGTTAGACCGAAAGACATTACCATAAACTCATAATATCCATAATGAGTCCTGAATGCTATTTTCTCGATATCTTCATCCTTGACTGCAACTGATGGTAATTAAATCGCAAATCAATCTTGAAGAATACCGTGGCTCCAAATAGTTGATCAAAAAAGTCATCAATTCGTGGTAATGGATATTTATTCTTGAAAATTACCTTGTTAAGTTATCGACAATCTATACACATGTGCATGGAGCCATCCTTCTTTTTAACAAAAAGAATCGGCGCATCCCAAGGAGACGAGCTTGGCCTAATAAGACCTTTGTTTAGCATTTTTTGAAGTTGCTTGTTTAGCTCTTACAACTCCTTAGGCGCCATTCGATATGGAACCTTAGATAAGGGTTGCATTCCTAGAATAAGTTCAATCGCAAATTCCACTTCTCGAATTGTTGGAAGATAGCGTAGGTCCTTAGGAAAAACATCAAGAAATTCGCATACAATGCGATTCTTATTGATAGGGACTTCCTCTTTCTTCTCACCCAGCATCATGACTAGGTAAGCATTGCATACCTCTCTGAATAACTTTTCAACCTTCATGGCATTGATCAGCGAGCGAGGCTAGGGTACTGAACCTGCCTACGAATATTTTGTCTTTGCCTCCACTGTCTAAGGTGATTTTCTTCTTTTGGCAGTTGTTTATAGCGCCATGCTTGCTTAGCCAATTCATCCCAAGAATTACATTGAAATTTGCAATTGAGAGCCAATGAATATTACATTTGCAATATATCAATAAATGAAAATTCCTTATTTACCACCTTGTACTTCTTCTTATTTATAATTTTGATATTATTTAAGCAATAGATTGGCTAAGTTAATATAACATTATTATAGATTGTCATGAGAAAAAAGTAAAATTTAAAGGAATAATAAGTCAAATGCTATCAAAGGAAAATTGAACACATTGATACGCTACATTGATATTATGAAAATAAGAAGAATGATTAAAAGAGGATATGAATGCTATCTGCTAATAATGATAAGTACAGAAAAAGATAAAGTTTCTTTAGCAGACACTAGAATAGTAAAATATTTTGTAGATATATTCACCGATGATCTTCTTGGATTACCACATATTCGTAAGATAGATTTTTTAATTAAACTCCTTCATAATACATAATCACTATCCAAATATAATAACCCAAAGGTTGCTTATCAGTATTTATCAGTTATATCAGCTCATAATCATCTCCATTAGTCTCTGTAAGGTGTTTAGACCAAACCCTGAAAATTTAAAGGGATTCGAAGCTCAATCAAATATTATGATTATTTTAATATATTTAATTAATTAGAAAATTGAGATAATTGATTTGACCTTGAAATCAAAATCTAACTTTGTCATTGTGTTCGTCACCCCTAAATTAGTTAGGATTAATGTTTCGGAGATATTTGGAAGTCGTTGGATTTTTCCTGAATATTTTAATATATTTTAATACCCTAAATTAGGATAATTAAATTGATATCCAAATTAAAATCCAACTTTACTGTTGAGGTCCTCACCCCAAAATTAGTTAAGAGTCAATTTTTAAGAATTTTCGGAGCTCACCCATCAATCTAATTATAATGCATTAAATAAAATTAGAAGAAATTAATTAATTAAATTTAAATTAATTAAAAAAAATCCCTTCTTTTCCCTCTGTGCCTGGGACCCACTCCCCCCCCCCCCCCAATTCCTGCGTGCACCCCTTCCTCCCCCTCCCGCACATGCAAGCCCCCTCTCCTTCCCCATGCTGCTGATGGGAGAAGACTTGCTCCATTTATTAGCTCATATCTTCTCCATCCTCCTTAAAGCTAACTCCCTCAGCTCTCTACTCTTCTCATTTTGCTTAGCTATTGAAGGAAGGAGCTCCCAAGCTCCTGAAGAACCCTCAGCCCTCTTCCCACCTTTTACAAGTAGCTGAAGAAGAAGCTCCTTCCACCCAAGCTCAGGTACCCTCCTTGTACCACTCTTCCCATTAATTTAATCAATGTAATTGTGAAATGGTATTTTGATTAGCTATTGTATGGAGTCTTGTTTGATTATCGAGCCTCAATCGGACTCGAACGAGTTCGATCAAAGCTCATTTCTTCCATTAAGAAAACAATTTCTACAAGTATAATTGTTGTATACTTGGACCTAGGGCATTGGTGTTTGCGGTGTTAAAACAATCCTTTCATGCCGATTTTGGCATCAATGGAAAGATCTTAGACCTTTCCATCGGTATATGACACCGCACTTGAGGCACCCCGAATCAGGAGTATTTGGATGTCATAGAGGAGTCTATCATCTTTCGTCCGTGCGAAATGTTCGTCGGGTGCTACCGTGCACCGTAGTGCCTGGCTCTCGGTCAGGGAGCGCTACGGTGCGCCGCAACGCCCGCGTCTCAATAAATCTAGTGTTGTAGCGTCAGAAAGTGCTGCAGCGCGCTGTAGTGCCTAGCTCAATACTAGGAAGCTCTATAATGCGCTGCAATGCCCACGTCTCTGAATATTTGGCGTCATAGCGCACCGTAGCGCCTAGCTCTCGGCTAAAAAGCGCTACAGTGTGCCGCCGCACAGAAACACGCTAACAGACTGTAAATACGCGTTTGTGCTCGCACACAAGTGTACGTGGTTTAAAGTTATATTTGGAAGGTAAGTTTCGAGATTTATCGTCCTCAAAAAAAGATGTGTTTTGTTACTAAGGTTTATCTACTTATAATAATGTTTAAACTAAAATATTTTTGGTTTTATGTGGCTCCTAATTAACAATTCAAAAATATCAAACTGAAGATACTATTTGAAAAGAAGGGAGAGTTGGGTTTCAATCATGCAATTTATATTGGGACTGGTATAAGTAATTAAATTAATTCAACTTTTAGTGAAACTTATATTCATGCTAATTAGAATCAACTGAAGATAGCATTTCTTAGATTGGTCCTCTAATTCCAACTATTTTATATCTAGTGCACAAGATGATCACACAAGGGTTCGATCTTAGCACATAGATCCTCATGTGATCGATAAGAGTTAAATAAAATTTCTTATGTCTGAGTTATCAAAATAATCGTTTAATTTAGCAATCACATAAACTTGATTCCTACACAATTAGCGTCACATGCTACATGCACTGTTTAACTAAATAAGCAAATTATCGAGCTGTATAGATTATGTCACGATCATCCATGAGCACTCAATAATTCCACTTCCTTCTTTAACGTCTGCTGAGCCATGGAGCTTGATTGGTGGCTCTCGGCTCATATGCATCGATTTCTCGACTGAGCTCAAAGAATAGTGTTGTTAGGCTCAAGAGCTTGTTACTGGGCTCAAGAGCTTGTCACTGGGCTCCAAGCACTAACTCACATATTGCTGACTTTACGTCAATTGGTGAGCTATGGAGCCCAAAGAGATTTAAGTTACCAAATCAACCTATCATTCCAATCTCAAGGTATTTACACCGAGAATCCTCGTGTAACGAATATGTATTCATGACGAAGACCTTTATGTGCATTCCATTGAGCTTAGTATGACTAGTTAATTCGATATTATTTTCATTATAAAACCATTTAAAATAAAATAGACATTCATTCCACAAGCATGCATTCACAAGAAACATATCTAAATCAAAAAACATAATTCATTTATTGAATAAGATTTATACAAACACCACTTTGTCCCTTAACTCATTACATGATTTCGGCCCAACTCTTCCCAAGGAAAGTTTCGTCTTCCATTACAAAAGAGATGCTGAAATTAAAATACAAGGAAGTGAACTATTGCATGGTTCTACTGAAAGAAAATCAAAGAAGACTTTTTAAAGAAACACTAGGAACAGCCCTTGGCGTTCTTCGAAACTCTCCTTGCTCTTCAACTTCTTCTCTTCCAGCTCCTTGAGTTGTCTTTCATTTCTCTCCTTGAATGGTTGTCTTCTCCTTCCTTGGTTAGGGTTCTCCTTTCCTTCTTACATCAGCCTTAGAAATTATATATTGGAATGTCAAAGAGGGGACTCTATAAGTGTTTGTTCATGGATTTTATAACTACTGCTTCCAACTTTTTAAATTAATTCTGCCAATATTTTCAACTTCTATTCTTTAATGGCTGTTTAATGAATATTCTTTTTATTCTCTTGAAAATGAGAAATTTTAATGTCGATTATATTGATGGAAGCTGGGGAAGACAGAGGATTTGAATTTTATGGTCTTCCCTATGTTGAATTAAATTCTCAATTCTTGCTGAGAGTACGACAAGCGCTGTGGGACGCTGCAGCGCGCTGTGGCGATTTTGCTTCAAAATGGATGTTAAGTATCTGCCAGCTACAGCGCACGGTAGCACCGAACTCTCGGGTTTTGACCTGCTGCAGCGTGCGGTAACGCCGAGCTCTCGGGTTTTGACCTGCTGTGGCGTGCGATAGCGATCTTCCTTAAATGTTTGCTGAGTCTGGGTTTGATGAGTTCTGATGCGGCGTGCGATAGCGCCGAGCACTCGGGTTATGACCCATTGCGGCGTGCAGTAGCGCCAAGCTCTCATGATTTGACTCGCTGCTGTGCGCGGTAGCACCGAGTTCTCGGGGGATGCCCAACTGCAGCGCGCGTAGCGCTCACTGGCCGGGAGCCCAGCCATTTGCCCCGCCATCTCGTCGTGCTGACACCACGCTGACACCATGTCGAAATCCTCACAAGTCGTCTCCCACCTCCTCGGCAAGTCGCCACTACCATCGACAAGCCCTCTTTGAACTGGGACAATGGCCACAAAGTTTTAAAAAAATATGAGTCAGTAAAATTAAATGTGTTAATTGAAATATAAAAATTTTAAATGAAAAGTTAAAAATAATTAAAAATTAATTTAACTCTTAATATCACTAACCTACTAGCCACTAATTTTTATTTTTGTCTCTAACATTTATTTTTGTTACTGACTCTTACAATTTTTCTCCTAATTCTTTAATTTTTTCTACTAACTTTTTATTCTGCTCCTAACATTTCATTTATGCAATTTTTATTCTTTAGTTTCATATTTATTTATTTATTATTATCATATATATATATATATATATATATATATATTCATTGGGATTCAAATAGGATCGAAGTTTCTAAAGCTAAAGCCTCTCTTATTCAAACTCACAACGATATTGAAACTTTTTGGAAACAAAAATATAGTATAAATTGGACGCTTCAAGGGGAAAGAAACATCTCATTCCATCATAACTGGGTTAATAAAAGAAGACACATAAAACACATTTTTGAAATTAACCCTCCTAACAAACCTTCGCTTAAGGAGGCCGAAGATATTCAAAACTCTGTTGTGTCATTTTTCTTAGAAGCTAGCCAAAAACCTAACTCCAATCTTACTCCTTTAGAGACAAATTTACCAACTCCTCATTTATTGGAAGAAGATAATTTCTCCTTAAATGAGATGCCTAATGATGAAGAAATTTGGGAAGTTGTGCACAATCTAAAAAAAAAAAAAAAAATTTATCCTAGTTCTGATGGATTTCCTTGTGAATTCTTCTATAAATTTTGGAATATTATTAAACTAGATGTTTGTAATGGTATTAAAGAATTTTTCTGTCAAGCCCGTATTCCTAAATTTTTTTCTCACACCATATTATCCTTAATTCCTAAAACTGATAAAGCCTCTTAGTGGTCCCAATTCAGACCTATTAGCCTATGCACCACTATAAACAAAATCATCTCCAAAATTCTTGCTAAAAGGCTTCAAAAACTTCTAAATTTCCTTATCGTTCTCAACCAATCTGGTTTCGTTCCAAGTAGATAGATTCAGGATAATATTTTGGTCACTCAAGAGCTATTTTATAGTTTAAAAAATAAAAATAAAGACCACAACCTCATATTAAAATATGACCTTGAAAAAGTCTTTGATAAAATTGATTGGCATTTTCTAATTAAAATGCTAAAGTTCTATGGCTTCAATAAAAGTTTCATCATTAAAATTCAGAACCTTATTCAATACAACTATTTTTCAGTTCTCATTAATGGTAAGGCTAGTGGGTTCTTTAAATCCGAAAGAGGTCTTCGGCAAGGTGATCCTATATCCCCCATGCTTTTCATCCTTACTTTTAATTATTGGTCCATTTGCATTAATGTTGTGTTCAAAAGTGACCCTTCTATGCAATTCAAGGTTGGAGGTAAATTTTTGGTCACTCACCTTGCCTATGCTGATGATATTATCATTTTCTGTAATTCTAATAGCAAGACGGTTAAAAAAATTCAAAATCTCATTAGCTATTTAGAAAACATTTCTAGGCTTAATAATCGAAAATCTCAATTTTTTATTAGTTCCAAAGTCTCTACCAGAATGATTAATAGACTTTCAGACTCGTTGAAAATAAAATAAAGTAAACTTTCCTTCAAGTATTTGGGCATCGCTATTACCATTGGGCACAATAAAAATAATAACTATCTTAACCTCATTGACTCTATCTTTCACAAATTCCAAGGATGGGAGCTAAATTCTCTATCTCAAGGTGGTCGTTTGTCTCTTCTTAAATCCGTCCTAAACACCATTCCTCTCTACTAGTTAGAAGTCACCTCCCCCTCCAAATTTACCCTAAACAAGCTAAAAGTTATTTTCAACAAATTTTTTTAGGGGGATGATCTGGTGCTCTTGGGATCGTCTCACTTTTCCCACTAGTGAAGGAGGCCTGGGAATTAGATGTTTATACTCATTACATAAAGCCTTCTCTCTTAAACATTGGTGGAAATTCAGAACCTTCAATACGATCTGGTCTGAAATCCTTCAAGTCAAGTACTGTAATCGTACCCACCCTTCCCAAACCACTCAAAAGTTTACTGACTCTATCACTTGGTCTAGAATGCTTGACTTTAGAGAGTTAATTGAAGAAAATATAACTTGGGAAGCTATTGATTCCTCCACCTCATTTTGGTATGATTGCTGGAATAATTCTAAAATTTTGGCCAAATATGTCTATTTTATAAGAAATCAAAAGCTTACTCTTGCTGAATGCCTCAACAATAATAGAGAGTGGAATGTCGAGCTTTTGCAGAATTTGCTTCCTCCTAAAAAATTTGAAAACATCATTAACAGGACTCCTAAGTTTGAGCAAAGTAAAGTGGCAAACTCCAACTTCTGCTATAACGGTAAACTCAAATTATCTTCTCTTTGGCAGGTTTGTAGAATGCATAATCTACCTGACTTTCCTATTTGAATTTGGAATAATAGCATTCCAAACCTGATTGGTCTCTTTCTTTGGAGGATCTATTATAACTTTCTCAGTGTGGATGATATTTTACATTCCAAAGGTTATAAGCTTGTTTCTAGATGTCATTGTTGTTCGACTAATGCTGAAAATATCAATATATTAATCTTTACATGTGTGTTTATATATATATATATATATATATGTGTGTGTGTGTGTGTGTGTGTGTGTGTGTGTCTATATGTATTCGTATACCTAACACACACACACACACACACACATATATATATATAGACACACACACACACTCATACACATACGCACACTAGTGATAAATTGTTTTTATCACTGCTTAAATTATTATTCAATGCCTGTTATTTGTTTTCTTGCAAATTATAAATTTTATTATATGCCTACCGCTTAGACATAGAATGTAATTAATAATATATAAAATACTTAGAGTTTTCTCTAACGGGTGTTCAACTCGGTCATTTTTGTTGTAAATGCAAGGTTAGGACAACTCCGAAGAACTAAAGCAGCACTAAATAATCAACCGATGCACGATTACTTTTCTTATTTTTTTCATGTATTTTAAATAAAGAAGAAAAGTCTATTCTTGTAATTGTTACTGTATCAGAACAAAAATATTTTTCTTATGCTTCAAATTAGTTGAGTAATGATCTGTGATGTTTATGTTATTATTCTAAATCTCGACTGCAATTATTAGCAAAATTTCAGATGACCCAGCCCCAATCCCAGCGCCCTCGCTGGGAACCAGGATTGGAGAACGTCAAAGCTATGACACGCTGTAGTGCCTTACTCTTGAGTAATTGGGCGCTATGGCGCGCTGTAATGCATTGCAACGCCACTTCATTCATAATTCATTTTTATTTTAATTTAAGCTCTTCTTTTCTAAAATGCCACAAAAACATACTAAAAGTAAAACTATTCTTAATAAAAACATAAATTCTAACACAAAATTTCTTATATTTATTTGGTTCATCATCTATTTCTGGGAGGATCAGGTTGTGATGGTTGTTGGTCATTTCTCCTATTCATTATTTCTAAAATTTGCCTAAATTGATCTTGCATCACAGCTATGGATGTCTCCAAACCCTCAACCCAATGATTCGTACTCTTAAAAGCCTTTAACACAAGAAAAATGAAAGACTTACCTCATGTAAGGGCGAACGGATCACCACTCATGTGTCTAAGCTTATTGTCTTTTTTTTTCTCAATTGATTGCTAAAATTTCTGTTTGGTGATTATCAAAATATAATTTTGAATCTCAACTTTCAACAAAATTGGATCTTGGACAGGGAAGAGCGTCGGAAGTCCGCGTAAGTCATGCGCACATGTGCGGGCGCCGTAAATAAATTTCTTTCCAAAAACTTTTTTATTGCAATAATAATAATAATAATAATAATAATAATAACAACAACACAACAACAATAATAACACAAACACTTTTTTGTGCTTATTTTTAAGTGCGGGGTGAATAATGCGGCATCCCGGGCAACGACGAGAGGAGTCGCTGGGTTGATGAGTTAGGGTGGATCGAGCTGGGCTAGATGGCTTAATTGGAAAGGCAAATCGGGGTTGACAGGCCGACGGTGGAGTAACTAACTGGTGGCAGGACTCGCTAGAAAATTAATAAAAAATCAAAAAGATTTCAAAAATATTACATTAGAAAGCTCTTAATGTGTAGAACAATATTTCCTTTTGCACCAATGTTTAAAAACCAGCTCTGACACCAAAATTGGTGGCACAAAGCTGAAGAAAAATGATTACGCATGCACAAGCGACTGTTCAACTTTTGGAAGTTGTTTGGTGGGTCAAATGGAGTCAGAATTGGATGAAACTTTTGAATGATGTTGAAGAGGATATTATTGATCAAATGAACAATTTTGGACTATGTTATTAACAATACTTATGGATAGTTATTTATTACATTATGACATGCACAAGCCAACTAACATTGCTTAGACTTTTGGAAAGCATTTTACTTTATTGAAAAAATAGAGGAACAAAATTTTTATTAAGTTTTGAAATAAATTGGTTGGGACTTGCTAACAACTATTTTCAATTTTTTTTTTTTGGGAGCTCGAGAATTGATTGCATAAATCTTAAACTGGTAGGCTTTAATTCATTCTAGAGTAATTAAATACCTTGAAACTTCTTTAACTAGGTCATAAAAAAATATTTTTGAAGTTTTTTTTATTGCTATAGCTTAAGTGTGTCTTAAATATTACTTTTATATATGGCAGTTGATGAAGGCGAGATGGTAGCTCCGATGAAGTGAGATATTAGCTCCAATGACGACGACGAAATCAGCTCCGACAAGATTTGCACAGCGGCGAAGTTGGTTTCAACGACGACAAAATTTGAGCTTCGACATGATCTGCATAACATTTTTTACCAATCAATAATGAAATAAACTTAGAATCCTTACATTTTATATATTAAAAAATTCAATAAATAATCAAATAACTATGAAATTATAAATTTATATTACATTCAATCAATTTATAATGTAGTCATATTACATTTTAAATTGATTGAATTAATATTCAAAATAGAGGCATCATGCAAATAAATATTTATAAATTTTACTATATTTACCTTATCATATAAACAATAAAATATAAATGATTCCATAATTTTATGTTTAAATTTATAATTGATGTAAGAATATTTATTTAGATTAATAAAAAATGGTAGTGTATATATATAAAGAAAAATTATGACATTCTAATCTATATCACCTAGCCTCATCATTTAGTATATTTAGGATTTGCTTTTGGATTTGTCTACTTAGCCGCAATTTTAGGATTCTCTTGCTCGTTTCGACCGAAGGTGATAGTGAACATAAAATTGTGGCTACAATAGATAAACCCTAAAGCAAATTTAAATATACTAAATGATATAGCAAGCTGATGTGTAGTCATTAAAATAATTTAGGAGATAAATACAAGATGTATATCATTTTTTTTTCTTTCCAATATTTAATAAGAAACGGCTCTATTTTTTTTTAGTATTATTACACTTACATATTAATATACACCAAAATATATAAATAATATGTCAATCTAATATTTAAATAGATTATTGATTGAATGCACTTTTTAATAATAATATATACAAAAATTATAAAAAAAAATTTTAATTGATCCTAAATACTTTTTGGTGTATATTATTACGTAACCATAAGATTTTCTATTTTTTTTTATAGAAATTAACGGCCACTAAATGGATTGGCTATAGCGAGTCTAATTCTAACAGAGGAAGAATGGATTCGCCCTGCAGTCCAAAAAGTCGCCGCCTATGTGCTCTGATCCGCCAGCTTCGCAGCCACAAGCCCGAAACCGGCCTAATATCCGGAGAAAGGGCCACCGAGAAAGATGATCGAGGCAATGTTCTCTCCTCAGTAGGTTTCTCTGAGTCACCTCACCCTTCGAAGATCCTTCTCCATTCGGCGGATTTCCACCCGAAGAAGGCCGCTGTCCTCATCTGCTTATTTGAGGACGATAATGGCGACCTCAGGGTTATTCTCACCAAGCGCTCCTCTAATCTCTCAACTCACTCCGGTTTCTTCTCTTTCTGCTTTCCTAATCTTCTTTCTAGAATGCACAAATATGTGTTTGCCTTCTCAGATTTATTTCTGGGATTTTTGTTGTTGGATAGTGCAGGAGAGGTGTCTTTGCCGGGAGGGAAGGCGGAGGCGGGTGATGCGGACGACAGTCAAACTGCTACCAGGGAAGCTAAGGAAGAGATTGGTCTTGATCCTTCTCTAGTCACAGTTGTTACTATTCTTGAACCATTCCTCTCTCGGGTGCGTTTACCATATGATCACACCTCTATTCTTTTTATTCCCCAAAAACACAGTTTCTCTTGGTTTATTTTATTTTGGTTGGACCTGTTGTCCTTGCAACACTCAGTACTCATATTTACTTGATAGCTGCTTGATTTAGGACTCGACGCACTGTTTCATCCCTGCAGTGAAGTAGAATAACTCATCGAATTCGTCTACTCGCCTGAACCTTTACTGGGAAAAGTATCCTGATTAATTGATACTAGTGGACTCCTTATTGAAGTGTTTTTTACATAATTTGATGTCATCAAAGCAAGCTTTTGCCGGTTATATGCTTTGAAATGAAAAGAAATGCATCACCAATGATTTAGGACAACTGATATGAATTTTTACTTAAGATAACTACTAGATACTTCAGTTAAGTTATGAAATAAATAAACCTCCATGTGGATCCTTGTACATTGAAGTCGGTTATCTTGCTGGTGATTTACGTCAACATTCCAAATATTCCGGAACTTCCTCTCAAATACTTGCCAACTTGAGTTTGGAAAGAGTTGTGATAGAAAATTTTACTCTTAATTGTATTAGATCCAACAAGAACACAAAGCATTAAGTACATCAGCTACAATCATTTGGTTTCATTATGCACAATCAAATAGAAGCCCTCCTTTAATTCCAAATAGTGAAGATCCATTTTAATAGTTTCTTCCCATGCCTAAAATGGTCTTCTTGTTCTTCTGTTTGCATGGGCAAAATTCATACACTCGATTTTTTGAATAATCTTTGAATAGTGTTGACGTTTAATATGTTTAAACAATTTATAGCGCCGTTCTCTTTTCTTAGTTACTATGTGAGCCACTCCAACCTTGCAATGATTGAGCTCATTTATCATCCTATTCTTTCAGTGTATACTCACATCCACCTTAGCATTTGGATCTCTGTAATGCATATTTTATGAATAATTTTCTTATTTGTTGAATAATATTTTACCCATATATAATTATTGGCTTTAGAAGTACTCTTTGAAATTCTCATTTAATTTTGAGTAGAATTTTTCAATCACGCAACACTAAAGCGCTCCATTTCATCTAGCTTGCTTAAATCCTATTAGTCATATCACCCTTTATTTCACCATTATTTTGTATTATTGAACCAAAGTTTTTGAATCTTTCTCCCTTCATGATCACATGGTCTCCAATAGTTATGTTCTTGAGATTAATGCTTTTATTATGATTAAACACATTTTATATATTTCATTTTAGATTCTAAAGTAATCCTTCGAAACCTGGGTTGTGCTTTTACCCATATCTAATTTTATCATTTAGAGAGAAAAACCTGAAGTCAATTGTATTGACCCCACTAGTGCAAGATAAAAGTCTATGATTGACATCACTTAAGCAAGTTAATTCCCAGTGACAAATTTTACTAGAACAAAGATTTTACTAGAACATGTTTGAAGGCAATGACTTCAAGTTGACTAACTCCACATAACGGTTGGCACATATATTTGCTGGAACAAGATATAAAGCTTGCAACATAGACTTTTGAGCAAGATAAAAGCCAACAACACATTTTGTTAGAAACAAATTAGTCATTTACACAAATTCTACTAAGATAAAACAAAAAATTAGATTTTTAGATTTACAAGAAATAAAAGAAGCCGAGTACTGTATAGATAATGTAGGAACCAATGAGATAATCATTCCAAGTCTATTAGACTTCTAGCCGAGCAAGCATAAAGATAACATTGCTTGAAAAATATTCTTGGGTGTTCTAAGAACCTTGGTAGTTTATGAGTAACTTGTGAATAGTTGTTGTGCTAACTGCTGATGGAAGGTTAGATAGGATAAAGTCGATAGAGAAGGATTTTGTGTGAATAAGAAAGTGATTGGCTATCTCATAGAGTAGTTTTTGGGTAAAAATTTAAACTATATAAATTATATTAAAATATTACACTATTTTTTTTCTTCCTTAGCTTTTAAACCCTACCCGTCGGCAATTTTCAAGCTACCAAATCCCACTTGCTCTCTTGCTCAGCTTTCTCGATCACTCTCTATCGCCCCGCTGATAAAACACTGCCCATGATTTCCAACTTCTTCAATTCAACCACCTTCGATAACCATCCCAACCGGAAGCTGAAATTTATATGTGAAACATCATTTATGATTCAAGACTATAAATTTTGTGACACCATGTACCATGTAATTTGACTATTTCTTTCATATACAATCTATCAAGCTTCTCACTTGAATCCATCTGTTGAATAAAAAGAAAATGCATAAACTTTGTTTAGTAATCTACCACACCCCAAATAGTATCATGAAAGCTCAAATATTTTGGTTTCATTAAATTCCTTTCATTAAAATATACAATTGGTGAAAAGTTTATAATTTTTTGATTTAAAATGAGTGAAAAATGCATAAATTATATGTTATATTAAATTAATTTAATTTTCCTAATAAATGAAAATTAAATCGGAAAATCTTTATGTAAAACGGTGAATTGGATCTAGATCGTCGGATCCGATCCGACGGTATGCGCCTAAAGGAAATTGCGGGTGAAACCTGAGCCATTCGATCAAGATTGGTGGCGTAGATTAAATCCATCCGATTTATTAAAGTAGGATGAATCGTGACCGTTGATCCAATATTGCAATTGACGATGGATTGAGGCTACTTAAACTATTGTTACACTTTGGATCGCTAGATCGAAACCGTTAACGAATCTAAGGCCATGATTGATCCAACCCGAGTCTCGACCCGACCTGTCGGCCCGATACTTCTACGTCATCTTCTTCGGCTAGCTGGCCTCAATGCCTTAGGTAAATTTGAAATAGGGCCTTAACTCTGCAAATTACAGTTTGTTTCCCTTCTCCAGGTCATGAAAAGACTATTGATACAAAAATCATCAACAATATGCTAGATTCCTGCTGAATTTTGCTCCAGATTAAATCATCGTGGTCACTCAATTCCTACACTTGCATATGAGTGACCGTCATAATTAGAGCCAAATTTTTCAGCATTTGGCACACCCCCCTGACTCCATTTAGTCACATCAAAGCTCGTTCCTCTTCATTAAAAAGGCTGGAAATCAGCTCATGAGTATGGAGGAATATTTGGACTGAGTCTATTGTCACAGGATAATTCAATGGATTTTGGGCTCCCCTCCCATGGTCTGAAAAAACCTTAAGGTGATCTGGGCTGGGCTATCCAGGCCATCGAATAAGCTTTTTTTCCTCAATGGATTTCGGCTAACAATTGCTCAGAATTAGTAAATTATATTCTTCTTCTCCCAATATCATGTGTGATTATGCTTGCAAAGTTGTAAAATATGTTCTTGTAACATTGATTCACAAGAGCATTATGAATTTGAACTTATTGAATTTGACAGAGTGCATCAATGCTAGCTACTCCATCAGATCTATATGAATCATGTCGAAAACAACGAGGTTTACGATAATAAGCTCACCACAGCTGTTCTTCAAAGTGGTAAAAAAAACTTATTGAATTTCTTCACTTGGCATTGTTAGATTCATTCCACTTCTTTTCTTTCGCTCCTTTATTTCCTTTAGTTTGTCATGCAGAGGCGAATGTCTGACTGATGATCACCTTTAAATACCTAAATTGGCTTCTCAATTAACATGCATTCACAACAAAATTGTAAAACTTCTGAAACGGAACAAGAGGTTTAATCATCTATTCTTTATATATTCATGCCTCCTTAAATCAACTCCTCTCTATGGCTAGAATTTTTCTCAATTATTACCAGTTTACTCTTTATGCCTTAAATTTTTTCACTCATACTTTGCCCCTCTAAATAATACTTGTAGTCATTGCAAATCCTAGACTAGGCATGGTCTTTAAGTTGCTAACTACTATTCTTTTCTTCGCCTTTAAAGATGAACTGCCTTCCTTTTCTTGAGGTTCATCAGTACTAAGAAATTGATCAATACAACCTTCAAAAATCATTTAGTTAGGTTTTTTTAGGTGTCTGTAATTGGAGAATTTTTCTTAAAGTTTTTCGCATTCTCAATTCTTGTGTGGAAGAACAATCTTACTTTCTTTGCCCAGGCTCCATAACTTTTTCAGCAACATTTATGCGTTCGGAATGACTATTTGAAACATGGGGAATTATCACATTCTTTGAAACATTTATATTTTTCTGCTGTGCCGAAGATGGAAAATGAAACTTTTTAACTTCTTTCCCATATCTTCTCTGACTTCTCTATCCATCAAGCAATCACTCTAGGAGTTTGACATATGTTGTGTTGAAATGGTGGATAAGGAGAAAGGTTCAGTGGAAGCAAACTCAAACCCTTGTCTTGAAAGAACTACCCGTTCAAATTTTAGGTGGGGGATGCTATAAAACATTTTTACCAATTTATTCTTACCATCCACTTGTTCTACTCACAAGATGATTATATTTAAATTTTAAACCCTTTGCTGTATTGGCTAGGTATTATTCGAATAACTTATTTTCTATTTAATACTAGTATTGCCAGCTTATACAATTCAGTTGTTAATGTTGTTTTTTATTCTGATGGTTGTATTTTTGATTCTTAAGCTCTTAGATAACTCTGAGGACAAACTCAATCCTAAGACAAATGTTTGAGTCTTCAAAATTCTGTAAAAGGCAGTTATACACGAATGAACTTTTAGTTCTTTTTGTGACATTCATTGTATCGTTTTTAAAAGTCTCAACGGTTATAACTAAAGGCACATACCCAATAGTCTAATCAGCTATAAAATGAAATCTCATCAATAGTCAAATTATATAATAACTTGTTTGGATGCTATAAATACTTGCAACTACATAACATAGGATACTTTCTCCATTTCCACCAACTGACATAGAAAATTAGTGAAAAGCTTAATTCTCAAAAGTTTTAATTCTTTGTTCTTCATACAGTTGACATTTTCCTTTCAATTCAATCCTTGTTACGATAATTTGACATTTTAAAATTTTTGCTTATCATGCATAATTGAGATCTTTATATTAAATGTATCATAACAAAGTGCATAGTTTTTATTTCAACATTAGCAATTGTCTGGGTATAGACAATTATTGGCAACAGCACCAACTAGTTTAAGTTATCTTCTTCGCCACGTTGAAATATTCCAAGTCATACTAAGTAAGATATTGTCTGCTTTTTTCTAGGTCCATTCCATACTAGGCTGAACTTCACGATTTTATTTTTAGATGATATCTTCTCAGATAGTTACTTAACAAACTTCTTTTATAAAACTACAATTATCTCAAAAGGTGTTGGTTAGTGCTTTTAATTTCTACCTATATAGTTCTGAATTTTTTCTCCTTTCGGCATGGATATTTTTGTTTACCTTCTCTCCTAAAAGTTTGTTAGGAGCTGTTTCTTATTAGAGCTGCAACTTATCTGATCTTTCATGCTTGGTGATCGCTCTCTGAACTCTTTGGATTGTTATCCATCAATGCATAACAATGGTCTACATTCTACACAAATTTCCCTGCTTTTCGCCTGTATCACATGCAAGCAGGACCTATCTCTTTGGTTATAATTCTAAGAATCTGAGCAGTTGGATACAAACACATGGATTATCATTTCAATGCCTAGCCCATAAATTGCTAATACTATAAGAAGAAATTTTATATTCTAAGCGTTTTATTTTTCTTTTATTTTTTATATTATTGTTACAAAAGCAGTTCTCTGATATTTACAATTACAAAATGTGATGCGACTCTTGTACGGCTGCTAAAAATGTGCTTTAGAGGTGTGTTTTTAAAGCTCTTTTTCATTTCATTGTGCAGCATCTCCTCCGAGTAGTTCCTGTGATTGGTGTACTATCGAATAGAAAAGCATTCAAACCTGCTCCTAATGTTTTCGAAGTGGAGGCTATATTTGATGCTCCTTTGGCAATGTTCCTTGAGGTTTCATATATCTTTCTCCCTCGCATTATATTTAATTCATGTTCCTATGTTTTATACCGCTTCGACTTAATATTTCATAGTTTTTACATACATATGAAATCTGCTCTTGCATTACCCCCAATTCGTTGGGTTTTCTTGCATTCATAACATCAAAATCTTTATATTCAATGTTAAAAGAGCTTGTTGGGTGGCAGTTTTGGTATAAAATAATGACTGTTTCGGTGGGATAGATTTGTAAGAATGAATGCTTGGTATGCAAATAAAAAATATTTGGTGATATGTATGGAATTTTCCCATTATACATTTAGAAATATGAGAATATTTTTCTCTTACATTTCTCACCTCGTTACTGAATTTGAACGTCTCCATATTGAAGTTCCTAAAAGATAACTTTTATTTCTTCACTTATTTTACCATTATTTTTTTTAAGTTCGAATCATTCAAAATTCATGAGCGGTGAGAGATGAATGATAAAATGGGCATTCGGGGCACATATTTTTAAATGCATACAAGCATTCATGGCATTTCATTTGAGTTTCTTTGCATGTGCATAGGATTGTCTTTGAGTTAAGTTTCATTTGAGTCATGCTAAACTTGAATTTGAAAGTTTTGAGTTTACCTCGACTTGAAATGACTCGAACTTATTATGAGTTGAGCTGGCTTTCGACTCGAAATGTTTGATTTGAGCCAACTCAAAATTGAGTGGGGCCTGAATTAAAAAACAAAGTGCTAAATTATGAAGGGGCGATGATTTGAACCTGTGACCTCTCCTCTGTTGCATTTGTGCCCCAAATCAATTGAGCTAGACTCACGGCTTTATTAGAGTTACATACAAAATGCATTTATTATTAATTTCAATTTGACTCGATCATAAATCGAGCGAGTCGACATAGACTCAAAAAAATTTCGAGTCTGAGACTTGATTTATGACTCGGCTCAAAATTGTTCGATTCGATTTAGAGTTGAATCAAAATTTTAGCGAGTTTCAAGTTTCTAACAAATGTGCAGGCCTAAATGCGTAGCATCCAAAATTTTATTATATACATATTTAGCACTTGATCTTTATTATATTCAAATAAAACACTTTTGTTTCGCCCAAAAGTAGTTACGAAATAAAAGAAGCACTTGTTTTTTAAGTATGAAAGATTGGGGTCCAAATATACATTTTTGGGTGGTACCTATGTAAGAGTCTTATTTTGGTTTTTATAATACTGTATACTATGGTAACACAATCTTATGTATAGGATGAAAATCATTGGTCGGAGGAACGGGAGTGGCTGGGGCAGGAGTATCTCCTGCACTATTTTGATTATGAAACCAGTAAAAGGAAGTTCCTTGTATGGGGTTTAACGGCAGATATACTGATTCATGCTGCTTCCATTGTGTACCAGCACCCACCTTCCTTCACTGAAAGGAAGCCAAAGTTTTTAAAGGAAATTTACAGTGGCAATGAATAAATCCTTGATTCACTGTTTAATCGGTTGCTTATTCTTACTATAGTTATATAAATGTAAAGTTTAAAAGTGTAATATAAGGATTTGCTTATTGCAATTCTGCTAGTGAGGCCTTAAATACAAATTTTTTCCTCCTAAAGTAAACAGTAAAAGAAATAGCATGGCTTTTACATATGCCTGGGAAGTAGGAGATAACTGCTGTTGGTTGCAATATAAAATGGTGAGGTTCCCTTGTCACATAAGAAATACATTTTTGTCGACTGCTAATTTTATTTGCTTGATGACCAAGACACCAATGAATGTCCACAAAAATAGCAAGAACTAGATGTACTTTTTGATGATTTTGCATTCCACAAAATCAGCATTAGAACAAATAATTAAATTTTATTGTGATATTAGTCATGATTGGGTAATATTAGTTAAAATTAATTTTTATTAGCTTAGAAATATGTGTTATGTAGAGAAGCAAGCCAATAATACTTTTATATAAGTGCATATTTATGAGCTTTGCAGTCTCATCTAAATAAGTTTTATAGACACATTGAGTTTACTTATCCCAAAAATTTTATATCGTATAGTTTATTGCAAATCAATCTAGAGTATGTTTTTCACTTGCTTGCAAATAAGCATTCTTAAGTTTCTCCTTTCCAAATAATTTAAAAGTACTCTTTTTCATTATCGACAATAAACACTATCACATAATATTTTTTTTTAATTTTTTTCCCTATAATTACGTTAATAGTTTGTATACGCTAGTCATAAATCTCTAAATCGATAAAAATATAATTTTAATGTTTTGTTACTCTGTTCTTATGGGAGTTTTAGAAACTAGGAAAATTTAATTCTATGATTATTGTAATATTCTTCAAACAAATTATTCTCAAATTCTCTTATATGATGTAAATATTTTAGGAAGGGAATTGATAATTTTGGGAATAATTCTTAAAAATAATTCATGGATTGTTCTTTTGCACGCCCTAATTCTTCTATTTTCTTGTCTTAGTTACCTTCCTTTCTCCATTTCCAAAATTCTCTTGAGATCTCTTGCTATTTATAGATTCTTGTGATAGTCTCGCCAATGTTTTACTACTTGCTGTGCTGGTAGTGTTCTTAACATTCGGATATCAGTTCTTGTAAATAATAGTATAAGTCCCTGTCATCACCTATCCTTTAAATTTTTTGTTCTCTATACTGTTTAACATTTTGTTACAATAATTTAATATTAAATCATATATTGGATTAATAATGATTTCATTCCATCGAAGAGGCATGCTTAGATTTATGTTTTTCTGCTGAAGTATAAACTTGATTATTTATGCTTTGATTCATAAGAATGTCTTAGAACTTTGTAAGCATTTATAAGTCATCATTTCATGTATTTAGATTTCAGCTTTGTGTGATAAATCAAGCATATGATTTGTATTATTGTCAGGATTTATTATGGCGGTTTGAGTTGAGGTTACTAGAGCAAAACCCACAAAATAGAAAACCATACAGATCTCAACACGATCACAGAGAAGTAACTATTCAAACACAAGGATATGCGTGAAAAATTCAATAACATGAAAAATTACAGAGCCACACTACTAAGAAGATCCACTATAAATAAATCATCAAAAGCATATGATTTGTATTATTGTCAGGATTTATTATGGTGGTTTGAGTTGAGGTTACTAGAGCAAAACTCACAAAATAGAAAACCATACAGATCTCAACACGATCACAGAGAAGTAACTATTCAAACACAAGATTATGCGTAAAAAATCCAATAACATGAAAAACCACGGAACCACACTACTAAGAAGATCCACTATAAATAAACCATCAAAAGCTTACAGAGTTATTCCCTAGAAATATTCCCTAGAAACCCTAACCCAGAAAAAGAGGAATATTGCACCGCCATAGAAATCACACAAACCTTAACATTCTTCTCTCTATGCCCTTCCCTTGTTTCTTTAACTCAACTCTTAAACATACAACAGCTCCCACTGCAGTCAACATTGCAGCTAATGAGCCACCGCTTTAGACCTCCCCGTTGTAGGCACCGCCGTAGCATTCCGCTACAGCCACCACCGCAGCACACCGTTGCGGCCACCCCTGCAGCGCACTGTTGTGACCACCGATGTTGTTCCCTTGTGGTCACCTGCTGCAGCACGCCGCTGCAGCCCTTCCGTGCAAATCTCCGGTGACGATCTCCATAAACAACTTCCTGGTGCAGCCATTGCTGCAGCCTCCCATTGTTGCCCTTGGTTGAGACCTCCGCTGTGGCCTTTGGCTGCAGCCTCAGCCCTAGTGTTGTTGCGCTCTTCTCCTTTACACTCACAAGGCTTGCTTATGCATCATTTAAGCCCCCACCCCCCCACATATTTAGGCTTTTATATAGGGTCAAGCCAAACTCTATTTTTTCCTAAACATGCCTTGAGGCCCAAAGGACAAGTCCCTTGCTTTTTGAGTCCTCCACGGGCGCCCTTGACTAGATCTGACGGGCGTCGTGGTGCACCTTAGCACCCATGTCTCGATTGCCAGATGCTGGGCCGCCTCAGCGCCAGGCTCTCTGGCCCAATTCTTGCAGGGCGCCCGAATTGACCCTGACTTGTCCCGAAACACCCCGGGATCTCCCGAATACTCTCTGGAACTTCATTGGCACCTCCATAGATGATCTAAATGGTCTCCACATCCCAACAATTATGTGTATGCCCATGTATTTATAGACCAATTAACATTTATTTAGATCCTAAACAACTCACTAACTACATTGATATTTATAAATTTTGAAATTTAGATTAAATATGGGTTTTTTTCATGTGATTAATATTATTTAAATGAAGCTTTGAAGACTAGATCTATAAATACTGTCATAATTTTCTATTTTATGAACTCAGCAGTTTTCATTCAATAAGTATACAGTAATTTTTAATACAATGTTCTGTGAATTTGTGCGATATGTTAATTGTATAATGACCTATTTAATTGTAGACTGGTTTTCTATTTATTGTATAATAATGTATTTGTTAATTGTATAATGATCTATCTACTAATCATATAATTATTTGTTTGTTTAATTGTATAATGATTTAAAGTATGAAAAACACCCGCCTTCTACTACTGTTCCTATTAGAGACATAATTCCTCGAATTTGGTGAACCTTGCTTCTATGGCTGTAGCAACAGCTGGGGCATTTTTCTTATGAATTTTGTGCACAGGACTTGGCTGCTCTGTTAAATTATGTTCAGAGGCAGATGACTCTGCCATCAGCATAGTCTGCTCGAGAGGAGCATGTAGATCGACATCTTCAGAACTTGCTGAAGATTAATTCAATGTCTTTTTCTTCTGTTTGGACTCCCTACTAGGTTAAAGAGTGTCTTTTGGATGCAGTCATTTTTTGAGGGAACAGGAGGTTCTAAGGATCATTCAGTTACTCTAGCAATGTTCATACTTTGGGGATGTGAGGGGTTCATGGGTCGTTTAGTATAATAGAAAATAACTCATTTACCCTTATTATATTTTTTGTTTTAATTTGCATTGTACGGAGTCTATATAAGACTCAACTTTTTCCTTAATGAATACACGGAAACCATTTCCTCCTCTTCGCGGCTCATTCAGCGGGTGCTTGCAACTTTCAACATGGTATCAAAGCAATGCGATCTCAATCCAGATTCATTCCGCTGCTAACGGCCTTCCATTGTTGAAGATGGCAGCAAAGCCTCTCCACATTCCTCCACATTGACGACGCATCAATCACAGTCATCCACTACCGCCGATTCTTTCAAGTTTTCCCTAACCACCATTCATCATATTCTTCTTGTAAAGCTAGACGGTACGAACTACACTATGGCGATCTCAGTTCTTACCGATCTTCCACTCACACGATCTAATGCGTACGTGGATGGATCTTACGCTCCCTCTTCTAATCCCAATTCTGAAACCATTGCTTGGCGCAAGCAAGATCACCTAATTTTGAGTTGGTTGATCTCATCTCTCACCAAAAAATTCCTCGCTCAAGTCGTTCCATGAAAATCTGTGGTGCAATGTGGGCAGATCTTGCAGCAATCTACGCCACTTCCTCTCGTGTGCGTCTCCAGCAGCTAGAACTATAACTAAGAAGCATAAAAAATGGGTCAAGGAAGATGGCAGACTTTATTCAGCAAGCAAAACATCTTGCTCACTAGCTCACTGTAGCTGATTCACTGGTTACAGAACAACAACTCGTCCTCAGCATTTTGATTGGCTTGGGGTCTGATTTTGCTTCCATCATTGCAGCCATTACAACCCGTATAAGTCCAATCAAGTTAGTTGAACTTACAGGTATCCTACTGAGTCACTAACTAATGTATTTAGATCTCTCCTGAGGCAAACTTCTTTCCCAATGTTGGTGAACACAACTCAGGCTGATCACATTTCAGCCATCCAATTTCATGAATCGACGCCCTTTTGTGGCCAAGGCAGATTCCCTCGTGGGCGCAGCAGGCACAGTGGTAGAGGGCGATCTAATATGCAGTGCCAATTGTGCACCAAATTTGGTCACATAGCAGTAAACTGCTTTCATCGTCGTATCCCGTTGACCAAGCCACTACAACAACCCAACCTCTCTCATATTATGCTTATGTTGTATCCATGGTTCCTCGACTCTAGAGCCAGTTATCTTGTGCAACATTCCGTGGCTAATTTGCACAACATACAACAATACAATGGCATCGAATGGCTCCAAGTTGACGATGGATGTTTCCTACCTAGAACCAACACATGTTAACCCACCTCTCATCCCCCTCACATGCATTTCATTTAAATCAAGTTCTTCATGTTCTTTACATCTCAAAGAAAATTATCTCCAACAACCGCTTTACTCTTGATTATAATGAATTTATTGAATTTCACCCCTCGTGTTATTAAGGACCTGGTTAAGAAGCAAGAACTGCTCTGGGGTACGCTCGCTATCTACCTCTACACTCTTCCGCTCGTGTCCAATTCATTCTCCAATCTCAGCTGTGTACTCTTCTGATCTCTGGCATCACCACCTTGGTCATTCATGACATGACAAACTCCAACATCTAGCTACCACATTACCAATAACTGCAAAAATTATTCGTACTTGTAATTCATGTCATATGTCAAAGCAACATAGATTGCAAATATTGATTGTTCCTTTAGTTTCTGCATATCATTTGCATCTTATTGTGTCTGATATTTGGGGACTTGCTTCCACTAAGTCAAATGTTTGGTTACAAATATTATATCATTTTTGTCGATGATTTTTCCAATTTTATATAGATGTATCCTTTACATAAGAAATCAGATGCTCTTGATGTTTTTCCTAAATTTAAGAACATGATTGAGATCCTCTTGTCCTCCAAACTTGTCACATTCCAATCCGATGGAGGTGATGAATATAAATAATTCACTTCCGCCCTTGCAGCTTTTGGAGTACATCATTTTTCAGCTCCTTACACACCCGAACAAAATGACAAAGCTGAGCTCAAACAGCGTCACATTGTCGAAACCGGCCAAGCTCTCCTTTTTCAAGCTCAATCACTTCACAAATTCTGGACTCAACCATTTCAAACATCCATCTATCTCATTAATTGACTTCCATACCCTCAACTCCACCACAAATCTCCATATGAACTCTTCCACAATACTCCAGATTATACATTTCTCAAAGTTTTTGAATGTCTTTACTTCCCATGGTTAAAACACTATGCAACAAATAAATTGGAATCTAGATCTTTACCATGTGTTTCTAAGTTATATTGGGCAACACAGAGCCTATATTTGTTACCACACTCCAAAAAAAATTTACATTTCCCAGCATGTCACCTTTCACGAATGGGATTTTCCTTGCAACACTTGTGCCACAAAATCCTGGTTTCGACACCACTATAACCACAATGTGCCTCAGCCCGCTAATGCAAGCAGCCCACATGACTGCAGCCCGCAGCTTTCACTCCCAACTCCTTTCAGGAATCCGCAGCCCGCATGACAACACTCAGCAATGTCCCCCAAGCCTCCAAACCGTCAGCCCAGCAGTTTCTCTCCACCACATTTGAGCCACATATCTCGGTCCAGCATACTCCACCTCCACCTCATCACAATACTTAACCATTGCTCACTTGCTCCAAAACCGTATTCTAAAGCCCAAGGTGTTTTCGGTGGCTGCCTCTCCTCTCCCTTCAACACCTTCTACTTATCGGCAAACAAACAAAGATCCACACTGGGTTTAGGTTATGCATGATGAACTTGCAGCTCTCCAAAACAATGACACTTGGACTTTACTTCCTCATCCGTTAGGTGCCAATGTCGTCACCTGCAAGTGGCTCTTTAAACTCAAATATAACAGTGATTGGCTCCATTGCACGTCGCAAAGAATGTATTGTTGCTAGTGGCTTCACCCAACAAGAAGGTATTGATTATTTAGAAACTTTTAGCCCGGTTGTCAAACCGGTCATGAGTCAGATTGTTCTCACCCTAACTCTCACATTCAAGCGGCAAATCCATAAACTTGACTTCGACAACACATTCTTAAATGGAGACATTCATGATGACATATACATGGAACAACCTCTTGGTTTTATTTCAGCAGCTCATACGGATCATGTTTGCCAACATCATTGTGCTTTTTATGGGTTAAAACAGTCCCCTTGCGCATGGCATCACAAGCTATCTAGTGCTCTTGAATCATTTGGCTTCCGCAATACCGTCAACAACACTTCTGTGTTTATATATCGCCGTGCTACTAATCTCTTGATATTTCTTGTGTATGTTGACGATGTCTTACTCATAGGCAAGTCCAGCAACTCATAACATTTCTTACCACTTGATTTTTTCTTAAAGATATGGGCCATGTGCATACCTTTCCACGCAAGAAGTTGATCACCTTCTTTTGACCCAAGAGCAATATGTTCACCATATTGTTCATAGTGCCAGTCTCTAACACTCACACCCAGCACCTACAGCAATGATTGTGCAGGCCAAACCGAGCGAGCTCCCTCCTGATATTTTTTTGGATCCCGCTCTCTTCCGCAGCACGGTGGGTGCCCTCCAGTATCTCCAACGCACAAGGTCGGATATCACATTCAGTGTGAATAAAGTTTGCCAATCCATGCATCAACCAACTACCTCCAATTGGCAAGCTGTCAAGTGTATCCTTTGCTATCTCCGTCACACCAGCAACACTGGCATTTTGTCTCCAACCTCTGTACCAGCTCTCTATCTCAACTTATATTGATGCCGATTGAACCGGAGATTCTATAGATTGCAAGTCGACCACTGGTTATTACATCTTTCTTGGCTCCAATTTTATTTCATGGTCACCCAAAAAGCAGCAAACTGTAGCCCTCTCTAGCACTGAAACTGGGGCAAATATTGCTAGCGAAGTCATGTGGATTATGTCTCTTCTCGCTGAGCTTGGCATCCCATTGGCCTCTCCGCCAACAATCCTGTGTCAACCTGTGCTCCACTTTCTTTACAATTAAGCCCATTCTACACACTTGCAAGAAGCACATTAAGATGGGTTATCACTTTGTTTGTGATCTAGTTAAATCCAAGAAGCTCACTGTTCAACATATTCCAGCTAAAGGACCAATTAACTGACCTCCTGATGCCTCTTCCAACCGCCTCTTATCATCGGATTATCACCAAGCTCATCGTCTCACCGACGTTGAGCTTGTGGTGGCATAATAGCAAATGCCTCATTTACCCTTATTAATTTTTTATTTTTTGATATGCACTACCGAGTCTATATAAGACTCGGCTTTCCCTTAATAAATACACGGAAATCATTTCCTCATATTCGCGTCTCATTCTGCGGGTGCCAAAGAGCTTACAATTACATTTTAAAGCCAGGAATTTTTAGAAGTTCCGGAATGTGCTCTGCTTATAGACCAAAATCACGAGGTGCCATTAGTGCTATATTTAACATCTGGGGATTCGATTCAGGGATATAAAAAGTAATTAAATAAATAAGAAACATTCATCGAATTCCATTTATAAAATTAGATAAAATGCCCAAATTTAAGGGAAGCCGTCTACAAAATTTAATTACATAAAGCCTCTAAAATTGTCCAAAATCTAGATTATTGCAAATCATAATTGAAAGAAAAAAAAAGATAATAAAAGATCCTTCTTAATATTGGGTTGGAGTAAGATCCATCAAATTTCAACGTGCTTACCATAAGAACAAGTTCTCCCCTGTAAGTATGTCCCACGCAAATAATCTCAGCACTGTAAAATAATATCCATTAGAATGGAATACATAGAAATAATAGCAACTACTACAAAACATGTCCATGCCAACTAACAAAGCAGCATGCGCATCAACATTAAACATGCCAAATATAAGGCTATAACTAAGCAAAATACATGTCCAAGTACAACAAAGTAGGATGTACAAAAGATGTAGCCAAACCAAATATGTCTATCACAATATCTATAACTAGCAATTTTATGGGATTTTCATCCACTGTCACATTGAGAAACCCAGCTCATAGGCATATTATGAAGGTATTCCCTACCTGTTGGTAGGGCCCAAAGTGCGGTGAATCATAAACTATTGGTTCCAGTAAAAATATCCCCAAAACACAAGGACTAACACCACCATAGACTTAGTCACCTACATGTATAATAGACATAGTACATAGTAGTAGCAAAGTGCCAATGAATAAAATAACTATATAGAATCATAAGAAAATAGTAAAAGAGTAGGTAACATCGCTAAATCTATGTATCTTGTGTCCAGTAAAGTTTTAGTCTAAACAGTAGAATAATTTTTCGAAAATATTATTATCTTGTTGAAATGCAAGTATTTATGTTATGTTTGGTAAAATTTTTTGGGCATATGTTTATTAATTTATTTCTAATTATATTTTATAAATATAACCTGTTAGTAGAATCTCTTAAGTTGGAGAGTAGTTAAGGAGCATTAGATTTACCTTATTTTATCAAAGATTTAAACTCAGTAATCATAATGTAAAAAAGAGCATATCTCTTCGATTATCACTATGAACACCATAAAAAGGTCAACTTGTTAAAGAAATATTAGGAGAGGTGAGAGCAATATATATCCACCTATTATGTACATTTATTCAAGGTATTAAAGTAGTATGACTAAACTTCACCAGAAAAGATAGAAGCACTCACATCTCATTGAAAGATGGAAAAGTTTTTGTAATATGAGATTTTTCCCTATAACTACAAGACAAAAGCTAATCATGTCAAAAGATTTGAGGATGGGGAAATTTAGCTGAATAAGGATTGTAAATATGTAATAAGAGCTGGTCTAATGTATAATGGGTGTGTAAAATATGGGTTAATTCATTGTGAATTGTTATGCTTCTTTATGAATATCAATTGCTTTGTTTATTAAACTCTCGAGTGAGAATTAAGTAGATAAGTTTCATTAATTTTAGGAAGAAATATGGAAGACGAGAATCAAAGTGTTAATAACTTAACATAGGAAAGTCTAAATAATCAAACTACTTCTAATCAAGACCATTCCAATTATCCATTACTTGAGCCCAGCTGTCCTATAGAAGATAGAAGAGCTAGTCCAATGATCTAATTTATAAATATGATGGCCTTATGTATGGAAAATTCAACAACATCTATAGTACATTTCTATAAGGAAAATCTCTCAAGGAGGATTATGACAACTTTCCTAAAATTACAACCTCCTATTTTAACGGTGCAGTCACCCCTATAAGAAGCTTTGAAGAATGGTTGCGACAAACAGAAAAGGAATTTAAATGCTTGGGATGCATGGAGGATCAAAAAGCGACTTAAGCTATATATCATATTATAGGATCTTTATAATAATTGTTGAAATCTATTTTAGTTATTATGTTCTTTGGGAGAACTGAAGACGATAGAACTTGGGGCAGAGTTTATTGAGGTTTTCCTTAATAAGTTTGCTCCATTCCGTGGGAAGATTCTGCGAAAGAAGTTCTTCAAAGTTGAGCAATGCCATCAATCATTGTAGAATATGAAGAACTCTCAAGTAGCTAGACTTTGCCAAAATAAATAATAATTGAGGAATCCAGTTGTCAATT
Organism: Gastrodia elata; assembly: GCA_016760335.1. Lineage (NCBI taxonomy): Eukaryota > Viridiplantae > Streptophyta > Magnoliopsida > Asparagales > Orchidaceae > Gastrodia > Gastrodia elata. Next base: position 17,169,252 of record CM028673.1, read on the forward strand.
GTTCTTAAGTGGTTTAAGAACTCTCAAGTAGCTAGACTTGTGCCAAAATAAATAATAATTGAGGAATTCAGTTGTCAATTGTTCTTAAGTGGTTTAGAAGATTGCTACCAACAAATTTTGGTAGTGCTTCACCTTACAGAATTTGTTGATCTAGTTGAGCTAGTTAAACTCTTAAAAAATCTGCTCAAGGTAGCCAAAGCCAAACCATGGAAGATTAATTCTTGTGCAGTCTATGGAATAAACATCATAAAGGAAACTATTTCAAGAAATATTGATTGTTCTTTAAAGGTGGCCAGCGTGAACATAAAATAAAAAGATTGTAGAGCCAAAGCCAAACAAACTATTAGTGAACATCCTCTGATAACAACTTAAAAGGAATAACTCATTGAGTATAACACTTGGAATAATGTAAATAAATAGTAAAATTAAATTATATAAAATTGCAATCATAATGTAATAATATATAATATCTAAAATAAGTATCCAATTTAAATTACAAAGTTAAATTAAATAAATATAAATCATAATAAATCACATTTCATCATCTAATGTATATAATCAATAAAGAACTATAAATCTAAATTAAGAAATATATTTTATTAATGTACACATTAAGTTTTCCAAAAAATACGCCATAGTGAAACTAATAGGAATTCTTAGCATCTGAAAAATATTATTACTAATAAAGTAGGAGTACGTAAAAACTAGTATAACATTATTATATATAATATGTATAAGAAAATATAGAACAATAGTAAGCATCTCAAACCATAGTGTGAGCTGTAGTAACATATTATGCTATGCAAAAGGAAAACATGCAACAAATAGTAGTTAAAATAATCTCTTCTATCACCAATGTTGTGTGACCATAACTAAATGAAATTTTCTCGATTGCCTCATTGAGAAACTCAAGTTATAAGCATGCTGGAAAGGTATACAACTACTTGTCAGTGGTTGTTTGCAAGTAATATATATATATATATATATATATATATAATGGTGAGTCCTAAATATAAAGGTCACTAGCCCCTTCTTAGTGAACATGACCTTTTTCATCTTATTCATTTATTGTTTGCTAGCACTACTACTTCTGCAAGTTATTAAAATATCTCCCAACATATGCACCTCATCAAAACAACTTATTCATAACCGTTTATCATAAATTATATGTGCAACATGTAAATAATAAGTAAAAAAGTGTTAAATAATTGTGCAAGTAACAACATGCTCAAAAGTGCGCTAACAAAAATACATTCTAAACATAGTAAAAAAAAAATTATGACTTGGTATTCTGATAAATATGCCATAGATAAATACCTATTTTTTCAAATTTGAATTTAAATGTAATTTTGAAAAAAATATTATTAAAAACAAATCTTAAATTATTATTATTTTATTTAGTTATTTACTTAATATTTGAGGATTATATTAGAATTTAGTATATTAATGCACATTATAGAGAAAGAAAAATAATACATTCAATCACAAAAACAAAATACTCATGAAAAATTAGAAAGATACCTTCGTACTAGAGTATTTATTTAGGTCATTGCATTCAATCGTAGAAAATATAAGTCTCTCTCTCTCACAAAAAAATACAACTGCGCTGCTGAGCTTTTCTTTCCAAACTTTGTTCCTCAAAAACTACCTAATCTGCTCATGTATCTTGATCTGGCATATGTACAACATGTAGGGCGCAGCCAAATAAAAATAAAAATCTTATTAGACATACAAGTCCAAAGTACTTGTAGTTATGATATCATATTTTACAATTAAATAATGACTAGTGTGCAGTAAAAGGGAACATATAGAACACCAAATGCATGAGAAATCATAAAAGACAAAAGCAAATGCACACCTACTAGAGGTAACCATCGCTGCAAACAAATGTCAATTGCACCATATAAATATGTCTATCTGAGTATAGTAAATGAGGTTCCATACTTTGTAATAGACACTTTCCCCCTTGCAGGCTCTAGGTATTGGTTAGCCCCGGCTTAACGTGGGTCTGTACAAACCTTTGATCGACTCATAGCAAACCATTGTAACATTTCATTTTGTTTTATTCCATGCTATAAAGCAAGATTTGAGCACATAATCATATCATAGTCTCAAAACGAATATCATTTCAATGCAAGCTAAAAGCAACAAACAAATCATTTAAAAATAAAAGCGGTATCCCAATTTTCTTTTAGTGAACATTCTCTTTAGAAGTTGCCTGGAACAATTTCAAACATCAATTTCATATATTAAGCATATTTTGGACTGAATGCAAATAAGATGAAGCATATTTTCATTTGAGCTGAATGCATATTTTTTATTTATAATAAAATATTAATTTTTTATTAAAATACCTCACCACAAGAGTAGTAATTTTTAAGATAAATACTAGTTCGTTTGAGGTAGGTGCATGATTTTGGTATCCTGGTCAAAGGGAATATTTTCAAAGTTTTCTTTACTCTAATCCTTAGTCTCAGAACTTACTCGAACTTAGAATCTAAAACTTACACAATCTTAGATCTTTTCTTCTAATCTTATGCATTCATGTATGTATGTTACTTACACATTTTTCAAATTAGTTAAACTAGAATAGAACAAATGGCGTGGGTTTCATCAATATTTTCCCAACATCATTAGTTTAAACTCATTTAAATGAACATTGCTTTGCAGTTCATAATCTGATGCTCACTTTACGTCAACATAGCGTTAACCACATTCATTTCTCAACTATTTGGGATATTAAGTTGAATTCAAAACATCAAAAGTAGCTATTTCAAACTTAAATATGTTTAACAAAAATTAAAGATAAACTTTGCAGAAAAAGCATGCCTTAAGAGAACGAGATGGATACCCTGAAATTCACAAATTAGCAATGAAGGCAGCTCAAAGGGGAGGGGAGTTCTCGGTTTGAGCTCAAAGGATAAGTTTCAGAGGCTGAGAGGGGCAAAAATGGGGTTTCTAATGACCAATGGGGCTTATATAGACGAGCCATAACCTCCAGAAATTGTGGTTCTATCCGAAAAGGGGCTGAATGACCTCTCAGAAACCTTCCATATCTTTGGAGACATCAAGAATGACCCATCGCAGCGCCAGTCCTCTCGTCGCATGTTCCATTTAAGGATGTCGTGTGCGCCAATTGGGGGAGGAGTATAGTGCCTTCTTCTCTAGGAGTCAGATTCATTAATTAGAATTCGACGACCCGATGTTACTCGCATGATTTGGAATAATAAATGTCGCACTTAAATACATAACATGACGGGATACATCTAATATGATCTATTGGCTCAGTTGGTTCACTCGCTGCGTTAATGTCGTGTTGAACGAAGGTTCAAATCCGCCGCCTTAAGAATATTTTTTAATAAAATAATATTATTTGTCATGAGCACACGACTCACCCAAATTGAGTGGGAGGGATGGCTCTGCTATGAAATATATTATATTATGATAAATTAAGATCACTGTTATCACTAATCTCAATCTAAGCTCACCATTACTTTAGGCTTCACAAAGTACATGTTAACTAAAAGTAACATATTAAGAGATTGCTAGTTAACTGATAGAAAAGATGAGCTAAGGGAAAAATCATGGTCCCAAGAAAGGAAGTTTCACTAGATTGTCATCATCCACTCATCTAGCCAAGACTTTTAGATGTAATTATGGATTCATATCATCAAATATTGTTAATGATTGAAACATTAATTGATTATTGATTAAGTAATGTGATTAGTCAAAATGGGTAATTGGAGTGTGTGATGGGTTTTTGTCAAGGACCAAAAGGTAAGATCACCTAATGTCTTAATATAATTTTAACAATAACATTACATACATAACCCAAATATTGACGATGATATCCATCGAGATTTAGGCTCCTTAAACATCTAATTAGAGTGGTTATGAGATTATGAAGGATAAGGTGATTGAACGTTATTAATTAGTTTTTTTTAACATTATTAATTAGTTGTTCTTTTGAAATCTGTTATTCAATAATCTACTAGCTTTAAAATATTTTTCTAGTGATGCATCACTTAATTATAATTAGATTACACTTTGAGTCTAAAAGGAAGAGAAGTATGGAAAAAGGTAAGGTGACCTAGGATTTAATAATCTAGATTTTGGTGGATGAAATTTAAACCAATTCACCTTTCTAGGGTACCCATACATACTACATCTTATTTAATTCTTGGTGTTAATCATTATAATTTGGCTAATAAAGATCGGGTTATTGTGTGATCAAGTTTGGCTAGATTACTATTGAGCATATATTTGACTGTTTAATCATATTATAATCCAATATTTGTATCTATAACTAGTGCTAGCACATGGTAAGAAGGTGATGATTATTATTGTATCAACATTTAATTAAACAAGTCATTAGAGAGCCCTCTCATCAAATAAGGAAAGAGAAGCTCATGGCTAATACAATCCTTACTATTACCCTCATTGAGTCTCAACAAACTCATCGACTAATTAGCATCCACTGATAACATTAGTAGGTCTCAATCCAAACAAGGCCAAGAGCTCCAATGGCATGAATGGGTATTTTCAAAATCTTGCTTCAAGAGCTTTGCCTTGTGGTTTAGAAACCTTCCTAAGGTCTAAGGAATTTACTAAGGTGAAAATGGAGTTTGGTGATGGCATAGATAAGTCCATAATTTGATTAACATTTAAGCAAATTGGGGTTTCAAGCTTTGTGAAAGAAAGCTCTACCATTTTGGATTTTTAAAGGCTTGGGTGTGCTCATTGAAGTCTAAGGACTATTTTGGATTAAATAATTTAAGCCTTAGGTGTGTTATATAGAGGAATTTCTTATCTATAGGTAATTTAGGTTTAGATTTAATTAAGCCATATTAAATCATAACTGAAGATTAACTACAAACTAAGAGCACTTAATTTGGAGTTATCTTTATGTGTACTAAAGGTTTAAAAAACTAGTGTATCTTAGAGAAAATGACTTGGGATGATGACACTATTCATCATGCTTTCAAATTTCTAGTAAGAAGATGCTACTATATCTGCTATCGAAGCAAATTCTTAATCATACTACGATTTGATAGTCATATATGACATATTAACTTTAACATTTTGTAGTCATTATTTTCATGACATGCATTTAAGATCGGACGACTATATTTATTATACATAATGTGGTTCACCATTAATAATAATTATGCCATTGTTCTATCATCGACATGTATTTCACTTTTGATCTAACAGTTAATAATTTGTTTCTAGCATATAAATATATATATATATATATATATATATATATATATATATATATATATATATATATATATATTAATAATTTCATATTTTTGAAAAATAGAAAAATATAATATGCACTATTTAGACAAATTAACTTCAAATTGTATAAAAGTTTATTGTATGTAGAGAAACTTACGAAGATCTAAAAATTTTCTTATTTGGATGAATCTCTTAATTCATATAATCTCTTAAAATTTCAAACATTATTAATTTTATTTAAAATAATTTATAATTTAAAATGTTCAAAAAATTTATAGAAGATTTAATAAAATATATTCTTAATTTTGGCATATTCAATTTATAAATTTAATTATTATGTTTCAAAATATTCGTATTAATTAATTTTCCCAAAATATTGTATTTTTCAAATTTAAAATTAAATTTTAGTATGGGATGTTGTTAAAATCTCATTGACTTACGTGGATTCGACATCTATTTGTACTCTCTTTAGGTATTTTTCTCAAAATTCATTATTTTATATATTTTTTTGTTAGTATGAGAAAATTAACTAAATAGAAGTCCTTAAGATATATCAACAAAGAAATTAGATGAAGTTAAATCTTCCTCTTGTCACTTTTTTTCTTTTAAGTACCCTTCCCTACATTGCAATTCTTCCATTGAATATATACCATTGAGATGGGTTTGTTTCTCAATTATTCATGCCATCAACAACTTAAAATCTACTTGATCTTAATCCCAAAAGTGAGGCTAGATAGTATGACATAGTCCTTAATAAATATTCTCAATATAAGCTTTGTTAGACACTTGCAAAGTGAGGATATATGGATGACTTTGTTGTAATACCCATTAGAGACAAAATGTTTAACTTTAAGACAACCTATCTAATTAGAGTGGCTACTTCAAATGGACCTAACTATCTCCAACTTAATTTTAGAGTGACTAAAGGTCTTTCACTTTAAAACTCTACACATTGGTGTTTCAGACCTAAAATATTTTCTTGTTGATCTAGTAAAATACTCATGCAAAATTAAGTCAATTAGTTCTTTAATATGGCTTTCACTATAAAGTCTAATTTAAGAAGTTGTCTACCAACTCTCGTCCAACTAGTGAAGTGCCGTACCTCTTCCCTTATCAAGCATTGGAATTGGAAATATTTATCATAAGTGAGTTTCTTGCTAATTATCATCTTCATCAATAATATGCATCATTTGTTGGAAAGCATTCTCTAGGATCCGAATGATTCTTAGTTTACTCATCAATCAGAAAGCTAGACGTAGTACACATGTTACTACCTATCTTCATATTTGATTTTCTAATCTAATCTATCTACCAGGATCAAGTAGTGATCTATGTTCCCAGTTAAGATAGTTTTCTTGTGCATCCTGTGCGACCATTAGTTCTTGAGATATCCTTTGATAAGTTTCTCAAGTGGATTGTTCGTCAATTTAATGGAAACTGTACTAATGTCTTATGTCAATCTATTATTATTTGTAAAAATCACATCCATGATATGTGGAAATGTAATTAAATAGTCCATGCACATGCTTATCTCACTCTAGGTTGGGATTGGTAAGACTGTAGACTTAAAGATTCTTAGTTTTTTGCTCACTTAAGTCCTAGTTTTCCATCTAACCACAATCCATCATCATATTCCATCAACTTAGTTAAGGTTATTACTTTTAGCTCTAATCTTAAATAATGAGAATATGACATTGGCATGGAGGTTAATAATTGTGGCGCCCTGCTCCCTAAGCCCACAATCATTAGGCTAAGGAGCGGTGGGTCACTTGTGCAAATCCCTCACGTATCATTGGATTAGGTAGGTCCACAATCCACTAATAAGGGAATGACATGCACAGAACATCTGAGGGGATCAGTCACTACATCTAACATACATACAGAGTGCGGAAGCTAAATAAAATAAATAGTACATCCATTCATCATGCATCTTATATGAAATAGAAATAAAATAGCTCAAAAAATAATAAGGTGCATAAAGTAAATCACAATCACAGTACATGTATTATTACAACATTTAAATAGTTTAAAAGACTGAAAGGTAAATCACTCATCCTCACAAGCGGCTAAAAGAAACTAAGCAATATCCGGCTCTCCTGGTTGAAGCTCCTCCTCTAAGTAAGGCACCTCTGCTTCAATACCTAGCTCCTCAAACCTATCTGAATCTAACATTATCGGTTTCATAATGCCAGGACCCCAGCCAATAAAAGAAAATCTTGTTAGACAATTGTCTAAGTACATTTTAGGCTAAATATTTTACATGAGTTATTAATGTCACCATTTTTATTCTTAAGTACAACAAAAATACTAAGCAGTAGGAGCAGTAAGTGTACAAAGGACATGATAAGTTATAAATATAATATTTATAACTAAACAGCAAATGAGGCAAAAGCACACCTCAACAACTAAGCAAGAAATGGGCATATACATATATAATACGGTAAGTAAAAGTACTAAAAGTAGTCTAATCCAAAACATGCTGATGATCATATGGCATATGATAATTAAATGATATAAATCTGAACATGGTACATATTGTAAGTATTAAAGTCTAGCATCCTATAAATATGTACAAGTAAGCAGGTAAGTAAAGGAAAACAGCTGACTGAAATATACATCAGAACACAGTACACAGTAAGCTGAAAACTAAAACAGATATGTAAAGACTGCCATATTAGAAAGTTGGCCATCGGACCGGTGAAATCCCCAAGCCATCCAGGGCTTGAGCAGACAGAAATTCCCATAGCCTTTCAAGGCTATGGCAGACAGAATCCAGCAGCAGAACTGAGGAGGCAGTAATCACAAATGCAGAATCTCTTAGTTATTTTACTTTGTTTATGTGGACATATTTCAGAAACAGCTGCAGAGTCAAGCACGTCTGCAAGACTATGCGGGTTCCATACTTAACACACTCTCCTCAATGAGAATGTTAAGCCTCCTTATTACTCCTTACCCCGTCCAATAGGGTAAATGTGCACCAGAATCCTCCCAGAGACTGAACCCAAAGGTATCTGTTATCCTAATTATTCTAAGTTTTCATTTCATGCACAAATTGCTCTTATATGATATGTCCAAGGGATTAAGCACAAAGACAAGGGATGCGTAGCAACAAAATAAATAGTAAGCAAGGGACTCTTCTATACATGGTGACACTGTTGTTATCTAATTTAAACCATTCTAACTATTCTAAGTTGCACAAATTCAGGGTCTCCAGTTCCTACTATCGAGTGTAACTTAAAAGTACATCCTTATAGATTACAAAATACTAGGACTAGCTAGGTCCTAATATGCTTAATAAAAGTCGACTATAAGAGTTAACTAATAAATCATCACGACCTAATTAATGATTTTAGATGTCCTATACTAGGACCTGATCAAAACTACTAAACTAGAAATTATGGATTAAATACCACGAGATTGGGCTTAATCACATAATCCAAAAAGGTTAAGACAAAAGATCTAGGTTTCTGTCTAAAAGTGATCTATTGATCAAGGTATATCCCATTAAGCAAATCAAACTTAATATGATAAATCTTCATATCCTAGATCTAAAGTTGAAAGATAAAATAATCGAAATAAGTTATAAAAGTCTAGAAACTAATAAAACTAATGATTCATTTATTGAATAACCCACTTACCCAATAAATGAAATCTAACTTATGATCTAGCCCTAAACTTAAGAATACTCCTAATATAAGGTGAAAATATCCTAAGGAAAAGACTTAGAAAATTTCTAGGAGATTTTATTGAGTTGACCTAATAAATGATTTTTCCCTCTTAAATGATTATAGTATAGTTTCAATACCAATTTTAGCAGTTTAAACCATAATTTAGAGGTTAATGATGCTTAACTTAAATTTTAGGCAAAATGACCATTTTGCCCCTAACTAAGGGTCCAAAATGCTGCATTTTGATTTAGGGCTCTAAGTTGGGATTTCTTACTGTCAAATAATTCTTTACTGTCTAACGTGAAGATAGACAGTAAGTATACCAAATTTGGATAAGAAATAGATTCTATAGGTTCAAACTAAGGTTTTTGACTTAATGGGTAATTTTGTAATTTACACTTAATGGAACCTAATTTTTTATATAGTTTACTGTTGGTTATTATTCAAGGATTCCATAGAGTCCAAGAACACTAAATTCTGAGATCTAATGAATTAATTATAGCTGTTTGAATTTTTAAGGGTAAATTGGTAATTTTCTAATTTCCCAAGTTTCCAAAACCTAAATATTATTTTAGATTATTGTTTGGTACTGAAATTTTATAGTATCCAGCCATTTGCCTAATGCATTTTAGGTACAAGGTAGGTTTTGATCACTTATTAAAATGGCAAGGTTTCCGAACTTAATTTTTATATAGAATTTTATGCTATATTCAATTTTAGCTAAACAATGTTCAAATTTAGTATAACTCAACCCCACTAACGTTCTAGGAGTCTTAAAATACCAAAACAGTTGAGTTTTGGCCATTTCAGCCAAAACTGGGCAGTTTACAAAAATCTAGACAGTTTTCTGAAATTTTTGGGCAATTTGCAAATCTGGGCGCTGCAGCGCGCTGAGCGCTTTTCGTGCGGCAGCGCACTGTCGTGCTTTCCGCACGGTAGCGCCATTGTGTTGCGACTCGCTGCAGTCCGCTGCAATCTGCTATGACCCGCTGCAGCGCGCTATGGCGCGCGGTAGCGATTCATTTTACAAAACCACGGTTCAATTAATTTATTTTCACATTTTCTAAAGTTCTGAATTTCCGCTATAGTCCGCTGCAGCGCTCTACAGCGCACTGCAGCGGGCCACTTTACAATTTACTATTCAATTAAATTTAGGGTCGTTTTCCTAAGTTCTGAAATGCCGCTGCAGATCGCTAGAGCACGCGACCGCGCGCTGTAGCGGTCAAATTTGCAAATCCACTATTCAATTAGTTCAATATGCATTTTATACATTTTTCCTAAGTTTTTACGCTCGCGACCAACCGCTGCGACCCACTGCAGCGCGCTACAGCGCGTTGTAGCGACAGACGGTGATTTCGCCAGGTGTGAAACCCGGGTAGGCCATTTTCAAGCTTAATTACTCTTAATCCAGAGAGTTTCATGAGCGGTGCCATATATCAATGGAAAGGTATTTTTGATACATTTCCATCGACACCAAAATCGGCACGAACGGACCATCCTAGCTATACTAAAAATATAGATAAATGACAGGGTGTACAGAATACAAGAAAAACAGAGCATTTTTCTATGATACTTTCAAGAGCCTTAATGGTTTCCATACTTAAACATGGATATCTAGAGATGTATTACAGCATTGTAGCCATATGAAGAAGGCAAAAGAGATGGGTAAAGGGGTACCTTAGTGTGCTTGGAAGGAAAGGAAGAGGGGATCTTGGCTTTCTTCAAAACCTTGGGGATGAGCATTCTCCTTCAAGGTTCAGCAATGGAGGGAAATGGAGAGAGCTCTAGAGCTTTACTTGGCAGCCAAAGAATGAGGAGGGAGGGCTGAACTCACTTAATAAAGGAGAAGAGGAGATGGGGAGTAGGGGCTAAACCATCATGAGCCTAAGGAGGGAGGCCATTAATGGGCAGCCAAGGGGGCATGGCTAAGAGGAGGGGGATGGGATGGCCAGCTGAAAATGGAGATTAAAAGAATTGGGAAATTGCGGATAGGGGACTCAAAGATTGCTTAATTACGCATTAATTTTTCATAATTATTTAAATATTCTGATTTTTGAAATGTGCTCCGAAAATTCCCAAAAATTCACCCCTAGCTAATTTGGGGGTGAGGAATTCAACGGCAAAGTCGGAATTTGATTCCGACGATTATTTAATTTTCCTATTTTTTCGACGCATTTAATTACATTAAAATATTCGCGAAAATTCGACGACTTCCAAATACGTCCAAAACATCACTCCTAGCTAATTTGGGGGTGATGATCGCAACGGTGAAGTCGGATTTTGATTTCGAGGTCAAAATAAATACCTCAATTTCTAATTAATTAAATATTAAAAATAATCCAAAATATTGGATTTAGCTCCGAATTGCTCCAAACCTTCAGAGTTTGGTTCTAATGACTAGATGAACTTGATGGAATGGTAATTATGATATGATTAAGCTAAATTCATGCTAGGTAACAACCTTGGGTTGTTACAATAATTATCTTTTTGTTGGATATCGAACAACATTGATCTTTTCAAGTGATCCTTACTACCATTACTCTCCTTAAAGTATATTTTTATTGTAACTTCATGATGTGGTCCTGTGCACTAGTAATGGTATGGCCGTACCCTAAGGGGAAGTACTTGATTAAGCAATTTCATGTTCAAGGGATCCTTGGGATGATTCTCAAATTCTTGCAAGTTCTCTATAGAATTATTTGATTTAAAACTTTGGGTTTTAAAAATTGTATTCATTACTAAATTTTCATTGAGAAAAGAAATTACACATTATGGATACTTCAAAATTTTTGAGTTTCGTCCCATTATGCCAAAATTCTTTAAGCACGCCACCAACCTTGAAGTACTTTATCTTTTATTCATAAATTTGATTAACATTAAAGCATCTTAACATCCAAGTAACCTTTACAAAAATTCCTTAATTTTACATGAATGTCATTTGATATAGATTAATATTCTTCTAATTTATATCTCCATTTAAGTCATGAAAATAGTTTAACATGAATAAATCATTTTAGGTCAAAAATAATTAAGATATGATGAATCCATTAATTTGTGCTCAAAAATCTTATGAATGCAAAGTTGATGAAATTTCATATTATACTATTATAAACTTTTGGAGTCTAAATTCCATCTTAATTATTATTAGATCAATACCATTAATTTTCAATATGATGGAATACTTGGGAACTTCTTCACCATAATAAATCTTCCAATTAAAGGAATTTCCCTTTATGAAAGTATTTTTCCTACCAAAATCACAATTAATATTTTATAAGCTTGATATCATCTTCCTAATTTAGATGTGAATGTTATTAACAAAAGTGCTTGTCTTGTAATATTAAACTTATTATGAATTCCCTTCTTGATACAATGGGTAGTGAAATCACTTGGTGGCTACCAAGATTGAGATACTAAGTGTTGATATTAGATGATTAATTCTACTTTACTATATTGTTATCCGCACATTATCCTATTGTCACCATGTTGCTTTACAAAAGTATATTTATTCATGAATCTTCTTATTTTTAGCATCTGTCGAATAATTTATGATTTTAGTAGTATAGAATTAATTCTTATAATTACATTTGGAATATCTTAAGTTATGGTAGATGTAAGGTTGAATTCACTTACATAAATCTAGTAATAAGGTTCTAATCTTATTGTTCCTAAGTATTGTCATCTTTCTTCACCAATATATTTATTGACTTTGTTTGGAAAAATAATACCTTAAATAATTTTGTGAGTAAAATGTTTAGTTACTTTGTGATTCTTTTGATCTTAAGCATTGATTTAATTTTATCTAGCATCTTTTTGAATTATGGGTTATTCCACATGACTGCAATATCTTATTGAGAATTATTGCTCATTCTTCATGATACCTCTGAAGTTGAGGTTGTTGTTTCACAAATTCTTAACTTGTTTATACATTAGTTTGTTCACCCAAATTGATGGACTTATGATATCATCTGCAATATACTAATTATGAAGTTATCAGCATCTAATATTGTAGAAGTCTTTAACATAATTGGATTCTTAATCCTTTACAAACAGTTCTCTAAGAGTTTAAACTTTATTGATATTGATTATTTTGTTTGAGAGCTAAGTCATCATAAGTTGAAGCATTAATTGTATTCCAACAACTCCTCATTAAATAACTTAATTTATGGAGTAGAATAATTTAGATTGTTGATATTTTGAGAACAATGATTACTCATATCCTATTGTGATAAGTAATTAAGGTAATTATTATTATTAGATTAATTAGCATTATTTGCATTATTCTCATAGTCAAAAACTAAAACTTAGGATTTTGAGTATAGTTAAGAGAACATAAGTAATTTAACAATCCACCTTAAGGTATCTACCACTAACCAACTCCTTATTGCATATCTTAATTTATATTTTTCTTAGGATTAGTTGTACTTTGAGTGTGTTTTTGTGGCATTTCAGGAAAGAAGAGCTCAATTTGAAATAAAAATGGAATTTGAATGAAGATGGCGCTACAATGCACTACAGCGCGTCAAAGTGACATTGTTCCTGAGAGCAAGGTGACATAGTGCGCCACAATGCTCAACTCCCCAATAGCTAGGTGCTATAGCCTGCCATAGCGGCCAACTTTCCGAGAGCCAGGTGTTACAGCGCGCCATAGCACTGAACTTTCAGAGAGCCAGGTACTACAGCACGCCATAGAGGCCAACTTCCTGAGAGCAAGGCGCTACACCACATCGTAGTACTCGATAAACAGAGACTTAGGCGCTACCTCACACCGTAGTGCCAGCCAAATAGAGACTTGGGCTCTAAAGCGCGCCATAGCGCCCGCTGTCAAAATGTCTTCTAAACTTGATCCTAAACAGCATTGGGACATCCAAACTATTTAAAAATATACATTTTCCCACAGTCTGATTTAATGAAAAACATTAAATTCTCTCATTTCCAAAAGAATAAAAGGAATATTATTGAATGCAAATCCAAGTTTCAAAGGGGGATAATGATGGCAGCTTAGGAGAACAAAAAAAGAAGGATTAAAGGCTTAGTGATGATTCTGATTTTTGTTTTTGAAGAAGAGATATTCAGGAGAACTTCTTAAACTAAGGAGGAGAAGAAGGCTGTAGCCATTGAGAAGAAGGACTAGCACAAGAAGTAAGGAGTAAAGAAGGAGATTGAGTCGAGAAGAGAGATAGAGAACGCCAAGAGCTGTTCCTAAGTATTGTATTCTTAACTTAATTTTTTTGATATTTCTTGTAAGAGCAATGAAAATGCTCATCATCTTTTGTAGCTTTTCTTATTTATTTATTTTCATGGTAGCTTAAACCCCCCTTTATGGAGAGTTGGGCAAGAGCATGTAAAACTCATGATGTAATATTTGTAACTCTTATAAACTAATAAAATATCATTTAGATTTGAAAATATTTGAATGCTTTATTGTATGAACACGTTGGAGAATGATAAATCTTACTTTGTACAAGTCTTTTACTATAGATGTAAATGAAATTCTCATTGATCTTGATGAACGCTTTTGCCCAAAAATCTGTGCACTCTCAAGCGTTAACACCGTAAACGGTCGTGACTTTGTTCGCTGTGCGTAAATAGCTCGTGCACAACTTAGGACAAAAGTTTGATCATTTGAGCCATGATAAAATATAACTTAATATTCTCTGAGCTCCATAGCTCGGTTCATACCATTTGTGATATGAACTTGATGCATATGAGTCGAGAATCACCTATAGAGCTCCATAGCTCACTCTTGATTTATGTGAGGTTTTAGAGTGCATTCAGCTATGAGTGATGTGACATAAACTCATTTAGCTTTCCAACTCATTTCCTTAGCTAAACCAAGAGTAGATGTGTGTAAGTTATAGGTGGAATCAAGATCATATGATACTTAACTAAAACAGAGTATTTTATCACTTAGACATAAGAGATAATTTCATTAACATAAAAGATCACATGATTGTCTATGTGTTAAAATTGAACCTCATTGAGGTCATCTCAGAGCACTAGATAAGATTTAATACATTTAATGTTTGCATTCGAGAATACTAAATCTCTTGATAATGAAATCAAAATAAACTCCACTTGATATGCAATTGAAAAGAATAGTAACTTGCATGAACTATGATAACTGAATGTTTAACCTCAACTCTCCCCAATTTTCCAAAACTATTTTCAGAACCAAATTAATATAGGATTGGTAAATTAAGAAAAAATCATCAATCTATTAATTAAACATTATTGAAACTAGAGACACTCTAGTAACAAATCTAAATACCATTCCCTGGGGATGATAAATCTCAGGATCGTACCATCCCATATTAATTCGAATAACTTACACTTGCATGCAAACATAGACTTACGTAATTTAGGTTTGTCAAGTTTTTGACGTCGTTTCTGGGGAACCATTAATTAGATTTGTATTAGAGATAATCTGAGTAAATAATGATTTAAGAATTTTTGTGCATATACTTTTGAATTTCTGTAATTACTTATTATCTTAATCTTTGTAGTTACTATTTTTACATTTTTGGTTTTTGAATTACACTGAATTCTTGCTTGATTTTAAGTTGTACATGTGTAGACATAATTTTGACAATTATTTGTTCATTGAATAGTCATTGTTTGTGCATGCATAGAAATTGAATAGTCGTTGTTAAGGTTAAGAAGACAACAACTTAGAACCAACATAATACAACAAACTATGGATAATCTAGTAGATAACCTAAAAGAAGTTCATAAACAAAATAAGGGGTAGAGCCTTTAAAGACTACGCCCTACCCCCCATGTTAGAGGAATCTCACATGCCATAGTTCGACCAAATGTGGAGGTGAACAACTTTGAGATAAAGTCGTTGACTATGTAAATGGTTCAAAATAGTTAGTTCAGTGAAAAGGCGACTGAGAACCCAAACTCACATATCTTGAACTTCTTGGAGATATGCAATACATTTAGATATAATGACATTATTGATGATGCAATTAGTTGAGATTATTCTCTTTCTCATTGAGAGGCAGCCAAAAGTTGGCTCAATTCTCTGCCTGGTGATTCAATTCACACATGGGAAGATTTAGCTAGGAAATTCCTAACAAAATATTTTTCCCCATCTAAAATAGTTAGGTTAAGAATTGAGATCACAAACTACTCTCAGTAGGATGGGAAAACTCTGCATGATAGTTGGGAATAATTTAAGGAGTGCCTAAGGCATTGCTCTCATCATGGATTCCCACAGTGAATGCAAATTCAGATGTTTTACAGCAAACTGAATGATAGATGTAGCTGTTGGGGACTCCTTAAGTAGCAAGACTCAAGAAGAGGCTTATGACTTGTTGGAAGAAATGGCTAATAATGTATACCAATGGCTTACTAAAAAGCTAAATTCCAACAGGAATGAAATTAAGAACATAGTTGAATCTCACAAAATAACCAAACTTCAACGTGAGATTGCAATGTTAAGTCAGAAATTAGCTCAAATAAGTGCAGTTCAAGTAGTAGTTTGTGGGATCTATAGAGGGAATCATGCTGACACCTTTTGTGATAGTAATAGCCACCCACCTCATTAGGATATGAGAGATGTTCACTTCATTCGAAACAACGCAAACATTTCTATGCATACATATCATCCAAACTCTGGTAATATTGGTAACTCTAGTAATAAGGATTACTTAGAGCGATCTTTAGGTGAGTTTAAAAATTCTACAATTGATTTCTTGAACAAAATTGATGCCACATTAAATTAACATGAAGCCACATTAATAAAACAAGAAAATAATATTAAAAGAAAAGAAAAATAACTCGATGATATTCTTAACCAACTTAAAAAATTTGCATTTGGTGGGAGTCATAAGTGAATCTGAGAATGAGCAAAGAAATTCCATAACCTTACAAAGTGGAAAAATCACCCAACCACTAAGAAGTAGCAATAAGGAAAGCAATTTAAATAAGAATGAAGAAGAGAGAAGAGAGGAAACTAATAAAGAACAACATATGAAAAAAGGGAGTGGTGTAACTGAACTTACAACACAAATAGAACAACCTATACCATTCCATCAACATATGGCTGGAGAAAATGTCGAATTATAGTCCCAAAGGTTCTTATAAACCTTCAAAACACTTCACATAAACATACATTTTGCTGAAGAATTGTAGCAAATGCCTAGCTATGCCAAATTCATAAAAGATATTTTATCAAAGAAAAGAAGAAATGATGAAAGGGAAACTGTAGTATTAACAAAAGAATGCAGTGCTGTTTTGCAACAAAAGATGCCTATTAAAAGAAAGGATCCTGAAAGTTTCACAATCCTAAGCACTATAGGAAACAGAATATTTTCTAAGGCACTTTATGATTTAAGTGCATCAATAAATTTAATACCTTATTACATCTATAATGAATTGAGAATTGATAGCTTGAAACCCACATCTATACTTTTACAATTAACTGACGGATCTGTGAAAACTCCTGTAGGAATCCTAGAGAATGTGCTGGTTAAAGTGGAAAAATTTGTTATCCTAATTGGCTTCACTATATTAAAAATGGATGATGAAAACTAAGAAATACCAATCATTATGGGAAGACCCTTTTTAGCCATTGGTAAAACCCTTATAGATGTAGATAAGGGATAATTGAGCCTATGCTGTGATGGGGAAGAAGTTAGATTCAACATAAATGACACTATAGAGAACACATTGATCCTGATGTTGTTGGAGAGCTGATCTCTTGGAAGATTTTATTATGTCTAGAGAAGTTTTAGAGGAGGAACCAAATATTTGTGATGATAATGAGAAAGATGAAATTAAAAGTGAAGTGGAAGAGCTAATATAAAGAAGAAAAAATTTGCTCCTTCAATAGAAGACCCCTCCAATTTAGAGCTTAAACATATTCTAAGCCATTTGAAATATGCCTATTTAGAGGAAGGAACCTCATTTCCTGTAATAATTTCAGCCTTACTAGAGTCGGAACAGGAAAATCAATTGTCTGCCATCTTGAGGAAGTATAAGAAGGCAATAGGATGGAGCATAGCTGATATTAGAGGAATCAACCAGACTCTTTGTATGCATAGAATTTTGATGGAAGATGACTTTAAGCCCTCAATTGAACCATAAAGAAGACTAAATCCAAACATTAAGGAAGTGGTGCATAAGAAAATAGTAAAATTCTTTAATGCGAGAATCATCTTTCCCATCTTCGATGGCTCATGGGTTAGCCTCATTCATGTTGTGCTAAAATAAGTGGGATAACTATTGTGGTAAATGAAAATAATGAACTTATACCCACTATGAAGGTAATGGATTGAAGAGTGTGTATTGACTATAGGAGGCTAAACAAAACTACTCGTAAAGACTATTACCCTCTAGCATTCATAGATTAAAAGTTAGACAATTTGGCTGAAAATCCTTTTTATTATTTCTTAGGTGGGTATTCTGGGTAATCAGGTTTTGATAGCTTCTGAGGACTAAGAAAAGATAACATACACTTGCCCATATGGAACTTTTGCTTTCAAAAGGATGTCATTCGGTTTATGCAATTGTGGAGCCCCTCCCCTGCCGTGGTCATGCTAATACTAATATTAACATGATTATAGTGTCGGTCACCAAATGAGCCAAATCCTTTAACTATAGTCGAGGTAGGGATCAACCCAACTTGTCTTGGCTGATAACTTATCTCCAAAAACTGTAAGTCATTCATCATCATCAAAGTATGCGGAAGCAAAAGAAAAATATAACATCCATTCCATAGCAAGTAAAAGAAATGAAAAATCTCAACTCGGTATATAAGTGCAGAAAAGTAAAAATATCCAGAACATTAATTATTACAGAGCTGAATTAAAATAAAATGAAAGACACACTCATCCTCACAAGCAGAAAAGAAAGTTTATCTAAGCCTTAGCAGCAGTAGGAAGGTCCTCATCCATGCTAAGTTCCTCACCTGAAGCTACATCCACGAACAACTCTGAATCTAACATTGTCGGTATCACAATGCTAGAGCCCTAACTAAGAATAGAAAAAGATAAATTAGATAGTTTATTTAAGTATATATTAAGTTGATTTAATAAAAATTACATGTTTTAAGATATCATATTTTACTAAACAATAAGCATTTAGATAGGTGCAACAAGCAACAAAATAACAAGATAGTTATAAATCAAGAATTTATAACTAAATAAAATAAAGTATGTAACTTGGTTCAACAATAAATATATATCTATAAGTGCTGAAAGTGAAATCTCTTCTAAACATATTTTATGATTATATGAATACATGCTAATTTATAGAAATAACTGAGCTGAAGCATATAAGAAATTTGAAATAAAAAATAACTAGCATCCTAATACGTGCAAAGAACTGAGTAAAACTAAACTGAAAAGAATTGTACATAAATGAATTGTAAAAGCGAGCAGAAAACAAAAAAATATTTGCATAACATTTTAATATGTAACTTGGCTAAACGAAGATGACATACTGTAAATACATGTATGCGCTCTCATGCAAGTGTACGTGATCTGAAGTAATAATTAGAATGTAAGTTTTGAGATTTATCGTTCTTAGGGAACGGTGTGTTTTGTTACTACGGTTTATCTACTTTTAATAATATTTAGACTAAAATATTTTTGGTTTTGTGTGGCTCCTAATTAATAATTCAAAGATATCAAATTGAAGATACTATTTGAAAAGAAGGGAGAGTTGGGTTTCAATTATGCAATTTGTATTAGGATTAGTGTAAGTAATTAAATTAATTCAACTTTTAATGAAACTTATTTTCATGCTAATAATAATCAAGTGAAGATAGCATCTTTAGATTGGTCCTTTAATTCTAACTATTTCATATATAGTACACAAGATGAACACACAAGGGTTTGATCATGGCACATAGATCCACATGTGATTGACAAGAGTTAATTAAGATCCCTTATGTCTAAGTTATCAAAATAACTATTTTAAATTAGGAATCACATGAACTTTATTCCCACACAATTCGCGTCACATGCTGCATGCACTGTTTAGCTAAGGAAGTAAATTATCGGGCTGCATGGATTATGTTACGATCATCCATGAGCATTCAATAATTTTGCTTCCTCCTTTAACGTCTGCTGAGCCACAGAGGTTGATTGGTGGCTCTTGGCTCACATGCATTGTCCTCTCGACTGAGCTCAAAGAATAGTGCTGTTAGGCTCAAGAGATTGTCACTGGGCTCCAAGCACTAACTCACATATCCCTAGCTTTACGCCAATTGGTGAGCTATGGAGCTCAAAGATATTTAAGTTACCAAATCAACCTATCATTCTAATCTCAAGGTGTTTACACTGAGAATCATCGTGCAGCAAATGTTGTGCTGTAGAGACTTTAGAGCCCAGGAATAGCACAGGCACTGTAGCGCGCCTAGGTGGTCCCAACCCGAGGTGCTGGCGCGCGCCTCAGCAGTTAGAAATAGAGAAAGCATGGTTGCAGTGTGCTGCAGCAAAAATTGGCGCTATTGTGTGCTACAGTGGGTCTCATCCCGAGAGCTCGGTGCTACCGCGCGTCGCAACGAGTCTCAACCCGAGAGCCTGGCGCTGCGGCGTGTCGCAGCGCCTGACAAAATTTTGCTTTCATTCTAGGTTTCTCTTTAAGCAGATCTGGGGGTATTTTGGACTTTTGGGGTCTGAAATAGAGCTTAGTACTTAATCCTAAGTGTTGGAAAAAAATCAAGGCTATTGGCATATCAGATTTGAAGGCTAAGGCTGCTTGAAAGGAGAAGAACTCTAAGCTAAACCCTAGGGAGCTGCTGTGCAAGAAAGATCTTGCAGGTTGGAGGAGAAACTCCATGAGATATATACTTCTTCCTTTATCCATTCTAAGAGTAAAGCTACAGCTCTTGTGCTGAGGTGATATATCTCTTGTAACTCTGTAAACTTCAAATTGTTTTATATTGTATTTTCTAGTTGGTGTGACTCCGTGGTTTTTCTCATTCTTGGGTTTTCCATATATATCTTTGTATTTGGATGATTGTATATGTTGCGATATTTGTCTTGTGATTTTGTGATTTATAGACCTGCTTGGTAACCGTCAACGCATTCCTCGATCCTCAAAGGCTAAGGAGATTTATAGAGATCTTGTTCACAATAAGTGGTATCAGAGCGTGTGTTCTTTGCCTTTATTACTAAGGAGGGTTTGCTTATTTGAGTGGGAGCAATGGCCGAAGAAATGAGACACAATATTGAAAAGTTTAGCGAAAAAACTTTGCATTTTGAAAAATGCAGATGGAGGATCTGCTCTACTAGAAGAAGCTGTATCTTCCATTGAAAGGAGCCGACAAGAAACCTATAACTATTACTGATGAAGAATGGGAGGTTCTTCATAGAACTGCTTTGGGTTTGATTCTCTTATCACTGTCTTCTTCTGTTACTTTTAATAATGTTAATGAGAAAACTACAGTAAATCTCATGAATGTCTTAACGATGATGTATGAGAAGCCCCCAGGTTCAAATAATGTTTTCTTGATGAAGAGACTGTTTAATATGAAGATGGTGGATAGCCATTCAGTGACTGAACACCTCAATGGGTTTAGCACTGTGATGAGCCAGTTGAGTTCAGTGGGCATTAGTTTTCATGATGAGGTTCGAGCTCTGTTTTTCCTTTCTTCATTACCGAACAGTTGGGATGGGCTAGTTACAGTCATTAGCAATTCATCAAGGAATGCATCATTGAAGTTTGATGACATCGTTGGGCTTGTGCTGAATGAGGAGGTGCGGAAGAAATCTCATTGCGAGGCATCTACCTCAGCACTGAATGCTGAAAGTAGAGGGAGACATGATGAGAGGAGACATACCAGGATTAGGTCTATGTCTCAGTGAGGTAAATCAAGACTCGGAAAAGCCAAGCCAAATTACTAGAATTGTGGAAAGGCAGGTCACTTCAAGAAGAACTGTCCTACCCTGAAGAAGCCAAGTAGTAGTGGTAAAATGATGAAACCCACTGTGAATGTTTCAATTGAGGAGAATCAGGAAGCTCCAAGGGTTGAAGTCAGTTGACTTAGATTTCTGTAAAGATTTTGTGCTAGGAAAATTGAAGAAAGTTTCTTTCTCCAAAGTTGGAAGGGAGTTGAAAGGCAAGAAATTGAAGTTGGTGCATACAGATGTATGGGGGCCAGTTCCTACATCTTCCATAGGTGGAGAAACATACTTCATCATCTTCATTGATGATCATACAAAAAAAGTATGTGTCTACTTTCTAAAGCACAAATCTGACGTATTTGATGTGTTTAGAAAGTGGTTAGCTTTAGTGGAGAACGAGATCGGATTAAAGCTGAAATGCTTAAGGTCTGACATAGGCGACGAGTACTGTGATAGGGAGTTCAAGGAGTTCTGTGCCTTGAGAGGATCAAGAGAGAGTTTACAGTCCCTAGAACACCGTAGCAAAATGGTGTTGTAGAAAGGATGAACAGGATAATTACAGAAAGAGCCATGAGCATGAGGTTGCACGCAGGTCTCCCGAAGTAGTTATAGGCTAAAGCCATTAACACGGCTATATATTTAATCAATAGGGGACCTTCTGTACCCTTGAATGAAGGGATCCCCGAAGAAGCTTGGAGTGGACAGGAGGTGAAACTGAACCACCTCAAGGTATTCGACTGCTCATCCTATATGCATATTGATGTAGGATCCAATAGCAAACTTGATGCTAAGGCGATTAAGTGCACATTTGTTAGATATGGCATGGGTGAGTTCAGTTATAGATTCTGGGTCAATCAGAACCAAGGATGCTTCAGATGGAGAACCCCGGCACATAGATATTGATGGCAGCGTTGAGCCAGGTGTTGGAGAACATGGAGAAGCTCAAGAGGGTGTCAATGTTGAACCACAAACACCTATGTTAAGAAGATCCACAAGAGTTTCTAGACCGCCACAGAGGTACTCTCCTTCTTTATTTTATTTGTTGCTAACGGGTAATGGTGAACCAAAAATCGTAGAAGAGGCACTTCAAGTTGAAGATTCAAGCAAGTGGGAGGCTGCCATGAATGATGAAATGGTATCACTCATGTCAAATGGGACATGGGAGTTGGCACCCTTACCAGTTGGGAAGAAAGCCCTTCAAAAAAAGTGGGTTTACCAGGTGAAG
Source organism: Gastrodia elata (assembly GCA_016760335.1). NCBI lineage: Eukaryota > Viridiplantae > Streptophyta > Magnoliopsida > Asparagales > Orchidaceae > Gastrodia > Gastrodia elata. The sequence continues at coordinate 17,192,252 of CM028673.1, forward strand.
GAAGACATGAATGGGAGCAAATGCTACAAGGTGAGACTTGTAGTAAAAGGTTTCCAACAAAAGCATGGGGTCGACTACAGTGAGATCTTCACCCTAGTTGTGAAGATGACAATCATCAGGGTTGTACTGAATATAGTAGCAGTTGAGGATTTGCATTTGGAGCAAATGGATGTTAAAACTACATTCCTTCATGGAGAACTGGAAGATGAGCTTTACATGCAACATCCAGAAGGGTACAGAGCTCAAGAAAAAGGAAAGTCAGAGCTGATGTGCAAGGTCAAGAAGAGCCTTTATGGCTTGAAGCAGACGCCAAGGCAGTGGTACAAAAGATTTGATAGGTTCAAGTCAGAATCTAGATACAAGAAATGCCAAGAGTATCACTGCTGTTACATAAAGCAGTGTAAGTCCTCTTATATTATCCCATTGTTGTATGTGGATGACATGTTGATCGCATGATCAGACATGGACGAGATAAAGATGCTGAAAGAGCTTATGTCAAGGGAATTTGATATGTATGACTTGGGGCTAGCCAAACAGATTATTGGAATGAGAATCAACAGGGAGAGAAGTGTAGGAATTCTGAAGTTGTCACAGAAGGAATATGTTGAAAAGGTGCCGAAAAGATTCAATATTAATGAAGCGAAACTAGTGGGCACTCCCCTAGCAAGTCACTTCAGCCTATAGAAAGAACATATACCGAAGTCTGAAGAGGAGAAGGAACATATGATGAAGGTTTCTTATGCTTCAGCAGTTGGGAGCTTGAAGTACACAATGATCTGCACGAGACTGGACATTGCCCTTGCAGTGGGAGTGGTCGGCAGATTCATGGGAAACAGGAAAGTACCATTGGGATGCAGTCAAGTGAATCCTAAGGTATCTGAAAGGTACAGCAGGCAAAGCATTATGCTTTGGAAGATCTACACTTATTTTACAGGAATATGTAGATTCAGTTCTTATAAGAGATGTTGATAGTAGGAGAAGCACTACATGCTATGTCTTCACATTAGGAAGTGCAGTGGTGAGCTGGATCTCCAAGTTACAAAATATTGTGTCGTTATTTACCATGGAGGCAGAATATGTTTCCATTACAGAAGCAAGTAAGGAGATGATTTGGTTGAAGGGGTTCATAGCAGAACTAGGCAAGGAGCAAAAGGATGTGAGGCCCTACAATGATAGTATGAGCGTCATTCATCTGGCAAAGAATGTCATTTTTCATGCCAGGACAAAGCACATTCAACTCTGTTACCATTCAATCCGAACACTGTTGGAAGAAGGACAACTTTGATTGGAGAAGATACATACTTCTAAGAATCTAGCTGATATGCTTACGAAAGCAGTAACAGTGAAGAAAGTGAAGTTATGTGCAACTTTAGTTGGCCTCGGTACGTGAAGAGAGAGCGGTGGTGAGCCACACTATTGTCCTTGATAGACATAGAAGAAGACAGTGAAGGGTCAATGGAGGAAAGGAGGGAAATTTTTGCTAAAGGTATCTAAGTGGGAGATTGTTGTATCGTGGAGACTTTAGTACCTAGGAACATCACAGGCGCTGCAGCGTATCATGGTGCGCTGCAGCGGACCGAGGTGGTCCCAGCCCGAGGCGGATGAGCTGTCGCGCGCCTCAGCGCTCAGAAATAGAGAAGGCAGGGCTACCACACGCTGCAACAAAAATTGGTGCTACTGCGCGTCACAGTGGAAATCGGTGCTACCGCACGCCGCAGTGGAAATCGGCGCTACCATGCACCGTAGTAGAAATTGGCGCTACCACGCGTCGCAACGGGTCTCATCCCGAGAGCTCGGTGCTACTGCGCACCACAGCGGGTCTTAACCCGAGAGCCTGGCACTGCGGTGCACCGCAGCGCCTTACGGAATTCTGCTTTCATTCTAGGTTTCGCTTTAAGCATATCTGGGTGCTTTTGGGGACTGAAATAGAACTGACTACTTAAGCCTAAATATTGGAAGAAAACTTAGGTTGTTGGCATATCAGATTTGGAGGCTAAGGCTTTTTGAAAGGAGAAGAAACCTAAGCTAAACCCTAGGGAGCTGCTGTGTAAGAAAGATCTTGCAGGTTGGAGGAGAAACTCTATTAGATAGCTGCTTCTTCCTTTATCTATTATAACAGTAGATCTACAACTCTTGCATTGAGGTGATATAGCTCTTGTAACTCTGCAAACTTCAAGTTGTTTTCTAGTGTATTTTTTCGTTGGTTTGGCTCCATAGTTTTTCCCATTCTTGGGTTTTCCACGTATATCTTTGTGTTTGGATGATTATATATGCTGCGATCTTTGTCTTGTGATTTTGTGATTTCTAGACCAGTTTTGTAATCGTCAATGCATTCCCAAACCTCAAAGGTTAAGGAGATGTATAGAGATCTTGTTCACAACAGTAAATATGTATTCACGGTGAGGACCTTTATGTGCATTCCCATGAGCTTGGTATAAATAGTTGATTCGATGTTATTTTCATTATAAAACTATTTAAAATAAAATAGACATTCATTCCACAAGCATGCAACACAATAAATATATCTAAATCAAAAAGACAAAGATTTTATTTATTGAAGAAGATTTATACAAACATCATTTTGTCCCTTAACTCATTACATGATATCGTCCCAACCCTCCCTAAGGATGGTTTAGCCTTCCATTTCAAAAGAGATGCAGAAAATAAAATACAAGGAAGTGAATCTTTGTATGGTTCTACTGAAAAAAAATCAAAGAAGAGTTCTTAGAGAAATACTAGGAACAGCCCTTGGCATTCTCCGGATCTCTCCTTGCTTTCCAATTTCTTCTCTTATAGCTCCTTGAGTTGTCTTTCCTTTCTCTCCTTGAATGGATTATCTTTTCCTTCATTGGTTACGGTTCTCATTTCCTTCTTACAGCAGCCTCAAAAATTAGATCTTAGAATGTCAAAAAGAGGAACCCTCTCTTAGTCTTGCTTGCCAATTTAAATATAACAACCATCAGCCTTCTTTGCAATCAAAGCTGTTATCTTTCCAACTCCCTTGATTTAATGGCTTACATTTAAAAATATTTTGATATTCTCTTGAAATAATGTAAGGAATTAATGGAACTGGGGTTTTAAATGGCTGGGGAAGGCAAAATATTTAAGATTGTGGCCTTCCTATGATGGCTTTAATGCTTGATCCTAGCTGAAATTACGGCAAGTGTTGCAGCGCGTTGTGGTGCGCTGTGGTGCGCTTGGGCATGCTGTAGCGGATGCATTAAAATTCATTTCATTTATCTATATTCGACCTTTTGTTCAGCTGTAGCGTGCGGTAGCGCTGAACTTTCAAACTGAACCCGCTGCAGCGCGCGTTAGCGAACATATTAATAATTATGCTAAGTCTAATCCCACTGTAGCACATGGTAGTGGCGAGGTTTTGAGTCAGATCCGCTACAGCACACGGTAGCAGATCAATTAACATTAATTTTATTTTTACTTTGTTGTGGCGTGCGGTCGCGGTGAGCTTTCGAATTCAATCTGCCTTGGCGTGCTGTCGCGCACTGTAGTGGCGCGATTTCGAGTCAGATCCGCTGCAGCGCGTGGTAGCGGATTAATTAATCTTCATTTCATTTTTACTCCATTGTGGCACGCAGTATCGGTGAGCTTTTGAATTCAATTTGCCTTGGCGCATTGTGGCGCACTTAGGCATGCTGCAACAGTTCTATTAAATCATTACTTAATGAGTCTGGGTTTTATAAATGCTGCTGTGGCATGCGGTAGTGGTGAGGTTTCGAGTTCGATTCGTTTTGGCGCGCTGTAGCGCGCGGGCGTGCTACATCAATTTTCTTCCAAATTTTGCACAGCTTGTCATTTTGCCTAACAGTGAAAAACCCATCAAAGTACACCATTCTATAATGAAAATGTTTGTATTTCTTCTTTTGTTTTATTATAAATCTTGGATTTATCAGAAGCCACTGAAACTGAACTGAATTGAAATTAGAGATGTGTTTAAATTAGTATTGTCATAACAGAAATTGGCTAAATGAGCCACTGATCAGAAAACATATATCATCCTAGCTAACCACAGAGCTAGGTCTAGTTTGACTATAGAATCAGACATGTATCATCTTAGCCAATCATAGAGCTAGACCAATCTATTTTATTGGAATAGAACTGAATTAAAGAGATAGATTAAATAAAACACACTCTACTGAATTGATATCTGAAGGATTGAATGTATTGATTTACAAGTAAATGATATTTATGCATTCAAAACTGACATGAGATACTCATCAAATATCTAATGTTCATGGTATAAAAGCTCAAACACAAGGTTTGCAAAGTAACAATAATCTAAGTAAGCAAGAGACTCTACTAAATATATATGATATATTTTTTTGTCTAATTTAATTCATTTTATCTAATATGAGATAATACAAGCTTAGGGTCTCCAATATCTAACTATCAATTATCTTTCCAGATTCACGGCCTTAATATTAAACATTAGAACTTAACAAGTTCTAATTCATAATCCGAAATGACGACTACAAAGGTTAAATAATTAATCAACAACTTAATTATCGAATTCTATTAATCCAAACCTTATCTTGATATAGAAAGAATCAAGATTCAAGGATTCAAAGTTAAACTCCAACTTGAGATTTAAGCTCTAAATCCAAGGTGCTAATCGTCTAAGAATTTAAGGTTTTACACCCAGCCTTACTCTAAAGATAGAAGATCTTAATGACTAAAAGATTAAGGGGATAAATGATCCTAATTAGAAATGCTAATTATATAATATAAAATAAAATAAACATGTAAAAACTTTTAAATCTAAGAATTTAAATTCAATATATAGAATAATCTCATTTTTTTATAGGTTGAATCTAACCCACTAAGAAGGAATCAAAAGATTTAATCACTAGGGTATTTTAAGAATGAATGATATAATTCAATAAAGACTTCAATGGCTTGGATAACTTAATCACTCAAAGTATATGAGCTATTAGAATCTAAGATCTAAGGGTTTTAGATTGATTAATTAAGATCTTAAGCTAAGGTTAGGCTTAAGGCTCTCTTTAAGATGCAGATTAATGAAGAATTTTGAAATTGAATTGGATGGTGATTAATTTAACTAATATTGGTTTCATAATATGCAATCTTATTTAATAACTATAAAGGAAGATCTAAGGTTGCAATAAAAGCTTAATAATTATTTAAGTGAATTTTAAAGAGACTTTAAGTTTTAACACTTAGGATCAATCAGCTAAGTCCAAAACCAACCGAATCCTAAACTATCATCTTATTGATTAAAAGAATTTACTTGGAACTTTAGGGATTAAAGGCTCTTAAATTAACTTTTGGTCAAAATGATCAAAATACCCTTCCCAAGGGTAAAATTTGGGTTTCAAGATTTAATCAAGCTTTAGGGTAATTAAGGGGTGATTAGTGATTTTAGAACTCTTAAAATATTTTTAATGACAAACATAGATTATTTACTATCATATGAACAATTAGAGACTTTAATCATGCAATTTGGCCAATTATTGATTTAAATATTCCTTAATTATGTTTAGAGAGAGATTAGGCTATATTAGAAATTCTAATTACAAAAAGTGAAATATTATTTTAGATTATAATTCTTTACATTTTTTGATCAAAATGGTATATTAGATCAAATCATTTGGATCAGTATAGCTAAAGTTATTCATTAATTTAATTTGAATGTTTTTAATCAATATATTATAAGGTTAATTAATCAGATTATTTTCCATTTATTTTTCTTATGGAAATTAATTCCTAAATTAGATTTAAAAGCCTGGCCCAAATTCCAAAAGGCACAGGTCAAGTGCGATCCGGCTGGGCCGACACTATCGCACCGCACGGGCCTGGGCTGACCCGGCCTGAGGCTACAATGTCGTCGTCCCTGACCCTTTTTCGTAGACAGGCCAACTAGGAAAACTTCCAAAGCCAAATTATTGACTTCCAGACCACGCCAACACCATATCTCGATCGCTACACGCTCACAAAGTCAAGACGCATCGATTCCACCACGAAGCCCTCTTTGGGAAGTACGGGATCGCCAGATGGATACTCCTTAGATTCGACCCTATACATACATCTAGGGTTTACTATGATGAGTTAATTCTCATCACAAAGGCAATCACTTGGCCAGAGCTCGACCCCTAAACTATTCTGGAGTTGAGGCAGATCGAAGCCCTTTAGCCACAAAAGCTGAGAGGCACCAGATCACTAGGGCCTTACTCGAGCTCGGCTGCATGACTTCGACGAAACCCGATCCATCAGAATGATCAATCGGAGCTAGCCCAGAACCCAAGAACAATCATATTGGGTCTGTTTAGCTCGCACTAACAATCAGGAATTGATATGAAGGGAGCTCGAGCATTCTAGTCCAGTGGGGTCTCTGCTACTTCACTGGATGAGCCCGATTCCTTCCAAACAGCAATGTTAACTGTCTGAACTGAACTAGTAGGCTCTAAGCATGCCAGAAAATTCCTAGGATGATGATTAAGCCTAAGGTACATCACAAAACTATCCTAGACGCATGGAATTGATATTGTGCCCACATGGCTCAGTAGAAATAATGCAGTACCTGGATATGAAAAAGAAAGGGCCGACAGGTTTCAGCAAGGATCCAAAGGCTAGCCACAGCTTCCACTAGTTCCACGCAAATGCCTGGGGTCTTGAACACTAAGACTCACCCACAGATAGACCAGGAATTGGAGCTGGATTCACCAGGAGTAGCCGAGAGCTCGGGAGAGGAAGAGTTGGAAAATTAAAGGATCACAGTGAGTAAAGGAGCTTATTGTGATTCTAGAGGAGTATATATAGGGCACAAGCAGGATTATGTATGGCTACCAAGGCTTGGAGCCATGGATTAGGCTCAGTCCGAGGGGGTTGGTTGGCTTACCTCAATTGGGGAGGCTCAGGTCTTGCAACCAGCAGGGAGTGCTCAATAGGTGAAGGAAAGAATCCTATTGGCTTGCCTGACATGGCATGAAGGGTGGCCGACACATATTGACACCAGTGGTATAGGGAGATTTCTTATGTCCGACAAGCGAGCTGGGCTCGAAGGTCTACATCGACGGATGAAGGCGTAGCCATCTGATCGATCATCAGTTGGAACTGGATGGTTCAGATCTTTAGACATTTAATGTTTGATCGTTGGGAGGAGATCGTCCATTGAATTAGGTCTAAAGATCTAATGGACGATTGGGGTTACTTAAGGCAAGGGACAGATGCCGTTGGATCACGTCTTAGAAACGAGGAACGGTTGAGATGGAGTGGATCAGATTCAGGACCGCGGGCCGTTCGATCCAAATCACAAAATTAACGACCCGGATGGCTCCCGCGGTTTGGAAACCAGCCGACCGTTGGGATGGGTATATTTATAATTAAGGAAAGTTGCAAACCCTAATTTGCAATTTCACCAAATTAAATTAAATCTAAAATAGGTCTAAATGATCTCTAAAATTTTCTAAAATTTCACCCTTAGCTAATTTGGGGGTGAGGAATTCAAAAATGCAATCCAATTTTAATATGAAGATCAATTTAATTTAGCTAATTTTCAAAATCTTAAAATAAGCAAAATAGCTAAACTGCTCAAATGAGCTCAGAACTTCTAGGGTTAGGTTTAAATGGCTATTTGAATCTAATGGAATGAGAATTAAAACTTGGTTTAGCTTAGATTAGCCAGGGTAACAACTTTGGGTTATTACACTTAAGAACGATGTCGTCCCCGATATCACTCAAGTGAAGAAAGCACAACAAATGCGAACTATAGAATAATGATTGAAAATAAAGGAATAGGAAAAGTACTCGGGTTTTCAGAGAGCTTTGGATATTTATGATGCATATCCACTTCCTTTTCCCAAGTAGATTCCTCTAGGGAGTGATTCTTCCACTGAACCTTTACCATTATAATGGAACAATTTCTTAGCTGCTTCTGATCACGAGCTAAGATTTTAATGGTCTATTTTGCATAGAGAGATCAGGTTGAATTTCCACTACTGGAAGCTGAACTATATTAGAAGGGTCTCTAAGACATCTTCTTAATGATGACACATAAAACAGATTGTGAACTGATGTGAAATCATTATGAAGATTTAACTTGTATGCTACTAATCCTACCTTGGCTGATATCTTAAAAGGTTCGATATAACGGGGACTGAGTTTCTCTGCTACGCCAAATTTAAAAACACCTTTCATTGGGTTAACTTTCAAATATGAAAAATCTCCAATGTTGAATTCTTCAGGATGATGATAAGCATTGTGATATTTACTTTAACGATCTTGAGCAGAATGAATCCTTTGCTTAGAGAGCTGAACCTTTCAGTTGGTTTCCTCAACCAATTCAGATCCATAAATCTAAACACTTCTTGTTTCTGACCATGCTAGAAGAGTATTGCACTTTCTGCCATATTCCCCCAGTATTCCATTTCTTCATGGAACAGGGGTTGTGAGACGAATTGCCTCCAAATTTGAATATTTGATGCTAGTTTGGTTCTGTTCTACCATTTTTAGCCAACTGGATGTATCCATGGGGGACAGGTTCCTGCTGAAGGTTGAGGGTCTCAAACTTAGGAAACTATATAAAAGTCCATCAGTAGATTAGTGGGACATATGAGGTACATAGGGTGCAGATACAGTTAGTGCAGGATTGTTGGTAGCAGGCGAAGGATGGATGGCGATTAACTTTTGAATCGCTAACGCTTGCTGAGTCTGGTTTTCCAACATTGCTGCCACCATGTTTCATAGTGAAGTAACTTCATCAGAGGATACTGCAGTCTTAATGGGAGTAATCGACGGAGGTGATCCTAGATTCATCATGTTGTTCCAAAATGAATCTTACTTCGGAGTGAGTAAAGAAATGAGACAAAGTTGGGCATTCAATTTGGAGTCACAAAAATTTCCTTACTCAAAAGTGAAGTTACATGGGTGATAAGATGAAAAGATAACAACATATAACTGCTAAGACATATATGTGATAAAAGGACTATAATCATTTTTGACAACTCTTAAATGGGTACCAAGCCTCTTTGATGAACTTGGTGTAGGAAGCCAGATTAAAGTCAGCGAAGGTTACGACACGATGCTTCCTCTTGCATTTTTTTTCCAACTTCCAATTGGCGGTGACCCACCAATCGACGGATGCATCTTGAAGTAGGAACGTCATAAGCTCAATGTGGATTGAGTCTAAACACTTCTATGTGGTTTAATACAGATTCTACATGATTCAGCTATTCCTTAGCTAAAATTGGAAAGTTGAGTTCTCTGAAGATCAGTTGGCAAAGCATATTGTCAAGCACTAGGACTCCTTTGGCTAACACTCCATCTATAGTTCCTCCACCTTCTTGACCTAACTGGTGATCGAAATCCCAGATAGCTTCAAATTGAGCTAAGAAGTAGCTCAAATTGGATCTTCTACATTCCATTTAATATATTTAAAAACATTTATAAAGTTCTTAAGTGATCTTAGGATTAATTATATGTGGACATTTTCAATTCACACTTTTATATTGAGTTCTTGAGAGTATGGCACTATGGATGTTATGTGTCATGACTGTATTATAGAAGAACAATCCATTAGGTAGATAGGAATGCAAATTCCAATCTGACACCGTATGGTGTTCTTTGATACCAAATATGGAGCCCCACCCTACCGTAGTCATGCTAATACTAATATTAACATGATTACGGTGGAGTTGGTCACTAAATGAGGCAAATATCCCAACTATTGTCGAGTTAGGGATCAACCCAGCCCGTCTTAGCTGAAAGACTTGTCTACTGAAATTGTAAGTCATTCATCATCAACAAATTATGATGAAGCAAAATAAAATATGACATCCATTCCATAGGATGTAAAAGAAAGGAATATTCTTAAATCAGTATATAAGTGTAGAAAAGTAAATATATCCATAACATTAATTATTGCAGAGTTGAATTGAATTAAAATGATAGGCATCCTCACAAGCAGAAAAGAAAGACTGTCAAAGCCTCGGTATTAGTAAGAAGGTCCTCCTCCACGGCTAAGCTCCTCACTTGAAGTTATCTCCACGAACAACTTTGAATATGACATTGTGCGGTATTTCAATGCTAGGGCCCCAGCCAAGAGAAAAAAAGGTAAATTAAACAATTTATCTAAGTATATTTTAAGCTGATTTAATGAAAATTACATATTTTAAGATATCACATTTTACTAAGCAATAAAAATTTAGATATGTGCAATAAGCAACAAAAGAACATGATAGTTATCAATAAAGTATTTATAATTAAACAAAATGAGGTATATGAGTAACATACCTCAACTAGAAGCTGCAACAAGGTTAATCAACAAATATATAACTACAAATGTTGAAAGTAAGAACTCATCCTAACATATTTTATGATCATGTGAATACATGCTAATTTATAGAAATAATTGAGCTGAAGCATATAAGAAATCTAAAACAAAAAGTAGCTAGCATCCTAATACGTGCAAAGAACCGAGTAAAACTAAACTGAAAAGAATTGTACCAAAATGAACTGTAAAAGCGAGCAAAAAATAGAAAATATATGCATAACATTTTAATATGTAACTTGGCTAAATGAAGCCACTGAAATTGAATTGAACTGAAATTAGTGATGTATCTAAATTAGTACTACCATAACAGAAACTAGATAAACAAGCCACTGAATAGAAAAGTCTAATATATATCATCCTAGCCAAACATAGAGGTAGGTCTAGGTATACTATAGAATCAGACATGTATCATTATAGCCAACCAAAGAGCTAGGCCCAATCTATTATATTGCAAAAGAATTGAACTAAAGAGACAGAATAATTAGAACACACTCCACTGAACTAATATCTAAAGAACTGAATGTACTGATTTACAAGTAAATGATGTTTATACATTCAAAACTGATATGGGATACTCATCAAATATCTAATGTTCAACTAACATGTTCAATGTATAAAGCTTAAACACAAGGTTTGCAAAGCAATAATAATCCAAGTAAGCAAGATTCTCTACTAAACATATGTGATATCTTTTATTATCTAATTTAATTCATTCTATCTAATATGAGATAATATAAGCTTAGGATCTCCAATATCCAACTATCAAGGATAATCCTAGATTCACAGCCTTATGATTAAACATAAGAACTTAACAAATTCTAATTCATAATCAGAAATAAGGACTACTGTAATATCCCAGGTTGTTACTTAGGTCAATTAGGACTAAGTCAAGTCCTAATTATAATTCTAGTGTGTTAATTAAGTCAGTAGGAATTCACCACCAAGATTTAGTTCAAACTAGGAGTCAAATGGATCAAATTATGATTTTGGGAATTTCAAGAACCCTGGAATTTGACCTATTTAAGTTGATCTCAATTCAAAAATCTGACTTCGCCATTGCATTCATCATCCCCAAATTAGCTAGGGGTGATATTTTGGAAGCATTTAGAAGTCGTTGGATTTTTGACGAATATTTTATTATATTTTGAATACCCTAAAAATTCGAATAATTAAATACATGTCGAAACCAAAATCTGACTTTACCGTTGCATTCCTAGCCCCTCAATTAGCTAGGGATGATTTATTAAAAATTTGTGGAATGCGTTTAATTATTTAATTTTAGTTAATAAAATTGAAACAACTTAATATAATACTAATATTATTTCAAAGCACTTAACGGCCGCTGTCAGTCCACCCGTTGACGCCGTTCCATTTCCCGCGTCTACCGCTTAATCGGACGGTTTGAAGACCGTCTCCCCGTCCAGACCGCGGGACCTTCTGCGTGTCTGCATGCACGCACGCGGCACCTCCGCGATCGAGCAAGTGTCGATCCGCCGCTCTAAAGCCCTCATTAAAAGCGAAATCTCTCCTCTAGCCTCGGTTGCACCTTCCTGGATCCGAATCTAAAGCCGCCATTCCGCTCATTATCTCTGGTTCGAACTATAGTCCTGCACTGTTCAATTAGGTACACGTCGATCTCCTCAATCTCCTTATATCGCATTTCCAAGTCTATGCCAAACGTTATTTCATGCGTATGATTGTTATATCTGTGGATCCAATCAGACTCAAAAGAGTTTGATCGGGTCAATTTTGCAATTCATCTACAGTAGTGAATGGGAATTGCCTATGTCCTATAGAGAGAATCATAGGGTTAGGAATTTCTTCGGACTCCAGCCGCCTCTGCTTGCGTCCCTCCCGTCTTTAGGAAGAGCTCACCGAGCTCTTCTCGATGCCATGCGGGTCGGAGTCCTGAATCGCCGGGAAGGCGATCTTCTGGCAAACCCTAGGTTCCCGTCTTCGGTCCTTTTGGCAAGGAGGGTGCTTATATTTTGGGCCATATTTGGGTCAGTCCGACTCGCGCTATTGCGATCGGGTCTGTCTGCGCAGCAGACAGTTTAATATGGTGGGGCCCGCTCTGCCCCTCCTCAGCTTCTGCGGGCGCTGCGTGACGCATGGGTCCCACATCCCGCGCAATCGACGCGATGTGGGCCAGCCCGCTTTGATTTCGAGAATTGTGAGTCTCACCGCATAATTTAATTAGAAGGAATTCATTTAAATTAAACCTAGTCATATATAATATAATTAATTAGTTAAATTCAAAACTTTAAACATCTATAAATAGAAATCTACTAATCCAATCATAGCAAAATTATATAACATTGTGATCTGCAAAAATAGAGGATCACTTTGGCACTGTCAAATTTTCATTTAGAGGTATAATTCACCTAGTGACATTTAAGACATTAAATAATTACCAAATTGCCTCTATTGTTCTATTGCTCATAACTTTGCACACACTCATCCAAACATACCTAATATGGGACTTAAAGTAATCAGGAGAACCTCTAGATTGCTCTGATAGCATCCATTTTTTTATTTGGATGATATTTTGACTAATTACTTTTATGACCCCTCACTAATTACCCTAATTTCATGAAAACTTCAATTGACCATAACTTGGTCAATTGAGCTCTAAATTTGGTCTTCCATTATACCACTTTGATCAAAAAGACCTAATAAACAGTAAACTGCAAAAATAATTAAGATTTGATGGCTATATTCCTTAATCAACCCTAATTAACCTAAATATTGATTAGTGAAGATTAGTACATTTAGCCATCCATATTGAGTAATTTAAGTTTCTGATAGCTTATAGAGTAGAATAGAACCTTATGATGTAGTTGGTTTAGTGATTATGTGATTAATTTCACTAATTACTCACTAATCACCCTTGACTCTAATTAGGTCATAACTTAACCAAATTGAATCCAAATTGAGTCTACTATTAGTTAAAGTACTTAGTATATTATAGGGAAGTCTATTCCCCTAAGTTTATTGAATTTGGATTTTAAATGAAAAGTTAGGTTTTTGACCCCATTTTTGAAACCCTAATTTGCATATTCAAAACATTTAACTTATTTTGACTATAACTTCGCCAATACATATCAAAATTCATTAATTTTAGGTTTTGTGGAACCCTTAGATAGAAAGCATTAATAAATTGACATAAAATTTAGATTTCATTTGGTCAAATTACTAATTTTCCCTTATGAGTAAATTTTCTTAAATTGAGCTCATAAGGCTTAAAATTATCCAAATTTAGTGTACTTACTGTCTATCTTCATATTAGATAGTAAGTAATCATTTGCCATTGAAAATTTCTAATTTAGAGCTCCAAATCAAAAAGTAGATATTAAACCCTTAATTAGGGGCAAAATGGTCATTTTGCCCAAATTTTGGGTTAAGTGCCATTAAGCCTTAGATTCATAACCTAATCACTAAACTCAATAAGCAAAATGTTTTAGAAGTTAATTTAAAAGATTTAACCCTTAAAATAAAATTTCATGCAAAACCCTAATTTTTCTTCCTTAAGAAAATTTTAAGTAAAAATATTGGTTGTATGATGTGAGATGAATCTCACATCATACCCTTCTTTGAACCTTCTATTCCATCTCTTTAGTCCTAATAACATTTGTTATGATTTGTGTTTGAGTGTTAATCTTAGTGTTTAAGAGCTCTTTCCTTTAAAATTAGGAATAGATCCTATGTTAAAGCTCATCTATCGAGTAAATTGGGTTACTCCATAGGTGAAGCCTTAGTTTTAGAAGTTTATAAAATTTCATAATTTATTAATGATTATTTGAGGTTTTAACCTTAGAATTAAGAATAGAGGTTCATCCTATTGAGTTTGACTGCACTCAATAGGATTAGCCATAACCTTAATTCGTCAGATTGGGTTATAAGCTTTAGTCATTTAGGATCACCTTTGGATTAAGCAATTAAACCCCAATATTTGGAGTTTAAATTTAGGATCACTTTTCTTTTCAGCTCTTTACTTATTCTATATTGTTGTATTTATACTGTATGAATGGATGTTATACTTTTATTGCTTCCGCACTCTAAGTTCTTGTATGATCATTTAGTGATGGATTATGGGATGAATGGCAAAGTCCTTAGTTAAGTTGGATTAGAATGTGTGTCTAATCCAATTTTAAGTGGGGACCTTGTCATTTGGTGACCCCTCCACCGTAATCATGTTAACTTAAGAGTTAACAGGACCACGGCGGGGTAGGGCCGCCACACCAGTGGGCCTATTATGGTAAGGCTGCTTGGCCGGCGGCCTGGAGGTACTGGGACGAGGAGCAGGAGGCATCTCTCGTCGTGGAGCAGGCGGTGGCAGGGCTGAACGGGCTGTGGCAGTGGCAGGGGCTCGTCGGTAGAGATCGAATACAGGCTGACCTTGCACTCGTTTGATTAGCGTACCGTCAATCATCTCCGTGTATTGGCACCGGGTGTAGCCATGCCCTGGCCTGCCACAGGTGTAGCATACATTTTTCCCATGGAAGCACCTGCCTTAGGGGTGCGGCCTAGCACAACCATTGTAAGGATCCACAGCAGGAGCTTCTGCCTCAATTTGGTACACTCTGTCCCTCTTTGGGTTATCCTGGCGTAGCATGGAGGAGCTGGCAAGCCGTTTTGCCTCCCCCTGCTGGCACTTTTTAGTAACCTTTGCAGTCTCCAGCAGCTCTTGGTAGTTGGTGAGGCGGAAGGGCGCGACTTGGGTCTAGATGGACGGCCGAAGACCGCTCTAGAACCGGTGGCACCGGTCTTCTTCGGTGGGTACCAGACTCGAGGAGAATCTGGCGAGTCTTCGGAATTCCGCATTGTACACAGCCACGGTGTGGTCCCCTTGTTGCAGCTTGAGGAATTCCTCCGTCATGCTGCGGCGTTCGGACAGTGGGATATATTCTGCCCAGAACTCCTTTTCAAACTCGTCGTAAGAAATATCCTCCAAGCTGATGCTCTCGAACTTGGTGGTGCGTATTTGGTGCCACCAATGTTCGGCCTCTCCGTATAGCAAATGTGTGACCAATCGGATCACTTCTGTTTCGGGGCACTTGAGGCTGGTCATGTTCTTATCCACCATTCACAACCAGTCTTCTATATATACTGTTGATGCATTCCCATTGAACATGGGAGGCCTCAAGCGGAGGAAGTTATGTAATAGTGTGTCAGCGGACGGGGTGTACTGCTGGTTGTAACTTTGGGGCACCGAGGTAGATGTCATCAATGCGCGATTCTGGTTGATCTGTGATACCAGAAGGCGTTCCATCTGTTCCGCCTGACTGGCCTGTGCCTTGGCCACATCCTCAGCTTGTCGCCGATGGGACTCTATCATCATTTTTACAGCTTCCAGTAAGGCGTTAACCTCACTGGATGCGGTGCTAAATGGGGCGGGAGAAGGGCTTTGTCCAGGATTCATTTTTGCTAGAAATCTGAATAAAAGACGACATCCATTTAGCATTCTAGAAAAAGGAGTCAACATAACAGCTTTTCTTTTTATTAAATAAAATAGACGATACAAAATTTTTTGGAAACAGAGTACAAAAGACAAGACAGACATTGGAAAATGAAACACAGGATCTATCATATGTATCTTCTCGTGAAAGCCTGAGTAAAGTAAGCGTAGGTCAGCATTCGGCGGCGGTGGGCGTGTCGTCGCTCGAACCTCCATACTTCCTGTGCCCACCATTCCTCTGCATAGTCCTGAAGGAGGATCTCCAGGATGTCCAATCATGCGTCGTCGGGGCATTCCAGTTCTTCGAAGATCTGGGTCACCCTGCGCAACCATTCTCTGGCCAGGATGGGGAAGTCTAGTCCCCGGTATATCGCACCTTCTAGCATCCTTTCCAGAACGCTGGCCCCCGCTGGGGAGACCCCCTGGACTTCCCTACCATATCTCCTTGCCAGGAACACGTCGTATGCCCACCTATCCTTAAAGTGGGCGAAGAGATCCTGTCCCGACATGTTTGCACGGTATCCTAAACATCCATATTAATAAAGTAAGGTAAAACAGTTCTTTTTTTTTTTTTTTTTTGAAAGACCAAATTTTAGATGATACAGAAGGGAATACAAATAGCTTATGAAATAAAACTAAAGCTTCTATCCGATGTATCGGACTGTAAAGGCACGACGGAAGTCCTCGTAGATGACGTCCCGTTGTAGCCATCCGCGCTGATGGGTGAGGGCTCTAAGGTTAACACGCCACCAGACTCTAGCTCTGCCCTGCAGGAGGCGTGTCACGAGGGCAAGCTTGACGTTGTCTGTAATATCCATCGCCCCCGTTATATCACTTGTCAACATTAGCCATCTCTCGGCCAACACGGGATGATCTTGTCCTCTGAAGGTGCTTTCACGGAGCAATTGGTTCAACCTCCTGACTTTCGGATCTACGTACGGGTCAAGTCCTTCGTAAAATTGGACAAATTCTTCCAATCTTTCATTGAATCGTCGAAGATGCCCTTCAATCGTCATCCTAGCATATCTAATTATGTTAACATTTAGATTTCTGTTTGATACACTGCTTGTGTATTTTGATTATTAACTTCTTATTCTGAGTGTGACATTATGATCCCTTGGATGTGACTCTAACATATACCGATATAGTGACTGAACTGGTAGAAGAATCTTCCATTAGGTAGATAAGAATGCAAATTCTCATCTGACACCTTATGGAATTCTCTGATACCAACTGTGGCGCCCAGCACCCTTAATCCGCCAGAGGATTAGGTTAAGGGTGGGGTGTCACTCTGGCTAACCCCTCACTTATTATTGGATTAGAATAAACTCCACAATCCACCTGATTAGGGAAGGATTAACACAGAATCAACTAACAATCACTGTATAAGTAAACAAACAGAGTGCGAAAGCGATTTAAGGAAATGTAAATCATCCAAGTATCACAGTACAAATAGAAAAAAAAAATAGAACTCAGAACATAAGCATATAATCCAAATATATAATCAATGGTACCTGTATTATTACATCATTTAAAATGTTTAAATAAAGATAGAATGAAAACCACTCATTCTCACTCGAAATATAAAGGAACTAGACGGCAGCTTCTTCCACGGGTTCCTCCTCTGGGTAAGGCTCCACACTTAACTCCTGCTCGTCTAACTGAAAGGAGTCTGCCATTGTCAGTTTCACAATGTAGGGCCCCAGCCAAAGAAATGAAAAATCTGGTTAGACAATTGTCTAAGTATATTTTAAGCTGATGAATTATTATAAGTGTTAAGTAAGATCACCATTTGACAACATCTAAGCAACATATATATATATGAAAGGAGCAGCAAGCAATACAAAGAAACAGGAAAGTTATAAATCATCATTTATAACTTAAGCAAAGAAAAAGAGAAGAGGCTGAGACATGCCTCGCATACAAACTAAACAAGGAAAGGCGTATAAATATACAATACTAAACAAGTGCAGTAAGAAAAATTCTACACCCTAAACATGCTGGTGATCAACAGAAAATATGCCAATTAAAATAAATAACTCAGTAGTGGTACATATAAATAGCAGCAAGATTCTAATATCCTATATATATATAAAAGCAGTACAAGAAAATAGCTGATGGAATAAGAATACTGAAAAGTAAGCCACAACAACTGCATATAAAGCCACACATGCATCGACTGCCATACAGAAAAGAGCTACTCAAGCCCATCGAATACCAAAGAAGCTTAGCACCATCACGGCTAAGACATAAAATTGTGTACTCCTAGCGACATAAAGAGGCTAGACATATAAGCACACAAAGCAAGCGAAGGGTCTTAGCACCAGTACGGTTAAGGCCCAACTATCTTCTAAACCTATAGATTATGGATTAAAACTACGAGGATTAGGTTTAATCACATAATCCAAGGGATAAGACTTAAGTTCTAGGTTTTATTCTATAGGTGATCTACTAGTTATGGCAAATCCTATTAAGTAATCAAACTTAGTATGATGAATCTCCTATCTTAAATCTAAAGTTAAAAGATAAAATAATCGGAATGAATTGTAAAATAAAAAAAAGTCTAGAAACTAATAAACCAAGGTTTCACCCATTGGGTAACCCAATTTACCTAATGAATGAACTCTAACCTATGATCTATTCCTATTCTCAGGAAAGATCCTTAAAGTGTAGTGCTTAAGACTTAGCAGAAATTATTAGAATCTGACTTAAGGGTTGATTTCACTTGCTCAAACATTACTAAGATGATTATAATATTATTCTTGGCATTCTGGGATGTTATCCAAAGGGTAAGGGTACTTAGTCCAATCTTAGGGCAAAATGACCATTTTGCCCCTACTTTAAGGGTCAAAAAGTCAACTTTTAACTTAGTGGTCAGAATTAATTTCTCTTAGATCCAATGGAACCCTTACTGTCTAACTTGAAAATAGGCAGTAAGTACGCCTAAATCGGGCGAGAAACGGTCAAGTTATGACTAAAATAAGGCTATGGGTAATTTGGTCATTTACCTAAATTTCTAGAGTTCAGATCCTAAATATTATTTTGTTATAATGATGACATTGAAATTCTAGGCTGGTTAGCATCTTGAATTTTCCAATTCGGAGTTGATTTGACTAAGTTATGGCCGTTTGAAGTCTAGGGGCATTTTGGTCATTTTTTCACTAAAGTCAACTCTAAGTTCTATAGTTGACTTTTTATCCAGATGTCCAAATGAGAAAACTAATCCTACTGCGGTGATGGAGCCGCTCTCCTGAGCATTTTAAGACCCATATTGACCATGTTTCGATAATCGAGTAAAAAGTTATGAGGCTCTAAAGAAGTCCTAAAATGCTACCTCATTATACGTACCCCGAAATAAATTTTTACATTACGTTATTTGAATCCTTATATTTTTCTGAGTATTTTAAGACCTATATTGGCTATGTTTGGATCCTCCTATAAAAAGTTATTAAGCTTTTAAGATTTACTATTCAAAAATACAATTTGAATTATTTTACTATTCATTTATTCAAATTGTATTATTTTACTGTTCATTCCTAAAGTTTTATATAAAATTTCTGAAATCATTAATCTTTAATTAATCTGTGATTAATTAGGCTTAATTACTAATTAACATTAATTAATATATTATTTAATTAATATTTTACTGTAGCAAAGTAATTAGTGCTAATCACTATTTAATTAGTCTTAATTACCTGTTAATACTTAATTAAAAATAATTAATTAGGTTTTACTGTTCAATGATAATTAATTAACTTAATTACTATTTAGGGTTTAATTAACCTATAATTAACATTTAATTAATCTCTAATTATATTTAATTAACTAATGTTACTGTTCAAAAGTAATTAACACTAATCATAACTTAATTAACCACTAACTGTAATTAATTAAGGCTAAACAGTAATTGATTAATAGTAATTTAATTAAATTTTAATTAACAGACAGTGGGCCCACTGGACACATGGCACTGCCAGAGGCTGCCACGTGGCACTGTGGGCCCCACAGGGCCTGACTCAGCACGGGTGATTGGGCAGTGGGCCCACCTGACACGTGGCACTGCCAGAGGCTGTCACGTGGTGCTGTGGGCCCCACTGGGGAGCCGAACAGCCGCGCGGGCTCGGGCTATGGGCCCCATGTGACACGTGGCGTGCCGGCTAGCTGCCACGTGGCCCTGGTGGGCCCCACGGCCGAAGCTGAAGCGTCGCGGCTTCGGCTGGTGGGTCCCACTGGACACGTGGCAGGCCCAGAAGGCGACACGTGGCACTGGTGAGCCCCACCCAGCGGACGCGGACCCAGCTCGGGCGGGTCGGGCCCAGGTCGACCCGGCCCGACCCGGACTCCGTCTTCCTCGCGGAGACGGTCCGAAGGTGTCGGCTAGGGCACGGCTTTTGCCGGCCTTCCTGGCGCCGAACCACCTCGGCCCGCACGGCCGCTGGTAGCCCTCGACGAGGGCTACACGCCGGTGGGCGGACCTTCGCCGGTGGTGGCCGGGATCGCCAGAAAACTGAAACCATAGATTCTAGGGTTCAGCCGACCGAACCCTAATTTTTCTAAACCTAGATCTGGGTTGATCGGACCTGATCGAACTCGATCAGGTCCGATGGATCGACGATCTAACCCTAGACCTACAATAATCAAAAGAAAAATTGCAAAATCGACGGCGGATGAGGGAGATCGGGGTACCTTGCGTTCGACGGCTGCGGGGGCTCGGATGGTTTCGGGCGCTTTCGGGGCTCGGGTTTCGCAAACCCGTAGCCCCGAGCTCGCCTGAGGTCTTATAGGACCTCAGCCTACCTCGCCGAGGTCGGGGGGAGGTCGCGGTTGGCCAAGCGGGCGGCGGGCGCGCCACGTGGCGAGCGGGCGGAGCGCGCGAGGACGATGGCTCCGGACCGTCGGATCCTGCGCGATCGCGGACGGTCCGGATCGGCCCAGACCGCGCGCAGCGGATCGCGGCCGAGAGCCGTGGGATCCACGCGATCGGACGGTCCGGATGGATCCGTCCGATCGGACGGCGCCGTTAGCGCCGTCAAAATTAAATTATTATTTTAATATATATATATATATATATATATTTTAAATCCAGAAAATTTTGAACATGTTTTTCCGAGCTAATTTGGGGTCAAGAAATTCAATGGCGCAGTCGGATTTTTGATCCGACTAGTATTTTGATACCTCGATTTCCGGGATATATTTTTTTTATTATTAAAATATTCGTCGAAATTTTGACGATTTCCGATTGACACGAAAACTTCACCCCAAGCTAATTTGGGGTCAAGTAACGCAATGGCGGTGTCCGTTTTTCGATCGGATGTCAATTTAAATAGGTTAATTTCTAGGGTTTTTGGATTTTCTAGAAATCAGAATTCGATCCGTTTGACTCATGATTTGGACTAGGTCTCAGAGATTGACTCCATTTGACCTAATTAGCACTTATAATTGTGTTTAAGACCTAGGGTTAGTCTTAATCAATTATGGTAACAACTTGGGTTGTTACAGACTCCCCCACTTAAGAACGATGTCGTCCTCGACATCACTCAAATGGACCCCAGCATGACTCGCACGAAAATTTAAAGGTTCAAAATACTAAGAAATAGAAGTACCTGAGTTTTCGAATAGTTTGGGATTCTTGGATCGCATATCAGATTCCTTTTCCCAGGTGGCCTCATTGCAGGAACGATTCTTCCATTGGACCTTAATCATATCGATTGCACGATTCCTGAGTTGCTTGCGATCACGGGCCAGGATCCTAATCGGTTCCTCAGCAAATGATAGGTCTGGTTGGATTTGAATCTCTGGAAGTTGCACAAGATGAGATGGGTCCCGAAGACACTATCTTAAGGATGATATATGAAAAATATTGTGCACCGCTGCGAAATTATCTGGCAAGTCTAATCGATAGGCAGCTGACCCAATCTTCCGGAGGACTTTGAATGGCCCAACATATCTTGGACTAAGCTTACCAGCAACCCCGAAGCGATGGACTCCTTTCATGGGGCTGACCTTTAAGTAAACGAAGTCTCCTTCTTGAAATTCCAAGGGTCGATGACGGAGATTATGATATTTACTTTGTCTATCCTGGGCTGTCTTGATACGTTGTTGAATAAGTTTAATCTTTTTGGTCGTCTCCTCAACCAATTCTGAGCCGAACAACTGAACGTCTCCGGTTTCGGACCAAGACATGGGTGTTGAGCACTTCCTGCCGTAAAGTGCCTTGTAGGGAGCCATCTTGATACTGGCTTGGTAACTATTATTGTATGCGAATTCCACCAAGGGAAGGTGGTCTTCCCAGGACCCAGCAAAATATAAAATACAGAGACGGAGTAGGTCTTCCAGCATTTGATTTACTCTCTCAGTCTGGCCATCTGTTTGAGGATGGAATGCTGTGCTCATGGCCAGTATGGTGCTTAAGTCTTGATGTACAGCCTGCCAGAATTTCGATGTAAATCGACTGTCTCTATCGGATACGATAGTTTTCGGGTTACCATGAAGTCGAATTATTTCTTTGACGTATAACTTGGCAAGCCTTTTGACTGAATCAGTTTGTCGGATTGGAAGGAAGTGCGCAGATTTAGTCAGTCGATCAACGATGACCCAAATAGTGTCTGCCCCAGATCTCGCACGAGGCAGACCCATGACGAAGTCCATTGATATATCCGACCACTTCCATTATGGGATTTATAGCGGATGAAGGAGGCCTCCTGGCCTTTGGTGCTCTGCCTTTACTAGGCAACATTCGTGGTACTTCGCCACAAAGTCTGATATGCTTCTTTTCATCCCTAGCCACCAGAATGACGTTTTTAGATCTTGATACATCTTCGTGCTTCCTGGGTGCACTTGATACCCTGAATTATGTCCTTCAATTAATATTTCTCACTGCATGGACTTAGGTATCTATAATCGATTCCCCAGATAGATAGCACTGTTGTGGAAGCGAAGATCAATACGATGACCACTCTCGATAGCCATCTTGGAGTTCAAGAATTCCTCATCCTTGGTCTGCGACATAGACACATCCCGGTGGAAGGTAGGTTCCACATTAATATTCGATAGAGTTAGGCTGAGCCTGTCCCCGCTGATAGGCTTGATACCCATTCTGCGAAATTCCTCTACCAACGGGCCTTCTGATATCATGGCATTTAGGGATGCCTGACGACTAAGGGCATCAACCACCACGTTGGCCTTTCCTGGATGATATTGAATATCCAGGTCGTAGTCGCTGATCAGCTCTAACCACCTTCTTTGTCTACAGTTTAACTCCCGCTGGGTGAATATATATCTTAGACTCTGGTGGTCGGTAAAGATTGAGCATTGGACTCCATAGAGATAGTGTCGCCAGATCTTCAAAGCAAACACTACGGCAGCTAGTTCAAGGTCGTGGACCACGTAGTTCTTCTCGTGGACGTTCAGCTGTCGCGAGGCATAGGCTATGACATTCCCTTCTTGCATCAATACAGCTCCGAGGCCTATGCCCGAGGCATCCGTGTATACTTAGAAATTTACTCCCTCCTTCGGAAGAACCAATACGGGAGCAGAGGTAAGTGCGTCCTTGAGACCTTGGAAGGCCTTCTCACACGCTGGTGACCATTCAAGTGGTACCCCTTTCTAAGTGAGCTTGGTAATAGGGGAGGTGATCTGAGAAAATCCCTTCACAAATTTCCTATAATAACCTGCTAATCCCAGGAAACTCCTGACTTCTATCACTGTCTTGGGCTGAGCCCATTCCTGGATTGCATGGATTTTGTTCTGATCCACCCTGATCCCTTGAGCATCCACAACGTGGCCTAAAAAGGCGACAGACTTTAGCCAAAACTCGCACTTCGAGTACTTGGCATAGAGTTGATGGTTCCTCAGCTCTTCCAATACAATTCGGAGATGTCCCTCGTGTTCGCTTTTGGATTTAGAGTATATCATAATATCATCTATGAACACAATGACAAATTTATCCAGATACGGCTTCAAGATATGTTGCATTAAATCCATAAATATGGAAGGCACATTTGTTAGTCCAAAAGACATCACTAGAAATTCGTAGTGACCGTATCTGGTTCGGAAGGCCATCTTTGCAATGTCGGAGTCCTTTACCTGAAGTTGGTGGTAGCCTGATCACAGATCGATCTTTGAGAATACCTTTGCTCCGGCTAGTTGATCGAATAGGTCATCAATGCGAGGTAGTGGATATTTATTCTTGATTGTGACCTTATTTAGCTCTCTATAGTCAATGCACATTCTCATTAACCCATCCTTCTTCTTTACGAACAGGACTGGAGCTCCCCACGAAGAAGAGCTTGGTCTTATAAGACCTTTTTCTAGCAAATCTTGCAGTTGCTTATGTAGCTCCTGCAACTCCTTGGGCACCATCCTATAAGGCGCCTTTGAGATAGGCTGACTTTCAGGAATCACGTCAATTGCGAATTCAACTTCTCGGGCGGGTGGAAGACCAGGAAGATCTTCAGGAAAGACGTCGGGGAACTAGCAGACGACAGAATGTGGGCCCCACAGGGAGCTGACTCAGCTCGGGTGACTGGGCAGTGGGCCCCCACCTGACACGTGGCACTATGGGCCCCACAGGGAGCCAGACTACCGCGGTTGACCGTGCAGTGGGTCCCACTTGCAACGTGGCGGGCCCAGAGGCTGCCACGTGGCATTGTGGGCCCCACTGGGGAGCCGAACAGCCGCGCGGGCTCGTGTTGTAGGCCCCATGTGACACGTGGCATGCCGGCTGGCTGCCACGTGGCACTGGTGGGCCCCACGGCCGAAGCTGAAGCTTCGCGGCTTCGGCTGGTGGGTCCCACTAGACACGTGGCAGGCCCAGAAGGCGCTACGTGGCACTAGTGGGCCCCACCCAACTGACGCGGACCCAGCTCGGGCGGGTCGGGCCCGGGTCGACCGGCCTGACCTGGACTCCGTCTTCCTCGCGGAGACGGTCCGAGGGCGCCGGCTAGGGCACGGCTTTTGTCGGCCTTCCCGGCGCCGGACCACCTCGGCCCGCACGACCGCCGGTAGCCCTCGACGAGGGCTACACGCCGGTGGGCGGACCTTCGCCAGAGGTGGCCGGGATCGCCGGAAAATTGAAACCCTAGATTCTAGGGTTCGGCCGACCGAACCCTAATTTTTCTAAACCTAGATCTGGGTGGATCAGACCTGATCGAACTCGATCAGGTTCGATGGATCGACGATCTAACCCTAGACCTACAATAATCAAAAGAAAATTTGCAAAATCGACGGCGAAGGAGGGAGATCGGGGTACCTTGCGTTCGACGACTGCGGGGGCTCGGACGGTTTCGGGGCTCGGGTTTCACAAACCTGTAGCCCCGAGCTCGCCTGAGGTTTCACCTCGCCGAGGTCGGGGGGAGGCTGCGGTGGGCCGAGCGGGCGGCGGGTGCGCCGCGTGGTGAGCGGGCGGAGCGCGCGAGGACGATGGCTCCGGACCGTCGGATCCTGCGCGATCGCGGACGGTCCGGATCGGCCCCTGCCGCGCGCCACGGATCGCTGCCGAGAGCTGTGGGATCCGCGCGATCGGACGGTCCGGATGGATCCGTCCGATCGGACGGCGCCGTTAGCGCCGTCAAAATTAAATTATTATATATATATATATATATATTTTAAAAAAAAAATCCAAAAAATTTTGAACATATTTTTCCTAGCTAATTTGGGATCAAGGAATTCACTGGCACAATCGAATTTTCGATCCGACGAGTATTTTGATACCTCGATTACCGGGATATTTTTTTTTATTATTAAAATATTCATCGAAATTTCGACGACTTTCGATTGACACGAAAACTTCACCCCAAGCTAATTTGGGGTCAAGGAACGCAATGGCGGTGTCCGTTTTTCGATCGGAGGTCAATTTAAATAGGTCAATTTCTAGGGTTTCTGGATTTTCTAAAAATCAGAATTCGATCCGTTTGACTCATGATTTGGACTATGTCTCAGAGATTGACTCCATTTGACCTAATTAACACTTATAATTGTGTTTAAGACCTAGGATTAGTCTTAATCAACTATGGTAATAATTTGGGTTGTTACAGAAACTAATATTATCACTTGTTGGAAGTTTACATCTTTTTATAATTAAGTTCTAGAAATTGACTTGCAAGTTAGAAAATCTTCATAAATTTATTAGTTTGACATGTGAGTGTTTGAGCAAATAAGTAACCACAATGTGTTAAGGATTCAATAAAGAAACTTCTTAACCACTACCTTAACTCTTTTATCAAATCAAATAATACAAGGAAAATAAGTGTGGAGAAAAATAAGGCTCATATCTAAAAAATAAATGATTGACTAAAATTGGGAGTATGCTAAGCATTAGTAGGACTTTATAAATATAATGTATGAAAATGAGATGAAAAAAAATATCTCTTCTATAAAATATTGAAAAAGAAAATGAAGGAATGATAAAAAATATCTCTCCCCAAAGTGAGTATGTATTACATTTCATAAGAAGAAACACACATGGCATAAACTAATTTCCAAAGACATCATCATTCAATACACTTAATACGAAGCCTGAAAAATCCCCCAAACTGTATTTTATATAACCATCAAAGGATATAAGGAGAGGAGTCAAAAATAGTGGGAAGGGCAGTTAAATATTTAACCAAGGGAACTTAAGGTTACCCCCAATCGATCATAAACATTGTTAAAATTACTTTATGTTACAAGGAGAGTTTGAAATCTGCTTCAAAACAGAGCACAATTATTTTTAAATATTTACTATTCTAAGAAGTCATAAATTGCTTACTCGAGAATGAGTAAAAGTTTAAGTGTGAGCGTGTGATGAACCCAATAAATATAAGAAATTTTGTGTTATAATTTATGTTTTTTTTAGATTAGTTCTACTTCGAGTGTGTTTTTGTGGCATTTCAAAAAAAAATGAGCTCAATTTGAAATAAAATAGAAATTTGAATAAAGGTGGCGCTACAGTGTGCCATAACGCCATTGTTCCCATGAGCAAGGTATTACAGTGCGTGACAATGCCCAACTCCTTGAGAGACAGATTCTACAACGTGTCATAGCGCTCAACTTCCCCGAAGCCAGGTGCTACAGCGTGTCATAGAGCTCAACTTCTCGGAAGCCAGGCGCTTCAGTGCGCCCTAGCGTCCAACTTCCCAAGAGCAAGACGCTATAGCGCGTCATAGCGCCCGACAAACAGAGAATTAGGCGCTACAGTGCGTTGTAGCGCCCGTCGAACAAAGACTTAGGTGTTATAGCGCACTGTAGCACTTGCCGTCAAAATGTCTTGGAAACTTGCTCCAAGACAGCATTGGGACAACCAAACTATTTAAAAATCTCCATTTTTCTACAACCTGATTTAATACAAAACACTAATCCTTTTGTTTCCAAGAGAATAAAGGGAATATTATTGATTGCAAATCCAAGTTTCAAAGGGGGATAATGATGGCAGCTTATGATAAGAAAGGCTAGATGAAGGATTATAAAAGGAAGGATTAAAGACTTAATGATGGTTTTGATTTTTTTCTTTGGAGAAGAGATATTTATAGGAACTTCCTAACCCAAGAAGGAGAAGAAGGCCGCATCCATTGAGAAGAAGGACTAGCACAGGAAGTAAGGAGTAGAGAAGGAAGATTGAGTTGAAAAGAGAGACATAGAGAATGCCAAAAGTTGTTCATGAGTATTGTATTCTTAACTTTTTTTCTTTATATTTATTATAAAAGCAATGAAAATGCTCATCATCTCTTGTAGCTTTCCTTATTTATTTATTTTCATGGTAGTATAAGCCCCCTTTGGGAAGGGTTGGGCAAAAGTAGGTAAAACTCATGATGTAATATTTGTAACTCTTCTAAATCAATGAAATATTATTTAGATTTAAAAATGTTTGAATGTTTTATTATATGAACAAGTTGGAGAATGGTAAATATTAGTCTATACAAGTTTTTTAGTATAGATGTAAATGAAATCATCATTGAGCTTGATATAACTTAATATTATGTGAGCTCCATAGCTCGGTGCATACCTTTTGTGATTCAAACTTGATGCATGTGAGCCGAGAACCGCCTATAGAGCTCCACAACTCACTCTTAATTTATGCGAGATTTTTGAGCATGTTAAGCTATGAGTGATATGACATAAATCAATTTAGCTTCGCAACTCATCTCCTTAGCTAAACCAAGAATAGATATGTGTGAATCATATGTGAAATCAAGATCATGCGATACTTAACTAAAACGGAGTATTTTATCGCTTAGACATAAGAGATAATTTCATTAACATAAAAAATCACATGGTTGTCTATGTGCCAAGGTTGAACCTTGTTGAGTTCATCTCAGAGCACTAGATAAGATTCCACTAACAAAACGAAGTACAAAAAATCACATCACAAAAAAATTGAAGAACACCAAATTTATGTGGAAAATTTGAAATCGGGAAAACCCCAAAATTATACCACCACTTAAATTTCATTATAAAAATATGAAGACTACAAATCTCTCAACTCGCCTTCTGGAAAAAGATTGTGGCCGCCCAGGACAATTTCACGCACACACAACAATAGTCATAACACGATATATAAATGGTAGGGAAACAATGTAAAATGATGAAAATACCCTAAAAAAAATTAAGGATCAAATAGAAAACTAAGGATCACATAGCAGTCCCCTAACGATGTGACTGCCAAGCTGGACCAACAAAAATTGATGATGTTATCGACCATACATCCCAAACTGATCTAATCATGCTCCATAAAATAACAAAGATCATGACTTTAAAAATTGCAAAAAATTTTTATTTAGTACTTGACTCAAACTTTGCCAAGTGCAAAAAATTTCTGGCAATTAATGAATTTGAAAAAAAAAATAGTAAGAAAATCTATTTTTAATTAATGAAATTCACAGTTGTGTAATAAAGAAAAATAAAAAAAATAAATTATAAATAACGGAGGTTTGTTTTTTTTTTTTTTTCAAATTTATTGAGAGTTTAGTTAGATAAGATTTCAAATAAATCTTAAATATACTTTTGTACATAATATTTGTTAAAAATATATATTTTAAATAAAAAAATCTAATTATTTATTATTTTAAAAACTTATTTGAACAATTTAAAAATTCAAAGAAGAGCTCAATTAACACATGCTCTATCTTAAGATCTGGCTTTGCCTACTAGATGCAGTGAAGCCCACATCCGGAGTTTATAAATAGTTGAGTGGAGCCTTTCGCCGGAGCAGCAAGCAACGATCAGTTGCGGACTCTTCCAATCGACGAACATTTTAATCCGTCGTGTGTAAGCAGTTATTAGTGTTCTATGTTTCTTTGATCTCACTCCCTCTCTCTTTCTGCCCCTTCTCTCGTGCACCTTCACTACTGGTATATTAATTCCGAATGTTCTTGGAGAACGTAATAGGAGATAGATTGTTGAATTCTGTTTTGAAAAGGTTATCCTCTGAATCAGGAAATTTTTTTTTGCTATTATGGATTTTGGTGGTGACTTCTAACTACATTGAGGGTAAAGCATATTTCTGTAGGTCATGAAGCTACCGAATGTAAGCTTTCCAGTTGGGTAGGTGGTGGATCATAGCGACCTCGTTCGTATTTACATACATTTGAACCTTTAGAACTTGCTTATTGCTAGCTTAATCGCATTATTGTACATTCGTGTTCCTCATTAACTAATGATCACCTTCGAAGCTCAATTGAGGAACGTAGCCTAAAGTCGTTCTTAAAATTTCTTAAGCTAATTGGTTACACACGCACGCCCTATTTAATCCAAATGCCTGCCGCTAGCTTCTTCACAGAGCCTTCAATCGCCTTTTTCCTGTCGTCCGCCCAAGCCTGCTCGGTTTAGAGAAGCTTACCTAAGCCGACGGCAGAGACGCATCGATCGACGGAAGCGATCCTTGCAGCCAGCGACGAAAGCCAACCGAAGTAGGGACGAACCTTGCAGTTGACGTCTCAGCACGCTCGCATGATTCTTCTCCGCTCGATCCTTCCTTTTCTGCGTCCGATCCATTCTGCAGGTACGAATCTTACTCTGCGTCGATTGCGTCGACAGTAGAATCGTATAGGTTAGTTAGTAGTATTTCGAATCTAAGTTAAATTGTTTTACTCAAGAAAGTCTTATAAATTCCTGTTTCCAAAAGCTGTTTGTAAGCTATCAATGATGTGTAATTTTTAAGCTTATAATATATTCAGTAGAGTATGATCAAACTAATACCTTTGTCTCAAGTAAAATTTGTATCTACTTTAAGTTTTTTTTTCATTACTTAATTGAAACTGAAGCTTCATTGGAACGATCATATTAGAATAGTTTAAGGAAACATAAACCTTGTCAAATAAGTGGTAGAATTGTTGCTTAAAGATTTCTGGAGTTAAAACTATTTGGGGAACTTAAGGAATGCAAAACTGCAACCAAGTGCCCCAGAGTATTGTATTCTTATCTAATTAATGTGATTAGCTCTTATTGTAAATTTTTGGGTATTCAGATATCTATTGTCTTAAAATACTTAAACATTATGTAACAAAATATTAGGCAAAATATCTAATTCAGACTTTGAAATAAAATTCAATAGAAATAAATTTTGCAATTCATATTAAATAAAATATAAATGGATTTAAATAATGCTGATGAATTACTATTAAAGAAAGGTTGAATTTACAGATTGGTGCATCAAGTTTTGAGCTGAGAAATTAGTAGGCAATATTTAAGGATTATTGTAAGTTTTAGCCGGCTTTATGTTAAGTCTATGAATCAAGATTAGACCAATTAATGAGAAGTTTATTATTATAGTAATGGTCAAGTTAGTCTATTTAAAACTACTTACTATTAGTATAAGCTGCTATTCAAGCCTATAGAAAATTGCTTTACTGATGGGAATTATTGAATTATAGATGTTATGATTACTTCTTGGATCCAACAAAAAGGGTATTTATGTTCCACGGCAATGTTTTCTTTGTACGACTATTAATAACTAAAACCACCAAAGATCTGTTGCCACTCTAGTATCCATTAAATCTATGAATGTTCTTAAAAACTTGACATCTTGTTATGATTCTCACATGACTTATAATTCAACCCATGCAAGCTCACTTAGGGTTTAAGAATACATGAATTATAATACTAATTTTTTATATTATTCTAAATTAACTCAGATAATATCTTAACCAAAGTTAATTTATATGCATCATAAATCAAGAAGAATAAAGAATCACAAGGTTCATAATTAACCAAAAGCTTATGAATAACAATATTAGCTTTCATAGAGCAAGCAAAAATACTTTCAAAGTTTAATAGAATTTCAATTATAATTTTTGCAAACACATCAAGTTTATCAGTGATTCATCTTGTTAAGTCAAACACTAAATGTACACTGGATATTACTTTATATGTTCTTACTTTTATTACTGCTTTGACATCGCTTTGAGCTTGTTTTGTATTGCTACTTATTGTATTATTCTTATTATTAATAGTGTTAGAGAAACAAAAAGATGGTTATGTACCTTGTGAATGTTGTTAAGGGTTCCGAAACGAAGCATGAATAGGTTATGGATGGGACTAGTCCTTGGGAGACATAAGGGTGCCATCTGGAGCCTTTGAGAGGGCCCAGGTGAAGGTTATGCTTTTATGCATTTATTGAACCCAACCTCAAGGTTTTGTCTTTGCCCATCAGGACTATTATCATCGCTTCATAATATCAAGACATAAACATAAACATGAATTTTTATTCGATTACTATTTGAAATTTGGCATATGACAAGGAGATATTTATTTGCAGGAATAATGATTATCTTTTATTTGCATCTACCATATTTTTCCTGCAATTATTATTATATTATTTTTTTTGCCTTTCGCTTTTGATTAAAAGTATATTATTTAATATCCTTTGTATTTAGAATGTGCACTAAGATATTATTTTTTTAATATCAGACTAGATTCTGCTGGAGGAGGTTGATGTAGTCTAAAGATGTATTAAAGAATCATGGCACAGAATATATTTTTAGATTTTATTTCTTTACGATAGGCAAATATTTATATTCTGTAGTTTGTCAATTTATGTAATAATATAGATGATATTTATTTTAAATTGAATGAATAAAATTTCTTTATTCTTCTGTGGCTCTGAATATTATTTAAACTGCTATTTTACTTATCCGCAATATGATTTTGCGAAAGGACGCACCCGATGTTAGAAGTTGTTACCAGTCTAACATGAACCATCACAACAGGTATATGCACAATCTGAGATAGAATCACTGCAAGCAGTGTTGGGGATATTTTGGTATTTGAAGAGTTCAGTGGTTGGTTTATTGTTTCAAAAGTAGTCATCGATAACAGACTTTCGTGTCGAATACGTGGATTCCAACTATGTAGGAGATTTAGATCGAAGGCAATTAATGACAGGTTATGTGTTCACTTTGTCAGGAAGTCCGATTGGATGGAGATCTATGCTACAACCCATGATTGCCCTATCTACAACAGAGCAAAATACATAGAAATCACAGAAGCATTCAAGGAAATTATATGGATGAAAGGCTTGCTGGAAGACTTGGGTGTGAAGCATGAGCAGCTAGTAGTTTATTGTGATAACCAAAGTGCTATATTCTTGTGGCTACCAACCCTGTCTGTTATGCTCGCACAAAGCACATATGTGCAACACTACTTTGTTCGAGATATCATAGAAGATGGAAAGATCCTATTGAAAAAGGTGGACACAAAAGGCAACACAATGGATATGCTTACCAAGGTGTTGACTGTTCAGAAATTAACCCACTACAAGAGTTTGGTGAATATGGAGAAGTGCCACTAAAAATTTTCTTTTGTCAGAACTATGTGTGGCTTGATTCCTTTGGAATGATACGTAGACAACTAAGTTGGTATAGTTGTTATATTAGATAACATCTGGTTTCAGCTCTCATATGGCCTATATGAGATATGAGGTGGAGAATTGTTAATTTGAAAAGGAAGTTGATGTGGTTTAAGATTATCCAAATGGAGCAACAGACACACAGGTGCTGTTCCAGGCTCCCAACAGACAGAGGGCAGGCTCCCAAGCGAGCTCTAGGTGCCCCATTGACAGAGCACCGGACGCGCCAAGGCACACGGTATTTCAGACCCAATTTTTAGACCCTATAAATTTGTTTGTAGCCTATTTTAAGGCATCCCAGCTTTGTAAAATCTTGATTTGTGCTGTGCGACGGCTGGAAATGAAGAAAAGTTCATTGTTGAGAGCTTTGATGATGGTTTTGAGACCTTAATTGTATTCTTCTTTCGGTATAGTAAATTTATGCTCATCTCTTCCCGTTGGCGTATGTGCTTACATCGAACCACGTAAATCCTTGTGTTATGCTTGTGCTTGGATTGTGCAATTTTCTTTTGTTTTGTTTTTGTTTGGTTTGTGATCTTCCACGCTCTTCGATTCTAACAAATCATTCTTTAAATCTGAGAAAAACATTAGTCTCTTATACTATTTTAATGCTTTATTACAACCAGTTTTATTATTAAAAATGTCTTTTTAATTTTATTATATCTTCTTTCGTGTTTATAGAATTCAATTATTTGTGTACACGTTAAAGTGAAGGCATGCATAAAGGAGTTTCAAAAGTAGAGTTGAAGAAGAGTGCAACTTCAGGTTAGTCACATTTTTATAGTCTTATGAAATCTACGTACAAATGATGCGCCATTTCATTTCATTTTTTTTTCTATTTTCTTGAAATGCTTTAATATTTACTACAAAGGCAGCATATCTTCTCAATTTTAATTTATGCTTTTTCTAGATGATGATTTTGGAAAGGATTTTTTCAACTCTTGGAAATCAGCAAAATTGGGAAATGATTCAATGGATTTTGACGTGGAAACAATCCCTAAGAATAAAAAGACTAATTTTAAATTCGACGAACTGTGAGTCATTTGCTCAATAGATATTTTTATTCGTTATTATTATAAAATAAAAACTCGTACCATCACAGGCAATTCGGATGACTTCATCTTTGTTGCTTTGTCAAAATATTACGTTAATATACACGGACACCTAATGTTATCTCCTTTTTCCCAGTGATAACTTCAAACTCAGTGGGAACTTTGACAAACTGTCCTCCTTCAAGTTAGATGTGCCTGATCTTGATTTCTCTGGCCCGTCTAAGAAAACTGAGAAGACAAATGAGAAGTCTTCTAAAGAACTTGCCATAGGAAGAAAGGAATCAACAGATGATAAATTTTCTTTTGATTTTGATTTCAATGGGTATGCTTCTTTA
Organism: Gastrodia elata; assembly: GCA_016760335.1. Classification (NCBI taxonomy): domain Eukaryota; kingdom Viridiplantae; phylum Streptophyta; class Magnoliopsida; order Asparagales; family Orchidaceae; genus Gastrodia; species Gastrodia elata. Next base: position 17,226,225 of record CM028673.1, read on the forward strand.
ATTGTGGATAGCAATCCGCATATTCTTTCAAATGTTATTGTTAATGGCTTAGGTGTATTTATTGTAAACAAATTCGAAGGCATATTCACGCATTTTTACTGAATTTGATTCTATTGTAACAGTTTTGATCTTGATTCAAATTCTCCAGAGGATAAAAAGCTTAACAATTTTTCTAACAAAAACATACCAGAAGACTCTTCTAAGCACGAAAAAAATCAAGTGTCGAGTCATAATAACTCCACAAGCACCAATATATTGAAAGGTTCATGGCTTTTGCAGTTCTTATGTTAATATATTCTTACTTTTGAAATTTCTTAATATAATATGAAGTTCATATTTTTTTAATATTTCAGATCAGCAGACTGATCTTACTCATAAAACAGAGGTTTCTATAGCCAAAGGAGTTGCTGTTCCAGAAGATAATGAGAAGAAAACTTGTGTTACTATGGCACAGAGAGAACATTCTCATGGGAATTACTTGGCTAAGGAAAATTCTGATAACAACCAAAATTTCTGCCTTCAGTCATTTTCTGGTGATGGTTCAGCAGAAGTAGGTCATTCAGAAATCCAGAGAGATATTGCTTTTTCGGATGCTGCTAAATTAAGAACAACAAAGGAAAAACTTGTTTTGATGCAGCCGATCAGCACTTCACCTTCAAGTAGTTCAAGCCCTGTGGATTCCTATAATTTAGGATGTTGGACAAAAGCAAGCAAGAAAGAATTAACAAATCATGGCAACGAGCTTCAAAAACATCAGAACCAAGACCCATTATCCCGATTAGCTGGAAGTGTCACTAGTTCAGTACAAATAAGAAAAGACATTTATAACTCCGTTGGCCCAAAAAAATCTATTGAGGGAGTTAAAAATATTGATGAGAAGCAGAATTCATGCCAAAACCTAACGCTACCACCTGAAAAACAGAATTCACACCAAAATCTTATGCTGCCATCATTGAAGAGGTAGCAGATTTCATTTCAGGACCGTCCATTACTTTATTATGTTTCATTCATGAAAGCTCTTGAAGATCTAGTTATTTCGTTTCATATGTTAAATGGCCAAGATTATACTTTTTTGTCATTTTAAGTTGTGTGCATTATATTTAAATTGATTCAGTTTATTAAAACATTAGAATGCTAGTTGTAGAGAAGACAGAATCTGATGCAGATGGAATGAATGGCTCATTCAGATTTATTGGATGTTATAGTGTCTATTATTGTTTTGCTCAATGAAATGGATATCATGGTTTACACAGCGATAAACCTTTTGGGGGACTAGCAAAGCTGCGTGGGTTAATGAGCATTGGCCTACAGTTAAAAACCTTCAATAAGTTGGAAGATACTAATCCTCAGCAGTCGCCTGCATTTCTAGCAAAACCAATTAATTCCACATTGGTGGCCAGAACAAAGAGTGCTCATGCAACAACCACTAATGAAACCAGGTGAATTTTAACTTTCTTTCAATGTATCTAGATCTAAAGTTTGGATTTTAAATGAATATACTTTGTTGAAGGATTCATGATAAGCAATATTTAACATAGTAATGGTAAATCTTAAGGTTTTTAAATATTCATGTTTTGGCTATTCAGGGAGGCGAAATAATGCTATATATAATATCATAGTGTTTCATTAGTGACTCTATCATAAATAAGTTTGTGGTCTTTGGCATTGCTTGTCGGCCTAAATAGGCTTATTATAGCATTTGTCCTTTTTTGTTTTTTTGAACAAAGTCTGTTTTAAGTTCCTTATATGATCTGTAATTTGCTTCTCACGTTCATTCAATATTTACGTTTGTCGGATTTTAAATGAGATGTATCCTTCAGTGAGTGATAAAATATGGCTTTCATGCATTGATTTGCTTACTTCATACATATGCAATTGGATTTATGTTTTGTTGATGATAAGTATTTTATATCGGCTATCTTCTTTGATATTATTAATCATGACCTTTCTTTTCAACTTTCGGAAAGGAGTTTCGATTATTCGACTTTAAAAAGTTGCATAAGATTCAATTAAAAGTGATGTTATGATAAAATGATGCAACAGAACATCAAATTTTAAAAATTTTTTTTTTTTTCACAATGTGTTGTGATGTATTATGTTATAATAAATTTTAATAATATTCTCTTTACTTCAAAGTTTGAAGTTCAAATTCTAACTTAAACTCAATTTTCTCATGACCTTTCCTTTCAACTTTTTTTGAAAGAAGTTTGAATTATTCGGCATTAAAACAATTGCAGAAAATTCAATTGGAAGTGATGTCATTAGAAAAATGATGCAACACAATATCAAGTTTTTTTTTTTTTCTTTCACAATGTGCTGTGACATAAAATATATTTTGTTGTAATAAATATTAATGATTATTAAACTCTAAAATTTGAAGTTCAAATTCAAATATTAAACTCTAAAATTTTTGGAGGAAAGGAATAATAGGAAAAATTGTCAAATTTAAATTTCAAAAATTTAATATTCAAATCTTAAATTTGAAAAGTTTTAATTATTGAAGTAATTATTGATTGTTTGCAATTGAGAACGAGGATATTAAATTTACATTAAGTGTGAGTGGCATCACTTTGATGCAATGCAGAGGCATCATGCTTTGAGCTTGCTCTTTGTGAGTTTGACAAATTTTATGATGCCATAAACTAATTTTTTTTTAGAGTGTTATTGCAATTGTAGACATATTGTGCATCTTCATCATCAAAGCCTAAGGCAACGTCTTGTAGGACTCAAATTCTTTCAAAATTATTGGGATACTTGTGGATGTAATGTTTATATTTTAGAATTGCAAAAGACATGCTTATTAATGTTGTTTTCATTATAGAGAATCTAATTTTTTATAAAATGTTTGCATTATTAAGAGATTCGCTTGGAATTCGTGATTGGAGTTGTATGGATTTAAAATTCGTGTCTCCATCACCATAGATTCTTGAAGGTGAGAAAATTATCACAAAAGAGAGGCTATTTGTAGGGATACACTATATAAATTCTTATTAGATGGAAATATCAACCCCCAACTGAGGATATATTGTTATACTGGGAGGATTTAAACAAGATTTCCAAATTCTAAACATTATAGAAATATAAAAAATGTTCAAATATGATTATTAAAGTTTTTTGTTGGCGGTATAATTATAAAATTGCTTTTCATATAATTTTTGCTATTATACATGCATACATACAAATGCAAAACATAAACAATATACTATTTGAATAATTAATTTATAAATTAAAAAACTGAACTAATAACAATATTCTACTAAATATTTCTAATATCATTATAAAATGAGTAAAAATATAATTATATTTGTATTATTTTTAAAATATAACTAAATAAAATAGTATAAACTATGTTATATAAAATATAAAGCAATAACTATAATAAGCATACATTAATATTCAAAAGATAAATAATATACAATACTAAAATATTTTTAACCTAAATAACTGTACGACTTCAAACAGGAAACTTTATATGCTATATGTCCATTCGATATCATGTACCTATATGGTCTTTTTCTTATTTGTGACAAAGAGTTGATTATATCTCAAACAATTTTGCATTTCTATGCCTTAAATTTTTTAATAATTAATGGAAAAGCTTCCATCTTGGAAGATATTACTAATTATCATTTGTGATCTTGTTATGATTTGATGGTAATGTTTAATATTATTTTGGGGGTTGTAATTTGTATTTGTACATATATTGTCAAGGGATTGGCGTTGCTTATTTCTTAAAAGTTATAAAGAAGAATTATTTTTCATTAAGAAGAGTCATTTTTCTTTAAGAATAGTCATTATGGCTTAGATTTATATATTTGGAGAAAATTAATTATGTATATATAGAGAGAGTGACATACACCGGCATGTGTATAATATTTTCTTAGAATTTTTTTTCCTGAATACTGAAATTTGAAAAATTATAAACAACAATTATTAATAAACCTTAAATAAATTTTTCTTTCCAACCACTTTAATTGTTAATAATCATTTTCCATCAACTATATATTTTACAAGAGAATATATCTTTATGTTCAATAGCTTTCTATTTAATTTAATTAGTTATTTGAATGTATATAATGAGCATACACTGATTGATTTTTCATATAAACATTAATAGGTTAAAAAGTTAGGAATGTTGATATATTCCTCACGAAGATACTAGTTTTGTCTAAATATAGCATCATAGCTAGAAGTATGTAGTTCATGTGATATTGGTGTTTGAACTAATAAAAGGAAATGATTCAATGACCAAGAATGCTATTGGGAAGAAGAATCCTATAGAGGCCAAAGAAAGCTTGCAGAAAGTAGAGCTTGATGCAGTTCCATTTGCTCCACATACACCACCATCTTTCTTAGAGTATGTATCTAAGTAAACAAGTTCAAATGATGATCAAGGAGATGCTGAGGTTGAGGAGAGTGAGCAGAGCAGACTCCAGTGCAGGAGTCTATTGTTGTTGGTAGAACTAGGAGGGAGAATGCCCTTAAGCATGCACAGCTAAGAGATTATATTGAATTTGCATATTCAGCTATTAAGACCAATATTCCATGTTACAACTTTGGATAAAGAGATAGAATCTCTTTAGATGAATGCAACTTGGAGGTTAGTGAACCTATCTCCAAGAATGATGGCTATCAGGTGTGATGGTGTATGCCCAAAAGGATGGAGCTCAATGAGTTGTTGATGTGTGCTACAAGGCAAGACTAGATGCTAAAGGCTTTGCAAAAAGAGGAGATAAACTATGATGAAGTATTTTCCTAGTTGTAAAATATCCCATGATCTGTGTTCTTTTGACTCTTGTGGTGCACTACAATCTAATTTTGGAGTAGCTTGATGTGAAGACATCATTCTTGTACGGAGAATTAGAGGAAGAGATATACAATGTCACAAACAAAAGGGACTTGTGTGACATTGGACAAATCTCTCTATGGTTTGAAGCAATCACCATGCTAGTGATACAAAATTTTTTACCAATTTATGCTAGGGAAAAGTAACACAAGAAGTCAATATGATCATTGTATATATTTCAAAAGATTTGATAAAGAGGATTTCATCTATTTGTTGTCAAACGTGGATGATATATTGATAGCATCCAACAGTGACTGATATGGATAAGATGAAAAAGTAACTATCATCACACTATGAGATGGAGTTAAGTTAAGCTCACAAGATTCTGGGTATAGAGATTGAGAGTGATAGGGAAGTTGGAAGGATCTATCTTACTTAGAAGGCTTACTTGCAGAAGATGCTGAAGAAGTTTAAGATTGATTTGTATCCTAAATATGAAGATGAAATGAAAGAGATGCGGATACCTTATGCCGGTGAAGGAATAGCTTGATGTATGCACTGATTTGTATAAGGCCAAATTTTTAACAGGCAGTTGGGGTAGTTATCAAATACATGTATGATCCAGGAAGATGACATTAGCAAGCAGTGAAGTGGATTTTAAGTTATTTGAAGAGCGCGATCAATGTTGGGCTAATAATTGAAAGATAAGCGTCATCCTCCAATTTATGTGTGGGCTATGAGCCATTTTTTGGTGTCATTCATTGCTTGCTTCGAAGTTAACCAGTATTATGAAAATTTATGAAACTTCTCGAGCAGCCTTCAAATAATATTCTTAACATAATAACATGAAAATTGATGAATTCAGACACATATTTTGATGTTCTTGATTTATTGAATTTAAAAAACTTAGAAAATAAAGCGGGAGTTTTCGTTATCCGGATTTCTCCCAAACTAGGGCACTTTGATCTAAAATTTGTTCTCATCTAAAGGTTTTTTTTTGTCCTAATTTGAAGTTCCCCGGGATCTTGATGTTAGAGTCAGGATTTTGACATAATCTGCAAAGTAACGATATTGGGTCGTTACAATGTGTCACGTTGGAAGGAGCACTAGTGAGCTGGAGATCTATATTGCAGCCCATAGTAGCATTGTCTACAACAAAGTCAAAATATATGGCTATTACAGAGGCGATATAGGAGGCAATTTGAATGCAAGATATACTAGATGATTCGAGGTAATTTTAAAACCATAACTAACCACATCAAAACATCCAAACTCAAAGCTCTATTTAATAATACATTACAAATTCTAATTCCATTACATTAATACAACCAAATTATTCCCAAAATTCTTCAAAAATAACACATAAGAAACTAGATTACCTCTGGATGTAACTTTAACAAAAAAAGTTAACTCCAAATTTTGCTATCAAACTCAATAACAATATTTGAAAATATTCGGTGAAAACATATATTAATAAATAATATATAGAAATATAATTTAATTATATTTCATTTACTAGCCATTTTTTGCATAAGGCGCTAAGAAAAAGTAAAGTTCTAATAACATTTATGAAATCTTCAGGAGAGTTAAATTATGAATACTAAAATAATCTTAGGCATAATAGTGTATTCATGTGAATTTCTTAATACGAAACTAAAATGAATTAACAACTATATAATAAAGATGTTGATTGATCAACAAGAAGAATGTAAATGATACTTATTTATAAAGTTAAAAATAGATATGAACTACAATAAGATTATATGTTATATGATGTTGACATCAAAACGCTCATGTGAGGATTTGTACCGATTTACTCTAGTTACAACTCTAATATTAATGAATGAAATTATATTAATCCATGCTTGATATCTCCCTATAGGGGTCGACACCTTTCTCATATATCAGGGAATTCCACTCAAGCCCTAGGCTTAATTTAGGAATATTAACAATACATGTCATAAAAGCATGTCCTTTCCCAAAAACAAGTCAAAATCCACCTTCAAAGGGAAATACTTTCCTTGTTGCTCTCACATGTGTCGTAACACCATTTGTACAGACGTAAAACTCTCAACAAGAAGGACATTACTTAAAAAATGAGATCACATTTTTTTTGATTAAATCATTTTGTATTAAAAATTGTAATACCGCATAAAAAATACTCGTAGTGCCACACAAAGAACAATCATAATATCATGCAAAGGGCCATAACATAGTCATACAATTAGATGTGAATATGAAACAATGATGGAAATAATAACTCAATGCTGATGTCTCAACATAATTGCATGGCAATATGAGAAAATACTATAGATGTGTTTGGATGTGAAGACCATTCAGATCATCATAGTGATGCTAATGGAGCTATGGTGAGCTTCCGGGAGGTTCCGAGGAGATACGAAACGAAATTGGGAAAGCTCAGCTGCAGCAGGCGCCACAGCGCGTCGTTGAGCGCAGCACACCATTGCGTTAAGCACCCGAGACGACGGTGTTGTAGCGCGCCCTGACGCCAGTCTACCCAAGACTGGGGCGTCGTAGTGCGTCGTGGTGCCAGTTACTTGAGATGCAGAATTGTTCCGGTTCAGGCGTTGCCCTAAGCAATTTGGGGGGTATTTTAGAATATTTGGGGTCCGAATATTAGCAGGGTACTTAAGGAAACATTATGAAGGAGTTTCCTATATTTGCAAGGGCAAGCTAAGTGTTTTGACTGCTGTTGGAGAAAACCCTAAGGGTGGTGGCTGCTACTTTTCTTCTTCATCCTAGACTAAGAGTTGGTATTCCCTGCTAGAAAAGAATTCGATAGAGAGGCATGAGATTGCAGATGGGTCTCCCAAAGCAACTATGGGCCGAGGCTGTTAACACAGCTATTTATTTGATTAATAGGGGACCTTCTGTCCCTTTAAACGAAGAGATTCCTGAGGAGGCCTGTAGCGAAAAGGAGGTCAAATTAAATCACCTTAAAGTATTTGGTTATTCATCCTATGTGCATATTTATACGGGATTCAGGAGCAAGTTTGATGCAAAGGCGATCAAGTGCACATTTATTAGATATAGCACGGACGAGTTCGGTTACAGATTCTGGGATAATTAAAACCAAAAGATTGTCAAAAATAGGGATGTCACTTTCAATGAAAATGAGATGTACAAGGATTGTATTGGAGTCGGACTAATTCCAAAGTTGTTTTAGATGGTGAGCCCCAACACATGGAAGTTGATGACAGCGTTGAGTCAGATGTGCGTGTGCAGGAAGATACTCAAGAGGGTGATGATGTTGAACCATAAACACCTATGTTGTGGAGATTCACAAGAGTCACAAGATTGCCACAAAGGTACTTTTCTTCCTTATTTTATCTGTTGCTAACGGATGGTGGTGAACCAAAAAGCTATAAAGAGGCGCTTCAGGTGGATGATTCAATCAAGTGGGAGGCTACCATGAATGATAAAATGGCATCATTCATGTCAAATGGGATATGGGAATTGGCAGCTCTACCAACTGGAAAGAAAGCTCTTTAGAACAAATGGGTTTACCGGTTGAAGGAAGAGCTGGATGGGAGCTAACGATTCAAGGCGAGGCTTGTAGTAAAGGGCTTCCAGCAGCGGCATAGAGTTGACTACAGTGAGATCTTTGCCCCAGTTGTAAAGATGACAACATCAGGGTTGTGTTAAACATCGTTGCAGTTGAAGATTTGCATATGTTGCAAATGGATGTTAAAACTGTGTTTCCTCACGGAGAGCTGGAAGAAGAGTTGTAGATGCAACAACTAGAAGGGTACAAGGCTCAAGGGAAAGGAAAAGTTGAGCTAGTGTGCAAGCTCAAGAAGAGCCTCTACGGCTTGAAACAAGCGCCTAGGCAATGGTACAGGAGATTCGATAGATTCATGTTTGAAACTGAGTACAAGAGATGTCAGACAGATCACTGTTGTTACATGAAACAATGTAAGTACTCCTATATCATTTTGTTGCCATATGTGGATAATATGTTGATCGTAGGATCGGACATCGAGGAGATAAAGATGCTGAAAGAGCAGATGTCAAGGGAGTTTGATATGAAGGATTTGGGGCCGACCAAGCAGATTCTTGGGATGAGATTCAACAGGGAGAGAAGTGCAGGAATACTGAAGCTGTCTCAGAAAGACTATGTTGAAAAGGTGCTGAATAGATTCAATATGGGCGAGGCAAAGCCAGTGGACACTCCCCTAGCAAATCACTTCAAGTTATCAAATGATAAAATGCCAAAGTCTGAAGAGGAGAAGGAACACATGAAAAAACTTATGCTTCAGCGATTGGGAGCTTGATGTACGCAATGATCTGCATGAGACCGGATTTTGCACATGCAGTGGGAGTCGTTAGCAGATTCATGAAAAACCCAGGGAAGTACCATTGGGATGCGGTCAAGTGAATTTTGAGGTATCTGAAAGGTACAGAGGGCAAAGCACTTTGCTTTGATAGGTTTGACATTTCTCTACAGGGTTATATAAATTCAAATCTTGGAGGAGATGTTGTTAGTCGGAGAAGCACTACTGGATATGTATTCACATTGAATAGTGCATCGGTGAGTTAGATCTCCAAGCTACAGAACATTGTTGTTCTATCTACCACGAAGGCGGAGTATGTCGCCATTACTGAGGCGAGTAAGGAGATGATTTGGTTGAAGAGTTTTATGGAAGAACTGGGCAAGGAGCGAGAGGATATGAAGCTCTACAACGATAGTACGAGCATTATTCACCTTGCGAAGAAGGCAGCATTTATGCCAGGACAAAGCATATACAGCTTCAATACCATTTCATCAGGACACTGTTAGAAGGATATCTTGGATTGGAGAAGATTCATACTTTAAATAATTCCGCTGACATGCTTACGAAAGCAGTAATAGTGGAGAAACTGAAGCTATGCGTTGTTTCAGTTGGCCTTGGCACGTGATGAGAGAGCGGGGGTGAGCCACACCACGTTTCTTGACAGAGATTGAAGAGGACAATGAAAGATCAAGGTTATAGGAGGGATGATTCCAAAATGTCTCAAAATGGGAGATTGTTAAGATGTGGTGACCTTTCAGATCATCATGGTGTTGCTAATGAAGCTCTGGTGAGCTTCCGGGAGGTTTCAAGGCGATACAGAATGAAATTGGGAAAGCTCAGCTACAGTAGGCGCCACAGCGCGTCGTGGCGCACCGTGGTGCCAAGCACCCAAGAAGAAGGCGTTGTAGCACGCTCTGGCGCCAGTCTGCCTGAGATTGGGGCGTCGTAACGCGCCGTGGCGCGCTGTAGCGCGTCACGTTGCCAATTACCCAAGATCATGGCACTGTAGCTCACCCTGGCGCCTGCTTACCCGAGGCTAGTGCGCTACGGCGCGCCGTAGCTCCTGGAAAAAATATGCTCTGGTTCAGACGTTGTCCTAAGCAATTTGGGGGGTATTTTGGACCATTTGGGGTCCAAATGTTAGCTGGGTACTTAAGGAAACATTATGGATGAGTTTCCTATATTGGCAACTGCAAGCTAAGTGTTTTGGCTGCTGTTGGAGAAAATCCTAAGGGTGGTGGCTGCTGTTGGAGAAAACCCTAAGGGTGGTGGCTCCTGCTCTTCTTCTTCATCTTAGAGTAAGAGCTGGTGTTCCCTGCTAAAGAAGAAATTGATTGGGAGGCTGCGTAAGCGGTAGATCTTTCTTGCTCTTGAGAAGATAAAGCTCTTGTAACTCTGTAATCATTTTAATTCATAGTGGGATTTCTGTGGTGTGGCTCTGTGATTTTTTTCTTTTTTGGGTTTTTCACGTAAATCCCTTGTGTTTGAATGTTTGTGTTTGGATGCATGTGTCTGTGCTGTGATCTTTATTTTGCTATACTTGTGATTTTGTTATTTGCTTGGTAACTGTCAACGCAACTCTGATCATCAAGTGCAAATCGCTTCCGCTGCGGTGCTCGTCCTCTCCCCTCACATCAAGATGTACTAGAACTTGATGACTACATTAGAATATTCAATACTTAAAGAGACATGACAATTGCTAAAACATACATCATCACAAGATTCTTGATAGAATAATTGAGCAACTATATGCAATAATTCAGGTTAATAAATAATTCAATATTAACTAGGAAGCAGGTTCTATTCATTAAATTCTGGAGATAAGTGTAATAATTTTATAATGCAATCAGTATATCAATGAAAAAGTAGTGCAATGTGCTAACATCAACCGGCAACATTTTAGCTAAACATGATTTAAATGTATCTCATAAGTTATGCTTAAACCAATAGAACCACAGCCTCCTTGCGCTTCTACCAGCTTGCATAACCCACTAACATCGTCGGCTTAAGCTCTCAGGGTCCCACAAGAATCCAACAGCATATGACTGAAATTGGAATAAAAAAAATGAATTCTCTAAGGGCGTAATTATAGCTCGCTGCATGCACTTGGGCATGCGTATGGGTGTGTCTGGGCAGCAATTGGTCGTAGTGGTCGGTCATGTCATTTAATGGAAATTTAGCCTGACCCTATCCAATACGCACTTGGGTGCGTGAGCTTGGGAACCCATCTGAGCCTAAGAATAAATTATTTTGTTAAAACATCATCATAATAACAATTGTGATTAAACTAATAATAAGATTAGATATATAAAATAAAATAGTCAAACATGGAGAATAATAGCAATTTATTTACTCATTCAGTTCATATGAAAATCACATCAAAAATTACAATCGGTTGAATAATAAGATCATTCTCTAAGAGTTTACTGCTAAGGTCTAAGGCACAAGAATATTTGGTGATTGCTCTTAAACTTTTACCCAAAAGTAAAACTCACAAGCATTGGACTAGATAATTCCTTGGCAATTAAATAAAGTGAGGCAACACAAAGATGTCAAAAGTAAAGAATGGTTCTAATAAAAAAGATTGATTGGCGCCAGAATCAAATAAATTACTAAAGAAAATTTGTTAAATGAGAATGTTACTAGTATCTATGTCAGCCAATTTTGTGGCTTCAGTAGAATTCCTTGTCTTGATTCTTTGTCGCAGGCATGAGTAGAATTCTTTGTCGCAGGATTTCCTCAATGAATTTTGTTGCACAAGTGGTCTTACACTATTCTGGCAGTGTACATCAAGTATCGGATGCTCATTAACAGTATTTCTATCATGACATTGCTTCGCTATGTTTCAACTATTCTCACATCTAAAGCATTGCCTTGATTCCACAGAGCAATTTCCTCGTATATGCTCTTGATCACACAAACATTACAATCAATCATATCTTTCTTATCATTTCTTCCAGTCTAAATATTGAATAACCTAGTTCTTTGTTCAAAGGTGATTTGGTATTCTTTGGGAACTGATGATATTGTTCAGCTGTCTTTCTTTATAGTCTGTGGATTGTAGTATGTTTTTCTTAGTTCTCCAATAACTTAGCCTTCTCCTAAATCTATGAATTCTGTAATCCCTTAAGCAACTAATTTTGTTGTTAAAATATATTTAATCCTGCCAAAACAGTTGCATCCTACATCTTCAATAACTGTCATTTCTGGAGCAAAATATGCTGGCTTTATAAATTCGTTTTCATATTGTGGTACTAATGAACTCCCTTGCTTTAATTTCAAAAATTCCTATCTCGTAGCCTTTTTGGACGACGATGGTACAAACTTATAAAGAAAAGCTATCACAAATTCTATCCATTTGATGCCTTCCAATCTCCCATGAAAAGTGGTTGCCAATATTGATTTCTACCGCATTTCAACTGATCTGAAGAAAATGTACACAGCTAATTAGATCTTTTGGTTTTCTGGGCATTTAATACATTGAAATTCTTTTTCAACCTGTTCTAACCGCTCTTTCGCCTCTTAGGGTGAAACCGCACCGTCAATCTCTGGTGGTTGGGCTTTGATAAGATTTTGAAGATTTTTATTAAATATATTTTCTTTAGGTACTTGAGAAGCAGATAGATGTTGATTTTCCAGGTTCTATATAAATTTTGGTATGTTTGATATAAGATACAAATCCCAACCAAGGGCCTACTCAATGATATTTAAACACCGATGAGCTAGTATACCCAATGAAAGGTCTCAAGATATGTCTATACTGATTGAACTATCACAAGACCTGATCCTTTCTGAGTCATCTGTACCTTATAAGGAAAATGGCTGTACGGTTGTGTTCTCTTCATCAAAATGGTCATCTCTCGCTACTTCTGTAGCTCATAGATTGTTTTACTACCTCCTGCAACTGATAAAAAAAAGCTATTATAGGTTACATCATTGAGTTTTGTTATTGAAGCTGTTCTATATTTCTATCATTAATTGTACAAAACATGTTAATAGTCTTAACGGTTGGCCTCCTCCATTGCTAGTAATACGTGGTAATAATTCCATAGGAGCAGAGTTCTTCAGGCCAGGGGTATTAATATAGCAAATCATCAATGTCTTTCTATTTTGGTTTTATTTTAATAATTAATTGTTGCTGCATTATATTACATACATATTTATAATAATATTTTTTAGTTGAATTTCCCTCCAAATCCACAATTAGAAATTCATACTCAAATATTGAGTTCTAAAATACAGGGGAGAAAGGGGTTATAAGCAGAATCATTAAATTCAAATTTTAAAGTAAGAAAATAACAAATTTAAAATTTGACAAGATTAAAAAAAAAATCAAATTTCGTACTTTAACTTGATAAATGTATTCAGATCTTGTTGGAATTAAATCTGTATTGACATTGCTTAGAATTTTTCTATAATTACAAGTACTTCTCTTTTTTGTTTGACTTCGCTTATCCGTTTATATGATTTTGTCATAGCTTACAATTAAAATCTTCAAGTGAGTCCTCCCAGAAAATTGCTATGGATATCAAAAGCTTGGCAGAGCGCAGCCTTCAGAAACCCATTACCGATGCTACTGTTAACCACAAAGTGCCATCTGCTGGTAACAACACTGTTTCTGTGAAAGGTAACATATTATATTTTAATATATTTAAGGTTTTATTAAGTGTTCGCCCGAACACCGTCTGGTTCTAATTTCATCTTACCAGAGAATGCTACAACAAATATCATTTCGGGCACCAGACTTTGTTCCCCTATTTCAACAATTAATAAAGCTATTCTTGACTCTGCTGTTACAAAGTATGATGCATATTTTTGTTATTTTCCTTTTGTGCCATTCTGCCATATTCTCGTCGTTTGACAATCGATCTCTCTTTCTTTTCTTGGAAATTTTGACAATCGGTCTAATAATCTTTTGATTTCAGAAAAACAGAAGTGAAGAAGAATAAGCCAAATTCTGCAAAACCAACTGAAGCAAAATCTGTGCTTTTTATGGAGAAAAGGATGGAATGCCCTTTGAACGCTGCTTCCAAAACTGCCAATCCGGTCAGCATTGAGAGGAAAACCTATTTGCATTCATCTTTAAAGCGGAAGACAGACGAGGTTAGTTATTGCCAGTTCTATTTGCCTAATTCTCTTTTTAATTTTTGGGTTGGCTTTATTGTCCCCTGTTTTCTTGTTTAGCAATCCATTGCAGATCTGGAGACATACAAAACCTTGAAAAGCGTGCACGTGCCCAATGCCAGCCGAAGGTTGTTTGTCCCTGCAGAATATTTAATATCATTATCGTGTATAGGTTTTATTGTATTTTAAATTTTATATTTTGAGACTTCGCAGGATTCCATTTGAATCTTCTCCAAACACCACAGGCAAATTGGTAGGCATCAAGAAAAAGATGCTTGTATTTATTTATTCATCAATTCTGGCTTTCCAATCATACTGGTTGATGAAATTGATTTTGTTTCTTCCTCTCTTATTCTTTTTTGGGTCCCTGAGATCCAAGCTACAGAAGCTTGCAAGGATGCCGTCCCAGTTATCACAGCTGTACCTGAGCTGGGAGATCCAGCGGCTGAATTTTCACCTCTTATCACAGATGATGAAAATCTGCAAATATCTGAAAACCTTACAAAGGAGCTTGATAAGGTAAGCTTATTTGTCAACAGACAATCCATCAATCTTAGCTTATATATATATAGATATGCATTTATAAGAGAACTGTTATCCTCTTTTAGAAGCATAGAAAATCAGCTTAAACACCACTTACTCTCCATCATCAAGCTAGTTTTATGGATCAAATTTATAGGGGCTAAAAAGGCTATTATATTATTTATCTTTTTTGCTTCTTTAAATTTGATTCATTAAAATTCTTGAAAGATGATGAGAGTTATGAAACAAATAACAATAGATCATCTATCATCTTAAAAAAACATCATTTTGTATCATTATATATATATATGTATGTATGTTTGTATGTGTATATTAGTTCAGTTGTATATATGGGTTAGGTTCTTGTTATTGAGAAAATTGCAGATATGCAACATTCTGAGAAAGGAACACGAAGACGCCAAGGAGCATCAGGTCCGCTCAATAATAAACAACAATGCGCTGCTCTTGCTCAACTTTCATATGCTTGAGGAAAAGATATCCTTTTATCAGAGTATAGTAGACCGGTACCCTTACCGTTGCTATTTTCACCCGCATATAAATATTGTGCTCCTTAACATGTAATACATTCAGGCATTTCACAAATTTACCGCCAGCCTGCTGCATGCGGAAACATGAAGAAGAGTGTGCAGCCTTTTTCCGCATCAGCAAGCTTCCTTCATCTATCTACTGGCCGGTAATCAGAGAGTTCTTTAAACCGTAACATCGCCACCACTGATATAACAAAGAAAACTAGTTTAAAGAAGTCTCTGATTTTACTAGTAATTTTCCCCAGACCATGCTTTCTTGTTTTTTAGCCCATTAAGCAATATGTACTGGATGTCTCTGTTTGATATGATACATATAATGTGCCTATGTGCAAGTGGGAAGTAGATTAGAGAGAGAATTTTGTCAAGGTGCAGAGGGAGGAGAAAAAATAAGTGAACTTTTGTGAGCACCACATGCAAACAAAAAGAATTAGACGGGAGTCATGTAGAGTGAGAGATGGCTTTATTAGTATTTTGCATGCAAGGCATTGTATCTGCATGATGGGAACAAATTGCACCCAATAATGCAGATAAAATATAACACCCCAATGGATGAATGAAACAGGAACATCGGATAAAATATAATCTTATATTAAATCTTCATAAAATAAAAATTGAGGAATTAATGAGGAGCGCCACACCATTCTAATCTCTTATACTGAGTTTCTAGGAATGTTTTTACTACCTTGCTCTGATACCACTTATTGGGATCGAATAGGGTTTAAACCAAGAGCGAAACAAAAAGAAACTTGAGCGAGCGTTGAGAAACTAAAAAATTAAAGTAAGAAAATTAAGCACATTAAATAATCACAGCCATACACAGAAATTGCGTGGTTTGGTGATCACACCTACGTTTACGGGGAGGAGAGCAAAGTTTCACTAAAATCAGAGAGGAATACAAATGGTTTAAGGTTAGAGAATCCTTATAAAATCTTTTCTTGGAGATCTTCTCTTGTATCTTGTGTATTGAAATTCTTGCATATCAAGATCTATTTATAAGCCATTCTTGATTCCCAAGAGTTATAAATTCCAATCTCTCAATTAAGGACATAAAGAAAACTTTCAAATCCATAATTCTCAAAACGGAAGTTATTAATGCGGCAGTTTCTTAATACCATAATTAAGAGATTTAATTATATATAGAAAGAATTAATTTCCTTTAATTTTTCTTTAATTAAGGAAACTTAATTTCCTTTAATTTAAGAAAAATTAATTTCCTTTAATTTTTCTTCAATTAAAAAAAATCATTAATTTTCCTTCACTACAATAGTTGAGAAGCCTCACCACTAGGGTTAGCAGCTTCCTTAGGATCTGTTGAGGTCTTTGAACTTTCAATGGAGGGCTGGAAATAAGCATGTGGCTGTCATAAGGATTGAATAAATGAGGGTGGCTGGAGGTAGTTAGTGCTGGAAGGAGGTTCTAGGATGAAGCGTACACGTCTTTCAATATCACCAAGGATCTTAGAGGGTAATTAGGACTTATAGTAATGTAAGGGATTAAAGAAGACCCAGATAGCTCAGGGTGGTTGGGGATGCGACAGGAAGCTTGGAAATCGCTGGTTAGCTCAGGCTAGACAGAAAACCGGGCTCTGGTAACTATTCAATGTGTTCGGCAAGTAATAAGCAAGCCAAGGCAAGCTTTTAGTGGTCAGCGATCACTGGAGAATATATGGGAGGTTGCTGAACTAAGAGGTGGCCAAAAGGGTGAGTGGGGATTTTCTAGAGGTTAAGTGGTTATAATATGTCAAGGATGGTAAAGTAGCCGTTATGGAGTAATATAGAGCAACTCTAGCAAGATTTACACTCGAGATGGATCGAATTGACGATGATAATTCTTTATTCTCCTCCTACGATCGGTAACAATCAGGATAGTCATATGTGATGTCAATCGTTTAAAGCCATATAACTATGGTGGTGTGGCCACTTTGAATCTATCGAGAGCATTGGGAGGGTCGGTGAACCATATACAATATATTCTTTGTAATGCACTTAAACAATGTGCTATACATGCCTTGAACTTGATCTAGATTTGTTAACTCAGATTATGAGTTTAATTTTCTTGGATGTATATTTATTTTTCATTTCTCTTTAAAAAAGAATAGATAAGAGCCAGCACATGATCAATTATGGGTGCTGCTTCTGTATAGAAGTGCACGAAAAAAGCTGTGTTCTCACCGAACTTGGATATTTCTTAGAAGTGCTCAAGTCTTATAAATGCAGAAAAAGAAAAATCATTGTATAAAGAACAAAAAGAAAAATATTAGCATGAAGAACATAAGGATTTTACATGGTTATGTGAGACTAGGAGGGAGAAAATGAAACTTCTCTAAAATGGAGAACAAGAATATTACAAACTTAGGGTTTAGCCTCTTTCAACGTCTTTCTCTCAATAGCTTTCACAGCCAGTCAGGGTAAATTAACTACCAGAACAATATGAAATGTTTAGGTGCACTTGAGCGCTACGTGGCGAAATGTCTCTGTTAATGATAGCATGTGTCGCTTCCATTTGTTGTTTCAGGGCGTGTCTGGGTGCATCCCTATGCGCCTAGGCGCAATCATGCTGCAAGCTCCCAAGTGGCTGATGCCCATCCTCTCCTTCATTTGCGTTTGCATTTTTGATTGATCACACTCCAACCACATATGAAATGGAAATACAATAACCATGATTAGGATCGAAAGATTTAGACTCTTGAGGTTGTAATCTTCATTAGTATACTCAACTTGTTAGCCCACTTAATTGCATCGATATCAAAATAAATCTTTGTACAAATGCTTGATTGACATGAAGTTAAACTTAGGAATTGACATTTGATGATCGAACTCATTGCGAGTTATTTCTCTTTTTGTGAAAATAAATTTTTATACGATTAGATGAGCATATAAAGCATTTGGCTTAATAAAATAAATAAATAAAAAGATATGCAATATTTTATTATACTTCCCAACCTATATCTCATTAATATATGATAGATTACGTGGCATGCATAGTTATAAATTTATGATTGAAGAATGTATTTTAAAATAGACCTACTTTTCATCTCTATTTACTCTCTATATTTTTATAATTTTGAGATAAAATTTATGATACATTTTTAAAATATAATATTTCTATATTTTATTTAACAAATCAGAATCAATTTTTTTCATGATATGCTTATAGGTTGGATCCTTTTCCATATAAGGATTGTTGTAAAGTCGTAACAATTGTTAGTTTCAACACATAGTAGTGCAAAGCATTCACATCCATCAAAAGAAACAAAGCATATAGCCATAATTTTACTTATGCTAAATAATTTATATTACCATGTTTTACCTCGTCACATAATATTTGAAATTTTTATTCATTTTGCCTATTATGTGACCATCCAATTCAGGTCGAGAAATTAAGCAAAATTAAAATAAAATTTAATAATTACAAAATAAGTTTACATCATAAATTTTATATTATAGAGCTATTCATACATCATTTATATATAAATATACATAATTAATATTTTAATATATTATACAACATGATATAAATATAAAATGCTAAATTGCAAAATAGGTAATATGTAAGGCTCAACATAATCAAACTAACCACATGCAATGATCCAAAAATCAAATCTAAGAAACAAGTTATAAATGCACCAAAATTTTTATGAAATTGCTCGAAATGTATGCTAGGAAAGCTGCTCCTATTTATCTTTAACGATAAAGCTCTAATCATTAGAGTCATTCAGATTAAGTATCATTGTCTAATGTCTTAAATTATGGATCATTAATTGATGTTGGTTAATCAACACCCCTACAGAAAATCGGTTGTTACAATTCTCTGCACCTTGTGAATAATTTCATTTTCGATTGCAATATACAAAACGAAGGTAGGGACACAACCCCAGCACAGAATCAAAACATAATACTAAAGTCTAATAAAGATAACTAGAACAAAGCACAAATAGAAAACACACAAAAAATAACATAGTTAGAATAAGCCAAAATGCAGGCAATGAAGACTCCAAAACATGTTTTTGATCATCTACATAGAGTTTCGAGCCCAACACTGCACACATGATCCTGAAGGAATCATATCCATGTTTGCACCATATTCCATGTATGTAGCCCCTATGGAATCATGCACTCTAAATTTGAAAAGCTTTTACATAGAAAACCCAACTAGCTTGGTAACTAAAATCAAAATATGAAAACTAAACCAAAACTGAGTCGAAACTAGGAATCCACCAATCTCAAGATCCAAAATATAGAATATCGATATTGAATAGTATGCCAATAAATGGGATAATCCATTAACAACATGACTTTCAACTTCTCAAGTTGGATCATGCTTAGTATCGTGCTTTCACTAGACACAATTACTTGCTACACAACTCATGGGCATCAAAGCCAGAATGCACATGGACTCCATGGTTAAAGCGAGACAGCTGAATCAACACTTCTGGTTCAGGAATCCTAACAAAAGGATATAAAACATCGTGAACAACTTCATCTCTGGAGGAAGAATAATCAATATACAAAAAGCTCAATGCACAGCACCACCTTACACTGTTCAAACATACTGAGGTTGCCCTCTTTTGACCAAAGCATGACACCCTTCATAGGCTCATATGTAAGAACTTTTGAGTTGATGGCATAAAACTCCACTAGCTATGCTTTTTGTCAAAGTATTGCTTATGACCATCCTGAGTTGCATGCATTTGGTCATAAGAAAATTCATTCTTCGTGATACTATTATCTATCAAATTCAAGCTAAACACAAATAAGTCGCCAACTTCAACCCAAGCCAGATGTGCCCGACAATTTTGCTCGCATGGAGTCTCATATGGAGCTATGTTGATGATCATGCTTGTAAATTGTTATATGCAAACTTGATCTGAGAGATGTGGTCCTCCCACAATCCTGTAAAATCTAGAGCAATGATCACAGAAACTCTTCTGAGAAAAATTGATCCTCTCAATATGATTATTTGTCAACGAGTGAAACGTTGTGCTAAGGTGCTAAAATGCAAATGGGTACCAAGGTCTTATTGAATTATTTTCCATTATCCAAAGTGAACCACTCATCATGAAACAAAAAAACCACCTTTAGATTGTCATGCAATCAAACAATCTTTTGAACATAAAGTTGGCCAACCTTCTCCACAAAATCTGACACTGATCAGTTAAATGTAAACAAGTTTTGTAACATATACACAATCACCGAATTCACATAATCCATCTACCAAAGTCAAATATACATCCGCTTTGCAAATCGCTTCTTGAATCTTATTTAACAACTAATAGCCTTGCAAATCTGCTTCTTCAATCTCACTCAACAACTGTAATGCCTTGCATATATGACTAACAAAAGTTAATACTTTGATCTATTAACATTTATCCAAGGTCCAAGTAAAAAACTACGTTGAAAATATTGATTCCAAAAAAGTAAGAAGAGGTGCTCACAAGCAATATATGGCTGAAATCTATCAACATACATTTAAAGCAGAAGCTAGTTATAAAGTAAAAATACTGAATTGTAAATAAATGTTGGTCTCGTGGGTAGAATATATGATCTCTTCGATTCTTCAACTACAAAGGAATGTAGATCTTGCAACATGTGATGACCCTTTCAATTAACAAGATGTTAGAAATGTTGGAAGGTGCATGTCCTGCAAATTTTGAGGGGTTGCTATGAATTCATCAGCAAGATCAGGATGAGGTGCGTATCATGAGAGTAACTTGGAAAAAAAAATAGAAAACTACAGACCCATATCCCAATGTAAAAATAGTGGTTAGCCATGCAAAGTTCTAATTTTAGCTTAAAATATCACAAAAAAAAGGTTCTAGCATGTTAAACACATGATTGTAAAAATGAGAAAAAAAAAGTTGTTAGATATCCAAGGAAATTGCAGCTTTATCAAAAATTTGTCGTATCTAACACATGAAACATATATTAAATATTCAAATTCTTAGATCCTACCACTTTGCTTGTTTTGTGTAAGGAAAAATATAATTATTACATTATTTTTCAAGTTATTTATCAATTGACTATTTGGTCTAAGTAATGTTTAGCTAGTTAGAAAATTTTAGTTTAAATGTTTAGTGAATGTGATAGATTTAAATTATTAACGATTGTTTCAATCATTTGCATTAGTTTTACTGAGAAGTACACATCAAATTTCTTTAGAATTTTAAATTGTTTGTCATTCAAAATTCTCTTAGCTGTTATTATTATTTTATTTAGAAGCCACGTTTTTTTTTATAACTTTAATGTGTTACGGAGTTACTCTATACTTCAGTGCCTTGTGCATTTTCGTCTTAGTTCCGAGGTTTAAAATGTCTAGCTATTAGATGCAGCTTTAAGGCGTCGAAGTGAATTCTCTGACTATACTCACATTTAAAGAAGAGAACCAATTTTAAATACATTTAATGAAGGAAACAAATTTGAGCTCCTATAACAATTTAAGCATTTGACAAAGCCAATGGAAATATGATTTATCTTAAAAAAAAGAGCCATATAAACATTTATAGTAAAATTAACTAAAATAAAATGAAGAAAAAAAATCACATGTTATAAATATCAAATATCGGAGAAATTGATATTCAACATTTTGAGCAAACATTTTTTCATCCCAAAATTTGTCTATTTTGAGAATTATATTAAGTTTCTGCGCAAATGTCCAACTCCACTGTCAACTACAAGCTTTAGCCAATTGTATGATTTGAGAATCCAAAATCATAAAATAAGGAGAGCATGATTGACATAGTAAATGCATTAAGAAATCAATCTGCAATTTAGCTAAAGGCCAAGCATGCTTAACCTGTTCCCTTCACCTGAATGAAAATCAAGTAAGTTATTTTAAGCCGAACATTAACTCAAAGCTTTGACGACTTTTGTGTCTTATTCATATAGATGTACTTAATTCTGAATTAAGTACACATATTTAATAAAACAAATTTTACCATTAAGTAAAAGAAGCTTTGAATCAAAATTAACCTGGCCAGGTCACTGCAAATTGCTAGATCCCCAAATTCCTTCGCTGCTAGTTCCCAATTGCCCTTTCTCATTAATACCATCTCAAATGTTTTCCCAATTTTGAGCAATCAGTCAATACATCAGCACCGATGGAAGCATATAATTGTTTCACAGTAGTAATAGACCACTTATAGCTCTAAATAGCATTGGGACGCAAGTGATATAAAAGGCCAAAATGACTTTTACTTTATGCCATTCAAGAATCCTGCCTTCCATATTGCACTCCTGAGATTCTTTGCATCATTTTCAAATCCCGAACACCTAAGGCCACTAAGGACAGCATCTTGAGCATACGAAAGCACATCAATGCCCTTCTTCAAGCACCTCCATAAGAATTTAGATGCAATGTGAAACCTCCCTGCTTTACATAGACCGTGCAGCAAAATTGAGTATGTGAAAGAATCTCTTGTTTTCATCATATTGAATACACTCAGGGCATGATCTACCTGCCCAGCTTTGCACAAACCATCAATAAGACAATTGAAAGCTACCAATTTCATGCTAATGCCATTTATTTCCATTGCACGCAAATAATTCCAAGCAGAACTAACATCACCTAATTTGCAGAATCCATCTACCAATGCTGAATATGTATATTCATCACTTTGCAAACCAGCTTCTTCAATCTCATTCAACAACTGTACTGTCTTGTTCATATTTTTTTCCTTTCAATAAACATAAAGTAGAACATTATAACATGCCAGATCAATCCCAATACCATTATTAAGCATTTGTCTGCTGAAATGATATGCATCTTCAGTAGCACCCCTCTTGACCAAGGCACTAATAATAGAGCAATATGCAAACACATCTGATGCATATCCTCTGCTCATCATTTCCAAGAAGATATCTAAGCCTTGCTCAAACTTTCTAGACCTGAGCAAGCTTTTCATAACTGTAGTATATGTTATAGCATTAGGAACTATGCCTGATTCTTTTATCTCCTTGAAAATCCTACTTACATAACCAAGCTTACCAGATTTAAAGAACCCATGAAGCATTGTGTTATATGTAATGATCTCCGGAGAGAAACCAAATTTCAGTAGTCTCCTAAATGTCATGATAGCACTGACTAATTTTCCAGATCTGAAATATCAATTAATCAATATGTTATATGTCACGATAGATGGGGAGATATTTCTTGAACTCATGTCAGAAAATATCTAAAGGGCTTCCTCTGGACACCCACAGTTAAACAAACAGTGCATCAAGGTATTGTAGCTCCACTCATGAGCTCTTATTCCAACTTTTGACATTTCTTCAAATAGATGCTGGCAATAGGAAGACAGATTATATCTGCTGGCCCCAGCCATAAGGGAATTGTATGTAATTACATCAGGCTTTACTCCAGCTTCTCTCATTCTTCTAATAAGCAAATATGCCTGATCTAAACCCACAAAGCGACAATATGCTGCAATTAGTGTATTGTATGTTACAACATCCGAAAGGCAACCTAGCCGTATTCCATCAATAACAACAGACTCAGCCTTATCCAACTTACTAGCCTTGCATAGTGAAGCAATACATATGTTCAGCAACTGAGTTGAAAATATACCCCGCATTCCTTAAACTATCATGTCTTATGCAGTTCTATCATCTACATAAGAACATAATATACCTGGTGTAAGTGTCATGACTAAAATTTCAACTCTAAAAAAATGCATAGAATACTAAATTATGCCAGCTATTTTCAGAAGTTTTAAGAAAAAATACTAAGTGCTATTTGACAGCGAAGCATGGACGGAATGGTTATTTGAAATTAATGATTTGAGAAACGCCTTCATCATTGCCATGGCCCAAGTAGAGAAATCATAATATCTAGGCTGAATAAACGAATTGCAGAAATATATATTTACACTAAAATTTTTTGCTTTAGATTCTTGAAAATAACTAAATCAAATTGGTATAGAGTAATAATCCTAATTATTAAAATAAAATCTTACAAACGTTTAAGAAAAACATTTAATAGCTTAAAGAAACTAAAAAAAACAAAAACATAGCAAGGAGAACTACTGCTCAAACAAAATACGAATCTAATAGAACTCCTTTATGCTAGTAGGCATATATGAGGTGCGAGTCATCAACATAACACACCGTCTTTTATATCACAATTCCAATAATATTAAGAAAATAATATATGCTGTACTCAAATATATATATATATATATGCAATTAAAGCACTTTCATCTCCCAATTTCTACGGGGTATGAAACTTCATATATGCTTATAATTGAAACTATAGTGCTTTATTTGTAAATATCAATAATTAGGAGCTATATACATATATACACACACACATATATATATATATATATATATATATATATTTGACGAAGCAAGGAGTGTGTACCAACCTGTGAAGCCGGTGAGAAATCAGTCCATGAAAAATTAATGTGATTTCTCAACCCATTTGCGATAGAATTTCATCCGGTTGGTATGGATGCATCTCTTTCCAAAGCTCGAGCCTCACTCCAAATTGTGTCGTTATTGAGGTGGCTTTTTAAAGGACAAAACACTCATGCATATGGAACATTGGATAGTCAGATCTTGGATACAGTTGGGAGCTTAGAAGATAGCCCTATGGCTGGAGTTTGGCACGCCAAAGAGGCGGATGCTCAAGCATACCATCAAATAATATAGACGTGGACCTTTCTGATTGTGAGGCGATTTCATCGGCTCAACTTCGGGGTGTGATTTCTGCTTCAACTGTTAGCAAAGTTTTAAGAAATCGTAATGAGAGGGTTTATCCTGAAGATTTGGAGAATCATTTTTAACCCCCTGACAGATGGCCACACTAAAAAGATTGATTGAACAATAGTAAACCTACTAAGGGGTTTCCACATAAAAAACCCAAAACATGGGATAAGTGTCTGATGTATGTACAATTTGTCAGTACCTAAGCTACACATGGCTTGACTATGGATAGATCCTCTGAGGTTGTTTGTGTTCTTTACCCTAGAGCATGTTTGGTATTGAGTTGCCAATTGAAGACTTAAAAACCAATCAACTTGTAGAACTACTTAATAAGTTTTAAGAGAGAATAATAAAAATCTACACTCAAATAGAGAAGCAATTAAAGAAAAATTTACAACTAAAACCAGACATGACAAACATTGAGTTGAGAAGTTCGAAGTTAGTGACCTTGTGTCGCTACACATCATCAAGTATAGGTTAAAAAAGAGAAGGTTGGAAATTAGTGTATCATATACAAGCATTTACAAGTCCTACAAAAGATCTATCATAATGTCTGTCAATTAAAGTTGCCAACTTGCATGCAACAGTAGTATGTGGCAACTGCCAAGAATCTAAAGCTATTTGAGTTACATATGCTAGATGATGAGAATAAGGCCATATTGCCACTTATGGTAAAGTTATTCTTGGGTCTAGAAGAGAAAATATTTGAGACCGTCCACCACCACCACCCAAAATTCCGCATTGTCCAGCGACAAAATAAGAGCATTATGGAGACTATTCACTATCACATTTGCTTCTCCGTTGTGTCCCACAACTACACCTTTCTTAGGAGCTATGCAGTCCTTCCAATGGCCTTTCTTGCAATAATTTTAGCATTAGGTTCAACTCTGTTTGCATTTCAGTCTAGTTCTTTCCACTCTACTCTCAACACTTAAAGCTATAGTCGACGTCTGGCAATTCGACCTTCTTCGAACTTCTTCGCTTAGAACTAAGGCCACGATATCATCAAACTTTAAAGTTACATTTCCTAAGGTGTTTGACTTCTTAGCTGCTCATCCTTTGCCGGCAAATTTTCCGCTGAATGATGGCAGATGAACAAACATTAGTCTGTACAGTAAAGAAAGGGGCCTAGTGATTTGATTTTGATGGAGCTGCGCTTCAAACTTACCACTGTGATAAAATTGTCCCAACTACCAAGCAACGATGAAAATAACAACAACGCCCTAACTTCATCTTCGAGCTTAATACCCACTAAAATGAGTTAGTTCGTCATGATATTAATGTTGTTAAGATGTTCCGCCACTGAGCTATCATTTTTCATGTTGAAAAATTATTTCATCAAGAAAGATTTGTTCAATGCTGAAGGTTTCTCATACATCCTTAGTAGCACAGTCATCAAATCCACCGTGGTCTTTTCTACGATTTATTGAATGCATTAGAGGATGCAAGGGATAAACGAATAAAACCAAGAAAACTTCTATACAAAACTTTCAATTCTTCTTCACTCGTGTCGAAAGATTTCTTCTCTATTCCTCCAAGAGATGGTACACGTTTTGATAGAGGAGAACCTCTATTTGCATCTTCCAAGTGCGAAGTTTATCCCATTGAACTTGCTGATTTTATGTCAAGCTTAATCCGCAACTTTTCATACTGGAATTTCAATTAGCTGCAAGTAACACTCTGATACCAATTGTTGTGATATGTAGATAAAGAACTCAATCGCACAAGCATTAAGTTCTCCCATTTGCAGCACTTAAAGCTACGACTACACAACAAGCAAAGGCAATGCAAGTACACAAAATAAATCCAAGCAATCCATAAACACAACATAAAAAAATGCACATCCAAGCGCACAAGCTTTTTGACATGGAAAACCCCTAGTTGGATAAAAACCACGTAGCCACTACCACAAAGAGAATCCGCTAAAATGATGGAGAAGGTTATAAATTTATACAACAGCTCAGAGTTCACCCATCTCTAGAAAAAAGATGAGACTTCTTTCCTCTTTTTTAAGCAGTAAGAAAAAACTACTTCGATAATAAACACACACATAACCCTAAGGCAATGTTTTCTTATATATCCCAAGCATCATTGCCCTTAAATGGAAAAAATAGCCCTTAAAATCCCACTTAGGTTTTGCTCCTTCGTATCTTACGATCCACATAGCGCTCGGGTGTGCCCAAACGTTGCTAATTAAGCATCTGGGCTACGGCACTTGGGCACACCCAAGCATCAGAGTCTCGAGTAGTCATAGACTTCTTCATAATACCGGGTGCTTGGGCGCACTCAAGCGCCGCACCTTCGGCTCGCAGTCCCATTATTTTCATACGGCGCTTGGGCACTCCCAAGCATCAGAATCTCGAGTAATCCTAGACTCCTTCATAACAACAGGAGATTGGGTGTGCTCAAGCACCACACCTTCAGCTCGCAATCCCATTGTCTTCATGTATAGTGCTTGGGCGCAACGAGCCTAGGCACCCAAGCCTCGATCTTCAGAGGTTTATTTAAGGTGTACACGACACTTAGGCACGTCCAAGATTCTGCCTCCAAGAAAATCTGATGAGTTATTTACAGCGCTTTGGTTCGCCCAAGCTTCTACCTCCAAGAAAATCAACTAAATTCTTTACAGCGCCTGGGCACGCCCAGGCACCTAAGTCTTGGCTTGATCCTCCTATTGTTTAATGTTTGGCGTTTGGGCGGCCCAAACAGTGAACTCTCAGCTGCTTCATTCTATGTGATGCTTGGGCCCAGAGCAGACCTCTTTTATTCTTTTGAGTTTTTTGTTCGTCCGAGTGACAACCAATCTATCTCCAACCTTCGGGTATTCGTTCTAAAGCACTCAAATATCCATCACACAATAAGCTTATCTACTTGCTAATGGGTAGTTGATATATGATATCAGGTTAATCTAAATTATTATGAATTGGCGTCTTTTCTATTTATTGCATTTCTTCTTTTCATAATGTGACTTATGAATGCTTTACCTCAAATCTCTCGCTTTCCTTAATGTTTATAATTTTAATTACAAAGTTAAAGAATCCAATTCACCGCACTCTAAAAAAGTGCTACTTAGGTTGCCTCAAATCCAACACATAATCAAGATCATTATCATATGCATGATTCTAATGATCCCATTCACCAACATCATCATGGTCTTTGTCATAATTAAAGAGATCATCATTATTCTCATATCAAGATCACAACAATGATCAATGTCCCCCATAACCAATTATCACGATTAATATAGTGACTGTGATCACTATTATTTTCATTATTGTGATCATGATTGCCCTAGTTGAAATGGTCACACACCCGTCACGAGTGCGCGGATACATATATATCTATAAATATATAACGATGATCAATGTCACCATCCTCAATCATCACTATAAGCACCATCATCACTAAATAATCATAAATAGCACTCTCCACTCATTATCATCACTACCATCATAATCCTCACCACCATTACTTTTAAGAACAATAAAAAGATTCAAAAACAGTTTACCTTCTTAGATTCAGTAGAGAGGGAAAAGTGTCTGGTGAATGACAATGAAGTTCAGCAAATATTGAAGAAAGATGAAGAACATTTCAATCGTAAAGACAATAACTCCAAGTAATCAGTCGTATTTAATTCTAAAGTTCTTGTTTTGGGTGTAAGGTGAAATAAGCATCACATAAATGTATTATTTAATAATAATCACAACATTAAATTAAAAAAAAAAAAAAAACTTCTTCATTCAATATTTGCATTAATTGACATTTGAAAGGTTACTTTTAGTTTATTCAAAGATCTAAATAATGATAATAAAGTACTCTATACATAACTAATATGTAAAATTTTATTCTCAATATTACCTTTATTAAAAAAAGGTTAAATGCATCATTTTAATCAGAAAATAAATATTCATAATAAATTTTTACATAAATATTTAAAAACTCATAAATGATTAAAATTTTATTATAATTTAGGTTGGTTTATTTATACCAAGATTAATTTACTCATGATCATTAACAAGACACTTGAAAAAAGATTTATCATGCCAATTTTCTAGATCTAAAAAGAGAGACCACTCCTACAATAGTATATTAAAAACATAATGCATTGGAAAATAAACGCGTAAGTTATGCTATAACTTTATAAATCATAACTTCAACATGAATAAAAAAAGAAAAAAGAGAACTTGTCTAAATCCATGTGGGAGACATTAATTATAATTGAAGAAAACTTACATTAAGATCTCTATTCTCAAAACACACCTGGCAACACTATGAAAATTTTTTTCACTTTATAATTGAGAGAGAAGGCTTATGAACAATAACAATCACAAGAGAAAGAGAGGAGGAAAGAAGAAAAAGTGCTTTTAGAAGATTTTAGGGTTTAATAAGTTGGGATTAAAAATAAGTAATTTGACATATTAAAACTTGTGGAATAAAATTTAAGTAGCTCCCAACCATAATTAAAAATGAGTGATAATGCAATTAGGCAAGCTAAGTTCTTAAAATAGTGCTAAAATGCATTTTGCAACAGAAGGATCTTCAACATCAATCATTCAAGATGTGAATCCATTAAACAAAGAAGTTCGATCCATGCTTCCACTGCACGTGAACCATAAGTTCAACTTACTACATTTGTGACCTTAAATGCCATGATGTTCTTAAGTTCTTATGTGTAAGTGAGTTTAAGTTGAGCAGCCTCCTTACTTCACACTTAAAGGGAAAAGTCAGAAATGTATCATGAAGTTGAGATATGTAAAGCACATCGTGAATGACACCCTTCTCTAGAGAAAGGATTCATTATATCATGAAGGTCCAATTCATTTTGAAATATTAAAATGACTTATAAAGTGGGGATGAAGCTTGTCTTCTTATTTAAGAGGATGTACACCTTCATTAGGCTCACAAACACGAATACAAAGCCACAAAATCTAAAATCTATAGAATGATATTTGTTGTCAAACTATTATCTATAGCAATTTTTGGTGGAACACATTGAGGATTGTTGAACTATGGAAATTATCTTCAAATTTAAAATTAAGAATTGGTCTCTTACCAATTTCCACACTACTCAAAATAGTGCATATTCAACTATTGAGGGATTTATAAGAAAATGCAAATATTTTCCTATAACTTATTGATGTCATAAACTTGATGAGAGTAATATGTGTTAAAATATGGAAACCATTTAAATCATCGTGGAGGTGCCAATTGTAGCGCCCCGACCCGTCGTCGCGAACAAAATAAACTAATTCGAATCAAATTCGATTGCGGAGTAGCGCGCTACTCGAGAAGGCATAACCCATCTCCCCGAATAGGCGGGCTAAAGAAACTAGCCACACTGAAGGCTGCTGACTTAACCCAAGATGAGGATCAAGAGCTAATACTTAAAATAAGAGTAAAATACTTATCCTAAGTATTAAACTAATACATATATTGGATTATAAAGGCAGTAAGAAATCTAATGTATGTTCACAAATATTAGCATTTTCAGTATGCTGATAACATCACAATACTAAGTATAGTAATATAATAACATAGTGCGAAAGCTAAAGCAAAATATCCAGAATACATTCATCACAAAATATTAGTAAACATTCATCTCAACAAAAAAAGTAAAATGCATCCAAAATTACTACAAGCTATTTACTGAATAATACAGAAGTAAAGTTTAACTAATGAATTGAAATAAAAGCAGAAAAATGACAAAGCTTAAGATAGGTCCACTAAGACTCCACGTACTCCTCCTGAATCTCCTGCGAGTTCTACTGTTCTGGCTCAACAAACTGCTCAGGATCTAGCAAATTGCTGGATCCCAAAAGTACCCCGTGTTAGACAAGAAGTCTAACATATCGAAACTATACTAAACAGTTCTAAAATATTTATAATGTAATGGTAAAGTAAATAAAACTGCAGAAAAGCTGTAAATATAACTGAATAACTGAAACTATGCAAAATTAAACTGTAAACTGAATGCTAAAAATAAAGAAAAATAATGATTAATCTGAAACTCATGTAAAAACACCCAATATTGTGCTATATGCCACTGGAATCATGCATCCGAATATGCCATAATACTGTATACCACTAATATGTAACATAACTATCATTGAACTGCTATGAGTCATACAATCCAATGTATATATACATCCAGTTGGGAATACATTTTACTGTAATGCCGATACATCCTAAAATTCCTAGGTCAATATTTGCAACATTCTGTAACCCATAAATCATTACTAATACTCATACATCATGCTTATGATCATGCTCAGGCTTCTAGGCTACATGAGTTAAATCCAGAAATCCAGAAATGCTTTGAAATTCGATAATGAATTCAAAGTCTCCATTGTGTAGAATCCTGCTAAAAAGATTTTAACTCATAGATTATAATTTCGATAATTGGTTAAAGTTGAGATTTTACTTAAAATTCATTAGATGGGAAGGTTGTATACACATGTTTAGCATATTTCTA
The DNA here is from genome assembly GCA_016760335.1 of Gastrodia elata. Lineage (NCBI taxonomy): Eukaryota > Viridiplantae > Streptophyta > Magnoliopsida > Asparagales > Orchidaceae > Gastrodia > Gastrodia elata. The sequence goes on from CM028673.1 coordinate 17,257,673, forward strand.
AGAATGGTAGTTTTTAACACTTAGTTTGATTAAGTCACACCTAACGAAGCGATCTTTGATAGGAGGCATCACTCGATGATGATTTGTATCTCAAGCTAAGCTATTAAAATACCTTAACTACAAGCACACTTAGTGTTCTAAAGATGGTGACTTGAGTCACATAGTTTACTTGAAGCACACCTATGAAAGTGATCTTCAATAGGAGGCATCACCCGATGAAAACTTTCATTCAAACAAACTACTAGTCTAAGTCCCTAATCATAACACTCTTAAGATTGAAAGATTTATTCTAAGTGGTACTATATTTGACAAAACTTGTTGGATAGAACACAAAAATAATCCTACATTAAGATGAATCAACTAATCCTGAATACTACTGAAATAATTCAACACTATGGGCATACTCTAGTATATCCAACCAATAATCTAGGTTCAGATGATTCTATTTAATCAAGAAGAATTTATCAAAGCTATCAATCCTTACTTTAATTAGATGAGTCCTACATAAGGCTCCAAGTATGTGATCAAAAGATCACTAAATATAGATTTCTACTATAAGGGAGAAGTTCTATTCTAAATACTTTAGGTGATTCCTACCATGAGGTATTAAGATTAACTTCTAAGGTTATGAAGAATAATCTAAAATTCTACCTCAATAAGTTACAAAAGTTTTCCTACCTCAATGTGACAATATTTAAGGTCTTTTAAATATTTCAAGAACAATCCTATAGCAAGATCCTTAAGATCTCACTCATCTATTACTCAAGCTAATATTCAAGGTTTACTTATTAACTTGAATTAAAGTGATCATATCAGATGATTAAATCTATCTAATCCTATTATATTCTATAATCATGGGATAAAATCAAAGATATTATTAGAGTTAGATCATTTCAAAAATCATTACAATTTTATTATCCATCTTATACTAATAATCTTATATAAGGGAAAAACAAATATCTAAAACTTAGATTCAAATTATTCAGTCACATAGATTCAATATTAAACTTAGCACTTCTAATTCAATGATTTAAGATCAATGCTAAATCAAATGCTTTATTAAAATAATGTTAATTGAATTATCTTACAATCAAATCATTTGATTAAGTAATTAAGGATTTAGATCCTAATTAAATAGGTTAGTATTTAACCCCTATCCTTACACAATTAATATCAATTGTTGATTTATAAATCAAATGTCAAATCCATAAATTATTGATGCATTATTGGTGGCACTCATATTGGGATCAAGTATTAATAACTTGATCAATATCTTAACATTTCTTAAGGTTAATTAAGAATTTTGATTACTTAATTTAAGTTTGTTAAATAGATCAATTGTGTATTAACATAAATGAGTTAAGTTTATTCACATTACTATTATAAGGCATATTAACTGAAAAAATCAAAGAAACAAAAGGTAATTAGTGCTAATCAAACTTTAATCCGAAATAAAAGAATTAGCACCCAATTACAAATTTAACCATTGAAATTTTATACAGCTTAGCAGATACAATCCATATAATCATATGAACTATCAGAGACTAAGTTTACTAAATTTAGATAATTATAAATCTTAATTTTCACTAATCATGCAATTATAAGATTAGGGAATAATTAAGAATACATAAATTAGAAAATTAAACCACTTGGCCCATGCATTTTAAAAGGCACAAGGAACACAATAGCACCTAAATCATGCAATTTGACTAAGTATTCATGCTAATCAACCTTAATTAAGTTCTGCAATAATTAGGCTAATCCAAAAATCGAACTATTAAAAGCTCAATATTATTTTTTATTCTGATTCCTTATGATTTTTTGATCAATTTGGTATATAAGATTATAGGATTTGGACCACAGGATCAAAAATTATCACATTAGTTTAATTTGTATTTTTCTAATTTAATTTCTCTATGATTTGATTAATTGGATTATTTTCCTTAAGGAAAATAAATCCAATTAATCAGATTTAATTAAAATGGGCTCGGCCCATTAACCAAACCACATGAATCGACCGGGGTCCCGGGACTGTCGCACTGCGCAGGTCACGGGTTGGCTCTACTCGCACAGTGGCTTCGCCCCGACCCCTTGTCCCGATGGATGCTCGATTAAAGAAACCCTAATCAGCCAATTCCAGTGCACCCAAACCATGGCATGACCAGCTGAGGGTCACTACACCTTCACCATGGTCAGACGCACTGACAGAGATGTGAAGCCCCAAGTGAGGTGATCTAGTTCGACCAGACCTTACTCACCCGAGAGCTCCCACAATGGAGCTACTGTGGGGAGACAATTCTCCCCACAGAGGCCATGATTGACCCAGGGCTCGATCCTTACAGCTTCAGGGAGGTGAGGCGGATCGAAGCCCGCTGGTTTGAGGGTCGTAGGTGGGATGGATCACTGGGTCCTTACTCGGACCCAACCTTTTTTACGGGGCTTAGCCCGATCGATTAAATCGATCGATCGGGACTAACATACGGGGCAACTACATATGCTCTAGGTTCGATTCAATAATACTCAACTATACGAATCAAATGGAGAGAAATCCGAGCCTCATTGACTCGAGGCTTGCAACTGAGGTACCTGAATTGACTGTAAGAGCTAGATTAATCGAAGAGAGGAAGGCAGGGGCTGCAGAGTTTTAGACGAACGTACTTAGGATTCCTGAATGCCAAGAATTGCCTCTAACAGTGGTACGCACACCAAGGATGCCTAGGGAAGCTCGGGAAGGTCGACAATGGCGGAGGGAAACTTGACTCCAATTAATCTGCAAAGAGATCAAGGCAGAAATGTTGAGGCTATTTATAGCCTTAGCAGAGAAATGGGAAGCTTCCAGAGAGCTGGGTAGGGTTGGAGCTGGCCCGAGAGGTCGGGTCGAGGCCATGTGTCCTAATTTCTAATTATGGAGCTTGGGCCTCAGGGCCCGGTCCAGGGAGCTTCGCCAGGAGAGATGAGGTCCTAACAGTCATGCTGAGGTGTCTAGAGGAATGGGGGATTGTGACAACCCCAATGTTGAGAATCACTTAACTCAACATTGATACGTCACCACAATATCTAATACTAGATTAAAAGAAAACTAATCCAAATCATTAGATATTGTGTTTGGCCAAGAATTCAGATGAGGGTCTTAAGTTAAGATGAAAGGTATTATAATGAAATATTGTATGAAATGTATGTGAGAATGAGATATAATTAAATATGTGATGCAAGTAGGATATGTAAATTAAAACTATTAATGTGAAATCTTGCAAATCTATATGAAGATTTTAAGTTTTTAACATACGAAACATACATGAATGCATATGAATGTAATTTAAGGACAATTGACACATGATTATAAATACTTGCATTTATAAGTATGAAATTTATATATATTTAACATATAGAATATGAGTCTAAAATTTTTAATAAAAACTCTAAGTCCTAGAATTCTTAAAAATTTCAGCAAAATTTCTTTTGTAAATGGCTAAGGAAACACCTAAACTAACATGCAATCCATTCATTTTAACTCCAGTTCTAATATAGAATTCAATCTATTTCATAGGATTGCTCATTTTTAATTCTACAATAGAGTTCAATCTATTTCATAGAATTGCTCATTTCCAATTCTAAAATAATATAAAGTAACAACTAATTCCAATTAACATCCTAGGTAGATATACAACTAAATTCCAATTTAATATTCAATTAAGTATGCAACTAATGATTTAATTTACATTCCATTGTATTCATCCATCCATTCATCTCATCCCAAGCATTTAAGTAATTAATTAAACTCCAACACAAGCATAGCAGATATGAAGTAAATAACTTTAATTATTACAAATTATGAGTAAATTTAAAAGAAAAGAAATAACTCATATGCAATATTAATAAGCTATGAATTTATTGTATTATAAGCGGAAGCACTTTTAAGTTATTGCACTTGGTCCAGCTCTACTAGCCTCCAAATGCACATGATCTATCATATTTTGGCATTTAAATGTGATAGGGTAAAGTCAAGAAAAAGAAAAACTGATTAGACTAAACAGTCTAAGCACATTTTAAGAGTAGGGGGCTAAACATTTTATTAATTCAATTGGATATCACAACTAGTTACAATATAAGCGCAAGTAAGGGTGCAAAAATGAAAGTATACAAATGTGGAAAGATGTAAGAAAAGTAAGGAAAAAGTAGAGTGAGTAAGAATACTCACATAATTTGAAAATCTAGCCTACAAGTGAAACAAGGGTAAAAGCATCTTAGATAGACTAGAAAAATACTAAAGCGTGCATATGAAAGTAAATGAAACTGAAATAGAGCATGTATATGTTCAATAAACTTGTGCTGAGTAAGTAAAAGAAACAGTAAAGCATTAATTAAAATTAAGCAATATATACTGTATTCTAAATGAATTTTATAAGCAAAACACAATACTGGAGATAGTGAGTGTACAACTTACATAGTAGGGAAAATATCTTAGACTTGTAATCTAAGATAAATATAGCCTAGGACTATGTAGGAAACATAGCTAAAAAGCTATGATGAATCTTCACAATCAATGAGATTATAGAGGATCTCACAATTTATTTTATTGAAGTTATTGTTTAGTTAGGGTCTCATTTTGCAGGGACTTATAAAATTTAGAGAGGAGTTAAGCACGTCTGCCTAACCGGTATAGAAAAAACAGGGTTTTAAATTTAAATTACACTCAAATATTCACCCTCTGAGAATACGAGGATCCTTATTTCTCCAATTAGCCTGCCCTTGGCTACTTCATTTAGCAACCCCTATTATGTTAAATATGAAAGTTTTATTTATGCACAAAGTCTTATATGAATGATTCAAATGAAAAAGGCGCAAAGCTAAGCAAGCATTCAAGGAAAATCAATAATTGCAACTAAGTGATATCCAAAGTTATATAATTTTAATAATCTACTTAATGATTGGAGCTAATTGAGCTCCCAATTAACTTTGAGATATTGATCTCAAGTTAATTTTAATTAATAGTAATAATTGGAGATTTTGAAAATAATGGTTTTATTTCATTTATTATGATATGACAAAATAATTTATAAGTATAATTAATGTAAATAGAAGCTAGTTTTTAATCTAGTCCTAAGCCGTAAGATTCAATCATAATAATTAAATCAAGGCTTAGATAACTAGCAAAGAAGGATTGAGATTAAGAATTATCAACTTAAGAAATTGGGAGTTAGGTTTAATCTAATAAACTAGCTAGGTTATAGTTTGAAGGTTCTATAAAAATCAAATACTAAATTAGCTATAGATCAATGTAAAATGAAAGGTTTAAAAAGAGTAAATGTAGGGATTAAGAACTGTATATTATATATTTTCTAAAAGCTAAAGATTAAGAAAATCAATAGAATCCTTAAACTATTCTAAGTAATTTAAGACTCCTATCATTATCTCTTAAAATAATCAAGAGAAGGCTTTAAGGATTAGGATAAAAAAATTAGGCTCCAATCTAATCACTAAAGGTTAATCCTAGTTGACTCAATCATCTACAATTACAAACACATTAAGGCTAACTACTCTTAATGGATGTAACTAATAGACCTAGGTATCAACTATAATTCTTGTTTAAATCAAACCTAGGGTTTCTGCCTTATGGTTGAAAGGTGAATCAAGCAAATTTGCAATTGATTCACATATCTAGAAAGATGAGAACTAAACTCAAATACAATTACTTAGGATTATGACTAAGAAGATCATAACCTACACTAAACAAATATTAAGGCTAAATACATTTAATGGGTATAATATCTAGTTCTAAAGGGTCACCTACAATTTAAGGTATAATCAATCCTATAGGCTATATCCTAAGGCTGAAAGATAAATCCAGCAATTTGCTAAAGATTCATATAAAATTCCCTTCTGTCTTAACTTAAGACCCTCATCTGAATCCTTGGCCAAACATAATATCTAATGATTTGGATTAATTTCCTTCTAATATAGTATTAGATATTGTGGTGACGTATCAATGCTGAGTTAAGTGATCCTCAACTTTGGGGTCGTCACAGGGATAGGCCAGGCTGTCAGGTGATAGACGGAAACTACACGTCTTTGTTTGCATGCAAGTGTATGTGGTCTGAAGTAATAAGTGAAAGTTTTAATTCTAGGATTTATTGTCCTCTGGGAATGGTGGTTATAATACCAAGTTATATTTTTTTTCAATAATGTTTAGATGTTGATTTTTTGATTGATTTTTTATTCCTAAATTAGTAATACAAATTACCTTAAGTTATATACAATTGAATTAAAAGGAGAGAGTTGAGTTTTCATTGTAATAGTTGCAAGGGCTTGATGTTATAACTTTGTTGAATGTATACTTTAAATCTTCATGCTTAATTCAATAAAGTGAACACTATTGGAATCGAAATTACCCTCCTATTACAATAGGTTCAAGTTTAGTGCACAAAGAGAACTCCCATTTGGGCTCTTCCTTAGCACATAAACTTTCATGAGATCATGATTTGTTAATTAGACTCGATTCTCTACGTCTAGGTTACCAAATGATATCTTTTGTTCATATTGATCTCCCAAACAAGATTTTCATTAACCATGCATCATGCGCTTTATATGCGGTTTAGCTAGATGGGAGGATGTGTTAGGTCAATGGACTATGTCACATCATCCATTGAGTTTTCCAACGTCCTCTCATCCCTTCTACTTTGCTGAGCAGCAGAGCATAGTTAATGAAGAACTTGGTTCACAGCATCAAATCTCTTAGTAGAGCCTTTAAGGAAAGGTGCAAGTGAGCTTGAGAATTTGTCACATAATTCTCAGCTCTACTTGCACTACCTTCCTTGCTCTTACCCAATAGATAAGCTTGAAATATAAGTTCTTTAAATAAATTAATGATTCATTTAGGTTTATTTTTAGAAAAAATTAATTTAGACTTTATTCCATCCAAGCATTCATTCTAACATTTATAACAAATAATAAGAACATCTTTTCATTCATTCAAACAAATTCATTGCAACACCACCATATCCCTTACAATTTTAAACAATTACATCTCGACCCTTTCCAAAGGGATTTTAGCCTTCCATTATTAAATAAGCATAAGCACACATACAAAGGAAAGTGAACTTTGACATCAGTTCACAACAGAAAGAAATCAGAGAAGATTAGAAAGAAATACTAGGAATCACCCGGATGTTTTTTGGGATTCTCTTGGATTCCTCCTGCACTTCCTCTTGATTGCTCCGTCCCTTTTCCTTTGCGGTCTCCTTCTCCTTACTGTTCCTGGTAAGCCTTCTTCCCCTTGGAGAGTTCTCCTTTCTCCTCCTCCTGCAGCTTTTGCTTATGGGCACTTGAATGTTAGAAATTGAAACCCTCTCAAGGTCTGAGATTGGCCCTTAAATAGGAAAGCTCTCAGCCCCAAAGTATTAATTATGTGACTCTTCACTTTCCTTTGATTTATTTCAAACCCTTTAAATATTTATTCTGTTGTTCCATGGGAATTCAGCAAAATTAATGTGCACTTCAATTTTCAAGAGGCTGGAGAAGGCCAAAGGTTGCATTTTGTGGCCTTCCCTATTTGCTTTTATAGCTATTCTGGAGAATTCTGGCACGACCATTGTGGCGCGCTTGTAACAACCCAAGTTGTTACATAGGTTATTATGACTAATCCCAAGTCTTAATTAAGGGTTCCAGTGCACTAATTAAGTCATTAAAAATTCACCACTAAGATTTAGTCCAAATCAGAAGTTCAAAATTTAGTGATAATACTACTCAATTGAAAGCTCAATGCATAAAAATCTATATATTTCATTATTTCATTTATTTATCAACATTAGTAGGGCAAGATTTATAAATGCATATATAATAATAAATTAGTTAAGAGATATTGCATTATAAAGCATAGATGAATTAATAGCAGTGAAGTATATGGCATATAAAGCATTATCAAGAATAAAAACCAACTCACCATAACTTGTAAGTTTCAATCTATGTTGTGATTCAATTCCAACTCGTAATCCTAGAAATCAAATACAATTCTTCGACTTTCTTTGGAAGATATGCATTCATACGTTTGTGATTTTTAAAATAATAATATTAATGGTGAGTCATTTATAAATAAGTCCATACCAACTTTAATATAATCCCTAACATATAGGAGCTCGCCTATATAAAGCATAAGTATTCAATAAATAGCTTGAAGGCTCAATCAGTATATCACATATTTTATATATCACATGCAAATATAAAAAGCAATAGGATGCATATTCAACATTTTCAATAGCATGTAATTGACAATTTTTCATATATTTAGCAATAATAAATAAAATAATAAAATATTCTAAATTTTGATATACCTTACTTTCAATAATAACGTCAGTAAAATAACTCAAATTTTCTAATTTCTCTAATAAAAAGATTTGAAATTGCAAAAATTGAATAGTTTTATGAGTATTTTTTAATATATTTTCTCATAATTACTATTTACATATGAACTTACATTTCTATTTTAAGAATATATCATTTCTATGTTTTCATTAAAAACCATCATTTATCAATAAAATTTATCAATAGATGCATTAAATTAGGTAAATTTATCACCATAATTTTATTCTAGTTTGTTCTCTAAATTAGATCTAAAAGTATATCATCAATATTTATACAGGCTTGAACTTAGAAATAGGGATTACAAATTAGTAGTTGATGAAGAGCTTAAGGTCTAAGGCTATGGAAATAACATCATCGCTCAATCTTATTCTCATGTTTTATTTATAGGGATTGAATTAAGGATGTCTTATTAATTTCATAAGAAATGATGATAACATTGGTGTTTGCTAAAACATAATGTGATTCATCTTAATGTTATCTTCTATCTCTAGAGTATTTAAGCTATTCCATGATTATTCAAGAATAATAGCATAAATGAACAATCAATATTCACAAAATTAGCATGTTATGTGTTCATCAAGGGCTGCCCTAGTTTTTAGCTAAGATAAGGACTATTTTGAGAACTTCAATCAAGTATATGAATAAAGCTAGAGGCTTAAACTAATTCACTAACCAAGGATAATATCATGAGAGAATTAATTAAAATATGTTTGAATAACAATCGCATAATCTAATGAGGCTAAGAATAGGTTTAATGCCAAGGATTAGGCAAAGTATTTCAAATAAGTGTAGCATGTTCTTAGCAAGAAGTGGTTGAAAAACCTAAGCATTTAAAATCAAGAAAAATTCTAATTTACATTCATGATAGCACAACAAGAAAAGGAATCCACTAATTTAATTAACTTTAATTATTCTAATTAAGGATTGACCATTTCCTAATACATGAATGAGCTGTTGGGTTAATGAAATCAAGAAAGAACAAGTGAGGTTAAGATGTCCAACTGAGTAGAGATAAGGATCGAATTGTTCAATATTTAAACTAGAGACCAAAGTTGTTGAGAAACATATTTTATCTTGAATCAATAAACATTGAAACCAATGTCCTCGAAGAATTTTCAAGGATCAAGAAATTGATCTAAATGCAATAGTAGACTTTGAAGCCAGTAGATGAAGAGTTAGGTCAATTAGAATTTTTAGAGGTTGTGAATCTCAAATGAAGGGAACATCAATTGAATCGAAAATTGATAGTGGGAAAATGATAAATGGGTTGACATCATCATTATAGCATTTTTTATTTGGCTTTTAATGTTGCTTCATAAAAGAAAGGCTAGATTTCGGCTCATTTAGCATTCACCTAATTAATTCATACTATTGCTACAAAGAAGAGAACAATCGATGAATAAATTTGAGTTCTTTGAGCGTGATTTCACCTTTAGCAATTTTAGGGCTTCATTATTTGTGAGACAAAATACAAGCCGGAAGAAAGAAAGAGTGAGCACATTTCTTGAAATTAAACATTTAAATGTTAAAAATTTTATTAATAATATTATTATTATTTAATACAAAATTATTAACCTATTGTTATTTTCTTTAATTTATACCAAAATTTATAACATAAAGAAAAATTCCCATATAGAAAAATTCACAAAATAAAAAATATAAACATTTTCAATTTTGGTAGATAATTTACATTTTATTAATTTTTTAAAAATTCAAGTAATTAAAATTATTCTAAAATTAAAATAATCATAACTTATGAACTTTCAATGAATTATCAATAATTTCTAAAAAACGTTTTGGGGCATCTACTACATATTTGTTCCTAGTACACCTAAAGTGTTAAAGAAGCTTATTTTAGTGTATGCAACCCAAAGAATAAGGATTTGAAAATCTGAATGCAGTATTGATAAACAAATAATTAGTTCCAAAGAAATTGAATTGTCGACAAAAGTAAAATAAAGCTTATTCTACAAGCACATGCAAAAGTATTAAGAAAAGCTAGAACAATAATGCATATAAACACCCTTTTTTGTTACTAACACTTAACAAATCTATTTAGTTTCAACAAGTACTAGCATTTTAAAAATCGGCTTTAAATTTTATGTCTAGGATAAAATTTTTCAACCGTTGTTAAATGACCAAGTCGCTTAATACATTGTTCAACATTCAATCCATCCAAATTTGTGATTCGTTAGGTTAGCCATTCAACAGCTCATTGTCGAACAATATAGGTCATTTAACATTCATGGCAAAAAACTAGAATGTTAGATTTTAATCCCTAATTTTGAGGAAACTACACTTCCACAATGCTATTAGCATGCATTCTAAATGGTCACAGATAATTGCAAAATAGGTAATATGTAAGGCTCAACATAATCAAATTAACCAATGCAATGATCCAAAAATTAGATCTAAGAAACATGTTATAAATGCACCAAAAACTCTATGAAACTGCCCCAAATGTATGCTAGGAAAGCTGCTCCTATTTATCTTTAACGAAAAAGCTCTAATCATTAGAGTCATTCAGATTAGGTATCATTGTCTAATGCCTTAAATTATGGATCATTAATTGATGTTGGTTAATCATCAACCCTACAGAAAATTGGTTGTGACAATTCTCCGTACATTGTGAATAATTTCATTTTCGATTGCAATATACAAAACGAAGGTAGGGACACAACACCCAGCACAGAATCAAAACATGATATTAAAGTCTAACGAACAGAGCTAGAACAAAGCACAAATAGAAAACACGTAAGAAATAACATAGTTAGAATAAGCCAAAATGCAGGTAATGAAGACTCTAAAACATGTTTTTGATCATCTACGTAAGAGTTTGGAGCCCAACACTACACACATGATCCTGAAGGAATCATATCCATGATTGCACCATATTCCATGTATGCAGCCCCAATGGAATCATGCACTCTAAATTTGAAAAGCTTTTACATAGACAACCCAACTAGCTTGGTAACTAAAATCAAAATATGAAAACTAAACCAAAACTGAGTTGAAACTAGGAATCCACAATCTCAAGATCCAAAATATAGAATAACGATATTGAATACTATGCCAATAAATGGGATAATCCATTAACAACATGACTTTCAACTTCTCAAGTTGGATCATGCTTAGTATCGTGCTTTCACTAGACATAATTACTTGCTACACAGCTCATGGGCATCAAAGTCAGAATGCACATGGACTCCATGGTAAAAGTGAGACAACTAATCTACACCTCTGGTTCAGGAATCCTAACAAAAGGATATAAAACATTGTGAACAACTTCATCTATAGAGGAAGAAATAATCAATATGAAAAAAGCTAAATGCACAACACCACCTTACACTGTTCAAACATACTGAGGACAGAGCTTGCCCTCTTTTGACCAAAGCATGACACCCTTCATAGGCTCATATGTAAGAACTTTGAGTTGATGGCATAAAACTCCACTAGATTGCTTTTTGTCAAAGTATTGCTTATGACCATCCTGAGTTGCATGCATTTGGTCATAAGAAAATTCATTCTTCGTGGTACTATTATCTATCAAATTCAAGTTAAACACAAATAAGTCGCCAACTTCAACCCAAGCCTGATGTGCCCAACAATTTTGCTCGCATGGAGTCTCATATGGAGCTATGTCGATGATCATGCTTGTAAATTGTTATATGCAAACTTGATCTGAGAGATGTGGTCTTCCCACAATCCTGTAAAATCTAGAGCAATGATCACAGAAGATCTTCTGAGAAAAATTGATCCTCTGAATATGATTGTCTGTCTACGAGGGAAACATTGTGCTAAGGTGCTAAAATGCAAATGGGCACCAAGATCTTATTGAATTATTTTCCATTATCCAAATTGAACCACTCATCATGATACAAAAAAATCACTTTTAGATTGTCATGCAATCAAACAATCTTTTGAACATAAAGTTGGCCAACCTTCTCCACAAAATCTGACACTGATCAATTAAAATTAAACAAGCTTTGTAACATATACACAATCACCCAATTCGCATAATCCATCTACCAAAGTCAAATATACATTCGCTTTGCAAACCGCTTCTTGAATCTCATTTAACAACTGATAGCCTTGCAAATCTGCTTCTTCAATCTCACTCAACAACTATAATGCCTTGCATGCCTAACAAACAAAAGTTAATACTTTGATCTATTAACATTTATCGAAGGTCCAAGTAAAAAACTACACTGAAAATATTGATTCCAAAAAAGTAAGAAGAGGTGCTCACAAGCAATATATGGCTGAAATCTATCAACATATATTTAAGGCAGAAGCTAGTTATCAAAGTAAAAATACTGAATTGTAAATAAATGTTGGTCTCATGGGTAGAAATTATGCCCTCTTCGATTCTTCAACTACAAAGGAATGTAGATCTTGCAACATGTGACGACCCTTTCAATTAACAAGATGTTAGAAATGTTAGAAGGTGAACGTCTTGCAAATTTCGAGGGGTAGCTATGAATTCATCAGCAAGATCTGGATGAGGCGCGTATCATGAGAGAAACTTGAAAAGAAAATAGAAAACTACAGACCCATATCCCCAGTGTAAAAATAGTGGTCAGCCCATGCCAAGTTCTAATTTTAGCTTAAAATATCACCAAAAAAAGGTTCTAGCATGTTGAGCACATGATTGTAAAAATGAGAAAAAAAAGTTGTTAGATATCCAAAGAAATTGCAGCCTTATCAACAACTTGTCGTATCTAACACATGAAGCAGGTATTAAATATTCAAATTCCTAGATCCTACCACTTTGCTTGTTTTGTGTAAGGAAAAATATAATTAAGGCATTATTTTTCAAGTTATTTATCAATTGACTATTTGGTCAAAGTAATGCTTAGCTAGTTAGAAAATTTTAGTTTAAATATTTTAGTGAATGTGATAGATTTAAACAATTAACCATTGTTTCAATCATTTGCATTAATTCTACTGAGAAGTACACATCAAATTTCTTTAGAATTTTAAATTGTTTGTCATCCAAATTTCTCTAAGTTGTTATTATTATTTTAATTAGAAGCCATGCTTTTTTTTATAACTTTAATGTGTTACGGAGGTTACTTTATACTTCAGTGTCTTGTGCATTATCGTCTTAGTTCTGAGGTTTAAAATGTCTAGCTGTTAGATGCAGCTTTAAGGCGTCGAAGTGAATTCTCTAACTATACTCACATTTAAAGAAGAGAACCAATTTTAAATACATTTAATGAAAGAAACAAATTTAAGCTCCTATAGCAATTTAAGCATTTGACAAAGCCAATGAAAATATGATTTATCTTGAAAAAAAGAGCAATATAAATATTTACAGTAAAATTAATTAAAATAAAATGAAGAAAAAAATCAAATATTATAAATATCAAATATCGGAGAAATTGATATTCAACATTTTGAGTAAACATTTTTTCATCCCAAAATTTGTTTGTTTTGAGAATTATATTCAGTTTCTGTACAAATGTCCAACTCCACTATCAACTACAAGCTTTGGCCAACTGTATGATTTGAGAATCCAAAATCATAAAATAAGGAGAGCATGATTGACATAGTAAATGCATTAAAAAATCAATCTGCAATTTAGCTAATGGCCAAGCATGCTTAACCTGTTCCGTTCACCTGAATGAAAATCAAGCAAGTTATTTTAAGCCGAACATTAACTCTTAGTTTTGGCGACTTCCGTGTCTTATTCATACAGATGTACTTAATTCTAAATTAAGCACACAGATTTAATAAAACAAATTTATCATTAAGTAAAAGAAGTTTTGAATCAAAATCAACTTGGCCAGGTCACTGCAAATTGCTAGATCCCCAAATCCCTTTGATGCTAGTTCCCAAGTGCTCTTTCACATTAACACAATCTCAAATGTTTTACCAATTTTGAGCAATCAGTCAATACATCAGCACCGATGGAAGCATATAATTGTTTCACAGTAGTAATAGACCACTTATAGCTCTAAAAAGAATTGGGTCGCAAGTGATATAAAAGGCCAAAATGACTGCTACTTTATGTCATTCAAGAATCGAGCCTTCCATATTGCACTCCTGAGATTCTTTGCATCATTTCCAAATCCCGAACACCTAAGGCCACTAAGGACAGCATCTTGAGCAGAAGAAAGCACATCAATGCCCTTCTTCAAGCACCTCCATAAGAATTTAGATGCAACGTGAAATCTCCCTACTTTACATAAACTGTGCAGCAAAATTGAGTATGTGAAAGAATCTCTTGTTTTCATCATATTGAATACACTCAGGGCATGATCTACCTGCCCAGCTTTGCACAAACCATCAATAAGACAATTGAAAGCTACCAATTTCATGCTAATGCCATTTATTTCCATTGCACACAAATAATTCCTAGCAGAACTAACATCACCTAATTTGCAGAATGCATCTACCAATGTCGAATATGTATATTCATCACTTTGCAAACCAGCTTATTCAATCTCATTCAACAATTGTACTGTCTTGTTCATATTTTTTTCCTTGCAATAAACATAAAGTAGAACATTATAACATGCCAGATCAATCCCAATACCATTATTAAGCATTTGTCTGCTGAAATTATATGCATCTTCAATAGCACCCCTCTTGACCAAGGCACTAATAATAGAGCAATATGCAAACACTTCTGATGCATATCCTCTGCTTATCATTTCCAAGAAGATATCTAAGCCTTGCTCAAACTTTCCAGACTTGAGCAAGCTTTTCATAACTGTAGTATATGTTATAGCATTAGGAACTATGTCTGATTCTTTTATCTCCTTGAAAATCCTACTTACATAACCGAGCTTACCAGATTTAAAGAACCCATGAAGCATTGTGTTATATGTAATGATCTCCGGAGAGAAACCAAATTTTGGCAGTCTCCTAAATGTCATGATAGCACCGACTGATTTTCCAGATCTGAAATATCCATTAATTAATATGTTATATGTCACGATATATGGGGAGATATTTCTTGAACTCATGTCAGAAAATATCTGAAGGGCTTCCTCTGGACACCCACAGTTAAACAAACAGTGCATCAATGTATTGTAGCTCCACTCATCAGCTCCTATTCCAATTTTTGACATTTCTTCAAATAGATGCTGGCAATAGGAAGACAGATTATATCTACTGGCCCCAGCCATAAGGGAGTTGTATGTAATCACATTAGGTTTACTCCAGTTTCTCTCATTCTTCAAATAAGCAAATATGCCTGATATAAACCCACAAAGCGACAATATGCTGCAACTAGTGTATTGTATATTACGACATCCAGAAGGCAACCTAGCCGTATTCCAACAATAACAACAGACTCAGCCTTATCCAACTTACTAGTCTTACATAGTGAAGCAATACATATGTTCAGCAACTGAGTTGAAAATCCGCCCCGCATTCTTTAAAATATCATGTCTTATGCAGTTCTATCATCTACATATAAACATAATATGCCTGGTGTAAGTGTCATGACTAAAATTTCAACTCTAAGAAAATGCATAGAATACTAAATTATGCCTGCTATTTTCAGAAGTTTCAAGAAAAAATATTGAGTGCTATTTGACAGTGAAGCATGGACAGAAGGTCATTTGAAATTAATGATTTAAGAAACGCCTTCATCATTGCCATGGCCCAAATAGAGAAATCATAATATCTAGGCAGTATAGACGGATGGCAGAAATATATATATAAAATGCGATCAATGTCAAAGAACGAAGAATATTGGTAAAAGAGATGAGCTGCCTCTAAATGAGATTTTTGAAGTTGAACTTTTCGATGTATGGGAAATTTATTTCCATAGGTTCGTTTCCTACATCAAAATTAAATAACTATATCTTGGTAGTTGTCAAGTATGTTTCAAAGTGGGTAGAGGCAATTTCTTGTGGAATAATGATGCTAGAACCATGATGAAATTCCTTAAAGAAAATATTTTAACAAGATTTGGAACCCCTTATGTTCTGATTTGTGATGGTGGCAAATATTTTGTAATAGACAACAAGAAATCTTGTTAAAAAATTATGAGGTAAAACACAAGGTGGGAGTTGCCTATCACCCACAAACAAGTTGTCAAGTGGAAGTTTCTAATAGAGAGTTAAAGTAGATTTTGGAGAAAACTGTGAATCAAAATAGAAAAGATTGCTCCTCCAAATTAGATTACACCCTATGGGTTTATAGTACTGCTTTTAAGACTCCTCTGGGAATGTTCTCTTATAAACTTGTCATCTACCAGTTAAGCTAGAACATCGAGATATTTGGGTTTTCCAAAAGTTGAATTTTGATTTCAAACAAGCAGGGAAGCGAAGAGTGCTGCAGCTAAATGAGTTAGACAAAATTAGATTAAAGCTTATGAAAGTGCTAGAATTTATAAGAAAATACAAATATATGGCATGACAAAATGATAAGGCATAGAAACTTTAAACCAGGAATGAAGGTATTGTTATATAACTCTAGATTGAAGTTATTTCCAGGAAAATTGAAGTCCATGTGGTCGGGACCTTTGTCAAATTGGGTTGCCTCCCACATAGCCCTTGGTTTAATGTCCTCTGCCTTTTTATTTGCTTATTTTTCTCTTTAGTTACTTATATTTTTTTGAGTCATCCATCTCCTATGTAATTTTTCACTTATACTCAATGAAACTAATATTATCACTTGTTGGAAGTTTACATCTTTTTATAATTAAGTTCTAGAAATTGACTTACAAGTTATAAAATCTTCATAAATTTATTAGTTTGACATGTGAGTGTTTGGGCGAATAAGTAACCACAATGTGTTAAGGATTCAATAAAGAAACTTCTTAACCACTACCTTAACTCTTTTATCAAATCAAATAATGCAAGGAAAACAAATGTGGAGAAAAACAAGGCTCATATTTGATGATTCACTAAAATTGGGAATATGCTAGGCATCAATAGGACTTCATGAATATAATGTATGAAAATGAGATGAAAAAAAATCTCTCCTATGAAACATTGAAAAAGAAAATGAAAGGATGATAAAAAATATCTCTCCCCAAAGTGAGTGCATTACATTTCATAAGAATAAATACATATGGCATAAACTAATTTCCAAATATATCATCATTCAATACAACTTAATACGAAGCCTGAAAAATCCCCCAAACTATATTTTATATAACCATTAAAGGATATAAGGAGAAGAGTCAAAAATAGTGGGAAAGGCAGTTAAATATTGAACCAAGGGAACTTAAGATTACCCCAATCGATCATAAATATTGTTAAAACTACTTTATGTTACAAGGAGAGTTTGAAATCTGCTTCAAAATAGAGCATAATTATTTTAAAATATTTACTATTCTAAGAAGTCATAAATTGCTTACTCGAGAATGAGTAAAAATTTAAGTGTGAGCGTATGATGAACCCAATAAATATAAGAAATTTTGTGTTATAATTTATGTTTTTTTTAGAGTAGTTCTACTTCAAGTGTGTTTTTGTGGCATTTCAAAAAAGAAGAGCTCAATTTGAAATAAAACGGAAATGTGAATAAAGATGGCGCTACAGTGCGCCATAACGCCATTGTTCTCATGAGCAAGGTATTACAGTGCGTGACAATGCCCAACTCCTTGAGAGCCAGATGCTACAGCGTGTCATAGCGCTCAACTTCCCGGGAGCCAGGTGCTACAATGTGTCATAGCGCCCAACTTCCCGGGAGCCGGGCGATTCAGCGCGCCCTAGCGTCCAACTTCCCGAGAGCAAGGCGCTACAGCGCGTCGTAGAGCCCAACAAACAGAGAATTAGGTGCTACCGTGTGTTGTAGCGCCCATCGAACGAAGAGTTAGGTGTTATAGCGCACTGTAGCACTTGCCGTCAAAATGTCTTGGAAACCTGCTCCAAGACAGCATTAGGATAGCCAAACTATTTAAAAATCTCCATTTTTCTACAAAACATTAAATCCTTTTATTTCCAAGAGAATAAAGGGAATATTATTGATTGCAAATCCAGGTTTCAAAGGGGGATAATGATGGCAGCTTATGATAAGAAAGGCTGGATGAAGGATTATAAAAGAAAGGATTAAAGACTTAGTGATGGTTTTGATTTTTTGTTCTGGATAAAAGATATTTAGAAGAACTTCCTAACCCAAGAAGGAGAAGAAGGCTGCATCCATTGAGAAGAAGGATTAGCACAGGAAGTAAGGAGTAGAGAAGGAGATTGAGCTGAGAAGAGAGACATAGAGAATGCCAAAAGTTGTTCATGAGTATTGTATTCTTATTTTTTTTTTCTTGATATTTATCGTAAGAGCAATGAAAATGCTCATCATCTCTTGTAGCTTTTCTTATTTATAGTATAAACCCTCTTTGGGGAGGGTTGGGCAAAAAGCATGTAAAACTCATGATGTAATATTTGTAACTCTTCTAAATCAATTAAATGTCATTTAGATTTAAAAATGTTTGAATATTTTATTGTATGAACAAGTTGGAGAATGATAAATATTAATATATACAAGTTTTTTACTATAGATGTAAATGAAATCATCATTGAGCTTGATGCCCAAAAAGTTGTGCACTCTCGAACGTTAACGCCACAAATGGTCGTGACAACGTTTGCTATGCAAAAATAGCCCATGCACAACTTAGGACAACAGTTTGATCATTTGAGCCATGAGAAAATATAACTTAATATTATTTGAGCTACATAGCTCGGTGCGTACCTTTTGTGATTCAAACTTGATGCATGTGAGCCGAGAACCGCTTATAGAGCTCCACAGCTCACTCTTGATTTATGCGAGATTTTTGAGCGTGTTAAGCTATGGGTGATATGACATAAATCAATTTAGCTTCGCAACTCATCTCCTTAGCTAAACCAAGAATTGATGCGTGTGAGTCATATGTGAAATCAAGATCATATGATACTTAACTAAAACAGAGTATCTTATCGCTTAGACGTAAGAGATAATTTCATTAACATAAAAAACACATGGTTGTCTATGTGCCAAGATTGAACCTCGTTGAGTTCATCTCAGAACACTAGATAAGATTCCACTAACAAAACAAAGTACAAAAAATCACATCACAAAAAAATTGAAGAACACCAAATTTACGTGGAAAACTTGAAATCGGGAAAACCCCAAAGTTATACCACCACTGAAATTTCATTATAAAAATAAGAAGATTGCAAATCTCTCAACTCGCCTTCTGAAAAAAGATTGTGGCCGCCCAGGACAATTTCACGCACACACAACAATAGTCTTAACACGATATATAAATGGTAGGGCAACAATGTAAAATGATGAAAATACCCTAAAAAAAATTAAGGATCAAATAGAAAACTGAGGATCACATAGCGATCCCCTAGCGAGGTGACTGCCAAGCTTGACCAACAAAAATTGATGATGTTATCGACCATACATCCCAAACTGATCTAATCATGCTCCATAAATTAACAAAGAGAAAATCTAAATTATACAACTCCACTATCAAATTTCGAATATGAAACATTTTAAGTTTTACATGCAAACTAGATCATGGCTTTAAAAATTGCAAAAATGTGTGGGGCCCGCACACCTTTCTAAACAGTAGAACTTATGAATTAATTTTAGAGACATTTAATTTAATTAAATAAAATAATTACAAAACTTCAAACCTTCATATCTTTGCAACCATAGATCCAAACATAATTAAGTTATATCTCAAAATGCTCAGAAAAATGCAAGAATTATTTTGGTGTCATTAGTTTTTCTATTTGGTGATTAGTTTCATTAATAACATTTTAGGCTAATTAACCTTTTAAACTTTAGAAATTGATCAACACATAACTTAGTCATTTCAACTCTAAATAATATGATCCAATATATCATTTTTATCAAAAAAAAAATGCATGAATTAATAAACTGCAAGAAAATTTTAATTTCAGCGGGTAGATTTCTTAATTTAGCCTAATTACTCTAAAATTGGGTTAGTGAATATTAAGCTCATTAATTATCCAAATTTTAATTTCCAAGTCTCCAATCACTCACAAAATATAGGAAAACACATTGGTGAAGTTAAAATAATTTTTATGTAATTAATGTTACTAATCACTTATTAATCATTATAAATCATGATTAGGGCCTAGATTAATTAATTCAAGTTCAAATATAGCATACTCACTGCCATTATACTCAATGTGCTATAGGAAACCCTTAGCTTTTAATTTTGCTTGATTTAGATACCAATTAATAAAATTGGATTTTGGACCCCATCCTTAATTATCTTTTTATGGTATTTCTTGATTAGCTCATAACTAAGCTATTTTACCTCATATTTTAGCAAACTTAATATCTATAAATTCCTTAGATTGAATAGAACCTAAGTATAATATAAAATTTAAAATTTCCTAAGTAATTTTGCTAATCACCCATTAATGAGCTTAAGCCCTAATTTGAGCTCATTAGCCTTAATCCTTGGTCAAATTGGGTATTCTTAGTATCTATCTTCATATTAGATAGTATGAAACTATTTTGCATTAATAAAAATTAATTTGAAACCCTAGATCTTAAAATCTCATTTCTGACCTTTAAAGAGGGGCATTTTGGTTATTTAACCCAAGTTTTGATTTAAGTGCTCTTAGGCCTTAGAAATCTATCATTTCCCTTAAAATCTATAAATTTAATGTTAATGAACCAAGATTAGATCATTTAGACATGTTAATTTGATTTTTAGGAAAACCTTAATTTTTACTTTAAAACTCCTTAAGTAAAATTATGAATTTCATAATGTGGATTTGAACCCACATTATGCCTTCACTAATCATACCTCAATGTTAATTAAATCATTATTAATCTTAGTATTCAATTATTATAATTTTTCTAAGTCATTTTAACAAAAATTAATCCCTTAAGTAATTTTCTTTATGAAATCTTAGTAATCCCTTCCTAAGTACTTACGTAGTAGATGTAGGTTAGTATTCATTCCCTTGAATAAATGTGTTACTCAATGGAATGAATCATTGATTTAGATTTCTAGATTTATCTTTGATTATATTATCTTTTGACCTTAGTTTAAGATTAGAGATCCATCTTATTATTAAGTCTGATTTCATTTAGTAAGATTGCATTAACCTTTAGTTCATATGAGTTGCGAGAATCCTTAGATCCATAGATATTAGTGTATTTGATTAAGAAGTGTAAACCCTAATATTTTGGAGTTTAACTCTTAATCCCTTAAATCTTAATTTTCCTTAATAAAGATTGGTTTGGGTTAATAAATTCATCGATTAAGGTGAGTAATTTATTAGTTATGTGACATTGATTGATTTAAATTAGAACTTAAATAGTTCTAATTATTTTACTTTATAGGACTGTGACTCCGAGTTTATACTGAGCTTGTATAACCTTAGAATAATTAGAATGAATAAATTAAAAAATAAATGATATTATAAATTTTTGTGTAGTATTGTTTTATACTCCTTATTTTATATGCATTGTTTTCTTATTGTTTGAGTCCTTACTATTTTGGCACATTAGTTGAGATATATAATATTTGATGAATATCTTATGTTAGTTTTGAAATGCATATATCATTGGTATTAATAATCAGTAAATTCAAATAAGAAATTCAGCAGAGTGTGTCCTAATTAGTCTGCCTCTGCAATTTTATTTTTGAGATAGAATTAACTCGGATCCAATCATGAGAGAGTTTGGATGATACATGTCTGACTCTATAGTCCGTTTCAGATCTAACCATTAGTGGTCTAGATGATACATGTGGGATTTCCTATTCTATGACTATGTTAGCCAATTTTTATTATGGTAGGACTAATCTAGGAACACATCCAATTAAAATAAAATATTTTGTGATTCAGTCATTTTCAGTTCTATTATTTTAGTATAGTTCTATCCAGTTTCAGTATTTACAACTTTTATAGTATTTTACAGTACTTTCAGTATTCATGCATTTTTAGTAATTTTTTGATTTTACACATGATTTTCTATGTAAGCATGTTAGAATATTAGTTTCAGTATTGTTTTATTTATTTTGCACTTTTATCAGAAAAATCAGCATGTATAATTGATCATATATGTTTAGGATTTTTCTTTGTATTTAGTAGTTTATATTTACAACTACTTAACCTTTTTTGCAGTTTTTATTTTAGGTATATTTATTTATCTCATATTTTGCTTAAGTTATATGCATTATTTATAGCTTTTACCATTTCATTTTATGCTTTGTAGCTTCTTATTTGCTTAAGATAATTTGTGATATCATAAAACTTAATAAATCATCAGCCTAAAATGTACTTAGACGTATTGTCTAACTAAGATTATCTTTTCTTGATTGGGGCCCTAGCATATAAAAATCAACTTGTTAGTTTTAGAGCAGCTTGAGGAGTCAGATTCAAGTGAGGAGTAGGAGCATGAGGATGACCATATTGTAGCTGTTTAGATTTTTATTCCTGTTGGAGAGAGAGTTTTATTTTATTTCAGTCCTTTAGAACTGTTATTAATATCTTATAATAATTAAATTTTACACTATATATTTTTATTTCAGTACTATGTCAGTTGAGATGTATTATTCACTATATTCTTTGTTATTTCTGAAATATGATGGATGGATGTAATTTAATTCTGTCATCTTCCGTACTTTGTTTATTTATTTCCCCTGCCCATTTTGTACTCTAAATTATAATTATCCTTATATGATCATTTGAGGCACAATTGTATATATAAATAGTTGATTACTTAAACACCTTAGTAGCATTATTACTAACAAAGTAAGTGGCCTCTTAGTAGATATTTATTTTGTTAACACTAATCTGGGATTATTTCTGAGTGATGACCTATCTCGTCGCTATCTTAGGCTCCCTTTGCACAGAGTGGCGGGGCAGGGAACCACAAAATGTGTGCCTAAAGCAGAAGCTAATGAAATCATTTTTTCATTGTCGCACCTCACCTTATGGAGGCCATCATGGAATTGAAAGAATGACAGCCAAGGCTTTGCAATCAGGTTTTTTCTGGCCATCTCTTTTTAAGGATGTTGCTGACTATGTAAGAAAATGCCATCAATGTCAAAGAACGGAGAATATTGGTAAAAGAGATGAGCTGCCTCTAAATGAGATTTTTGAAGTTGAACTTTTTGATGTATGGGGAATTGATTTCATAGGTCCTTTTCCCACATCAAAATTAAATAACTATATCTTGGTAGTTGTTAAGTATGTTTCAAAGTGGGTAGAGGCAATTTCTTGTGTGAATAATGATGCTAAAACCATGATGAAATTTCTTAAATAAAATATTTTAACAAGATTTGGCACCCCTTAAGTTCTGATTTGTGATGGTGGCAAATAGTTTTGTAATAGACAACTAGAAATCTTGTAAAAAAATTATGAGGTAAAATACAAGGTAGGAATTGTAACGACCCAATGTCGTTACTTTTCAAATTAGGTCAAAACCCGCCTCAGGCATCAGGACCTCGGGGAATTTTAAATTATGGCAAAACAAAAATACCCTTAGAAAAGAATAATTTTTAAAATCAAAGTGCCCTAATTTGGGAGAAATTCGAATAACGGAAGCTCCCACTTTATTTTCAGAATTATTTAAATCCTAAAAATCAAAACATTGAAATACGTGTCGGAATTCATCGATTTCAATGTCGTTGTGTTAAGTATATTATTTAAAGGCTGCTCGAGAAGTTTCATGAAATTCTGAGCGCCGGATTTATTGTGGTTAATTTCTGAAGTTTTCGAACTTCAGAAATTAATTAAAAATAAAATATTTGTCCGAATCGAAAATTTTCGGCGCGAGGGTGTTCGTCATGTCGTAACACACCTCGGTGCCAAGTTTCGTTATATTTGAACACTGAACGGCAGAAAAATGAGAATAATTTAACTTTAAGTATTTATTTTTTTTTTTTTTCATTTTCCTATTTTTTCTTCTCCCCCCCCCCCTTCGCCCCCCCTGCTCCCGCGTCGCTCCCGTCAGGGATTCTGGCGCGGAACCTTCCACGCCAGGGAGGGCCGCCTGTGCCTATTTTGGCGCAGGCTGGTCGGCCCACCTGGCCGACCCCCTCAGCCAGCCCTCTCCTCTACATAAGCCCTCCCCCCCTTCCTTCTCCTCCCTCACATAGCCCCTCTCCTCCTCCAAACCCTAGACAGCAGCTAGCCAGCCCTCTAATCCCCCTCCTGCAGCCCCTCCTCCCCCTCACAGTAGCCAGCCAGCCCTCTCCTCCCCCTCCTGCAGCCCCTCCTCCCCCTCACAGCAGCCAGCCAGCCCTCTCCTCCCCCTCCTGCAGCCATCCTCCCCCTCACAGCAGCCCAGCCAGCCTCCCTTCCCCACGGCAGTCCCCTCTAGCAGCTCTAGCGGCCACCGACAGCTTCCGGCAGCCTTCAACGGCTACCAACAGCCTTCAACAGCCACCAACAGCCCTCGGCCAGCCCTCAACTAGCTGCCCAACCACCCCATTTCGGCCAACAACCCGGCCAGCAACCCACTCCGGCCTCCCTCCGCTTTCCGGCAATCCTAATTTTAAGGTAAGTTGATAAATTTAAAAGATAGAAAAAAAAAAAGAAGAGAAAACAGGAGAAATTTACAAGTTCTTTTAATACTTATTATTATGATAATAATGAAGATATAATATTGTTATTCACATTAATATGGTTTTCATTAATTAATAATGAAAACTATATACATATGTTATGAAATGACTATAATTTTAGCTCAAGCATTTTCTTTTTTTATTTCTATTACATTCTTTCATTCCTATATTACTGTTGTCATTAAAATAATGATAACAATAATATTGTATCAAATATGATTTCTATCCTCAGCAAATTAATAAATGTTATAATAAATATTACTGTCATCGCAGTACCTTAAAGATCCGTCTTCAATCATATTAAGAAAGCGAAAGAATGACATAATCAAAATGGAAATAAATGTTACTCCTAAAAATATTAGCTGAGAGCTAATTTAAAAATATCCAAAACCTAAATGCAGATTGAGCGAACTGTCACTCATTCGAACTGTCGAACTGTTGAACTTTCGAACTTAAGGAACAAAGTACCAGATATTTTTTATTACTTCTGTTTAAATATGCTTTTTCTGCTTAGCATCGCACAAGTTTGATAAAAGTGCTTTTTAAAGTCACATAAAATGATATATGAATAAGTTTGGATAAGTGAGAAGCAAGGGTTCCATGTTGCTTTATACTTTTTGTCTGATCAAACAACCACTAGGACGGGGTTGTCCGACATCAGGAGTCATAAGGAGCCTATACTGATAAGCCTTTGAGGGGGCTGGTATAGAGGGAAGTTGATATATGTAACACAAAAATGACCCCCCTTTTCCTCGATTTTGTACTTGCCCAATAAAATCATATTTTGCCTCAGATATCAAGCGCTAGAAATTCTGTATTTATTTTTGTGACTATAATTATTTCTATGCTAAGTTTCAAGTACAATTGAAATAGGTTTGCAGGGATAAATCTGTACAACTTTTATTTCCTGTCAAATATTGATTATTTTGCTTATTATTTAACATTTGTAAAGATGACATCTATCAGTACTTAGTTTCACAACTAACTGGTTTTCGAATGCCCGCACTTTTGAAACGTGCCCAGATCAGGAGTTCATCCTCGAGGAAAGGTGCTAAAGAACTAAGCAGTGCTGATACTGCTACCTGCTGATCCACCGCTTTCTTTTTGACTCTATCTACTTTTAAAAAGTCTGTAATTTTTCTTTTATTTTAATCTATGTACGCAAGACTCGTGAATTACTGAATAAATAAGTTATGTTTGATGTCTATATATTTGTCTCTTAAACCACTCAATATGATCCTAAGGCTAGAGGACTTGTCATTGCTTGTTGTTGTTGCTATTGCTATTCCACAAGCAAACCGGTGCTGGATTAGCTCCCGTTGACCCGGCATCGGGTCCTTACAGTTGGTATCAGAGCAGGATTGAGTTTAAGCTTAAGAGATAATATATAAAAGTTAAATTATAATTCACTTTGAGAATAGAGAAGGATAGCATAAATCTAAGTAACTGAAGCTTTCAACCTTTAGGCAAAAAGATGGATTCGGATGAAGGATTTTTGAGCACACCATCAGAAACCCCAATTAAGGCACCTATATCTTTAAAAGTTTCAGGAAGTACCAATGACCGCTTCATGGAAGCCGTCTTAGAGCTCCTAGCAAATCAAAAGAAAGCTGCTTTAGCAAACTCCGTTCAATCACCTCAAAAGCATCATTCTGAGGGAATCCTTCAATCTTTTCTCAAATTAAATCCGTCAGTATTTCATGGGACTACTTGTCCTATGGAAGCAGAAGACTGGCTGAGAGAGATAGAAAAGACACTAGAAAGTATGGAGTATCCAAGTGAAAATGCTGTGCGTGTGACTCGCTACCTATTTAAAGGCGAAGCTGACCGTTGGTGGGAATCTGTCGTCAACACCGATTTCACTAACATAGAATTGAAGAATATAAGTTGGGAAGCATTTTTAGAAGCTTTCCGAGCCAAGTATGTCCCGCAAGTTGCCCAAAGCATCATGGAGAACCAATTCATGAAATTGGTTCAGGGTAGCAACTCCGTGGCCAACTATGAGGCCGAGATCACTAGATTGTTAAGGTATGCTCAGAACCTGATAAGTACAGAAAAAGCAAGGTGCAACTGCTTTCTATCAGGGATGAAAGACACCCTTCGTTGGAGCTTGCTTCCATTGAGACATGCTCGTTTCTCTGAACTTTTAGAATGCGCCTTAATCATGGAACACGAAGAGAATAGCAAGCTTTCTAGCAACACAGGTCAAGGGAAGAGGCAGGATCATCCTACAAAGGACCAAGGGAAATTCAAAAGACAACAACACAACCCACCTGCCAAAATATTTCAGCTAACTTCTGAGAATTTTGGACAATGTATGAGAGGAGATTGCCGGAGACATCATCCCTACGGCAAGTGCTACCATGATGGCAGAATGTGTTATCAGTGCGGCAAGCCCGGCCACCAAATTCGGGATTGTCGATCCGTAAGAACGATAGATGGAGTAACCATCATAAGAAGCACAAACACCACACCTGCTGTAACCTCGTTTCATGCCCAAACAAGAGGAGCCGCCCCAGAACCAGCCAACGCCCCAAGGCCACCAACTTCATCAGCATCCAACCAAAGAAAAAGACCCGCACCTCGTAACTCTGCTCCCGCAAGAATTTACACGCTCACTCCAGTCTTAGCACCTGGA
The DNA here is from genome assembly GCA_016760335.1 of Gastrodia elata. Taxonomy (NCBI): domain Eukaryota; kingdom Viridiplantae; phylum Streptophyta; class Magnoliopsida; order Asparagales; family Orchidaceae; genus Gastrodia; species Gastrodia elata. The sequence goes on from CM028673.1 coordinate 17,285,176, forward strand.
GACAACGATGTAGTATCAAGTATTTCATTTTTTTCTCGTTCTTTTTCTCTTTTGCACTTATATTAGTACGAAATGCTCATAATTCATATTTAGGCACATTATTCATTAATAGCGTATATGTGACACCTTATTTGATATGGGGGCAAGTCACTCCTTCATATCAAAAAAACTTGCAACCACACTAGAACTACCATCCTTCAATTTGGCAACAACACTAAAAATTGGGTTACCTTCTGGAGCTAGCATGGAGGCTCAGAAATTCTGTATTTTTAATATTCCCATTAAAGGCAAATTATTCAAGGCTACGTTAGTCATTCTACCAATCACCAACTTTGATATTATTCTAGGGATGGATTGGTTAGGCAATCATGATGCTATAATCAACTGCCAGAAGAAAAAGATCACAATCAAAAGCGGTAAAACATCAACAGTATTTATAGGAAGACAAAGCCTGTTAGCTTCTCTAATTAACCCAATAAAAGCAAGAAAATTGATTCAGAAAGGATGCAGCGCATACTTAGTAACTATGATGGAAGAAAGAAAGGAAGTTGTGCCTTTATCAGAAACGCACATCGTTCGAGATTTTGAAGATGTATTCCCAGAAGATTTACCTGGGCTACCACCCGTAAGAGAAATCAGGTTTTTAATAGAACTAGTTCCAGGGACCCAACCCAAGTCAAAATCACCATACCGTATAGCACCAAAAGAGCTCCAGGAACTAGACCAGCAACTTCAAGAGCAAACCAGCAAGGGATTGATTCGACAAAGCATGTCCCCCTGGGGAGCCCCAATACTCTTTGTTAAAAAGAAAGACAGATCTATGCGTATGTGCATAGATTATAGAGACCTCAACAAGGTAACAGTGAAAAACAAATATCCTCTACCCCGCATCGATGACCTCTTTGATCAACTAGCTGGAGCCAAAATATTTTCCAAGATCGATTTAAGGTCTGGATACCACCAGATGCGAGTCAATGAAGAAGACGTCCCCAAGACTGCATTTAGAACTCGCTTCGGACACTATGAGTTCTTAGTCATGTCATTTGGACTCACAAACGCACCTTCTATCTTCATGGATTTAATGCAAAGAATACTCCGGCCCTTCCTCGATAAATTTGTGACAGTCTTCATCGATGACATCTTAAATTATTCCAAGTCTATGGAGGATCATGAGATTCATTTGAAAGCTGTATTGGGAACTCTTAGGGAGCATCAATTATTTGCCAAGTACTCAAAATATAAGTTTTGGTTGGACTCAATAGCATTTTTAGGGCATGTAGTAAATGCTGAAGGAATCAAAGTAGACCAAAGAAAGATCAGTACCATACAAGATTGGCCCCAACCATCATCAGTGTCTGAAATTCGTAGCTTCTTAGGACTTGCAGGATATTATCGAAAGTTTGTCAAAGGATTCTCAAATCTGGCCAAGCCATTAACTCAACTGACTCAAAAGGCAACACCATTTGTATGGAGTCAGGATTGCGAAGAATCATTTCTAAAATTAAAGCAAGCCCTCACTACTGCACCTGTCCTGATCCTACCTCAAGAAGGGAAGAACTACAAGGTTTACATGGATGCTTCTTTAACAGGACTAGGGTGTGTCCTCATGCAGGACAACCACGTCATTGCTTACGCTTCAAGGCAATTGAAGACTCATGAAAAGAACTACCCTGTTCATGATTTAGAGCTAGCCGCAATTATCTTTGCCTTAAAAATTTGGAGGCACTATCTTTATGGAGTAAAGTGCGAGATCTTTACAGGCCATCAGAGTTTAAAATACATCTTCACGCAGAAAGAGCTAAACTGTCGTCAAATGAGATGGTTAGAACTACTCAGCGACTATGATATGGATATTCAATATCATCTTGGTAAAGTTAACTTGGTCGCAGATGCTTTGAGTAGAAAGGAAATATTGAGTACTTTGATCTTAGCAAGTCCATTTGAAGAAGATTTCCATAAGCTTAATATAAGACCCATTATTAAAGATCAGTTAAATGAATTGCTTAATATTAATACTGCAGGACCTACCTTCGTGCAAAGCATTTTGGATGCTCAAAAAGTCAGCGAGGAATACCCCAAGCTAAAAGCAGAAATAGAAGATGGTCGCATAACAGAGTTGCAGCTGCGAAAAGGAATTCATATTTATAATGGTAATAGAATCTGGGTCCCGAATAATTCGCACATTCGAAATCAGATATTAAAGGAAGCCCACAACTCAGGCTATATAGTACACCCCGAAAGCAACAAAATGTATCAAGATCTAAAGATAGCCTTCTGGTGGCCTGGACTCAAAAGAAAGATAGCTGAATTTGTGGCTAATTGCCATGTTTATAGCATAGTCAAAGCAGAGCACCAACGACCTGGTGGACTCTTGCACCCACTAGAAATCCCATAGTGGAAATGGTCAGACATCTCTATGGATTTCATAATGGGTTTGCCAAAAGAAAAATCAGGAGCAGATGCCATTTGGGTCATAGTTGACAGATTAACAAAGTCAGCCCACTTTATCCCAATAAAGCAAACAGACTCCGTGGAGAAATTAGCAAGATTATATATTATGGAGATCGTCAAATTGCATGGAATTCCTAAGACTATAATCTCAGATAGAGATGGCAGATTTACTTCTCGATTTTGGCAAGCAATACACAAAGATTTGGAAACTATCTTAGCCATGAGCACGGCCTTCCACCCTCAAACGGACGGGCAAACTGAGAGAGTCAACCAAGTGCTCGAGGATCTCTTACGTTTATGCTTGTTAGACTTTGGTGGAAATTGGGAGAAACACCTCCCACTTGTAGAATTTGCTTATAATAATAGCCACCAGTCAAGCATTAGAATAGCCCCTTATGAAGCCTTATATGGAAGAAAGTACAGTACTCCTCTAGCCTGGACACAAGTTGGAGATGTACAAATTTACGGATCTGAGTTAATTGAAGAAACAAACGAAAAGATAAGGCTAAATAAGAGCAGAATTGTGGCAGCCCAGGACCGACAAAAGAAATACTTAGACGCAAGACACTGGAGGCAAGAATTTCATATTGGGGATTGGGCTTATCTAAAGGTTAGCCCTATGAAAGGAATTCATCATTTTGGAGTGATTGGAAAGTTGAGTCCCAGATATGTTGGACCCTTCGAAGTAATTGCAAAAATTGGAAGTTTGGCTTATAAACTTAAACTTCCTGAAAGATTTACAGCCGTGCACAACATATTCCACGTTTCAACACTCCGCAGATGCCTCCAGGAATCCACTCAGCAAATTTCAGACTCAACAGTTGAAATTCAACCTGATTTGACTTATATTGAAAAACCTCTTAAAATTATTGAGAAAGACCGCAGAAAGTTAAGAAGCAGAACGATCTCAATGATCAAAATTCAATGGCATAACCATACTGCGAAAGAAGCCACGTGGGAAAGAGAAGTCGATATGCGAAGAAAGTATCCAGAGCTATTTCTGAATTAAGGTACCTCAAAGCTCCCTCTAAGACCTTATTTGTTTTATTCTCGATGTCGATAACGACATCATTTTTAAGTAGGGGAGTTTGTAACGACCCAATATCGTTACTTTTCAAATTAGGTCAAAACCCGCCTCAGGCATCAGGACCTCGGGAAATTTTAAATTAGGGAAAACAAAAATACCTTTAGATAAGAATAATTTTTAAAATCAAAGTGCTATAATTTGGGAGAAATTCGAATAACGGATGCTCCCGCTTTATTTTCAGAATTATTTAAATACTAAAAATCAAAACATTGAAATACGTGTCGGAATTCATCAATTTTAGTGCCGTTGTGTTAAATATATTATTTAAAGGCTACCCGAAAAATTTCATGAAATTCTGAGCGCCGGATTTATTGTGGTTAATTTTTGAAGTTTTCGAACTTCAGAAATTAATTAAAAATAAAATATTTGTCTGAATCGAAAATTTTCGGCGCGAGGGTGTTCGTCATGTCGTAACACACCTCGGTGTCAAGTTTCGTTGTTTTTGGACGCCGAACGGCGGAAAAATGCGAATAATTTATCTTTTAAGTATTTTTTTTTTAATTTTCATTTTCCTATTTTTTTCTTCTCCCCCCCGTTCGCCCCCTGCTCCCGCGTCGCGCCCGACAGGGCTTCTGGCGCGGAACCTTCTACGCCAGGGAGGGCCGCCTGCGCCGTTTTTGGCGCAGGCTGGTCGGCCCACCTGGCCGACCCCCTCAGCCAGCCCTCTCCTCTACATAAGCCCTTTCCCCCTTCCTTCTCCCTCACACAACCCCTCTCCTCCTCCAAACCCTAGACAGCAGCCAGCCAGCCCTCTCCTCCCCTCCTGCAGCCCCTCCTCCCCCTCACAGTAGCCAGCCAACCCTCTCCTCCACCTCCTGCAGCCCCTCCTCCCCCTCACAGCAGCCCAGCCAGCCTCCCTTCCCCACGGCAGTCCCCTCTAGCAGCTCTAGCGGCCACCGACAGCTTCCGGCAGCCTTCAACAGCCACCAACAGCCCTCGGCAGCCCTCAGCCAGCCGCCAAACCACCCCATTCCGGCCAACAACCCGACCAGCAACCCACTCCGGCCTCCCTCCGCTTTCCGGCAATCCTAATTTTAAGGTAAGTTGATAAATTTAAAAGATAGAAAAAAAAAAGGGAAAGAGAAAATAGGAAAAATTTTTAAGTTGTTTTAATACTTATTATTATGATAATAATGAAGATATATTATTGTTATTCACATTAATATGATTTTCATTAATTAATAATGAAAACTATATACATATATTATGAAATGACTATAATTTCAGCTCAAGCATTTTCTTTTTTTATTTCTATTACGTTCTTTCATTCCTATATTATTGTTGTCATTAAAATAATGATAACAATAATATTGTATCAAATATGATTTCTATTCTCAGCAAATTAATAAATTATATAATAAATAGTACTGCCATCGCAGTACCTTAAAGATCCGTCTTCAATCATATTAAGAAAGCGAAAGGACATAATCAAAATAGAAATAAATGTTACTCCTAAAAATATTAGCTGAGAGCTAATTTAAGAATATCGAAAACCTAAATGCAGATTGAGCGAACTGTCACTCATCGAACTGTCGAACTGTTGAACTTTCGAACTTAAGGAACAAGGTACCAGCTAATTTTTATTATTTCTATTTAAATATGCTTTTTCTGTTCAGCATCGCACAAATTTGATAAAAGTGCTTTTTAAAGTCGCATAAAATGATATATGATATATGAATAAGTTTGGATATGTGAGAAGCAAATGTTCCATGTTGTTTTATACTTTTTGTCTGATCAGACAACCGTTAGGACGGGGCTGTCCGACATCGAAAGTCATAAGGAGCCTATACTGATAAGCCTTTGAGAGGGCAGGTATAGAGGGAAGTTGAGATATGTAACACAAAAATGTGGAGAAGTGCCATTAAAGATTTTCTTTTGTTAGAACTATGTGTAGCTTGATTCCTTTGGAATGATACGCAGACAACCAAGTTGGTACAATTGTTATATTAGATAACATCTAGTTTCAGCTCTCATATGGCCTAATGAGATATGAGGTGGAGAATTGTTAATTTGAAAAAGAAGTTGATGTGGTTTAAGATCATCCAAATGGAGCAACAGACACACAGGTGCTGCTCCAGGCGCCCAACAGACAGAGGGCAGGCTCCCAAGCGAGCTCTAGGTGCCCCATTGACAGAGCACCAGACGCGCCAAGGCGCACGGTATTTCAGACCCAATTTTTAGACCCTATAAATTTGCTTGTAGCCTATTTTAAGGCATCCCAACTTTGTAAAATCATGATTTGTGCTGTGTGACGGCTGGAAATGAAGAAAAGTCCATTCTTGAGGGCTTTGATGATGGTTTTGAGACCCTAATTGTATTATTCTTTCGGTATAGTAAATTTTTGCTCATCTCTTCCCATTGGCGTATGTGCTTACATCGAACCACGTAAATTCTTGTGTTATGCTTGTGCTTGGATTGTGCAATTTTTTTTTGTTTTGTTCTTGTTTGGTCTGTGATCTTCCACGTTCTTCGATTCTAACAAATCATTCTTTAAATCTGAGAAAAGCATTAGTCTCTTATACTATTTTGATGCTTTATTACAAACAGTTTTATTATTAAAAATGTCTTTTTAATTTTATTATATCCTCTTTCGTGTTTGTAGAATTCAATTATTTGTGTACACGTTAAAGTGAAGACATGCATAAAGGAGTTTCAAAAGTAGAGTTGAAGAAGAGTGCAACTTCAGGTTAGTCACATTTTTATATTCTTATGAAATCTACGTACAAATGATGCGCCATTTCATTTCATTTTTTTTTTCTATTTTCTTGAAATGCTTTAATATTTACTACAAAGGCAGCATATCTTCTCAATTTTAATTTATGCTTTTTCTAGATGATGATTTTGGCAAGGATTTTTTCAACTCTTGGAAATCAGCAAAATTGGGAAATGATTCAATGGATTTTGACGTGGAAACAATCCCTAAGAATAAAAAGACTAATTTTAAATTCGACGAACTGTGAGTCATTTGCTCAATAGATATTTTTATTCGTTATTATTATAAAATAAAAACTCGTACCATCACAGGCAATTCGGATGACTTCATCTTTGTTGCTTTGTCAAAATATTACGTTAATATACACGGACACCTAATGTTATCTCCTTTTTCCCAGTGATAACTTCGACCTCAGTGGGAACTTTGACAAACTGTCCTCCTTCAAGTTAGATGTGCCTGATCTTGATTTCTCTGGCCCGTCTAAGAAAACTGAGAAGACAAATGAGAAGTCTTCTAAAGAACTTGCCATAGGAAGAAAGGAATCAACAGATGATAAATTTTCTTTTGATTTTGATTTCAACGGGTATGCTTCTTTAACTGTGGATAGCAATCCGCATATTCTTTCAAATGTTATTGTTAATGGCTTAGGTGTATTTATTGTAAACAAATTCGAAGGCATATTCACGCATTTTTACTGAATTTGATTCTATTGTAACAGTTTTGATCTTGATTCAAATTCTCCAGAGGATAAAAAGCTTAACAATTTTTCTAACAAAAACATACCAGAAGACTCTTCTAAGCATGAAAAAAATCAAGAGTCGAGTGATAATAACTCCACAAGCACCAATATATGGAAAGGTTCATGGCTTGTGCAGTTCTTATGTTTATATATTTTTACTTTTGAAATTTCTTAATATAATATGAAGTTCATATTTTTTTAATATTTCAGATCAGCAGACTGATCTTACTCATAAAACAGAGGTTTCTATAGCCAAAGGAGTTGCTGTTCCAGAAGATAATGAGAAGAAAACTTGTGTTACTTTGGCACAGAGAGAACATTCTCATGGGAATTACTTGGCTAAGGAAAATTCTGATAACAACCAAAATTTCTGCCTTCAGTCATTTTCTGGTGATGGCTCAGCAGAAGTAGGTCATTCAGAAATCCAGAGAGATATTGCTTTTTCGGATGCTGCTAAATTAAGAACAACAAAGGAAAAACTTGTTTTGATGCAGCCGATCAGCACTTCACCCTCAAGTAGTTCAAGCCCTGTGGATTCCTATAATTTAGGATGTTGGACAAAAGCAAGCAAGAAAGAATTAACAAATCATGGCAACGAGCTTCAAAAACATCAGAACCAAGACCCATTATCCCGATTAGCTGGAAGTGTCACTAGTTCAGTACAAATAAGAAAAGACATTTATAACTCCGTTGGCCAAAAAAAATCTATTGAGGGAGTTAAAAATATTGATGAGAAGCAGAATTTATGCCAAAACCTAACGCTACCACCTGAAAAACAGAATTCACACCAAAATCTTATGCTGCCATCATTGAAGAGGTATCAGATTTCATTTCAGGCCCGTCCATTACTTTATTATGTTTCATTCATGAATGCTCTTGAAGATCTAGTTATTTCGTTTAATATGTTAAATGGCCAAGATTATACTTTTTTGTCATTTTAAGTTGTGTGCATTATATTTAAATTGATTCAGTTTATTAAAACATTAGAATGCTAGTTGTAGAGAAGACGGAATCTGATGCAGATGGAATGAATGGCTCATTCAGATTTATTGGATGTTATAGTGTCTATTATTGTTTTGCTCAATGAAATGGATATCATGGTTTACACAGCGATAAACCTTTTGGGGGACTAGCAAAGCTGCGTGGGTTAATGAGCATTGGCCTACAGTTAAAAACCTTCAATAAGTTGGAAGATACTAATCCCCAGCAGTCGCCTGCATTTCTATCAAAACCAATTAATTCCACATTGGTGGCCAGAACAAAGAGTGCTCATGCAACAACCATTAATGAAACCAGGTGAATTTTAACTTTCTTTCAATGTATCTAGATCTAAAGTTTGGATTTTAAATGAATATACTTTGTTGAAGGATTCATGATAAGTAATATTTAACATGGTAATGGTAAATCTTAAGGTTTTTAAATATTCATGTTTTGGCTATTCAGGGAGGCGAAATAATGCTATATATAATATCACAGTGTTTCATTAGTGACTCTATCATAAATAAGTTTGTGGTCTTTGGCATTGCTTGTCTGCCTAAATAGGCTTATTATAGCACTTGCCCTTTTTTGTTTTTTTGAACAAAGTCTGTTTTATGTTCCTTATATGATCTGTAATTTGCTTCTCACGTTCATTCAATATTTACGTTTGTCAGCTTTTAAATGAGATGTATCCTTCAGTGAGTGATAAAATATGGCTTTCATGCATTGATTTGCTTACTTCATACATATGCAATTGGATTTATGTTTTGTTGATGATAAGTATTTTATATCGGCTATCTGCTTTGATATTATTAATCATGACCTTTCTTTTCAACTTTCGGAAAGGAGTTTGGATTATTCGACTTTAAAAAGTTGCATAAGATTCAATTAAAAGTGATGTTATGATAAAATGATGCAACAGAACATCAAATTTTTTAAATTTTATTTTTCTTTCACAATGTGTTGTGACATAAAATGTATTTTGTTATAATAAATTTTAATAATATTCTCTTTACTTCAAAGTTTGAAGTTCAAATTCTAACTTAAACTCAATTTTCTCATGACCTTTCCTTTCAACTTTTTTTGAAAGAAGTTTGAATTATTCGGCATTAAACAATTGCAGAAAATACAATTGGAAGTGATATCATTAGAAAAATGATGCAACACAATATCAAGTTTTTTTTTTTTCTTTCACAATGTGCTGTGACATAAAATATATTTTGTTATAATAAATATTAATGATTATTAAACTCTAAAATTTGAAGTTCAAATTCAAATATTAAACTCTAAAATTTTTGGAGGAAAGGAATAATAGGAAGAATTGTCAAATTAGAATTTCAAAAATTAAATATTCAAATCTTAAATTTGATAATTTTTAATTATTGAAGTAATTATTGATTGTTTGCAATTGAGAACGGGGATATTAAATTTACATTAAGTGTGAGTGGCATCACTTAGATGCAATGCAGAGGCATCATGCTTTGAGCTTGCTCTTTGTGAGTTTGACAAATTTTAATTTTTTTAGAGTGTTATTGCAATTGTAGACATATTGTGCATCTTCATCATCAAAGCCTAAGGCAAGGTCTTGTAGGACTCAAATTCTTTCAAAATTATTGGGATACTTGTGGGTGTAATATTTATATTTTAGAATTGCAAAAGACATGCTTATTAATAGAGAATCTAATTTTTTATAAAATGTTTGCATTATTAAGAGATTCGCTTGGAATTCGTGATTGGAGTTGTATGGATTTAAAATTTCGTGTCTCCATCACCATAGATTCTTGAAGGTGAGAAAATTATCACAAAAGGGAGGCTATTTGTAGGGATACACTATATAAATTCTTATTAGATGGAAATATCAACCCCCAACTGAGGATATATTGTTATACTGGGAGGATTTAAACAAGATTGCCAAATTCTAAACATTATAGAAATATAAAAAATGTTCAAATATGATTATTAAAGATTTTTTTGTTGGCGGTATAATTATAAAATTGCTTTTCATATAATTTTTGCTATTATACATGCATACATACAAATGCAAAACATAAACAATATACTATTTGAATAATTAATTTATAAATTAAAAATACTGAACTAATAATAATATTCTACTAAATATTTCTAATATCATTATAAAATGAGTAAAAATATAATTATATTTGTATTATTTTAAAATATAACTAAATTAAATAGTATAAACTATGTTATATAAAATATAAAGCAATAACTATAATAAGCATACATTAATATTAAAAAAATAAATAATATACAATACTAAAATATTTTTAACCTAAATAACTGTATGACTTCAAACTGGAAACTTTATATGCTATATGTTCATTCGATATCATGTACCTATATAGTCTTTTTCTTATTTGTGACAAAGAGTTGATTATATCTCAAACAATTTTGCATTTCTATGCCTTAAATCTTTTAATAATTAATGGAAAAGCTTCCATCTTGGAAGATATTACTAATTATCATTTGTGATCTTGTTATGATTTGATGGTAATGTATAATCTTATTTTGGGGGTTGTAATTTGTATTTGTACATATATTGTCAAGGGATTGGCTTTGGAGAAAATTAATTATGTATATATAGAGAGAGTGACATACACCCGCATGTGTATAATATTTTCTTAGGATTTTTTTTTTCCCTGAATGCTGAAATTTGAAAAATTATAAACAACAATTATTAATAAACCTTAAATAAAATTTCTTTTCCAACCACTTTAATTGTTAATAATCATTTTCCGTCAACTATATATTTTACAAAAGAATATATCTTTATGTTCACTAGCTTTCTATTTAACTTAATTAGTTACTTGAATGTATATAATGAGCATATACTGATTGATTTTTCATATAAACATTAATTGGTTAAAAGTTAGGAATGTTGATATATTCCTCACTAAGATACTAGTTTTGTCTAAATATAACATCATAGCTAGAAGTATGTAGTTCAAGTGATATTGGTGTTTGAACTAATAAAAGGAAATGATTCAATGACCAAGAATGCTATTGGGAAGACGAATCCTATAGAGGCCAAAGAAAGCTTGCAGAAAGCGGAGCTTGATGCAGTTCCATTTGCTCCACATACACCACCATTTTTCTTAGAGCATGTATCTAAGTAAACAAGTTCAAATGATGATCAAGGAGATGCTGAGGTTGAAAATGTCTAGCTGTTAGATGCAGCTTTAAGGCGTTGAAGTGAATTCTCTAACTATACACACATTTAAAGAAGAGAACCAATTTTAAATACATTTAATGAAAAAAACAAATTTGAGCTCCTATAGCAATTTAAGCATTTGACAAAGCCAATGAAAATATGATTTATCTTGAAAAAAAGTCATATAAACATTTACAATAAAATTAACTAAAATAAAATGAAGAAAAAAAATCACATGTTATAAATATCAAATATCGGAGAAATTGATATTCAACATTTTGAGTAAACATTTTTTCATCCCAAAATTTGTCCGTTTTGAGAATTATATTCAGTTTTTGTACAAATGTCCAACTCCACTATCAACTACAAGCTTTGGCCATCTGTATGATTTGAGAATCCAAAATCATAAAATAAGGAAAGCATGATTGACATAGTAAATGCATTAAGAAATCAATCTGCAATTTAGGTAAAGGCCAAGCATGCTTAACCTGTTCCCTTCACCTGAATGAAAATCAAGTAAGTTATTTTAAGCCGAACATTAACTCAAAGCTTTGACGACTTCCGTGTCTTATTCATAAAGATGTACTTAATTTTGAATTAAGTACACATTTAATAAAACAAATTTTACCATTAAGTAAAAGAAGCTTTGAATCAAAATTAACCTGGCCAGGTCACTGCAAATTGCTAGATCCCCAAATTCCTTCGCTGCTAGTTCCCAAATGCCCTTTCACATTAACACCATCTCAAATGTTTTCCCATTTTTGAGCAATCAGTCAATACATCAGCACCGATGGAAGCATATAATTGTTTCACAGTAGTAATAGACCACTTATAGCTCTAAGAAGAATTGGGCCGCAAGTGATATAAAAGGCCAAAATGACTGCTACTTTATGCCATTCAAGAATCGAGCCTTCCATATTGCACTCCTGAGATTCTTTGCATCATTTCCAAATCCCGAACACCTAAGGCCACTAAGGACAGCATCTTGAGCAGAAGAAAGCACATCAATGCCCTTCTTCAAGCACCTCCATAAGAATTTAGATGCAACGTGAAACCTCCCTGCTTTACATAGACCGTGCAGCAAAATTGAGTATGTGAAAGAATCTCTTGTTTTCATCATATTGAATACACTCAGGGCATGATCTACCTGCCCAACTTTGCACAAACCATCAATAAGACAATTGAAAGCTACCAATTTCATGCTAATGCCATTTATTTCCATTGCACGCAAATAATTCCAAGCAGAACTAACATCACCTAATTTGCAGAATCCATCTACCAATGTCGAATATGTATATTCATCACTTTGCAAACCAGCTTCTTCAATCTCATTCAACAACTGTACTGCCTTGTTCATATTTTTTTCCTTGCAATAAACATAAAGTAGAACATTATAACATGCCAGATCAATCCCAATACCATTATTAAGCATTTGTCTGCTGAAATTATATGCATCTTCAGTAGCACCCCTCTTGACCAAGGCACTAATAATAGAGCAATATGCAAACACATCTGATGCATATCCTCTGCTCATCATTTCCAAGAAGATATCTAAGCCTTGCTCAAACTTTCCAGACCTGAGCAAGCTTTTCATAACTGTAGTATATGTTATAGCATTAGGAACTATGCCTGATTCTTTTATCTCCTTGAAAATCCTACTTACATAACCGAGCTTACCAGATTTAAAGAACCCATGAAGCATTGTGTTATATGTAATGATCTCCGGAGAGAAACCAAATTCCGGCAGTCTCCTAAATGTCATGATAGCACTGACTGATTTTCCAGATATGAAATATCCATTAATCAATATGTTATATGTCACGATAGATGGGGAGATATTTCTTGAACTCATGTCAGAAAATATCTGAAGGGCTTCCTCTGGACACCCACAGTTAAACAAACAGTGCATCAATGTATTGTAGCTCCACTCATCAGCTCTTATTCCAACTTTTGACATTTCTTCAAATAGATGCCGGCAATAGGAAGACAGATTATATGTGCTGGCCCCAGCCATAAGGGAATTGTATGTAATCACATCAGGCTTTACTCCAGCTTCTCTCATTCTTCTAATAAGTAAATATGCCTGATCTAAACCCACAAAGCGACAATATGCTGCAATTAGTGTATTGTATGTTATGACATCCGGAAGGCAACCTAGCCGTATTCCATCAATAACAACAGACTCAGCCTTATCCAACTTACTAGCCTTACATAGTGAAGCAATACATATGTTCAGCAACTGAGTTGAAAATCCGCCCCGCATTCTTTAAAATATCATGTCTTACGCGGTTCTATCATCTACATAAGAACATAAAATGCTTGGTGTAAGTGTCATGACTAAAATTTCAACTCTAAGAAAATGCATAGAATACTAAATTATGCCTGCTATTTTCAGAAGTTTCAAGAAAAAATACTGAGTGCTATTTGACAATGAAGTATGGACAGAAGGTCATTTGAAATTAATGATTTAAGAAACGCCTTCATCATTGCCATGGCCCAAATAGAGAAATCATAATATCTATGCGGAATAAACAGATGGCAGAAATATATATATATATATATATATATATATATATTTACACTAAAAAATTTTTGCTTTAGATTCTTGAAAATAACTAAATCAAACTGGTATAAAGAGAGTAATAATCCTAATTATTAAAATAAAATCTTACAAATATTTAAGAAAAACATTTAATAGCTTAAAGAAGCTAAAAAAACAAAAACATAGCAACGAGAACTACTGCTCGAACAAAAATATGAATCTAATAGAACTCCTTTATGCCAGTAGGCATTATGCTCTCTCCTATTGCAATTTAATCCTGTAAGAGTTGATTGTATAGTATATATGAGGTGCGAGTCATCAACATAACACACCGTCTTTTATATCACAATTCCTATAATATTAAGAAAATATATATATGCTGCACTCAAATCTTTATATATATATATATATATATATGCAACAAAAGCACTTTCATCTCCCAATTTCTACGGTGTATGAAACTTCATATATGCTTATAATTAAAACAGCTCAAGATAGATGAAACTATAGTGCTTTATTTGTAAATATCAATAATTAGGAGCTATATATATATATATACATATATACATATATAAATATATACATATATATATCTGGCGAAGCAACAAGTGTGTTCCAACCTGTGAGACCTGTGAGAAATCGGTCCATGAAGAATTAATGTAATTTCTCAACCCATTTGCGATGGAATTTCATCCGGTTGGTATCGATGCATCTTTTTCCAAAGCTCGAGCCTCACTCCAAATTGTGTCATTATTGAGGCGGCTCTTTAAAGGACAAAACACTCATGCTTATGGAACATTGGATAGTCAGATCTTGGATACAGTTGGGAGCTTAGAAGATAGCCCTATGGCTGGGGTTTGGCACGTCAAAGAGGCGGATGCTCAAGCATGCCATCGAATAATATAGAGGTGGACCTTTCTGACTATGAGGCGATTTCATCGGCTCAACTTCGGGGTGTGATCTCTGCTTCAGCTGTTAACGAAGTTTTAAGAAATCGTAATGAGAGGGTTTATCCTGAAAATTTGGAGAATCGTCTTTAACCCCCTAACAAATGGCAACACTAAAAAGATTGATTGAACAGTAGTAAACTTACTAAGGGGTTTCCACATGAAAAACCCAAAACATGGGATAAATGTCTGATGTAAGTACAATTTGTCAGTACCTAAGCTACACATGGCTTGACTATGGATAGCTCTTCTGAGGTTGTTTGTGTTCTTTACCCTAGAGCATGTTTGGTATTGAGTTGCCAATTAAAGACTTAAAAAACCAATCTACTTGTAGAACTACTTAAAAAGTTTTAAAAAAGAATAATAAAAATCTACACTCAAATAGAGAAGCAATTAAAGAAAAATTTACAACTAAAACCAGACATGACAAACATTGAGTTAAGAAGTTCGAAGTTAGTGACCTTGTGTGGCTACACATCATCAAGTATAGGTTAAAAAAAAAAAAGTTGAAAATTAGTGTATCATATACAGACATTTACAAGTCCTACAAAAGATCTATCATGTCTGTCAATTAAAGTTGCCAACTTACATGCAACTGTAGTATGTGGCAAATGCCAAGAATCTAAAGCTATTTGAGTTACATATGCTAGATGATGAGAATAAGGCCATATTGCCACTTATGGTAAAGTTATTCTTGGGTCTAGAAGAGAAAATATTTGAGACCGTCCACCACCACCACCACCCAAAATTCAGCAGCGTCTAGCGACAAAATAAGAGCATTCTGGAGACTATCCACTGTCACATTTGCTTCTCCGTTGTGTCCCTCAACTACACCTTTCTTAGGAGCTAAGCAGTCCTTCCAATGACCTTTCTTGCAGTAATTATAGCGTTAGGTTCAACTCTTTGATTTTGATTTCCCCCTTCCTGTACTTGGACCAATTTCTGTTTGCATTTCGATCCATGTTCTTTCCTCTACTCTCAACAGTTAGAGCTATAGTCGACATCTGGCCATTCGACCTTCTTCGAACTACTTCGCTTAGAACTAAGGCCACGATATCATCAAACTTTAAAGTTACAATTCCTAAGGTGTTTGACTTCTTAACTGCTCATCCTTTGCCTGCAAATTCTCCGCTGAATTATGACAGATGAACAAACATTAGTCTGTACAGTAAAGAAAGGGACCTGGTAATTTGATTTGATGGAGCTGCGCTTCAAACTTACCACTATGATGAAATTGTCCCAACTACCAAGCAACGATGAAACAACAACGCCCTAACTTCATCTTCGAGCTTAATACCCACTAAAATGAGTTAGTTCATCATGATATTAATGTTGTTAAGATGTTCCGCCACTGAGCTGTCATTTTTCATGTTGAAAAATTATTTCATCAAGAAAGATTTGTTCGATGCTGAAGGTTTCTCATACATCCTTGGCAGCACAGTCATCAAATCCACCGTGGTCTTTTCTACGATTTATTGAATGCAATAGAGGATGCAAGGGATAAACGAATAAAACCAAGAGCACTTCTATACAAAACTTTCCGTTCTTCTTCACTCCTGTCGAAAGATTTCTTCTCTATTCCTCCAAGTGATGGTACACCTTTTGATAGAGGAGAACCTCTATTTGCATCTTCCAAGTGCGAAGTTTATCCCATTGAACTTGCTGATTTTATGTCAAGCATAATCTGCAACTTTTCAGATTGGAATTTCAATTAGCTACAAGCAACACTCTGATACCAGTTGTTGTGATATGTAGATAAAGAACTCAATCGCACAATGCATTAAGTTCTCCCATTTGCAGCACTTAAACCTACGACTACACAACAAGCAAAGGCAATGCAAGTACACAAAAAAAATCCAAGCAATCCATAAACACAACATAGAAAAATGCACAACCAAACACACAAGACTTTTGACAAGGAAAACCCCTAGTTAGATAAAAACCACGTAGCCACTACCTCAAAGAGAATCCACTAAAATGATGGAGAAGGTTATAAATTTATACAACAGCTCAGAGTTCACCCAACTCTAGAAAAAAGATGAGACTTCTTTCCTCTTTTTTAAGTAGTAAAAAAAAACTACTTCGATAATAAACACACACATAACCCTAAGGCAATGTTTTCTTATATATCCCAAGCATCATGGCCCTTAAATGAAAAAAATAGCCCTTAAAATCCCACTTAGGTTTTGCTCCTTCGTATCTTAGGATCCGCTTAGAGCTTGGGTGTGCCCAAACGTTGCTTGTTAAGCTTATGGGCTACAGTACTTGGGCACACCCAAGCATTAGAGTCTCGAGTAGTCATAGACTTCTTCATAATACCAGGTGCTTGGGCGCACTCAAGCGCCGCACCTTCGTCTCGCAGTCCCATTATTTTCATACGGCGCTTGCGCACTCCCAAGCATCAGAGTCTCGAGTAATCCTAGACTCCCTCATAACAGCATAAGAAATAAAAAGGGAAGCTATAAACAATGAGTCTATAGCTTAATCAACAATGGAAGTAAACACACACTTCCAAAATCTGCTATAACAAGGTTGGGTAGTAAAAGAAATGATAAGAAATAATTGATGGGGTTCACCCATCTTGATTAATCAGTCACGATGAAATAATTGAGGATTTAACTCCAAATGATGGGGTTTAATCACTCAATCTAAAGGTATACCTAAGGGTCTAAGGTATAGAACCCAATTCTCACAAAATTAGATTAAGGCAAATTCTAATGAGTAAATTATACTCAATAAGATAGATTTCTACTCTTAGTTCTAAGATTGAAAGAACAAATAATCATTAACAAACTAAGAAAATCTATAAAACTATCAAAACCAAAGTTTCACCTATTTAGTAACCCAATTTACTCAATAGATGAATTCTAACCTATAATCTATTTCTAATCTTAAGAAAATGGCTCTTAATCACTAAGATTAATACTCATACACAAATCCTAACTAATATTATTAGGAAGGTTGAGAATGAAATAGAGAGGATTGGAGGAGTTTAAGATGGCATGATATGAGATTGATCTTATATCATGAAGCTTAAACTTGATTATTTTGCAAAAGAAGGACTGCAATTGGACATGTAAACTTGATACTACTCTTCTTTCAACACTATTACTTATTTAATTCACTGCTCTCATTATCTATTTATGTTATTATTAAGATTATATTTCCTACAACTTCTATTACAGTTAACATGAGCAAATTTAATTTAAATAACTTTTGTTTTGTTATAGTGAAACAGCAGGAAGGTATAACGCATAATTACAATGGTTGTCTACTCGTAGGCCGTTCAAATTGCAATTATGGCAATACAAGAATATTTATGTATAATTGTATTAAAGTGTAAGAGAGGCTTGATACAAGTGCAGATATTCCTTAGGAGAGAATTGAATTATTTACACAAGTACTTGTACGACAGCAACATAGTTGATTATTCTTCTTATGAACTTAGCATTTGCTCTTACCATTGATTTGATATAAAATTTGAAGAATAATACATGCATAAATAACTACTTATTGAAACTCCTTTGAGATTGATTTAAATTTAAAAGCATTTATGATCATTTTATAGCCATATGAAGCAAATTTAAACGTATTTAAGGATACACACTTTTAATTGAATAAGCAAATTTATTTAGCATTCACAACCTTGCTCATATTATATTAGTTTAGAATTAATAACAAGTCTATTTAAAGTTTAACAATAGGTTCATTTAAGAATTATAATATATATATTAAACGCAAGAGTTTAAATCAAATATGAACTTGCCAAATACTTAAATTACCTCCAAGCATACTTGTCATGAACAGTTTCCAACAGCATTCACTAGTTCTTTTCGTAATTTTAAGCATCGGCAAATTGTTGCATTATAAATAAGGATAACTCATTATTGTTTGGAGGGTTCTTTAATTACTTATGCATTTCAAGTATTTAAACTTGGTTTTATCTCTCATCCCGATTAAAATTTTAGATGGACATGGCAAGATAGTTATGATCACAAATATTTACGTATTTAAAATGTGACAATTTTGATATATAGGTCGAACTTTATAATCTTAGCAAGCATTTGTTAAAAGAATAGCATTATATTGAAACACAATGGTGATGCTAAATTTGTTACATGTTATGAGTTAAGAAAATTACATATATTACTTATGTGAACTCAATTCAATAAGAATTCTAATAATGAACATCCACTGAATTAGAACATTATTTACAAGTGCTTGTGGTAATATTCTTTTTAAAGAAACATATTGTAGATATTTTAAAAGAACAATAGAAACCTCCCAAAACATCAAATACAATTCATAATTGTTTCAAACATTGTGAAATTAGTTATATAATGATTAAGAGAAATGAGTATATTGGCTTATCATTTTTTCGAAGTTTAGCAAATATATATATATGTAATTTTCCTTTGGTATGGCTAAAACCAAATCAATTTACTGTTATATCAAGAATATATATATATATATATATATATATATATATATATTCAATCATGCAATAAGTAATGACGACTTAAGTTTAAGATAATTCGATTATGAAATATATACTTAGTTCGGAAACTATATTTGTCATAGATCAATCCCCTTTAAATTCAAATTTTAAGGTATCATAAGGTAATATATAATCTGCATATGACTGATGAATTTCAAAGGCACTCTTTTCAAAGCTAAAAGTTCACAAACATATGAAATAATACAATAAAGCCTTCTAATTGTAGTCAAGCCGATTTATCAAAAGATAATTCACACGAATTTATATGCAAGAAAATTTCATAACCAATAATGAAATAATGAAATGCTATTGACAATAAACCACGTAACTAAAATTCGCACTTATGTAATCGACACTTGATAGGAGGATCGGGTGAAGTGAAGTACCTCGCCGACGACGTCCATAGAAGGAGGCGGCTCCGATTGGAGGGAGGTTCGGCCATGGGGAGAAGAGAAGGAGAGCCGCACGCCTCGTGATCGAGAGGGTTAACTTGAATGGCACTGAGGGATTCGGCTTGTCGTGCTAGCGGAAAAGTGTCGAGCGCCCGAGAGGGGAACGAAGGAGGTGTCGAGCGAGGAGGAAGGCTTCCGTTCGGCCGAATGGAAAGAAAAGTTAGGGCATGCGGCTTTTTAGAATTAGGAATAAAGGAATTATATATATATATATATATATATATATATATATATATATATATTTAAATAATCAATTTCCTAATTTTATTAATTAATTTTAATTCATTGAGTATTTTTTCAAAAATCACCCAATATCCACCTCTAGTTAATTGAAGGGTGATGAATTCAACGGCGAAGTCAGATTTTGCTTTCCGACGAGTATTTAGTTTTCTCATTTTTAAGTATTTAAATAATATTAAAATATTCATCGAAATTTTGATAACTTCCGATTGCCACCAAAACATCACCCCTAGCTAATTTGGGGGTGGTGAACACAATGACAAAATCCAATTTTTGATCTGAAGTCAAAATGATTATGTCAATTTTCAGGGTTTCAGAATTTTCCAGAAGTCTGGATTTGATCCAATTAATTCCTGAATGAGTCTAAATCTTAGTGATGAGTTCCAAGTGACTTAATCAGTGCATTGGGACCATAATTAGGACTTGGATTATTTCTAAGTGACCAAGTAACAACTTGGGTTGTTACATTTCTTAAGATGATTAGGCTCTATGAGCGGCCCTGAAGCTCAGTTATCCCCATTTGGGATTTTGAGAGCTCGGACTTGCCCTGAGCTCTCAGGTTGGGCCAAGCCCTCAGTTACACCCCATTTGATCCCTAAGGCTATAAATAGCTTCGGGAAGTTCATGCTGAGCTTTTTGCTTTCTTTGTGACCTTAATTTGCCATTTCCTCTGATTCCACACTCCCTGCTATCCATAAACTCCTTCGGCATTTCCCAGCTTCGATCCACAGAACAGAGGTTGCGACTTGGAGTCCATGTCCTCTAGTTGCTTTCCGAGGCTCAGCCAATCTCTGGAACATGTAGCGTCTCATCCCATTGCCACGCGCAACCGAGGTATTAAATATAAAACAATCGATGACAGAACAGTGTGCCAATTGGGAAGCTTGAACTTCCCTAGGACTAGCCTAAAAAATTGTTGAACACTAATCCTTAAGATAAGTAGTATCCTTATCTTAAGTATTAGCTAGAGTACTCATACACATTGGGATGGATAGAATAATGAAATATTCTTAATGTACACTAGTACTTTATAAAAGAGTATATCACTTACTTGTGATCACATCACAATACTAAGTATAAGTAGCATAAGAAATCAGAGTGTAGAAGCTAAAAGTATTCATCCCAGACATTCATCACATAAAAGAAAAAGAAAATATATATTTCCAAAGTTAAATTATTACATGCGATAATTTAATATAAAGAGAGCAGAAAATAAAGGTTCCTCATCTCACAGCTAAAGAAAAAATTAGACAAAGCAAAACAAGTTGTGCAGGCTACTGCTCCTCTGGCTAATCCAGGATCTCTTGAGTATACTCCGCTGTTGGCTCCTCAAATTGCTCTAGATTTGACAAATTATTGGATCACAAATGCTGGTTTCCCAGACGAAAGAAAAGAAAAATACCTTGTGTTAGACAATAAGTATAACACTTTAAAATCTAGGGATACAACATGCTTTATTATAATCTTTTTAGGGCATTTAACATTAAATAAAATATGAAACTACTGCAAAAAATATATTAAGTAAATGAAAGCTGAAATTGTACAAAATTAAAAGTAATGTAAAATAGTAAATAAAAAAAAAGTAGAGTACTAAGCTAAATTTTATAAAATACTGAAACTAAAGAAAATATTGAAATCAAAATGTATTATATGTCACTGTGTATAATGACACAAGTCGTTACTAGGATAACTAGGATTAAACCCGATTCAAAATCAGGATCCTAAGTAACTTTAAAATTAGGGCAAATTAAAAATATTATTGAATAGAGTATATTTTTTTGATCGTAATCCCAAAGTTTGAGAGTAATCTAGATAACAGATACTCCTGAATTAATTTTTGAATTATTTAAATTCAGCAAATTAGTAAAATTAAATACAAATACAAATTTAGCGATTTTAGTACCATTAGATTAAGAATATTCTAAAAGGGCTACATAAAAAGTTTTGTCGAATTGTGAGCTTCATATTACCATAATTAATTTTCAAAGTTTTTATCTTTAAAAAATAATAAAAAAATAAAAATATTACTCCAAATCGAATAAAATTTGTGTGAGTGTACTTTTCTCATCAAGATATACCTCCATATTAAGTTTCATTATTTTTTGGAAAAAAAAATGGAAGAGAGAGAAAAAAAAGAGAGAAAAAGAAGGGATAAGAAGGAGGAAGATAAAGCCAAATTGAACACAGTATTTTTGAAGAAGATGACAAATTTGTTCTCATTCAAATAATAAAAAAGAGAAAAAAATAAATAAATAAATTAATTAACTAATTAATTTAAAAAAAAAAATCTATAAATCCCCCCTCTTCCGTCATCCTCCCCCACTCCCATCCCTCTCCATCTCCTTTCCCCCTTCACTCCTCCCACTCTCTTCCCAGGCCACCATTGATTTCCCCTGCTGACCTCTAGTAAACCCTCATCAACATCAAAATATAGTAAGAAATGAGGAGATGAAAATTTTTCTATTCTTTTTATTTTTTTTTTCTTTTAATAATAATAATAATGTTATTATTATTATTTTTAATGTTATTACTATTATTATTATTATTAAATTTCTATTTATGCAAATTTTCTTTTTTTTATATGTATATATTTCATAATTTTTATAACTTTTATTTCTATCATTTTCTTTATATATATATATATATATTTCTTAATTTCTGCAACTTTTATTTTAATGATTTTCTTTTTTTTCTATATATATGTATATATATTTTTAATTTCTACAATTTTTATTTCTGTCATTTTCTTTTTTATATATATATGTATATATTTCATAATTTTTGAAGCTTTTATTTCTGTCATTTTCTTTTTTTTTTATATATGTATATATTTTTTAATTTCTGCCACTTTCATTTCTGCTTTATATATATATATATATATATATATATATATATTGTAATTTCTGCAACTTTCATTTCTGTCATTTTCTTTTTTTTATATATGTATTTATTTTCTAATTTGTGCAATTGAGTTATTTTTCTTTCATTTAATATATATATATATGTATTATTATTATTATTACTTATAATAATAAAAATTATTATATTTTAATATATAAAGATAAATAACCAATATTATATTAATATTGATATTCTTACTAAAATAAAATAAAGGATATTATTCTTTTTATTTAATTATTTCATATGCAATTTTTACATCACTATTATGTTTTAACTCACTTTTATATATTTATTTGAAATTTTGTGTCCATAACTTAAAATAAATGATTAAAAATTAGTATCATGGGTTCATTTAAGTTGATCTCAGATTTGTATAGACAATACAATACACCAGGATAGGCTGATATCTAAAGAAATAAGAAGACCGCACATAGCCATTGAGGGGGATGTGTAGTTAGTCAAGAACTCACATCTTAGATAGTTAAATAGATAAATCTAATTCTTTGATTATTCTGCAACTTTGCCTAATAGAATAAATATTATATATTATTGTATTTTTTTTCAAAATGAGCACATATCTTAGATATATATATATATTACATTTATAATTGTGATAATTTTGCAAGCATATCATAATTAAATATCACATTTTATTTGTATATAATTCTCATACAAAATCATGCCGCCTAATATTATATGTAAATTTTAAATTTTTACTTAGTGTGTAATAAATTTAGTAAAATAATTATTAACATTGTAATGAATATATTTTCTTTATTATTCTGATATTTCTAAATATTGCAATGAATGTGGAAGTGTGTATTTTATATGCCTCTAAATACATTATTATACTAAACCTCGATATAATCGTGGGGAGTGAGCATTTAACGTTGGATTAGCTATGTTGACCCAGAGGCGGGTCGCCACATTGTGCATGCATCGTAATATGCCATTGATTTATGCTGCAATTATGCATTTGGTGCCATATGCACCCCAAATAAATCATAATATTCATGATACATGATGCATCCTGTAGGTCATATTAATATTGATACATGTTACATCCTATAGTCACAAATATTTTTGATGCTTATGCTTATGAAATTATGTAAATGATTTTCAATTCAATATGATTCTTAAATCACCCAAAAGAATAGAAATCAATTAAAGAAAAATAATCAAAATTAGTATTTATTGGGTTTTCATATTCATCATAATAAGCACATATGCTATAATCAGAACTTAACCATATACTGCTATAATCATACTCACAAGTTTCTAAATTATCATATATTAGAAGTACATGTACATATGTAGTAAGTACTTAAGAGGGTAAACTTAAATTTCTTAGTTTGTTTAACTACACTTATCAATGTGCATAAAAATAAGGAGATGGAACCCTTTTACAGTTTATTCTCTAAAGCTAAGATATTTAATACCCTAATTGATACATAACTTTATGTATGTCCTAAGAAAGGTAACCTAAATCACTTAGTTTGTTTAGCTGCATTTATCAATGCGCACAAAGATAAGGGGACGAAACACTTTTATAATTTATTTTCTTAGACTAAGAGGTTCAATACCTTAATTGGATATACTATGAAAGTGGAATATTCATTTTAAACTGAACAACACTTATTGATGCACACAAAGATAAGGGGACAAAACCTTTTTACAATCTTATTTAGGGCAAATCAACTAATTTTATGTCATACTTAATTAAATCAATCATATGGACATATACTACAATTATCACATGATAATACCAATATTATCATTTATGAACTTACTAATTTAAAATTTAAGAATTTCAGACTAAATAAAGTGACATAAAATTCACTGATTATAAGTATTCTACCATAATTAGATAGCATCAAACTAATATCTTTTAGGTTATCTCACCATAAGGTGTAGGATCAATCAATTAAGTTTTTAATGAATCATCTAAAGGACTACCTCAAAAAGAGACAAATAAGGTATTTTTCTACTTTAAAATAGCCCTATTAAAGGTAGAGCATTTACTATCTTTATACCTAAAGAATATAAAGTTTCTAATCATCACAATTAAATTCACAATTTAATTATAAGAAGTATAAATGATGAAACCTCATGTAGATTTATAAGATTAAACATTAGGTTGGATGCAAGAAAAATCAAGTATGCCAACCTCTAATTTTTTATATTAATCACAAATACTTTAAATTATGGGTAAAATTATAAAATTATTGAAAACTGATTGTTTGTAAATCAATCTTCTTTTATTGGGTTATTAAAGATCAATTTATACTAGTTCTCTTGCTTAAAAATAAAATCAAGAAAAATCATACGATTTTGAATAAGATAGCAAATCACATGAATCACCTTAATACATACTCTTTTATCTAACTAATCTAGCATCAAATGCAAATAATCAGTGAGTTAAATTCATGCAAATTAATGAGTGCCCAAGTTATCAAAATTGGATAATAATTAAGACTAATTATCACTAATACAATTATAAGGTACTTATCATTTAATTAACAAGGAAAAATTTAGAAATAAATTATATAAAATTAAGACTAATTATCACTAATACAATCTTACGACATGCTGTAGCGTTCCCTGGTCGAGAGCCAGGCGCTATGGCGCGCTGTAGCGCCCGACGTATATTCCGCACAAATGAAAAATGGTAGTCCCCCTAGGGCATCCAAATACTCTCAATTCATGGCACCTCAAAAGTGCGGTGCCAAATACCGATGGAAAGGTGGTACTAAAATTGATATAAAAAGATCACTCTAACAATGCAAACAATGATGCCCTAGGTCCAAGTATACATAAGTCCTACTTGCATAACTATTTTCTTAACGGACAAAATGAGCTTCGATCACTCATATGCAGATTCGTAAAGTTAAACAACAAGCATATACAACAAATTTGAAGCAACCCTAGTTATTACTCTAGTTAAACCAAGTTAATTTTAGCTAAACTAAGCTTTGATTCTTATTACATTAGATTCAGTGGTTCATTTAAATCTAATTATAGAAGTTTAGAATCCATCAGAGCTCATTTGAGCATTTTGGCTATTTTGCCTATTTTTGGATCCTAAATATTAGCAAAAATAATTTGATCTCCAAATTAAAACTTGATTTCATTTTTGAATTTCTCATACCCTAATTAGCTAATGATGAATTTTTGGAGCTCATTTGGTCCTAAATCGGATTTAAGAATTTTTAGAATTAATTTTGAATTAATTTAGAATTAATTAAATGATTTATAATAATTAAAATAAATTATTTTAATAAAAACATTATGTGGGATTTGCTGTTGGGACCGCGGTAGATCCGCTGCGGGGTCCCGACAGCAGTGCAGCAACTCTATCAAATAAGTGTGTTAGCACGCATCTTGGCTCATCCCATCCAGCGGCATACACTACCCCTTGCCTTGATCTAATCCTAGCCAACGAATTAAGTCCTCAGATCCGATGAATAGCCTTCCATCCGAGATTCTTTTTAATTAGAAGCGCATCAAGCCCTCCATCTCCAACTGTCTCGAGATCAGATGGCCCACGAATCATCCAGCCCTATTCATCTTTGACTTTGCTAGATCGCTGGCCTGATAGAGGAGATATGATCGTACCAGCCACACCAGCATTATCTATGACTCTCTAGCCACATCGAATAGTCGTTACTCATCTCCCCCAATCTAGTGAGGCATTCGCCATCATGCCCCAAGCCCAGCCAACTCCCATTAAGAAAGGACCAGATTAGGGGCTCTCAAGCCTGGCTTGACTCATGGGCCGAGCTCCTAGGCGTCCCAAGGCTATAAGTAGTCTTGGAATTTTTCACAAAGACTCTTTACTCACTATGTTGTTGCCATTAAATCGATTGGGTCTCCCATCTTCCCCAGTTCGCCCAGCTCCCATTCGAGGCTTCCTGGTGACTTCCATTGCTGTGTACCGCTGATAGAGGTGCGGTATGGTGTTCAGACCCCCTCTTGAGTTGTTGTGACCACATGGAGAACTTCTTCTTTGTCCAAACCTTCTCTATCATAGTCAAACTCTGATACTAGGTACAGCTTTTACTCCCAGTTTTATCGAGCTGATTTCAGCTCGACTCTTGCCTAATTACGCCTTAGGTATTGTGCTAAGACCTCACCCCAATCTATCTGTGAGTAGCAGAGGCATTGGAGGGGACTGGTAGTGGACCAAATAGTGGAATCACTATATAAGTGTGCACTTCCAGTCGACTGTAATGCTGTCGTAGGCCACGGAGAATCCTCGAGCATTCAAGTCTCTAAGTGATGCTTGATTCCCTCTATAGGTGATTACTGAGTTGTAGCAATCATCAGGTTTAATCTGATCGATTGACTCAGCTCGAAATGATCAGATTAAACTCGACTCGTGCCTGCGATCTACCATGAGTAGCACCCAAGCGATCCAAATATTCTCAAAACTTCTCGACTCACCCAATGTCTCACCTTGGACCCCTAAACGTGTAGGATTAAACCCTAGCCAGTAGAATTGCCTCTATGAGGAGAATTCATTCCTCACAGACTCTCCCTTGGGGCCGATCACGTCGAGTAAGGACCTATCGACCCAGCGTGACCCAAAGAGGGCTTTCTATCTTGACCAATGCACCTAGTGATGCTGAAGGTGTAGCCACCGAGACCAAGGTGCGGAATGATCTGGGGGTAGAGAATTATTTAATGAGAGCTAGCCCTAGGTCGCCTTCTGCCTTGGTATTCCTAAGGCACGAAAAATGAACAGTGACGAGTCGGGCTTCTCCTGACCCGCACATTTTTGATTTCGGGTTGAGGAATAATAAAGAATTTCTTGTAATTAATTTCTTGAAGGAAATTAATTCAGAAAATCAAATACTATGGTTTGATTAATCCATTTAATTCCATTTAAATTAAGTGAATAACTTTGGCTTTACTTATCCAAATTGTATGATCCAATACTCCATTTTGATCATAAATCATAAGAAACAATAAAATGCAAAAAAACTCTAGATCCAATGGTTAGATTTTTTTATTTAGCCTAATCTCTCTCTAATCTTAATTAGTGAATAAATAATTTGTTAAATATCCAAATTTCATAATTAAGGTCTCTGATTGTTCATAAGATTAAGAGAAATTAGTTATGCCTTTAAAAAAAATTAAGAGTTATAAATTTGTTAATCACCTCTTAATCACCCTAAATCTTGATTAGTGATTAATGACTTAATTAATCCTCTAATCTTAGTAAACCAAGTTCCTATTATCTTCTTAAGTGTATTATAACTTATGTGTTTAGATCTCCATATTAAACCCTTAATCACTTTTCTTAGCCTTAAAAAGTAATTAGTGCTAATTAATATAATCTTAAGTTAAAGCTTAAATTTAGGTTCCTCATTTCTCTTATTAGTCAATATTAAGCCTATTAGAACTAATTAGAGTTAATTTGGATGCTTTAATCTTAAAATCCTAATTTTAGCCGTAAGAAAGGTATTTTGGTCATTTTATCCAAGAGTTTGTTTAAGAACCCTTGAACCATAAGAATGTCATTAATATGCTTTTAATCAATAAAATAATATATTAAGATCATTCAATTAGCTCTTAGACTTTGATTAATCTAAATGGCTTATGGTTAAATCTTCTTAAGTTTATCTTAAGTAAATTATATAAATCTTAAAGTGATCTTAGATTCTTCACTTATTCTTGAATAATAAAATTTAAACTTATGAAACCAGTCTTAAGTGATTAAACCTAAGATTTAGAGCTTAAATCCATAGTGATTATCCATAGTAATCCATTTAAATTGTACCATCTTATTCTTGAAATTCCTATTTGATTTAATCCTTTTGAATCATTCTTATAGATTTAGGTTGATTTAACCTATAGAATAATATGATTATTCTATAGATTGAGCTTAGATCTTAGATTCTTAAGTTCTTATTTGATTATTTTTGTTTTAAAATTATATATTTAGACTTTCTTGAAGATCAAAGTCTCTTAATCTTTCAGCTTCTAAGATTCTCTACCTTTAGAATAAGGGTGGATGTGAACTCTTAGATCCTTAGAAGATTAGTACCTTGGATTCAGGATTGAACCCTAAATTTGAGTTTAAGTACAGAATCCTTAATCTTGATTGACCTAATCAAGATTGGGTTTGAGTTATTAAAATACATTAATTAAGTTATTGATTTATTTACTTAACATTTATAGTTATCACTTCTGATTATTAATTAAAATTATCATTTTATAATGTTAATTTTAAGGTCGTAAATATGTGATTTTACTGGATAGTTGGATATTGGAGATCCTAAGCATGTACTAGATCAGAATAGATAGAATTAATTAAATTAGAAAACAACATATATCTTATATATCTAATTGAGTCTCTTGCTTACTTTGACTATATTGTTGCTTCGCACGCCTTGTATTTGAGCCTTTTTTCTTTGAACATATTAGTTGGACACAAGATATTTGATGAGTATCCTATGTTAGAATTGAAATTACATAAACATGATTTAACTTCATTCAGTTTATTCAGTTCTCAGTACAGTAGAGTGCGTTCTAACTTAGTCCACCTCTTTAGTTCAATTCTTTGGATATAGATTAGACTCAAACCTAGCTCTGTGCTTAGCTAGAGGGATACATGTCTAATTCTATAAATTCAACTTGAACCTAGCTCTGAGGATGTCTAGAGGGACACATGTTTAAGTTTCTGTACAATGGCCCTATTTTGGCCCATTTCTGTTATGGCAGTACTAACTTAGGCATACTTCTACTTTTCAGTTCAGTTCCACTTCAGTGGCTTATTTATCCATATGTTCTTAGTGCATATTTACTATTTTTTGTATGGTTTTGCTGTTCACTTCATTTCAATATTTTTAGTTCAGTACTTTTATTTTAGTGTTTTGGTTCAGTTCTTGCATATTTATGATGATAATCTTATTTTCAGTTTTTTATGCGTTGGTTCAAACTCTTTTTATATAAATCATCACATATTCATATGATCATAAGAATGTTATGATAAGCTTTTTTTCAGTGTTTTTCAGTTAGTTATATAATTACTGCTTAACATTATTATAGCTTTTAGTTGAGGTATGTTAATCTATATACTTTGCTTTATTTAATTATAAATGTTAATTTATAACTATCCTATTTCTTGTGGCTTGTTACTCCCCTTGATTGCTTAAATGTTCTTTAAATGTGATATCTTAAATGTTCAATTTCATTTAAATTATCTTAAAATATGCTTAGACAATTTTCCTGTGGCACCTCAGCCCCACCGTGGTCCTATTAATTCTCAAGTTAACATGATTACGATGACGAGGTCACCAAATAATAAGTTCCTCACTTATAACTAGATTAAATATTCATTCTAATCTAATATAATTAAGGAAATTTCCATTTATAAGAGAACTTCACTAAATAATAAATATAAGAAATATAAACAGACTATGGAAGCAAAATATAACATCCATTTCATCACAATATAGTAAAAAGTGATATACAACTCAGAATAAGTGCAGTAAAAGAAAATACAAAGTAAACTTATATTATTACAACATATTTAAAGATAAAAGCTAAAATGAAATAAACATTCATCCTCTCAAGCAACAGAAGTAAAAGAACAAAGGATCTTCAGCAGGTCGATCCTCCTCCTGAATTCGGCTTCAGAAGGCTCCACAACTTCAAATAGCTCAGAATCAATCATTATCAATTTCATAATGATAGGGCCCCCCGCCAAAAAAGAGAAAATCTTATTAGACAAAATGTATAAGTACATTATAAGCAAATCTATTATTAAGTAATTTAGATATCACCATTAAAACTCAACATACAAGCAAGTATAGGAGCAGGAAAGCATATGAAAATAAAGGAAGCTATAAACAATAAGTTTATAATTAAAACAAAAATAGAAGTAAGCACATACCTCCAAGCCAGCGCTACAACAAGGTTAGGTAATAAAAGAAAAGTAAATACTAATAATTAAAATGAATCTCATCCTAAACATGCTTATGATCAAAGAAAACTTATGCTAATTTTTACATAATATAATGAATCATAAAATAAGCAACCTAGAAACATATCTAGCATCCTATATAATCAAATACATAAGTCTAACATCTTATAAATAAATAAAAATAATATCCTATATATGTGTAAATAAGCAAACTAGCATCCTATAAATATGCACACTAGTAAATGCGGTAAGATAGTAAATAAGGAAATATTGAAATATGGAAAAGTAAACTGAAAGCAGTAAGTACAAAACTGAAGACTGATATGGCTAAACAAGACATTCAACTGTAAATACACAATAGCACCACTTAGCCTGCTGGGCTAAGGCAGAAGCTCTAAATTGAATAAGCATGAACATACTTAGCCTGCTAGGCTAAGGCAGAAAATACTGAATAGAAGTGCACCCAAAACTAGTACTGCCATATCAGATCCTGACTTATAAAGTCAATTGGGGCAAGAGTCTATTATGCTCCATCCTAGATTACCGTTGTAACAACCCAAGTTGTTACCCTTATCAATTAAGACTAATCTCCATCCTAATCTTGATCCTAAAGTGTTAATCAAGTCATTATGAGTCATCCACTAAGACCTAGTCCAAATCAGGAGTCAAATAGATCAAGTCTTGATTTTTGGGAAATTCAGAAACTCTGGAAAATGACCTGTATAAATTGACCTCATATCAAAAATCGGACTTCGCCATTGTGCTCATTTCCCCCAAATTAGCTAGGGGTGATATTTTCGAGTCAATCGGAAGTCGTCAAAATTTCGACGAATATTTTAATACCCCGAAAATTAGAAAATTAATTACTCGTCGGAATTAAAATCTGACTTCACCATTGCGATCCTCACCCTCAGATTAGCCAAGGGTGAAATTTTGGGATTTTTCAGAAGTTGTTGAATTTTCTTGAATATTTTAATAGATTTAAATTAATTAGAAAATTGGGGTATTATTTGAACCTCGAAATCGAAGTTCCACTTTGCTGTTACGATCATCACCCCCAAATTAGCTAGGGGTGATGTTTTGGACGCATTTGGAAGTTGTCGAATTTTTACGAATATTTTAATATAATTAAATACCCCAAAAAATAGAATAATTAAATAATCGTTGGAATCGAAATCCGACTTCGCCGTTGCGATTGTCACCCCCAAGTTAGCTGGGGGTGAATTTTTGGGAATCTTCGTAGCACATTTTTAAAATCAAAATTTTTAATTATTTAAAAGAATAAATAATTATTTATTCATAATTGTATTTTTTTCCTTTTCCTTCTTTCTCTCTCATAATTGGCTATTCCATTTGGTTGGCCCTTATCTCTACTTTTGACTAACCCATCTCCTTTTCCCTCATTAATTGAAAGTTTTGATGGCTATGACCATTCCTCTTCCTTCCCCCTCCTTAATGGCAGGGTTTGATGGCAATAGCCATCCCTCTTCCTTCCCTCCATCCTAGCTCATGATGGCTTTCCCCCTTCCTTCTCCTCCTATAAATGAAAGCTCAGTTCTTCCTCTCCATTTTTGGCTGTCAAGATAAAGCTCCAAAGCTTTCACCTTTCCCCCCATTGTTGAGCTTTGTGCTAAAGAAGAAGAAGAAGAAGAAGTTCATCCTCCAAGCTTTCGAAGGTTCCTTCTTCCTCTTTTAAAGGCTAAGGTACCCATTTGTTTTTCTTCCTTAGTCATTTCATTCTTCTATTATGCTTATTCGCATCTTTAGACATCCATGATTAAGTATGGAAGCCATTATAGTTCTTCAAAGTAATATATCATGCTTTGTTTTTCGTCCATTCTTCAAACCCTTGCCTTTATCACCATTGTTCATATAGCTAAAATGATCAGTTTGTGCTGATTTCAGTGTCAATGGAAAGGTATCGGAAAGACCTTTCCGTTGATATATGGCACCACTCATGAAAAGCTCTGGATTGAGAGTATTTGAGCTCAAAATGTGGCCATTTACGGGTCTCGCATGGGCGAAATTACCATCTAGCACTACAGCGCGCCGTAGCGTCCAGAACATTCATTTGACCATATCTTAGTCATTTATACTCCAAATCCAACAATTTAAAGTGCTAGATACCTTAGAATTTCAGTGCCAATAATAAGCTAAAATAATATTTAGGTTCTGAACTCTAAAAAAATTAGAAATAACCAAAATACCCATAATCTTAATTAGGTTATAACTTGACCAATCGAAGTCCAATTTGGGTTTACTCCCAGTTAAAGTACTTAGTGTGATATATGGAATTTATAGCCACTGAGTTTGCTAAATTTGGACATCAAATGAAAAAGTTATATTTTTGACCCCCTTAGCTTAAAAATTACCAAATTGCCATTGGAAATTGAAATGACTATAACTAATTCATTAAACCTAAGAAATTAGTATTCTTAGACTTTATAGAATCTTTGAACAACAACTAATAATAAACTGCATAAAAATTTAGATTTCATTAGGTGTAATTTTCTAAAATGCCCCTTAGGTCAAAAACCTTAGTTTGAACATATATGACTCATTTCTTATCCGAATTTAGTGCACTTACTATCTATCATTATATTAAATATTAAGGAATCATTTGATAGTAAAAAATCCTAATTTGGAGCTTTTAATCAAAAAATAGCTTCTTGGACCCTTAAGTAGGGGCAAAATGATCATTTTGTCCAAAATTTAGGTTAAATATCCTTAACCCATAAAATACCCTTTGAAATCATTAAAATTAGTAGTAGAACTAATTTAGGATCACTTTAAGTCATAAATTCCTCAATTGGGATAATTTATAAAAATTTTAATTTTAGGTTTAAAAATCCTTAAGTATGGTTAATATGCCTTACTTAGCTAAAATTCATCTCTAACCTCTCTAATTAAATAACATCAGTAAGTGTGAAGAAATTGAATCAATTATTAGAAATTTTCCAAGTCTTATCATTAAGAATCCTCACTTCACCTTAGGATCCGTTTCTTAAGAATATGATTAAATATTATGTTAAATTTCATTCAATGAATAATGGGGTTATTCAATGAATAAATCTTTAGTTTTATTAATTTCTAGATTTTACAACTTATTTAGATTATTTTATTTTTTAACATTAGATTTAGGATAGGGGATTCATCCTATTAAGTTCGATTTGCTTAATAGGATTTACCTCAATCATTAGTTCATATTTAGATTTAACCTAGATCTTAAGTCTTACCCTTAGGATTATGTGATTAAGCCCAATCTCGTGGTGTTTAATCCATAATCTCTAGCTTGGTAGATTTTGGACAAACTCTTAGTTTTGAATGTCTGAACTCATAAACTATGCCGTGATGATTTCTTATAGCCGACATTGATTTAATCATATTATAACCTAGCTAGTCCTAATATTTTATAACCTATAAGGACGTAATTCTAAGTTACACTCGATATTAGGAATTGGAGATCCTGAACTTGTGTAACTTGGAATAGTTAGAATGTTTAAATTAGAGTCCCTTGCTTACTACTTGATATTGTGCTGTGCATTCATTGAATTTTGTGATTTTTTTCTTTGAACATTTCATATAAGAAAAATATTATTGCATGAAAAATGAAAACTTAGAATATTAGGAAAACATTTGCATTTGGGTTATGTACATGGTGGATTATGGTGCAGATTTCTCCAATGGATAGGGATAAGGTGAGATCAGGATGCTTAACATCACTCATTGAGGAGAGTGTGTTAAGCTTGGGACCCATTCAGTCTTGCAGACATACTTGACTCCTTAGTTGTTTCTAAAATTGTCCACAAAAATAAAAGTAAAATAACTAAAAGATATTTGCATAGTATTATCTGCCTCTTCAGTCATATTGTAATATTGTGATATTATGTCCGCCCTAGCCCATAAAGGCTACGGGAATATATTTTGCCAGATTGGCCAATTTTTTTTGATATGGCAGTTTATACATTTTTTATAGTTTTTCAGCTTACTATTTATTATGTTGTTGATGCATTTTATTTTGGTTAGCTATATTTTTCCAATATTACCTGCTTACTTGAGTAGATGCATATATATGATGCTAGACTTTACTGCTTATTATGTGCACTTTTTTAGATTTATGTTTTAAATTAGCATATGTCATATGATCATCAACATGTTTATGTTAGACTTTTCTTTTCAGTATTTTTACTTACTGTATTACATATGTATGCCCTACCTTATTTAGTTTACTTGAGGTGTACTTTTACCTCAATTCTTGCTTAGTTATAAATATTACATTTATAATTTATCCTCATCCCATTGTTTGCTTACTTGCTCCCATGCTAGATAGATATTTCATTTAGTTTAGAGAAAAATGATGATATTAACGAATACTTAATAAATTACTTGCCTAAAATGTACTTAGATAATTTATCTAATAAGATTTTTCTTTTATTGGCTGGGGCCCTGGCATTGTGAAATCGTGTGCTGCCCCGTACCCTTCCATAGTCACACTAATACTGATATTAGCATAATTACGGGGAGTACGGTGCTCCAACTGTGGCAAATCCCCAACTCAAGTAGAGTGAAGTAAGACCCAACCCGCCTTAAGCTAAGGACTTGTCACCGGGAACTGAGAATATACATCAATCAAAGTAGCAGAAGCAGAAAAATAATATAATATAACATCCACATTCATAGCATAGTATATAAGAGTAAAGAAAATAGTAACTAAGTTTAAAGTGCAGAAAGTAAATACATCCATAATTTAATTATTACAGACTGAAATAAATGAAAGAAAAGATCTCTCAAACTCACTACAAGAAAATGAAAAATTTATCTAAGTGACTGTAGGAAGATCCTCCTCCTGCACCGGCTCCTCTCATGCAGCACTGCCAACGAACAGCTCCAAATCTGACATTTGTCATTTTCATAAATGCTAAGGCCCCAGCCAATAAAAGAAAAAGGTTACAGTCAGACAAATTGTCAAGTACATTTTATGCTACTTAAGTGAACCGAATATTCAAAGAAACCTCATTTAATTATTTTAAACATGCAGGCATTAAGAGGTGCATCAAGCTACAAAAATAGGATAGCTATAAACTACTCATTTATAGCTGAACAATGGTATGTAAACTAACATACAAAGCATGAAACTAAGCAAGGTGAGGCTAAGAGCAAAAATAAACTACAAGTACTGAAATAACTAATCCTAATATGCTTATGATCACATAAATACATGCTGAGTTTATAAAAGTAAACTGTACTAAAAAATGCTAAAATGAACATATAAAACTAGCATCCTAAATATGCAAATTTTTAATAACTACTTAATGGAAACCTATATATACAAGCATGCAGATTTATATATAAAAGGCTACTGAAGCATGTGGCAAAAGCAAGCTAAAGACATGAACGAACTAAAAGGTAAAGCCACTGAGACCACTGAAAGCACTAAAGTGAGGCCATTAAAATATGTGGAAAAAAAAAGCACTGAAACTGAACAAAAGTAAAAGTAAGCCTAAGACATAGCACTTCCATAACAGAAACAGGCCAAACAGAGCCGCTGAATAGAAAGTTCAACATGTATCCATCCTAGACATCATCAGAGCTAGGTCCGAGTCGAACTTATAAAATAAGACATGTATCCATCCTAGCCAAACTCTGGGCTAGGTCCGAGTCTATTCTATAACAAAACTAGAATTGAAGAGGCAGACTAAGCTAGGACATACCCTACTAGATTGAATACTCTGAAAGAACCGAATGAATGTTATGCTATACAAATACTAACTTAGGATGTATCTTTCATATCCTAAGTTCTTCTATTATGCTCAAGGAACAAGGCTCAATATTTAAGGTGTGCAGAGCAATCAAAGTCAAAGTAAGCAAAAGACTCAACTAAAATTTTTGTGATATCTGTTGTTATCTAAATTATCCAAATCTAACTATTCTGAGAAGAAACTAGTTTAGGATCTTCAATATCCATCTATCGAGTATAATCTCAGATTCACGACCTTAATGTTAACATTAGAACTTAACAAGTTCTAATTCATAATCAAATGACGACTATGAAGGTTGAAGTAAATAAATCAATGGCCTTATTATTATTATTATACTCACTTAACCGAAATCTTAATTAAGTAAATCAAGATTTAAGGATTCTAGATCTAAACCTCACATTGGGGTTCAAATCCTGAGTCTAAGGTTTAAACCTACTAAGGTTTTATGATTCACACTTAACCATAATTTAAAGGTGCAGAATCTTATAAGCTGAAGGATTTAGAAACTATGATCTTAGTGAAAGGTCATTCTAATATTATAAGATAAAATAATCAATTAAGAATTAAGAATCTAAGATTTATATTCAATCTTTAGGATAATTACATTATTATATAGATTGAATTAATCCTACACCCATAAGGAGGTTTCAAAAGATTAAACAATTTATCAAGTAAGGAATCCCAATTGAAGGTAATTCAATTCAATTAGATGATCTAGAGGCTAAGATTTAAGATTTAAGATCTAAGGTTTGAAGTTTGATCACATAGATCTAAATTAATAAGTCTAAGTTTAGGGTTCTTTAAGGCTTTTGCTTTTGCTTTCTTTAAAACTATAATTGATGAATAAACTTTAACTTTAATATTGACTTAAGCTAAGACTTTTATGAAGGGTCTTAAGATCACTTAAGATCTTAAGAGCTTACTTAAGGATTTAAGACTTAAACACTAAATTCATTCATGATACGATACAACTTAACAATTGATATTAATACATTTTGTTATTGATTATAATCACTTTACTTGAGATTTCAAGGATTTAAGGGTACTTAAACACAATTTGGTCAAAATGACCAAAATACTTCTCTTAAGACTAAAAATGATATTTAGGATTTAATCATCTAAATTGATTCAAATCTATTTTAATGAGCTTCATATTGATTAATGAAGTGAGTAAAGCACTTTACTTAGGTTTTCAATAACATTAGTGACTTATTTAGCACTGATTATATTAAGAGGCCAATTAACAAGATTAAAGGAATTAGGGCATATTAAGATGATCTAAATACATGTATAGGTTTAAACACACTTAAAAAGGTATTAGGAACTTAGTTCACCAAAATCAGAGGACTAATTAGGGTTTCATTCACTAATCTTATTTTAGGGTAATTAAGGAGTGATTAATAAAATTAAAGATCTTAAATTACTTTTAAGGGTCTACATAGGTTCTTTATGATCTCAGGAGCAATCAGAGACCTTAATTAGCATTTTTGGATAATTGATAAATTTATTATAATTTAAATACAAACAAAAATGATTAGGCAATTATTTAAAATCTAACTATTAGATCATTAATTTTATTTTACATTATTATTCCTTACAT
The DNA here is from genome assembly GCA_016760335.1 of Gastrodia elata. NCBI lineage: Eukaryota > Viridiplantae > Streptophyta > Magnoliopsida > Asparagales > Orchidaceae > Gastrodia > Gastrodia elata. Next base: position 17,323,185 of record CM028673.1, read on the forward strand.
TTTTTTAATTTAAATAGTATATTGGATCATACCATTTGGACATGTATAACTAAAGTTATTTAATAAATTTATTCTGAATGTTTATTTAAATTAAAACCATTTGATTTGATTTTCCAAATTAATTTCCTTAAGGAAATTAATTCGAAAATTCCTTAATTAGCTGTCGGCCCAAATACTAAAAGGCGCAGGTCAGGGTCCGGCCTGACCCGATACTATTTATCTTCCACGTGGGGGATACCCGACAGAGGGAGGAATTTTGGTTTGCTTCAAACCCCAAATTCTTCATCCACAGACAGCGCATTGCTTAGAACTCGGTGGCTACACCTTCAAGAGTGTGAGACGCGTCGACTGAACCCAAAATCCCCATCTAGGATGCGCCAGATCGTCAGGGTGCTACTCGGCCGAGATGTTCTCTTAAGGCGCACCTATGAGGATTGAATTCTCCTCACAGAGCTGATGATACGAGCTGAGCTCTATACTTACGCGTTCAAGGATCAAAGGGGCATCGATTGGGCAACTCAATTGGTCCCGAGCATGGAGGGATCAATGGGGTGCAACTTGCAGCACCAAACGGACACAGGCTCGCTCTGAGTCGATCAATCCCAGTTGAATTGATCGATCAAATCGAGCCCAGTGATTGTGATTAGTCTACAATCACTCTAGACGACATTTAAAATGCGAGATAGAGCTCAAAGCCACAAGAAAACTCTGACATCCAGCATCTTAAGGATTAGCTGCCAGTGCACACTCAGATGGGATTACGTTGTTTGGTCCACTACCAGTCCTTACCAGAGGACTTAGAAGCCTACTGGGGAGCTAAGATGAGGTCATATCGCAGCATCTAAGGTCAATTGAGTGCGAGTCGAGCTGAAACTAGCTTGACAGAGGAATGAGATCAGAGGTTGTACCTGGATTGAGGGATGGCAGCAACAGAGAGGAATTGAGGTGCTTCTGAGTTCACCAAATCAAGAATGCAGATTCACTGGGGGTCTGAACACCAGACGGGCCCTCTATCAGCAATTCAATCTGTAGGATTAGTCAGGATTGTTGAGAAATCCAAGAGGATTTTAACTGGAAACTTAGGGGATCACAGTGAGCAAAGGGGCTCACTGCAATTCCCGAGAGGTATTTATAGGCGAGGGAGAGGTCCAGGGGTGGATACCATGGCTAGAAGCCTTGGTTCGGGCTCTGGCAGGGACGGAACCTCGAGCCTCCACAATTGAGGCTAGCAGGGCCTCATGACCCGACTAGCCCTACCTTGCTAGAATCGAGAAAGTCTAACAGTCTGGAGGACGTGGCTAAGGGAGTGATAGACAAGGTTGACGTGGCGTGTATGAGCAGATTTCTTCTGTCGGGCCTACGATCGAGCGAAGACGATGATCCATAATGGCGAGGTTCGTCTCTATCGTCTGATTGCGAGACCGTTGAGGATAGACGATCTGATGGTGATCTAGGATAACAAATATGTGGATTAAATCTTGAGCGTCAGATAGGAGATGTCGATCGAGTGGGTAGAATTAGATCTCAGCACAAATGATACGAGTCGTTAGATGGAGGCGCTGAGATGCGCGCTAATGCATCCATTCGATGCTTGTGCTGCCTCGCTGTCGGGACCCCATAGCGGATCCGCCACAGTCCCGACAGCGGATCCTGAATATAATATATATATATATAATTTAATTAATATTAATTCAATAAATAAATTTTCTTAAATTCTAATTAATTTATAAATCCAATTTAGGACTAAATGAGCTCCAAAAATTCTCAAAATTTCACCCTTAGCTAATTAGGGCATAAGGAATTCAAAAATAAAATCAAATTTTAATTTAGAGATCAAATTAATTTAGGTATTTTCCAGGGCTCAAAAATAAGCAAAAATGCTAAATTTCTCAATTTAGCTATGATTGATTTCAAACTTCCAGAGTTAGGTTTGAGTCTAATGAAATCAAAATTAGGACTTGGTTTAGCTTAATTAATATGAACTTAACTATGTTAACAACTAGGGTTATTACAAATTGACAATGTCAGATCTTGTTCAGTTTGAGGAGCCAATGCCTGAGGAGGAGCCTTATTTAGAGGAGGTGCAGCAGCTTGGTGTAGAAGACCTCTAGTTGCCTTTTTCTTTATTATAAAGACAAGTGATATTATCATTTTCAATCTTTTAAACTTTAATTAAATAATATAATAATACAGGCACTTGTGACTATATTTACTTTCTGCTCATTATTATTTTTTGAGCTATTTTATTTTATTTCATGGTTAATGTATGGTGAATGGATGTAATCCTTACTTCTTATTGCTTCCGCACTCTGTATGAATATATAAATTTAGTGACTGATTTTCATAAATATTCTGTGCACATCCTTCCCCTGTTATTGGATTGTGGACGTTATCTAATACAATGATAAGTAAAGGATTTGCCAGAGTGACACTCCACTCCTTAGCCTAAGGATTACGGACCTAGGGAGCTGGGCTCCACAGTTGGTATCAGAGAATTCTATAAGGTGTCAGATTGGAAATTATATTCCACTCTACCTAATGGATGATTCTTCTGCCAATCAGTTATTAACTAAATACCAGAGTTATATCCAAAGCACTATAATCATGAGCTCAGAATAATAAGAGTATAGAATGGAAAATGCATTCATAAGTAATAGCACTTTAGCAAGAACAAACTTAAGTATAATATGTAGCTAACTAATTCAAATTAAACTTTCATGAGATTTACAAGATCAAGAACTTGAGATGTTAGGACTTAACTTCTGTATTAAGATGTATAAATCCATATAGGATTACAAACCAATAATTAGGTCTTAAATCACTTTTAAGTAGTTACCTTCCACTTTCTAAATTTTAACTCCTTAAGGATAATAATAGCATAACTACCTTTAACAATCACTAAAGCAAATGATATTTCCCTTAGGAGTCTAAAATATATATTGTCTCCAAGGTAAGTGGGAGTGCACCCTGGACGTTCATCTTCCAGTCTCCTTGCTTTCCATAGTTTCTCTGGAGATATTAATACTTTAGGTAAAATTGCTAAGAGCCTTAGTAGATAGTGATCTAAAGTAAAAGAGATAGCATATTACAATCTTCTACTTTATAGAATTCTGAAGATATATTGTCTTTAATTCAAATTCTAGCAAATCAAAGTCATGAATCCCGCACAGAGCCCCTCTTTTGCTCCCTCAAGCACTTCATCCAGCGAGGTAAGTGCCTTGCTAGAAGCGATCAAAATAATAGTGGAATCTCACCAAAAACAAGTGAAATCCAGCCAGAGATAGGCTAAGAAGGTCGCAGAAGCTCAGGCCAAGCAGGCCGCGAGAATGGAACAGTTGCTGGTAGTTCAGATAAGCCAGAACCACACTACGGCAGAAGTTGACCCAACATTACAATACTCTCATTAGCATCACATATAGTATGCAGGAGGACTATTGCACAGCTTCCACCACTTGAGACCCCCACATTCAATGGGAGTCTCTCTGTAGTTGACACCACCACCTAGATAAAGATGGTGGAAAAGAACCTGACAAGCATCAAGTGCCCTGACTTAGAGGTGGTCCGTCTTACTACCCACTCATAGCACACAGTTTGCCAAGGTACCACTAGAGGACATTACATGGGATGAATTTATTGAGGCCTTCCAGGCTCGATTCATCCCTCTATCTGCCAAATACCGCTTGTGAGACATGTTCCTAAAATTACAACAGGGTGACTGATTTGTATTTGCATACAAAGTAGAGTTCTGTCATCTTGTAAGATTCTCTACCAGCTTAATCCATATTAAGCTAGACCACTACCATCGATTTTAGAGCAGTTTGCGACCCTCCATCAGGAGTCAAGTGATCCCTTTACGCATAACAGACTTTGCGAAGCTACTTGAAACGGCCAAGGTAGTAGAGCAAGACCAGACTAGGGAAGGACCCAAGAGGAGTATCGGGTCCACTTCATTCCAGTCGAATCCTCCCAGATGAGCCAGGGTATATCAACTCGAGGCTGAAGATCCCCCTGCCGATCCGTTCTATGGTTGCGCGAAACCACACCCGTATGGTCGATGTTACCACAGGGATCATGTCTATTTACTTGCAGATGGCCAGCCCACATATTCTATCACTGTACAGCTACGTAAATGATTGATGGTGATCAAATCTACCGCTCCAAGCGCCGCTAAGTCTTTGACTTGTTTCAGAAGCCTGTGATAGCTCGTCCGACACCACCTTCTACTTCAGCTGTGAGGCGTGAGACAGCTAATGTCCCCTGCCCAAATGCACCTCGGTCACCTCCATGGCAGACATATAACAATAGGTCTGCCGGCCCTACACGTGTGTACACCCTGACACCAGTTGAGGCCACTGAAGATAATCACGTAGTATCAGGTACACGCTCTCGAACCCCTATTATTTCCTCATATAATATTTGCTTAAACATAGTTAGTAATTACTACATCTATAAGTAGGTTCAATATACATAAATGATAAACCTTGTAACATCCTATTCGACACTAGGGCTAGCCATTCCTTTGTGTCTGAATGTTGGGCAAAGTCACTTAACCTACCCTTGTATCGCCTAGCAAGTCCTCTTAATATTGGGTTACCTTCTGGAGCCTAAATACCAACTCACCAATTTTGCAAAGTATCAATCCCCATTGAAAATGAGAAGTATGAAGCCATGTTAGTAGTTCTCCCAATAGCCAATTTTAATATAATATTAGGCATGAATTGACTAAGCCAACATAATGCCTATCAACTGTACAAAGAAGAAGATCACCTTAGGTAGTAGTAGTAAGGCCAGATCTTTTATTGGTAACCTTAGTACATGGCCTCGCTAATCAATGCTATAAAAGCAAAAAGGTTAGTTCAGAAAGGTTGTGATGCCTTCCTAGTAATAATATTAGGAGAAAAGAAAGAAGGTGTTTCCTTATCTAAGAACCTCATCATTTGCGAGTTCGCCAACATCTTTCCAGAAAATCTACCCAGTCTTCCTCCTACACAGGAAGTAGAATTCACAATTGACATTGTTCCAGGAACGCAGGCCATCTCTAAAGCTCCTCATTGAATAGCGCCTAAGGAATTATAAGAGTTGAACAAGCAACTGCATGAACTATTGGAGAAAGGTCTTATCAAACCTAGTTTGTCCCCGTGGGGAGCGCCAGTTCTGTTTGCCGAGAAGAAAGATGGATCAATGCGAATGTGTATCGACTATAGAGAGCTAAATAAAGTAATAGTAAAGAACAAGTACCCATTTCCCCGTATCAACAATCTGTTTGATCAATTAGCAGGAGCAAAAGTGTTCAAAAAAATTGATCTACGATCAGGGTACCATCAGCTGCAAGTAAAGGATTCAGATATAGAGAAGACTGCTTTCAGAACTAGATATGACCACTATGAGTTTCTAGTGATATTGTTTGGATTGACAAATGCGCCTTCCATCTTTATGGACCTAATGCAGCGAATCTTGAAACCATACCTTTACAAATCCATCATCGTGTTCATAGATGATATTCTAATATATTCTAAGACGAAAAAAGAATATGAAGGTCATCTCAGGGCAGTATTAGAAGAACTAAGAAGCTACCAGCTATATGCCAAGTATTCAAAGTGCGAATTTTGGCTTGAATCTATCACCTTCCTCGGCCACGTAGTAAATGCTCAAGGGATCAAAGTTAAGGTCAACGCAATCCAAGAATGGGTACAACCCAAGTCAGTGACAGAAATCAGAAGCTTCTTGGGTTTGGTTGGTTATTACAGAAGGTTTGTGAAAGGCTTTTCTCAAATAGCCTCTCCACTCACCAAACTCACCCAGAAGGATGTACCCTTTGAATGGTCGCCAGCTTGTGAAGTAGCATTCCAAGCACTCAAAGATACGCTTACCTCTGCACCCATTCTAGCTCTTCCTAAAGAAAAAGTTGTAACAATCCTAGTTGTTATCTTAGCTAAACTTAGATTAATTAAGTTAATCCAAGCTTTGATTTAGATTCCATTGGGTTCAATGGGTCATTTAAACCTAACCCTAGAAATTTAAAATCAATCAGAGCTAAATGGGAAATTTTGGTATTTTGGCTATTATTGAGCCCTAGAAAATACCTAAAATAATTCGATCTCCAAATCAAAATCTGAGTTCATTTTTGAATTCCTCACCCCCAAATTAGCTGAGGGTGAAGTTTTGGGAATTTTTGGAGGTCATTTAGTCACATTTTGGATTTAAATTAGATTGGTTTAATTGCAAATTAGGGTTTTAAACAATTCATAATTGCAAAATTATCCCTCCAATGGTCGGCTCCTTCCCAAATCGCGGGCACCATCTGGGCCGTCCGTTCCACGGTCTTGATGCAACGGCCTGCGCTTTCAATTGGATCCATCTCATCTCGACCGTTCTGCGGTTCTGAGATCTCGATCCGATGACATTTGGGTCTCCGTCTTAAGTATCCCCGATCTCCCGTTCGATCATCAGATCTAATCCAACGATTGATCTAGCCTCCTCACGCGGACATTAGATGTCGAGAGATTAGATTCAGACCCTTAAAACCAATTGTGGATATTAATTGCTCTTAATCGCTCTTTAATCACCTTAATTAAGGATTAGTGAATTAAACCCTAAATTAGTCCCTGATTTTGGGTAGGTTAATTCCTAGTGCCATCCTAAGTCAATTAGAACCTAAGTGTAAGGTTGGATTGCCCTAGAATGCCTTAATTTCACTAATCACTTTAATGGGCTTAAATAAGTGATTAGACTAACTAAGCTTAATTAGGCTATTAAAACTTGAAATAAGTATGTTTCCCACTTCAGTAAGCAATATGAAACACATTAAAATAGATTAGGAGTAATTTGGATAATTAAACCATAAAATTCCAATTTTGGCCTTAAGAGGGGCATTTTGGTCATTTTGATCAAATTGCTTAAATGCCGTATAAACTTTGAAAATTTTAGTAATCTATCCTAACATAGATTAGAAATGTTCTCTGAATTCTCATACCAATATTAATGTTAATGTGATCCTTAAACTTAAGAAATCTTCACTTAAGCCCTAATTAAGACACTTAAATCTTAACCTAAAAGAGGTCACCTAGTTTAATGCTTAAACCAAATATCTAAGATTGTCAATTATCACCTTAACGAGTTCAATATAGTTAGATTATAAACCTAAATTCTAAAAAAAATACAAATGGAAACTCCTAAGTAAAAATTTAGTTCAAAGCCTAAAGTGATCAAACATCAGATCTTTAGATCTTAGATCTTCGACTTAGATCTTCAATTTGAACTGAACCATCTCCAATTGAAATTCTTCAAATGATTGATTGTTTAACCCTTTGAAACCTTCCATGTGGGTATAGGATAATTCAATCTCTAAAGATAATGAGATTATCTTAAAGGTTGAATATAGATCTTAGATTCTCAAGTTCTTAATTAATTATTTTATCTTATAATCAGTAGAATAACGCTTCACTAAGTTCGTAGTTCTTGGATCTTTCAGCTTATAGGATCCTTTATCCTTAACTTTGGAATAGAGTGTGAACCCTAGATCCTTATTAGGACATCCCCCTAGATTTAGGTTTTGAACACCAAAGTGGAGTTCAAGTCCTGAATCCTTAAATCTTGATTTACTTGATCAAGATTTGGGTAAGAGAGTAAAATATTAATAAACTAGGTCATTGATTTATTTACTTAAACTATATAGTCGTCACATAATTTTGGATTAGAACTTGTTAAGTTCTAATATTGACTTTAAGGACGTAAATCTGAGATCCTACTCGATAGCTGGATATTGGAGATCCTAAACTTATACCTTCTCAGAGTAGCTAGATTTGGTAATTAGATAACATCAGATATCACATGAGTTTAGATTGAGTACTTTTCTTACTTTGATTTGATTTGCTTGGCATACCTTGGTTATTGAGCCTTATTCCTTGAGCATAATAGGAAAACTTAGGATATGGATGATACATCCTAAGTTAGTATTTGAATTGTATATCATTCAGTTTTGCCTTGTTTGCAGTTAGTAGAATATGTCCTAGCTTAGTCTGCCTCTTCAGTAGTTGTATTATATAGACTAGACTTAGAACTAACATATTTGGATGGCTAGACTGGGGATTGATTGATTGATATTGGAGGCCCTGTATGGCCTATTGGCTGGTATGGCAGTACTATGTCTTAAGCTTATTACTACTTTAGCTGGATTGTTCAGTATTGTTTTCTATTTTGCTTTGCCACATGCTTCAGTGGCCTTATTTTCAGTACTTGCTCGCTTTGCCACATGTCTCAGTGGCTTTACTTTACATAGATTGCTTTGCTTTCTCCACATGTCTCAGTGGTCTTTCTTTTTCTTTTTCTTAATTAGCATGTTGTATGTATACTCACATGGTTTACTTATATATATTGGCATATTTAGGATGCTAGAATTGCATGTTTTCAGTACTTGTATTCTTTTTATATACCCAGCATGTGTTTATATGATCATAAGCATATTAGGTTCAGGATTGTATTATTGCTTGCATGTTTAGCTAATTTAAATGTGATATCTTTAAAACATTCAGTTCATTAAAATATCCTAAAATGTACTTAGACAATTGTCTAACTGTAACTTTTTTTTGTTTTGTTGGCTGGGGCCCTGACATTTGTGATACCGACAAATGTCAGATTCAGACATGTTCGTGGGCAGTGTCACAGAAGAGGAGTAGGTTCAGGAGGAGAATTGTGATGCTGCTGTTTAGTTAGATATTGCATTTTATTTCAGTGAGATTGAGAGACATTTTCATTCTCTTTAAAATTCAGTTTGTTATAATTAATTCTGGATGTGTTTCATTTCTACATTTCGATGAATTACTATATTGTTTTCTCTCTTTCTACTATGTATGCTCGTGGATGTTACTACTCGCCTACTGCTTTCGCCACTTTGATATTTACATATATATATATATATATATATATATATATATATAATGATGATGTTATAGTACTTGGTGACAAGTCCTTGGCTTAAGGTAGGTTGGGTTTACCTAACCTTACTTAAGTTGGGGGTTTTCCACAGTTGGAGCACCGTATTTCCATTGTCAGTATGGGGGCCCCACAAAAGTGAACTAACAAGTTTATACTGATGCATCTAGTATAGGCTTAGGTGTCGTACTAATGAAAGAAGGAAGGTCATAGCATATGCTTCCCGTCAGCTGAAGACTCACGAAAGAAATTACGCCGTTCATGATCTCGAACTAGCTGCTGTAGTATTCGCTTTAAAGATCTTGTGTCACTATCTATATGGAATTCAGTGCTCAATTTTCACAGATCATTAGACGTTGAAGTATATATTCACTCAAAGGGAGTTGAACTACCAACAGCGAAGGTGGTTAGAACTGATTAGTGACTACAACCTGGACATTCAGGAAGACAAATATCATAGCTAATGCGCTTAGCTATCATGCGCCTCTCAATGCTCTCAATGACTAATGTGGAACCCACATACCACAGAGACGTATCTATTACTCAGACGAAAGATGATGAGTACCTAAATTTTAAACAAGCCATCAAAAGTGGTTTATGCACAGACAATCGATTCCATAAAGGTGATATATATTAAAAAGATTGCTTATGGATCCCTAAGTCTATGCATCAGGAGGTGTTGATCGAAGGCCATGACTCTGGATACCAGATCCATCCTGGAAGCTCAAAGATGTATCAAGACTTGAAGCAATCCTTTTAGTGGCCAGGAATGAATAAACATATGGCAGAATTCTTTGCAAAGTGCCACGCTTGCAGTCTTGTTAAGGCAGAACACCAAAGACCCGGTGGTCTACTTCATCCACTAGAAATCCCTGAATGGAAATGGATAGATATATCTATGAATTTCGTGATGGGATTGCCTCGTACAAGGTCTGGAGTAGATGTAATTTGGGTTATAGTAGATCGATTAACCAAATCCGCTCATTTCATTCCCATTCGGTAAACAGACTCGGTTGAGAAACTCGTTAAGCTGTATATTAAAGAGATAATCAGGATGCACGGAATTCTCAAATCCATTATATCTGATAGAGACAGCTGATTCACTTCTAAATTTTGGCACACTGTGTATTAAGATCTAGGCACAAGCCTTGCATTGAGTATAGTCTTTCATCCGCAAACGGATGGTTAGATAGAATGAGTAAATCAGGTTCTCAAAGATCTACTTAGATTATGTATCCTTGATTTTGCTGGATCTTGGAAAGATCACCTCCCACTAGTAGAGTTCGCTTATAGTAATAGTTTTCATGCCAGTATAAAGATGGCTCCATATGAAGCTTTGTATGGCAGAAAGTGTAATACTCCGTTGGCATGGTTAGGAACAGGCAATGTTCAGCTATACAGATCCAAGTTAATAGAAGAGACGAACAAGAAAGTTTAGTTGATTCAACAGCAAATTCATGCAGCTCAAGACCTCCAGAGTAAATACCACGAATGCACCATCATCCGCTATAATTTAAAGTTGGAGACTTTGCGTACCTAAAAGTCAGTCCGATGAAAGGAGTCATTAGATTCGGCATAGCTGGGAAACTTAGTCCCTACTATGTGGGTCCGTTTGAGGTAGCAGCCAAATCAGGTTCTTCTGCCTACAGACTAAATGTAACAACCCAAGTTATTACCCGTATCAATTAAGACTAATCTCCATCCTAATCTTGATCCTAAAGTGTTAATCAAGTCATTATGAGTCATCCACTAAGACCTAGTCCAAATCAAGAGTCAAATAGATCAAGTCTTGGTTTTTAGGAAATTCAAAAACTCTGGAAAATGACCTGTATAAATTGACCTCATATCAAAAATCGGACTTCACCATTGTGCTCATTTCCCCCAAATTAGCTAGGGGTGATATTTTCGAGTCAATCGGAAGTTGTCGAAATTTTGATGAATATTTTAATAATATTTAATACCCCGAAAATTGAAAAATTAAATACTCATTGGAATTAAAATCCAACTTTGCCATTGTGATCCTCACCCTCGGATTAGCTAAGGGTGAAATTTTGGGATTTTTCAGAAGTCGTTGAATTTTCTTGAATATTTTAATATATTTAAATTAATTAGAAAATTGAGGTATTTATGTTGACCTCGAAATTGAAATTCAACTTTGTCATTATGATCATCACCCCTAAATTAGCTAGAGGTGATGTTTTGGATGAATTTAGAAGTTGTCAGATTTTTGCGAATATTTTAATATAATTAAATACCCCGGAAAATAAAATAATTAAATAATCGTCGGAATCAAAATCCGACTTCATCGTTGCAATCGTCACCCGCAAATTAGCTTGGGTTGAAATTTTGGGAATTTTCAGAGCGCGTTTCTAAAATTAAAATTTTTAATTAATTAAAGGAATAAATAGTTATTTATTCATAATTGTATTTTTTTTCCTTTTCCTTCTTTCTCTCTCCTTGTTGGCTATTCCATTCGGTTGGCCCTTACCTTCACTTTCAACTAACCCATCTCCTTCTACTTCATTATTGAAAGCTTTGATGGCTATGGCTATCCTTCTTCCTTCCCCCCTCCTTAATGACACGGTTTGATGATTATGACCATCCATCTGCCTTCCCTCCCTCCTAGCACATGATGGCTTTCCCCCTTCCTTCTCCTCCTATAAATGAAATCTTACCTCTTTCTCTCTGTTTTTTGGTTGTCAAGATAAAGCTCCCAAGCTTCCACCCTTTCCCCTATTGTTGAGCTTTGTTCTAAAGAAGAAGAAGAAGAAGAAGTTCCTCCTCCAAGCTTTCCAAGGTTCATTCTTCCTCTTATAAAGGCTAAGGTACCCATTTGTTCTTCTTCCTTGGTCATTTCATTCCTCTATTATGCTTATTTGCATCTTTAGACATCCATGATTAAGTATGAAAGCCATTATAGTTCTTCAAAGTAATATACCTCATGCTCTATTTTTCGTCCATTCTGCACACCCCTGTCTTTATTACCATTGTTCATATAGCTAAGATGATCCGTTTGTGCCAATTTTGGTGTCAATGGAAAGCTATCAGAAAGCCATTTCCATTAATATATAGAACTACTCATAGAATACTCTAGATTGAGAGTATTTGAGCTCAAAATGTAGCTCTTTAGGGTCTCGCACAGGCAAAATTACCGTCTGGCACTGCAGCGCCTGAGTTGCAGAAAATGTTTCGCCATAGCGCGCCGTAGCGCACTACCGCATGCCGCAGTGTCTTAATAACTTGTGATGTGTATAAAAAATATAATTTGACGAAAATAATGTAAAATCGTCGAAGCGCCTGATTTTCACAAAGAAGGCGCTACATCGCGCTGTAGTGTCCAGAAAAATTCATTTGACCATATCTTTGTCATTTAGACTCCAAATCCAAAAATTTAAAGTGCTAGATAGCTTAAAATTTTAGTGCCAATAATAATTTAAAATAATATTTATGTTCTGAACCCTAGAAAAATTAAAAATGACTAAAATATCTCTAACCTTAATTAGGCTATAACTTGACCAATAGAAGTCTAATTCTAGCCTACTCCCAGTTAAAGTACTCAGTGTGATATAGGAAAGCTATAGCCACTGAGTGTGATGAACTATGTTAGGTTGATAACAATGAATATAACATGGATTGCATCTTTTCGCAGGATCATATTGGCAGTTAGGTAAAATAGTAGTTAAACAAATATCCAAAGCCATTCAAATATAACAAATATCATTCATTTAATTTAAAGCATATGATATCCAAAAATTTAATACATGAAATTCATTATACATCAAATTATTAATCCTGGAAGGGGCAGTTAAATTCCCATGCTATGCCTTTAGATTATATCAACCGCCTCCAGCTGTAATTGATCTGGCATTATAAAAATAATGCCTTAGTGCACATTCTAAATACAAAGGATATTAAAGATATACTTAAAGCAGAGTGGAAAGCAAAAATGATAACATTTGTAGGAAAATAGTGTGTTTCAAATGCAAGATAAATATGTCCCTTGCAAAATAACAGTTCTTTTCACATACCAAGTTTTCAAAAGAATAAGCAATAATATAGCGTAAAATTCATATTTATGTTTATGACTTGATATTATGAAGTAATGTTAGTGGTTCTGATGGGCAAGGCCAGAACCATGAGGTTGAGTTCATAAAAATGCAATTAAGCATATCATTCACCTGGGCCCTCTTAAAGGCTCTAGATGGCACCTTCACCTGAGCCTCTCTTAAGGCTCCAGATGGTATCCTTCACCTGGGCCCCCGTTAAAGGCTCCAGATGGCACCTTCACCTGGGCCTCTCTCAAGGCTCTAGATGGTATCCTTCACCTAGGCCCTCGTTAAAGGATTCAGATGGAATCATATATGCAGTTAAGTATAATCTTCACCTAGGCTCCCTCAAAGGCTCCAGATAGCACCCTTATGACTCCTGATGGACTTGCCCCATTCATAACTTAATTTAACCTCCGTATCAGAACCCTTTGTAATATTCACAATATACATAAACATATTTTTATCTCTCTAGCAGTAAGAGTAAAACATAACAATATAAAATAGGTTCAAAGCAATGCTTAAGCAGCAAAAAGATAGAAAGCACAGAAAAGTATAAAAGTAATATCCAGTGTACCTTTTGTGTTTGACTTAACTAGATGAATCACTCACAACTTGATGTGTCTGCAAAAATTATAATTGGGATTTTATTAAACATTGAAGGCATTTGCTGGCTCTATGAAAACTAATAAAGACTTTTTTATTAATTATGAATCTTGTGATCCCTCATTCTTCTTAACTGATGATGCATATTTATTTAAGAGATTGTAGAGAAAAAATGGGTATTAAAATTTGCATATTCTTAAACCCTAAGTGGGCTTTCTCTAGGGGTTTGAAATGCAGCATAATTTGTCCTAAGTGTTTAATAGCATTAAAATCTTTATTTTCCCAAATCGCATATATATTAATTTCCAACGGAGAATTTCTTGATTCTATCATTAGTAATTGTACACAAATTTAATGAAACTTTATATTAATTAAAGATCTCTAGCTTATGAATTTTAATTATATGCTAAAATACTTACATTTTATTATGGAACAAACTTTGATTCAAAATAGCTAGTCTTTTGATCAAATAATTATTAAATTTCCAAGGTTATTCCAACCTACTAAGTTAGTTAAAATTAAGTCTTAATCCCATTAATACTAATATAAAAGGTGTCTTAATTCACAAACACCTCTCTATAAATAATAACTGAAACTTATCGCAATACTCAAAGGGAATATTCATTTAAAAGTTTATCCTATTAAGAAAAGTTTTGACACAACAAAATAATAAAATAATTAAAGGGCAAAGTGCACTAGTAAGTCAAAGCAAAATCCTAACCATTAGTTTTGATTATTATTTTGATTATTATTATTTTGATTATTATTATTATTGTTATTATTATTATGGTTTATTATATATGTATATATATACACATATTTTATCCCTTTCTAATCGACAAAAGAGCCTTATCTTACGGACGAGTCGAACAATTGAGCGAGTCGAGCGGAAGGAGGAAATCGGCGCAGAGAAGAGGTCGGGTGGACGAGTCGAGTCGGTGCCGGGATGGGATGGTCGGATCGAGTCGACTGCGCTCCGGTCCTTGTCCTTCCGTCGATCGTAGGTAAGGATCACTTGCTCACCTGCTAAGCTCTCGTCAGTCGCAGGTAAGGATCACTCGCTCGCCTGCTAAGCTCCCATTGGATGCGGTTTGTCCGTGAGGTAGGGGGTCGAACGACTGAGAGGAGAGGGGGTTTGCTCGAGTGGTGAGGGTATTCCATCTCTTTTCCGAATAAATAGGACGTGCGTATGTAACGCATGTCCGATTTATTCAGCTCAATAATCGTAGATTACGGTTATACTCTTATTTAATCATTCCTAAAACAACGGGTATACTCTTAATTTCCTTAAACATTTCTTCCTAAAATAATGATGATTAAATTGTTGTCAGTTTCAGCTAATTTGTTTTTGTTGAATATGATTTTAAATGAGGAAGTTACATTTTACTAATTTAAATATGCGTTAATGATAATTTAAATCTTAATTTCAGTTTTAAACGAACTTTAAAACCTTATAAATTAAGGATTGAACTGAAAATTCAAAATTTAGCGGAAGTTTTTAACGGGAAACTGAAATTTGCGGGAGGATTCAACGAATCGGGAATTCAATATTTACCTTACAATGACCTAGGGTCATTAAACTGAGTCTGCTGAATTTGGACATTAAATGAAAAAGTTGGCTTTTTAACCCCCATAGCTTAGAAAATTACCAAATTGCTCTTGGAAATTGAAATGACTATACTAATTTATTAGACTTCAGAATTTAGTGTTCTAGGACTCTATAGAATCCTTGAACAACAACCAATAGTAAATTACATAAAAATTTATATTTCATTAGGTATAATTTACTAAAATGCCCCTTAGGTTAAAAACCTTAATTTAGACTCATATGACTTATTTCTTATCCAAATTTGGTGCACTTACTGTCTATCTTTATGTTAGATAGTAAGGAATCATTTGAAATTAAGAAATCCCAATTTAGAGCTTTAAATCAAAAAGTAGCTTTTTGAACATTTAAGTATGGACAAAATGGTCATTTTACCAAAATATTAGGTTAAATATCCTTAACCCTTGAATTACCCTTTGAAATCATTAAAATCAGTAATATAATCAATTTAGGATCAATTTAAGTTATAAATCTCTCAATTGGGATAATTTGTAAAAGATCTCAATTTTAGATTTGAACATCTCTAAGGTTAATATGCCTTACTTAGCTAAAATCCATCTCTAACCTCCCTAATTAAATAAAATTAGCAAGTGCGAAGAAATTCAATTAATTCTTAGAAATTTTCCAAGTCTTATCATTAAGAATCCTCATTTCATCTTAGGATCTATTCCTTAAGAATAGGATTAAATATTAGGTTATATTTTATTTATTAAATAATAGGGTTATTCAATGAATGAATCTTTAGTTTTATTAGTTTCTAGATTTTATAACTTATTTGGATTATTTTGTCTTTCAACATTAGATTTAGGATAGGAGATTCATTCTATTAAGTCTAATTTGCTTAATATGATTTATCTCAACCATTAGGTTACATTTAGATTTAACATAGATCTTAAGTCTTAGCCTTGGGATTATGTGATTAAGCCCAATCTCATGGTATTTAATTCATAATATCTAATTTGGTAGATTTTGAACAAGTTTTTAGTTTAGAACATCTAAACTCATAAACTAGGTCGTGATGATTTCTTATAGTCGACATTGATTTAATCATATTATGACTTAGCTAGTCCTAATATTTGTAACCTATAAGGACATACTTCTAAGTTACACTCGATAGTAGGAATTGGAGATCTTGAACTTGTGTAACTTGGAATAGTTAGAATATTTAAATTAGATAATAAATGATATCACCATGTTTAATAGAGTCCATTGCTTACTACTTGATCTTGTGCTGCACATTCCTTAAATTTTGTGCTTATTTTTCTTTGAACATATCATATAAAAAAAACATTATTGCATGAAAAATGAAAACTTAGAATATTAATAAACATTTGCATTTAGGTTCAGTAATGGTGGATTATGGTGCACATTACTCCAATGGACAGGGGTAAGGAGAGATCATGATGCTTAACATCACTCATTGAGGAGAGTGTGTTAAGCTTGGGTCCCGTTCAGTCTTCCAAACATGCTTGACTCCTCAGCTATTTCTGAAATCATTCACAGAAATAAAAGTAAAATAACTAAAAGATATTTGCATAGTATTATCTGCCTCTTCAGTCATATTGTACTATATTGTGATATTATATCCGCCCTAGCCCAAAAAGGCTATGGGAATATATTGGGCCGGATTGGCCAAATATTTCTGATATGTGACAGTCTGTAAATACATGTCTGTGTTTGCACGCAAGTGTACATGGTCTGAAGTAATAAGTGGAAAGTGTTAGTTTCTGGAATTTATCGAATCACAGAGAATTGGTTGTTTTGTTACTAAGGTTTACTTATTCTCACGAATGTTTAAGCTATGAGCAATTGGTTTGAGTTGGTTCTAAACTAAGCACAATAATCACTAAATAGAAATTAAGTCAAATAAAAGGAAGAAAAGAGTTGGGTTCATCCCATAATCATGATAAGTTACTAATACATGATGATTCCTCAAGCATCTATCTTTTATTTACTCAAATTTAAATTAAGTGCGCATTGTTCTTCCTTAAGTTTATCTCAAGGATTCACAAGTTCAAATCTTGTGTACAAAATGAACACACAGTCGGTTCTAGTTCGGTATAAAGATTCTTATAAGATTTTAGGTTTGTAATTTTCAACTTATCTCTTGATCAAGGAGATGAGGATTATTAAATTTTTAAGATCTTATAAGCATTGATTCCACTAAGAGCATCACTCGCATCGCACATAGTTAAAATGAGGGAATAATATGTTGGGCTCAATGACTATGTCACCTCGTTCATGAGCACACAACTATTTCTTTCACTCCCTCAATTATATTGAATTAAGGAGCTCACTTAGTGGGTCTTAGCATCACACGCATCAACACTTTAATTGAGCTTAGATTAAGGTGCACTAAGCTCAAGAACTTTTCTCACATAGTTCTAAGCTCTCATGCACTCATAGATCTAGCATCTAACCAAAGGTGAGCTATGGAGCACAAGTCACTTTAGTTCTTGAGTTCATAAGTTCATTTTCCTTTAATTCATAATCAAGACTATAATAATAATAAGCATTTCTTGAGCAAGGTATTGAGTTCATACATTTTATTAATACTTGAGGAAAACTTCATACAATTAAAATGTAACTATCAAACATATGGGATTACCCCAACCCTCCCCAAGGGAGATTTAGCTATCCATTATAGAAGAGATGAAAAAGAACACATACATAGATAAAGACCCTTTCATGATCAACTAAGAAAACAAATTACAAAATAAGAGTTTAGAATATACTAGGAACGTTCCTTAGAAGTTCTCCGAATCCTTCTTCTCCTTCTTGAAGTTTCTCTCTTAGATCGCTAGTGTTGCATTCCTTCTTCTTTTCTTTGGTAAATTGGCTCTTCCACCCTTAGGGAGTTCCTCTCTTCTACTATGCAACCCTCCTCCTTACTTAAGTGATTTGAGCAAAAATTGAAACCCTCCTCTAGTTAAGAGGAGTGATATTTACAAGAGAGGGGCTGTATTCATCACACTTAAGATCCAAACCAGCAATTCCTATTGAAAATTTTGAGCAATGATGGCAAAAATTATAATTGATGGTGAGGTGACCAATATCTTCATTTGTTTAGCCAATACATTACTTCATAAGCCTCCTTTCTATTTAAAAACATAGCAGCTGCAGAGGGAATGATGGCTGGGGAGAAAGTGTTGGTTGGGGGTCTTGTCCTAGCCGCATTAAATGCTTCTGCCAGAGAAAATTGCGGCGGCCGCGGCAGCACGCTGTAGCGCGCTACGGCGCGTTGCGGTGTGCAATGGCGCAAGCTAATTCTGCTAAGTGTTTCGCTGCCACGCGCTACAGCGTCCATTTTTCACAAAGTGACCCGCTGCAGCGCGCTGTGGCGCTAGCATTTTGCAAATTGCACCGCTGCAGCATGCTGTAGCGGTAGCATTTCGCAAAATGCTCCGCTGCAGTGTGCGGTAGCGCCAGTAATTGCAAATCGCACCACTACAGCACGCTGGAGCAGTAGTATTTTGCAAAAAGCTCCACTGCAGCGTGCGGTAGCGCCCGCGGTTCGCAACTTGACCCGCTGCAGTGGTCTCCATTAACAAAAATTGGGAAATTGCACCAATGGCTCAAAATTCTTTGGATAGGCATTTTTCTTGAAAAGATAGATAAAATTTGATAAGGGAGCAGTTTAAGATCAGAAATGAATGAAATTTCCTTTTAATTTAGATATAATTTATGTATTCATCACACCCCCACACTTAAAGTCTTGTTCGTCCTCGAGTAAGCTTAAAATAGTATTTTTTTATTTTTTAGGTACGATAGTCAACAAAAGATATCAATTTAGATTTTTGATATGTAAGTCAAGACATGTGCTTAACTAAAATGATTCAAGTCATTTGGTATTTAGATATTCTAACCTTGGATATGAAGTAAGGTTGATTAATTAATCTCCAAGTATTTGATTTTCATGCATGGTGCTAGAAATGAGGAAGGTTCCATGGAAAACCTAGACTAGAGAGATATACTCAAGAGTTTTGTGCCATATGTGCCCCTTCTTATGAATCACAAAGATGACCAGATTAAAAGAGAGATATTTTTCATCATTCTTTTTTATATCATTTATTTGGGAGAGATATTTTTTATCATCTCTTTTTTAATGTTTTTTCTCTTTTCATTTTTAGGGAGAGATACTTTTCTTCATCCCCAATTCATATCTTTATGATCATGAAGTCCTACGGGAGCCTAGCACACTCTTTTTAGAGTACTCACCATGATCTCTAGTATAAGTTCAAAGCTTTCCCCTACACTTAGTTCATAAAATTAATTTAAATTTTTGGAGATTAGATTAATCTTAATTCATACCTTAGTTAAAAAGTTATGATATTATCAATGTATTTGATCACTTTTTGTTAAGCACCCTTTTTCTTCATATTATTTTCTTTATTTTGTGACTTTTATTTTATTAAAAACTCAAAAAAATTCATCATTTATAAGTACTAGAATAATTAGGGAATATGAGAATTCATAAATTAATATTTCAAATAAAGCACACAAAATGAAAAAGTACAAAGACAAATAATTAATACAACAACAAATAAAAAGAAAAATACAACCTATTTATTCTTGGGTTGCCTCCCAATCAGCGCTTGTTTTAATGCCTCAGCCCGACACGAGAAAGACATTTATGTGATACCTTCATCTGGGAGGTCCTGAAAGGTCCATCCGCCCTTTTCTTGAAAGATTTCTTCCTCCAAGTATAACTTCAGTCAATTTCTATTTACCATAAAAATGCCATCATTGGAGGCGACTTCAACTGCTCCATGAGGAAAAACCTTTGTGATAGTAAATAGTCTTGTCCATCTTGACTTCAGTTTTCTAGGAAATAGTCTTAATATTGAGTTAAAAAGCAGTACTTTCATTCCAAGTTGAAAATATTTTGGCTTAATCAGCTTATCATGTCATTTTTTTATTTTTCTCTTTATACAACTTGGCACTCTCATAGGCGTTTAACCTAAATTCGTCAAGTCTATTTAGTTGCAGCATTCTTTGTGCACCTGCTTTTTGGGAGTCAAAGTTTAATTTTTTTATTGCCCAAAAAGCTCGGTGCTCCAATTCTACCTGAAGGTGACATGATTTTTCGTAAATGAGCTTATAAGGAGACATTCCTAAAGGGGTCTTAAAGGTAGTTCTATAAGCCCACAGGGCATCCTGAGATTTTGAAGTCCAATCCTTTCTATTTTGGTTCACAATTTTCTCTAGAATTTGCTTAAGCTCTCTGTTGGAGACTTCAACTTGCTTGCTAGTTTGAGGATGGTATGGACCTAACCCCATAGCTTTTAAGACATTTTCCAACTGCCTATTGCAAAAATGTTTTCCCCCATCACTGTTTAAAAATCTGGGCGTCCCAAATCTAGCTAGCACATGCTCTTTGAGAAATTTAATAACATTTTTAGCATCATTGTTCACACATGTTAATGCCTCAACCCATTTGGACACATATTCAACCGCCACAAGAATATACATATTGGTTTGTGACAAGAAAAATGGTCCCATGAAGTCGATTCCCCACACATCAAATAGCTCCACTTCAAAAATTCCATTTAAAGGGAGCTCATTCCTTTTGCTTAAATTCCTGGTTCTTTGGCACTTGTCACATCTTTTGACAAAGTCGGCGGCATCTTTGAACAAATGGGGCCAAAAGAATACGGATTGAAGCACCTTTGCAGCCATTCACTCAATCCCATGGTGCCCTCCGTACGGAGATGTGTGATAATGATAGAGAATATTTCTAATATCTGAGTCAGGGACACATCTCATTTGGAGTTGATCTTTGCAAAACTTGTACGAAAATGGATCATACAAAAAGTAATTTTTGATATCTGCGAAATTTTTTTTTCTTTATTGGTAACTCGTCTCTTTTGGTATGACTTCTCTTGCGAGATAATTTGCAATGTCAGCGAACCAAGGAGAATAATTTGAAGCAACAGCATAAAGCTTCTCATCGGGGAACGATTCACAAATTTCGGTCAGCTTATCATTATCCAGGTGGGTCAATATAGATAAATGATCTGCAAGCACATTCTCACTTTCTTTCTTATCTCGGATTTCAAGATCAAATTCTTGCAAGAGCAACACCCAATGCATCAAGCGCAGTTTTGCTTTCTTCTTTTGAATGAGATACTTAATAGCTGCATGATCAGTATAAACAATAGTCTTTGACCCAATGAGATAAGACCTAAATTTAGTAAAGGCAAAGATGACAGCTAGAAGTTCCTTTTCTGTGGTAGCATAATTTCTTTGAGCATCATCTAGGAGCTTACTAGCATAGTAAATTGAATAGAAGGTTTGCTCCTTTCGCTGCCCAAGGACAGCATCAACTGCAAAATCACTCACATCACACATAATTTCAAAAGGTGAATCCCAATTCGGAGCAGAAATTATTGGAGCAGAGATTAAAGCAATTTTTATGGCATTGGAACTTTTTAAGCAATTTTCATCAAAGCTGAACTCAACATCCTTCCCTAGTAATCTACAGAGTGGCATACTTAGATTTGAGAAGTCATTGATAAATCTTTTATAAAAACCTGCATACCCAAGGAAGCTTCTAATTCCTTTCACATTGATGGAAGGGAAGTTATTCAATTACCTCAACCTTAGCCTTATCAACTTCTATTCATCTTCTAGTCATTGATAGAGAAGTTGTCCATACAGATTTCCAGAAATTCCCCAATCATGTCAGAAAAAATAGTTATCATATAACGTTAAAATGTGGCTGGAGCATTGCATAATTTGAATGACATTCTTCTAAAGGCAAATGTCCCAAAAGGGCAGGTGAAAGTAGTTTTCTCTTGGTCTTTAGGCAAAATAAGGATTTGATTATATCCTGAATACCCATCAAGAAAACAAAAATAGGGGCTCCCTGCCAATCTATCAAGCATTTAGTCAATAAAAGGAAGAGGATAGTGGTCCTTACGAGTAGCTTTATTTAATCTTCTATAATCAATACACACTATCCATCCGGTTATGGTTCTAGTGGGGATCAGTTCATGGTTTTCATTAAGAACAACTATCATCCCACTCTTTTTGGGGACCACATGTATAGGACACCCACGAACTATCCAATATTGGGAAAATGATTCCAGCGTCTAAGAGTTTAATGATTTCTTTATGAACTACTTCTTTTATGTTGGGATTTAATCTCCGTTAGGGCTCAATTGAAGCATTGGAGTTATCTTCCAAAAGGATTCAGTGCATACAAAGAATTGGACTAACCCCCTTCAAATCAGCTATACTCCAACCGATTGCTCTCTTGTGCCCCTTCAAAACCTCACATAGAAGACTCTCTTGATGTTGGATTAATAGGGAGGAGATTATTATATGAAGGGTTCTTTTTCCCCTAAATAAGTGTATTTTAAATGTGAGAGAAGAGGCTTCAATTCTAATTATGGATGGAGGATTATAGAGGGCTGAATTATTTTTCTCTCCTTAACCAACTCCTCAATCACATCCGTGTTCGTGAGGTCCTCATCTTTCTCCCCTGCTAACAGTCCTTCTTTATCCGTATCTCTCATTACCCATGCTTTTTCTATTGAATTGATTTTCCAACAATCCTCATTGGTTTTAGATGGGTGCCTCATAGAATCATTCACATAAAATTTAATCTCCTCCTCTCCATATCGCAACTTCAATTCCCCTTTATCTACATCAATCAAGGTTCTTCCAATGGCCAAGAAAGGTCTACCTAGGATAATAGGAATTTCTTGATTTTCATCTTCCATATCCAAGATGATGAAATCAACAAGGAAGATGAATTTGTCAACTTGTACGAGCACATTTTCCACTATTCCTAAAGGGCATTTTATAGATCTATCAGCGAATTGGAGGATAATATAGGTGGGTTTTAAGTGATCAATTTCTAACTTCTTGAATATGTAAAAAGGCATCAAATTAATAGACGCACCTAGATCACAGAGGGCCTTTTGGAAGGACTGGCTTCCAATAGTGCAAGGGATAGTGAAACTCCCTGGATCTTTCTTCTTGATGGGAATTTTTTTCTGAAGGATTGCACTGCACTCTTCTATTAATGCTACAGTTTCTTTTTCATCGAATTTTCTTTTCTTGGAAAGGATATCTTTCATAAATTTAGCATAGCTAGGCATTTGTTCTAGAGCTTTTGCAAAAGGGATATTTATATGATGAGTTTTAAAAGTTTCCAGGAATTTGTAGTATTGACATTAAGTTTCTCCCTGGATAAATGTTTGGATAAGGGATATTAGGGACTGCCTTAAGTTGATCTCTAGATTCTTCCCTTTCTTCATCTCGAACATCAGTCCTCTCTTTTCTGACTATTTCTTCTTCCTTCCCCTTTTCCTCTCTAGTTATCTCTATATTTTCCTGATTTCCCTTTCTCACAACCAGTTTGGTAATTTTTCCACTTCCTAGGGTGATTGCGTTCCCTAACTCCTCTTCATACTTATTGATGACTCTCACTAATAAAGGTTGCTCTAACTATTTCATACTTTCCTTTAGCTTTTATTCTATTCTTTTTACTAACTCTTCTTGCCTTAACAGAGTGTGTTCGTGCCTGTTTAAGGTGGCATCAGTTTTATTCACGAAT
This sequence comes from Gastrodia elata, assembly GCA_016760335.1. NCBI lineage: Eukaryota > Viridiplantae > Streptophyta > Magnoliopsida > Asparagales > Orchidaceae > Gastrodia > Gastrodia elata. The sequence goes on from CM028673.1 coordinate 17,346,940, forward strand.
TCGGCTGTGGAGGTTCCGAATTCGATAAGTGAGTTTTCCAATCTCTTTCTATTCCTTCCATGATTCAAAATTACATTGACATTTCTTAACTCACCATCTTCCTCATGATAAGAATTTACATACCTGCATTTTAATTTTTTAGTGAGATGAGAGATTTGCTTTTGGAGCTCAAGGATTTGTTGTGAATTTTCGAGTGAGTTACATTTATTTTTATTATGGTGATCATTCCTATGGAGAGGCCATTGGTAGGCATTGTTTGCCATTTCATCCAAGAGGTCGTAAGCCTCCAATTGGGTTTTACAACTAAGAGAATCCCCAGCGGCTGCATCAATGAGTGTCCTTGTAGGGGCATTCAATCCATTGTAAAATGTTTGAACTTGCATCTACAAGGGAAACCCATGATGAGGGCAACACCTTGGTATTCCTTAAATCAGTCCCATCCGTCATAGAGTGTCTCCCCTTCCAACTGAGTAAAGTTGGTTATCTCAATTCTCAACCAAGCGGTTTTCGCCAGAGGGAAATATTTGGCTAAGAATTTCTTAGCCAAATTGTCCCACGTCCGGATGGAATCGCTTGGAAGAGAGCTGAGCCAACTCTTGGCTCTATCTCGTAAAGAGAATGGGAAAAGCTGTAATTTAACCGCGTCTTCAGAGACACCATTAAACCTGAAGGTGTCACATATTTCAAGAAAAGTTGAAATATGTGAATTCGGATCTTTGGTGGCTAATCTCCCAAACTGATTATTTTGCACCATACTCAGTGTAGAGGGTTTGATCTCAAAGTTATTGGCTTCTATATTAGGCCTAATAATTGCATGGGGGATTCCCCTAATAGTGGAAAGTACATAATCTCTTAGTGCTCTCCCCCTAGCCTCTCTTACTGGCTCTCCTGATGGCTCTACAAGATTTTCATTATCATTATCCATAACAACTTGTTAGTTCGAAAGGTTTTGTTCTCTCCTAGCCTGCAAGTAGGTTCTTTCAATTTTTGGGTCAAACAGATAATTCGTGCAAACTTTTCTACTCATACACTATAATAATTATGCTATCAAGAATAAATTTAATAATAATGTTCAAAAATTCAACAAAAAAGAAACAAAAAAGTAAGTTGTTAGTGCTTATAATTATAAAAATTAAAAACTAAAAGTATCTGCAAGAAAATACTTAAATCACTAGCTGCTTATAGATTATCCTTAATATGAAACAAATTCCCATTCCCCGACAACGGTGCCAAAAACTTGACAGACTGTAAATACACGTCTGCGTTTGCACGCAAGTGTACGTGGTCTGAAGTAATAAGTGGAAAGTGTTAGTTTCCGGGATTTATCGAACCACAGAGAATTAGTTATTTTGTTACTAAAGTTTATCTATTCTCATTAATGTTTAAGCTATGAGTAATTAGTTTGAGTTGGTTCTAAACTAAGCACAATAATCACTAAGTAGAAATTAAGTTAAATAAAAGGAAGATAAGAGTTGGGTTCATCCCGTATGTCATGATAAGTTACTAATGCATGATGATTTCTCAAGTGTTTATCTTTCATTTACTCAAATTTAAATCAAGTGCACATTGTTCTTCCTTGAGTTTTATCTCAAATATTCAATAGTTCAAATCTCGTGCACGAAATAAACACACAGTCGGTTCTATTACAGCACAAAGATTCTTATAAGATTTTAGGTTTGTAATTTTCATCTTATCTCTTGATCAAGGAGATGAGGATTATTAAACTTTTAAGATCTTATAAGCATTGATTCCACTAAGAGCGTCACTCGCATCACACATAGTTGAAATGAGGGAATAATATGTTGGCTTAATGACTATGTCACCTCATTCATGAGCACACAACTATTTCTTTCCCACCCTCAATTATGTTGAGCTAAGGAGCTCACTCAGTGGTCTTAGCATCACACGCATCAACACTTTAGTTGAGCTTAGATTAAGGTTCACTAAGCTTAAGAACTTTTCTCACATAGTTCTAAGCTCTCATGCACTCATAGATCTAGCATCTAACCAAAGGTGAGCTATGAAGCACAAGACACTTTAGTTCTTGAGTTTATAAGTTCATTTTCCATTAATTCACAATCAAGACTATAATAATAATAAGCATTTCTTGAGCAAGGCATTAAGTTCATACATTTTATTAATACTTGAGGAAAACTTCATACAATTAAAATGTAACTATCAAACACATGGGATTACTCCAACCCTCCTCAAGGGAGATTTAGCTATCTATTATAAAAGAGATAAAAAAGAATACATACATGGATAAAGACCCTTTCATGATCAACTAAGAAAAAATGTTACAAAAGAAGAGTTTAGAAGATACTAGGAATATTCCTTAGAAGTTCTCTAGATTCTTCTTCTCCTTCTTGAAGTTCCTCTCTTAGATCGCTAGTGCTGCCTTCCTTCTTCTTTTCCTTGGTAAATTGGCTCTTCTACCATTGGGGAGTTACTCTCTTCCAATATGCAACCCTCCTCCTTACTTAAGTGATTTGAGCAAAAATTGGAACCCTCCTCTAGTCAAGAGGAGTGATATTTATAGGAAAGTGGCTGCATTCATCACACTTAAGATCCAATCCAGCAATTCCTATTGAAAATTCTGAGCAATGATGGAAAAAAATATAATTGATGGTGAGGTGACAAATATCTTCATTTGTTTAACCAATACATCACTTTATAAGCCTCCTTTCCTTTTAAAAACATAGCAGCTGCAGAGAGAATGATAGCTGGGGACAAGATATTGGCTGGGGGTCTTGTCCCAGCCGCATTAAATGCTTTTGCCAGATAAAATTGCGGCGGGCCGCTGCAGTGCACTGCGCGTGCAATGGCGCAAGCTAATTCCGCTAAGTGTTCCCCTGCCGCGCACTACAGCATCTATTTTTTGCAGAGTGACCCACTGCAGCGCGCTGTGGTGCAAGTGTTTTGCAAATCGCACCGCTGCAACACGTTATAGCGGTAGCATTTCGCAAAATGCTCCGCTGCAGCGCAAAAAATTGCAAATCGCACCGTTTGCAGCGAGTTGTAGTGACAACATTTCGCAAAAAGCTCCGCTGGAGCACGCTGAAGCGCGCGACAGCGATCTCCATTCACAAAAATTAGGAAATTGCACCAATGGCTCATAATTATTTGGATAGGCATTTTTCCTAAAAAGATAGATAAAATTTGATTAAGAGAGCAGTTTAAGATCAAAAATGAATTTTCTTTTATTGGTTGGGGCCCTAACAATGTGAAACTGACAATATTAGATCTTGTTAGTTTGAGGAGCCAATGCCTGAGGAGGAGCCTTATTTAGAGGAGGTGCAGTAGCCTGGTGCAGAAGACCTCTATTTGCCTTTTTATTGATTATGAGGACAAGTGATATTATCATTTTCAGTTTTTTAAACTTTAATTAAATGATATAATAATACAGGTACTCGTGACTGTGTTTACTTTCTGCACATTTTTATTTTTTGAGCTATTTTATTTTATTTCATGATTGATGTATGGTGAATGGATGTAATCCTTACTTCTTATTGCTTCCGCACTCTATATAAATATATAGATTTAGTGACTGATTTTCATAAATATTCTGTGCACGTCCTTCCCCTATTATTGGATTATGGACCTTACCTAATCTAATGATAAGTGAGGGATTTGCCAGAGTGACACTCCACTCCTTAGCCTAATGATTGTGAATTTAGGGAGCAGGGTGCCACAGTTGGTATCAGAGAATTCCATAAGGTGTTAGATTGTAAATTATATTTCACTCTATTTAATGGATGATTCTTCTGCCAATTAGTTATTAACTAAATACCAGAGTTACATCACAAGCACCATAATCATGAGCTCAGAATAATAAGAGTATACAATGGAAAATGCATTCATAAGTAATAGAACTTAAGCAGGAACAAAATTAAGTATAATATGTAGCTAACTAATTCAAATTAAATCTTCATGAGATTTACAAGATCAAGAATTTGAGATGTTAGGACTTAACTTCTATATTAAGACGTATAAATCCTTTTAGGATTACAAACCAACAATTAGGTTTTAAATCACTCTAAAGTAGTTACCTTCCACTTTCTAAATTTTGTCTTCCTAAGGATAATAACAACACAACTACCTTTAACAATCACTAAAGCTAATGATATTTTCCTTAGGAGTCTAAAATATACATTGTCCCTGAGGTAAGTGGGAGTGCATCATGGATGTTCATCTTCCATTCCCCTTGCTTCCCATAGTTTTTCTAGAGATATTAACACTTTGGGTAAAGTTGCTAAGAGCCTTAGTAGATAGTGATCTAAAATAAAAGAGATAGCATGTTATAATCTTCTACTTTCTGGATTTCTGAAGATGTATTGTATTTAATTCAGATTCTAGCAAATCAAAGTCATGAATCCCAGACAGAGCCCCTCTCCTACTCCCCACAATACTTCATCCAGCGAGGTAAGTGCCTTGCTGGAAGTGGTCAAAATAATGGTGGAACCCCACCAAAAATAAGTGAAATCCAGTCAGAGACAGACTAAGAAGGCCGCAGATGCTCAGGCCAAGCTGGCCACGAGAGTGGAACGGTTGCTGGTAGCTCAGATAAGCCAGAACTGCACTGCAGCAGAAGTTGCCCCAATATTACAATACTTTCATCAGCATCACATACAGTTCGCAGAAGGACTACTGCACATCTTCCTCTGCTTGAGACCCCCCACCTTCAACAGGAGTCTCTCTGCAGTTGACACCGCCACCTAGATAAAAATGATGGAAAAGAACCTGACAAGCATCAAGTGCCTTGACTCAGAGGTGGTCCGTCTTACTACCCACCTCCTACAAGATGAGGCTGAATACTTATGGGACACAACCCGTAGCACACAATTTGTTGAGGTACTACTAGAGGACATTATATAGGATGAATTTATTGAGGCCTTTCAGGCTCGATTCATCCCTCTATCCGCCAAATACCGTTTGGGAGACATGATCCTGGAATTACAACATGATGACCGATCTATATCTGCATACGAATCAGAATTCCGTCACCTTGCAAGCTTCTTTACCAGCTTAATCCCTACTGAGCCAGACCACTGCCACTGATTTCAGAGCGATTTGCAACCCTCCATCAGGAGTCAAGTGATCCCTCTATGCATAACAGACTTTGCGGAGCTACTTGAAACTGCCAAGATAGTAGAGCAAGACCAAACTAGGGAAGGACCCAAGAGGAGTATCGGATCCACTTCATTCTAGCCGAATCCTCCCATACAAGCCAGGGTATATCAACTCGAAGCCGAAGCTCGCCCTGCCGATCCATTCAATGGTTGCACGTAACCGCACCCGTATGGTCAGTGTTACCATGGGGATAGTGTCTGTTTCACTTGCGGACGGCCAGACCACAGATTCTATCACTGTACAGCTACAGAAACTATTAATGGTGATCAAATCGACTGCTCCAAGCATTGCCAAGTCTTTAACTTTTTTTAGAAGCCTGTGACAGCTCGCCTAGCACCACCTTCTACTTTAGCTATGAGGTGTGAGATAGCTAATGTCCCCCGCCCAAATGCACCTCAGCCACCTCCATGACAGACCTATAACAATAGGCCTGCCAGCCCTGCACCTGTGTACACCCTCACAGCAGTTGAGGCTGCTAAAGACAATCACGTGGTATCAGGTACATGCTCTCGAACCCCTGTTATTTCCACAGCTAACATTTGCTTAACATAGTTAGTAATTACTACATCTATAATTAAGTTCAATATGCATAAATGACAAACCCTGTAACCTCCTATTCAACACTGGGGCTAGCCATTTTTTGTGTTTGAAGGTTGGGCAAAGTCACTTAACCTACCCTTATATCACCTAGCAAGTCCTCTTAATGTTGGGTTACCTTCTGGAGCCCAAATACTAGCTCACCAATTTTGCAAAGTACCAACCCCATTGAAAATGAGAAGTATAAAGCCAAGTTAGTAGTTCTCCCAATAGCCAATTTTGATGTAATATTAGGCAGGAATTGGCTAAGCCAACATAATGCCATTATCAATTGTACAAAGAAGAAGATCACCTTGCGTAGTAGTAGTAAGGCTAGATCCTTCATTGGTAACCTTAGTACACGAGCATCGCTAATCAATGCTATAAAATCAAAAAGGTTAGTTCAGAAAGGTTGTGATGCCTTCCTAGTAACAATACTAGGAGAAAAGAAAGAATGTGTTTCCTTATCCGAGAACCTCGTCATTTGCGAGTTTGCCGACGTCTTTCCAGAAGATCTACCCAGTCTTCCTCCTACACGGGAAGTAGAATTTGCAATTGACATTATTTTAGGAACACAGCCCATCTCTAAAGCTCCTTATCGAATGGCGCCTAAGAAATTACAAGAACTGAACAAGCAAATGCATGAACTATTATAGAAAGGTCTTATCAGACCTAGTTCATCCCCATGGGGAGCGCCAGTTCTATTTATCAAGAATAAAGATGGATCAATGTGAATATGTATCAATTATAGAGAGCTAAATAAAGTAATAGTAAAGAACAAGTAACCATTGCCCCGTATCGACGATCTGTTTGATCAATTAGCAGGAGCAAAAGTATTCTCAAAAATCAATCTATGATTAGGGTACCATCAGCTGCAAGTAAAGGATTCAGATATAGCAAAGACTGCTTTCAGAACTAGATATGGCTACTATGAGTTTCTAGTGATGTCGTTTGGATTAACAAATGCGCCTTCCTTTTTTATGGACATAATGCAGCGCATCTTGAAACCATACCTTGACAAATCCATCATTGGTTCATAGATGATATTCTAATATATTCTAAGATGAAAAAGGAACACAAAGGTCATCTCAGGGCAGTATTAGAAGAACTAAGAAGCCACCAGCTATATGCCAAGTATTTGAAGTGCAAATTTTAGCTTGAATCTGTCGCCTACCTAAGCCATGTAGTAGATGCTCAAGGGATCAAAGTTGATCATAATAAGGTCAGCGCAATCTAAGAATGGGTACAACCCAAGTCAGTGACAGAAATCAGAAGCTTCTTGAGTTTGGCCGATTATTACATAAGGTTTATGAAAGGCTTTTCTCAAATAGCCTCTCCACTCACCAAACTCACCCAGAAGGCTGTACCCTTTGAATGGTCGCTAGCTTGTGAAGCAGCATTCCAAGCACTAAAAGATGCGCTTACCTCTGCCCCTGTTCTAGCTCTTCCTAAGGAAGAAGTGAACTATCAAATTTATATTGACGTATATTTTATAGGCTTAGGTGCCGTACTAATGCAAGAAGGGAAGGTCATAGCATATGCTTCCCATCAGCTGAAGACTCACGAAAGAAATTACATCATTCATGATCTTGAACTAGCTGCTGTAGTGTTCGCTTTAACGATCTGGTGTCACTATCTATATGGAATTAAGTGCTCGATTTTCACAGATCATCACAGTTTGAAGTATATTATCACTCAAAGGGAGTTGAACTGCTGACAACAAAGATGGTTAGAACTAATTAGTGACTACGACCTGAACATCCAGTACCATCTAGTACCATCTAGGAAAGGCAAATATCATAGCTGATGCGCTTAGCCATCATGCGACTCTTAATACTTCTATATCTAAGAGTCCTATTGAAGAAGAATTCCGTAAAATGGATATCAAGTTAGCGCATAGTGACCAGGTGAGTACAATGCTCTCAATGATTAATGTGGAACCCACATTCCACAGAGACGTATCTATTACTCAGACGAAAGATGATGAGTACCTAAATTTTAAACAAGCCATCAAAGTGGTTGTCGCATCGACATTCGATTCCATAAAGGTGCTATCTATCAAGGAGATCACTTATGGATCCCTAAGTCCATGCATTAGGAGGCATTGATTGAAGGCCATAACTCTGAATACCAGATCCATCCTGGAAGCTCAAAGATGTATCAAGACTTAAAGCAATCCTTATGGTGGCCAGGAATGAAGAAAAGCGTGGTTGAATTCGTTGCAAAGTGCCACACTTGTAGTCTGGTTAAGGTAGAACACCAAAGACCCGATGGTCTACTTCATCCACTGGAGATCATTGAATGGAAATGGATAAATATATATATGGATTTCATTATGGGATTGCCTCATGCAAGATCTGGATCAGATGCAATTTGGGTTATAGTAGACTGATTAACCAAATTCGCTCATTTCATTCCCGTTTGGCAAATAGACTCGGTTGAGAAACTCACCAAGCTTTATATCAAAGAGATAATCAGGTTGCATGGAATTCCCAAATCCATTGTATCTAATAGAGACAGCCGATTCACTTCTAAATTTTGGCACTCCGTGCATCAAGATCTAGGCACAACCCTTGCATTGAGTACATCCTTTCATCCGCAAATGGATGGTCAGACAGAACGAGTAAATCAAGTTCTAAAAGATCTGCTTAAGCTATGTATCCTTAATTTTGCTGGATCTTGGGAAGATCATCTCCCACTAGTAGAGTTCACTTACAATAATAGTTTTTAATCCAATATAAAGATGGCTCCATATGAAGTCTTGTACGGTAGGAAGTATAGTACTCTATTGGCATTGTCAGTAACAGGCAGTGTTTAGCTATACGAATCTGAGTTAATAGAAGAGACAAACAAGAAAGTACAGTTGATTCAACAGTGAATTCATGCAGCCGAAGATTGCCAGAGTAAATACGACGATATGCACCATCGTCCGCTAGAATTTAAAGTTGAAGACTCAGCGTACCTAAAAGTCAGTCTGATGAAAGGATTTTTTAAATTCGGCAGAGCTGTGAAACTCAGTCCCTGCTATGTGTGTCTGTTCGAGGTAGCAGCCAAAAGGTTATTCCACCTACAGGCTAAATATTCCAGGCGACTTCGTAGTAGTCGACAATGTATTCCATGTTTTATCACTAAGAAAGTGTCTCAAAGATCCATCTCACCTTGTGCAGCTCCCAGAAATTCAGATCCAACCTGATCTGTCATATACCGAGGAACCAATTCGAATTTTGGCCCGTTATTGCAAACAGCTTAGAAGTCGTACTATCGAATGATCAAAGTGCAATGGAGGAATCCTTATGGTGGCCAGGAATGAAGAAAAGCATGGTTGAATTCGTTGCAAAGTGCCACGCTTGTAGTCTGGTTAAGGCAGAACACCAAAGACCCGATAGTCTACTTCATCCACTGGAGATCCTTGAATGGAAATGGATAAATATATATATATATATATATATATGGATTTCATTATGGGATTGCCTTGTGCAAGATCTGGATCAGATGCAATTTGAGTTATAGTAGACTGATTAACCAAATTCACTCATTTCATTCCCGTTTGGAAAACAGACTCTGTTGAGAAACTCACCAAGCTTTATATCAAAGAGATAATCAGGTTGCATGGAATTCCCAAATCCATTATATTTGATAGAGACAGCCAATTCACTTCTAATTCTAGCACACCATGCATCAAGATCTAGGCACAACCCGAGCATTGAGTACAGCTTTTCATCCACAAATGAATGGTTAGACAGAATGAGTAAATCAGGTTCTCGAAGATCTGCTTAGACTATGTATCCTTGATTTTACTAGATCTTGGGAAGATCACCTCCCACTAGTGGAGTTCACTTACAATAAAAGTTTTCAAGCCAGTATAAAGATGGCTCCATATGAAGCCTTGTACGGCAGGAAGTGTAGTACTCCATTGGCATGGTCAGAAACAGGCAGTGTTCAGCTATACAGGTTTGAGTTAGTAGAAGAGACAAACAAGAAAGTTTAGTTGATTTAACATCAAATTCGTGCAGCCCAAGACCACCAGAGTAAATACCACGATATGCACCATTGCTCACTAGAATTTAAAGTTGGAGACTTTGCGTACCTAAGAGTTAGTCCGATGAAAGGAGTCATTATATTTGGCATAGCTGGGGAACTCAGTCCCCGCTTTGTGGGTTCATTCTAGGTAGTAGCCAAAATAGGTTCTTCCGCCTACAGACTAAATCTTCTAGGCGACTTGACAGTAGTCCATAATGTATTCCATATATCATCACTAAGGAAATGTCTCAGAGATCCATCTCACCTCGTGCAGCTCCTAGAAATTCAGATCCAATCCGATCTGTCATATACCGAGGAACCAATTCAAATTTTGGCCCGCAATCGCAAATAGCTTAGAAGTCGTACTATTGAAATGATCAAAGTGCAGTGGAGGAATCGTTCTCAGAATGAAACCACTTGGGAGAAGGAAGCCGATATGTGAGTCAAATATCCTAGACTCTTCGAGAATCCAGGAATTCCTTCTTAGCATTCTAAAACTTCAAATTCAATTCATGTTTTTATTCTTGCCTTTTCTTTAAACTTGAGTGATGTCGAGGATGACATCATTTTTAAGTGGGGGAGTCTGTAACAACCCAAGCTGTTACCCTTGTCAATTAAAACTAATCTCCATGCTAATTTTAATCCTAAAGTGTTAATCAAGTCATTAGGAGTCATCCACTAAGACCTAGTCCAAATCAGGAGTCGAATTGATAAACTCCTGATTTTTGGGAAATCTAGAAACTCTGGAAAATGACCTATATAAATTAACCTTAGATAAAAAATTGGAATTCTACATTACGCTCATTGCCCCAAAATTTGCTAAGGGTGATGTTTTTGAGTCAATCGGAAGTCGTCGAAATTTCGACAAATATTTTAATAGTATTTAATACCCAAAAATTGGAAAATTAAATACTCGTCAGAATTCAAATCTAACTTCGCTATTGCGATCCTCACCCTCGGATTAACTAAGGTTGAAATTTTGGGATTTTCAGAGTCGTTGAATTTTCTTGAATATTTTAATATATTTAAATTAATTAAAAATTTGAGGTATTTATTTTGACCTCGAAATCAAAATCTAACTTCATTACTGCGATCATCACCCCCAAATTAGCTAGGGGTGATGTTTTGATTGCATTTGGAAGTTATCAGATTTTTATGAATATTTTAATATAATTAAATACCCCAGAAAATAGAATAATTAAATAATCATCAGAATCAAAATTCGGCTTCACCGTTGCGATCATCACTCCCAAATTAGTTTGGAGTGAATTTTTGGGAATTTTTGGAGCGCGTTTCTAAAATTGGAATTTTTAATTAATTAAAGGAATAAATAGTTATTTATTCATAATTGTATTTTTTTTCTTTTACTTCTTTCTCTCTCATAGTTGGCTATTCCATTTGGCTAGCCTTTACCTCCACTTTTGGATGACCCATCTTCTTCTTCCTCATTAATTGAAAGCTTTGATGGCTATGGCCATCCCTCTTCCTTCCCCCACTTTAATGGCATGGTTTGATGGCAATGGCCATCCCTCTTCCTTCCCTCCCTCCTAACTCATGATGGCTTTCACCCTTCCTTCTCCTCCTATAAATGGAAGCTCAGCTCTTCCTTTCCATTTTTGGCTGTCAAGATAAAGCTCCCAAGCTTCCACCTTTCCCCTCATTGTTGAGCTTTGTGCTAAAGAAGAAGAAGAAGAAGAAGTTCCTCCTCCAGGCTTTCCAAGGTTCCTTCTTCCTCATCTAAAAGCTAAGGTACCAATTTATTCTCCTTTCTTAGTCATTTCATTCCTATATTATGCTTATTTGCATCCTTAGACATCGATGATTAAGTATGGAAGCCATTATAGTTCTTCAAAGTAATGTACCTCATACTCTATTTTTCGTCCATTCTGCACACCCCTGCCTTTATCACCATTGTTAATTAGCTTAGATGATCCGTTCGTGCCAATTTTGGTTTCAATGGAAAGGTATCGAAAAGCCCTTCCATTGATATATGGCACCTCTCATGAAATGTTCTGGATTGAGAGTATTTGAGCTCGAAATGTAGCCCTTTACGGGTCTCGCACAGGCGAAATTACCATCTGGTGCTACAGCGTGCCGTAGCGTCCAAGAAATTCATTTGGCCATATCTTAGTCATTTAGACTCCAAATCCAAAAATTTAATGCGCTAGATAGCTTAGAATTTTAGTGCCAATAATAATCTAAAATAATATTTATGTTCTGAACTCTAGAAAAATTTGAAATAACCAAAATACCCCTAATCTTAATTAGGTCATAACTTGACCAATCAAAATCCAATTTGGGTCTACTCCCAGTTAAACAACTCAGTGTGATATATGAAAGCTATAGCCACTGAGTTTGCTGAATTTGAATATCAAATAAAAAAGTTAGCTTTTTGACCCCTTAGTTTAGAAAATTACCAAATTGCCCTTGGAATTTGAAATGGCTATAACTAATTCATTAGACCTAAGAATTTAGTGTTCTTAGACTCTATAGAATCCTTGAATAACAACCAATATTAAATTGCATAAAAATTTAGATTTCATGAGGTGTAATTTACTAAAATGCACCTTAGGTCAAAAACCTTACTTTGAACACATATGACTCATTTCTTATTGAAATTAGTGCACTTACTGTCTATCCTTATGTTAGACAGTAAGGAATCATTTGATAGTAAAAAATCTCAATTTGGAGCCCTTAATTAAAAAGTAGCTTTTTGGACCCTTAAGTAGGGGCAGAATGGTCATTTTGCCCAAATATTAAGTTAAATATCCTTAACCCATAAAATACCCTTTGAAATCATTAAAATCAGTAATAGAATTGATTTAGGGTCAATTTAAGTCATAAATTCCTCAATTGGGATATTTTGTAAAACATCTCAATTTTAGGCTTGAAAATCCCTAAGTAAGGTTAATATTCCTTAACTAAAATCCATCTCTAACCTCCCTAATTAAATAAAATCAGCAAGTGTGAAGAAATTCAATCAATTCTTAGAAATTTTCTAAGTCTTATCATTAGGAATCCTCACTTCACCTTAGTATCCATTTCTTAAGAATATGATTAAATATTTATTAGGTTAGATTTCATTCATTAAATAATGGGATTATTTAATGAATGAATCTATAGTTTTATTAGTTTCTAGATTTTATAACTTATTTGGATTAGTTTATCTTTCAACATTAGATTTAGGATAGGAAATTCATCATATTAACTCTGATTTGCTTAATAAAATTTACCTCAATCATTAGTTCACATTTAGATTTAACTTAGATCTTAAGTCTTACCCTTGGGATTATGGGATTAAGCCGAATCTCGTGGTATTTAATCCATAATCTCTATCTTGGTAGATTTTAGACAAGCTTTTAGTTTAGAATGTCTAGACTCATAAACTAGGTCATAATGATTTATTATAGCCGACATTGATTTAATCATATTAGGACTTAGCTGGTCCTAATATTTTGTAATCTATAAGGACGTACTTCTAAGTTATACTTGATAGTGGAATGAGAGATCCTGCACTTGTGTAACTTGGAATAGTTAGAACATTTAAATTAGACAATAAATAATATCACCATGTTTAGTAGAGTCCCTTGCTTACTACTTGATCTTGTGCTACACATTCCTTGAACTTTGTGCATATTTTTCTTTGAACATATCATACAAGAAAAATATTGTTACATGAAAAATAAAAACTTAGAATATTAAGAAAACATTTGCTGTAGCGCCCCGCCTCGTCGCTGCGCGCGCAAAAGAATTAAGTATAATCATATCGGCGGCGGAGCGGTGCGCCACTCGAGGAGGAATACCCCGTCTTCCCAAATAGCTGAGAATTAAGGAGGGTTGAGAGCTAATACTTAAGTTAAGAGTAGTATTCTTATCCTAAGTATCAGATAAATACATACATTAGATTTAGAATACAATAGGAATCCAATGTATGTATAGTATATCAGCATTTCCAATATACTGATCACATCACAATATTAAGTATAAGTAGTATATAACAGAGTGCGGAAGCTTAAAGTAAACATCCAAAAAATATTTATCACAGAAGCTGAATAAAAACATTCATCTCAGAAAAGAAAATAACATACATCCAAAATTATTACAAACAGTTTACTGAAATAGACATAAAACTAAATACTGAACTTAAAATACTAAGCAGAAATTAAATTTGGAGGAGAGTCCACTAGTGCTCCAGGGGCTCCTCCTAAATCTCCTAGGTGTCCTCCTAACCTGGCTCAATATACTGCTCAAGATCTAGCAAATTACCAGATCCCAAAAGTACCTCGCGTTAGACAATAAGTCTAACACATCGAAACTAATCTAACAGTTCTAGTTATTCTTTTAACATTTACATAATACAAGTAAATCTGCATAAAAATTGCAAAGGTAACTGAAAGTACAAAACTGTATAAAGCTATACAAAACTGAAGCAAGGTAAAGTGAAACTAAATTATAACTAAATACTGAAAATAAATCAAAATAATGTTGAATTTGAAGTTGAGTAATCATAGGTAAAACTATGCTGTATGTCACTAAAACTGTGCATCTGAATATGCCTCAACACTGAGTGTTACTGATATGCAACCAAAATATCACTAAACTTTTATGAGTAGTACGGTCCAATGTATACATACATCCAGTTGGGAATACTGCTTACTGATGATGCCGATGCATCCTAAAATTCCCCAGTCAATATATGCAATATTTCGTAACTCATAAATCATCACTGATACTTATACATCATTCTAATACTCACTCATCATTTGATACTCACATATTATTCTTATGCTCATACTCATGCTTCTAAGCTACATGAGAAAAATACAGAGAATGCTTTAAATCTGATAATGAATCCAAAGTCTCTATTGTGCAGAATCCTACTAAAAGGATTCTGACTCCTAAACTATAATCTTGATAATTGGTTTAAGTTGAGAGTTTACTTAAAAATCATTAGCTAGGGAGATTGTATACACATATTTAGCATATTTGCAAGAAAGGTATATTTAACCCTTAGCTTACTTAAACTGCACTTATCGAAGCGCACAACGATAGGAGGCAGAACCCGGTCACAGTTTATATATCAAGCTAAGTCGTTAAATGACCTAATTATAAGCATACTTAGTGGTCTACGCAAAGTGACTTAAGATACTTAGTTTGCATAAACTGCACTTATTGAAGCGCACTATGATAGGAGGCAGAACCCGGTCGTAGTTTATATCTAAAACTAAGGATCTTGTTCACTAATTGTAACACTCTTAGTCTTGGAAGATTTACTCTAATAGGACTGTATTCGGCTAATCTCGCATGATAGCACCTGGTCATAAGTCCATATTGGAGTGAATCAACCAATCTTGAATATTACTGAATTAATCCAGTAATATGGTATACCCTACTATACCCAACCAATAATTTGAGTTCAGCAGATTCTATTTAATCAATAAGGATTTATCAAACCTATTAATCCTTATTCTAAGTAGGTGTATCCTACACAAGGCTCCAAGGATGTGATCGAAGGATCACTCAACATAGGCTGCTACCACAAGGAAAAAGTCATATTCTAAGTACTTTAGGTGATTCCTACCATAAGGTATCAAGTTCAACTTCTAAGATTATGAAGAATCATCTAAGTTTCACCTCAAGGAGTTATAAAAGCTCTTCCTACCTCAATGTGATAATAATTAAGATCCTTAAATATTTTAAGAATGATCCTAAAGCAAGACCCTTAAGATATCACTTTTTTACTTCTTAAGGTTTATTTGTTATACTTAGGTTAAGGTGATCAGATCAGATGATTAAAATTCATTTGATCCTTGCCTATTCTACAATCATGGGATAAAATCAAAGATCTTATTAGAGTTAGATCATTGCATAAATCATTATAATTTTTATTTCCATCTTATGCTAATTATTTTATATAAGAGAAAATTAAAGATCTAAAGTTTGGATTCAGGTGGTTCAATCACACATATTCATTGTTATCCTTAGCACTTCTAATTTGATGATTTAAAATCAATATCAAATCATATGCATTGTTGGAATAATGTCAATTTAATTATCTTACAATCAAGTTAATTAATTAAGTGATTAAAGTTTATATCTTAATCAAGACAAGCTAGGGTTTAACCCCTAGCCTTTATATCATTAAGACCAATGTTAATTTAAAGGTCAATGATAAATCAATGTATTATTAGTGTATTATTGATGTCAAACTTTATGTTAGGATTAAGTATTATCTACTTAATCAAGTTGTCAAGATTCTTATGTTCAAGTAAGCACATTTAAGTGTTCAAATAATTATTAAGGTTTTCTAACATACATCATAAAATCATGAAAACATAAGAACATAAAGATGATATAGAATAAAAAGGGTAATTAATGCTAATGAAATGCTAAATCAAGCCAAAGAGATTAGCACTTAATTATAAATCTAAAAGATCTAAGTTTCATGCCATTTAGTTGATAAGTTATACCTATTGGATACAAGCATTTAAAATTCTATTACTTAGCATTTGACATAATACATCTAGAGTTACAAAGTAGGTCTTAAGCACTTTTTAAATATGACAAAATGTCAAACCTAATTTCCCTATAGAATTCTACGCAATGTTCAATTTTAGCTAAATTAGATTCAAATTTGATGTAACTTAGCCCCTCTAGGGTCCTAGGGACCTTAAAACACCAAAACAGTGAATTTTTGGCCATTTTAGCCAAAACTGGGCACATATTAGAAAATTATGGGAATTTTGCAAGATTGGGCACTGCAGTGCGCTGAAGCTCACTGTAGCGCCTTCCGTGCGGTAGCGCCTTTCGCGCGGGGTGCGCTGCGGCCCGCTGTGGTGCGCTATGGAGTGCTGCAGCAATTCAATTTGTAAAATCACTGTTTAATTAATTCATTTTCATATTTCCCTAAGTTTCCCAAATATTTCCGCTGCAGCCCGCTGCAGCGCGCTGCGGCGCGCTGTAACGGTCCATTTTGCAATTTTACTATTTAAATGGTTTAATTAATGTTTTTATATGTTCTGCCAAAATCCTGCTGCAGCGGCCTATTTTGCAATTTTTGGCGTTGCAGCGCCAGACGATGATTTTCGCCGGGATGAAAACTGGAAGGCCTATTTTCGAGCTCCATTACTGCCAATCCAAAGCGTTCCATAAGTGGTGCTATATATCAATGGAAAGGTATTTTCGATACCTTTCCATCAATACTAAAATTGGCACAAACAAAGCATTCTACCTATACGAAAAATGTAGATGAATGACAGGGTATGCAAAATAGATGAAAACATAGCAGATATTTGTGAATCTTTTAAGAGTCATAATGGCTTACATACATGTTTATGAGCTTCCAAAGCTACATTCTAACATTATAACAACATGAGAAAGACAAGGAGAGGAGCAATGGGGTTCCTTTATATTCTTGGAACGAGAGGAAGAGGAGGACCCATTTGTTTCCTTCAAGACCTTGGGAGGAGCCTTCTTCTTCAACACAAGGACTTATCAATGGAGGGGAAGAAGATGAGAAATTTTTAGTAAGCCAAGAAGGAGGGCTGTGCTCTCCTTTTAAAGGAGGAGAAGAAGAGGGGCTTCATCATTAGCTAGGAAGGCTAGGATGAGGGGGAGTAGAGGCCATCATGAATGAGCATTAATGGGGCATGGCTTAAGAGACAAAGGAGGGATGGCGAGCCGAATGAAGGGGAAGGTGGCCAGCCAACTAGGAGAGAGAAAGGGAAAAATTGCATATTAAAGATTAAATAATTGCTTAATTATTTTCTTTAATTATTTAAAAATCCAGATTTTTGAAACACACTCCGAAAAATGCTAAAAATTCACCCTTAGCTAATTTTGGGGTGAGGAATTCAACGGCGAAGTCGGATTTTGATTCTGACATTATTTAATTATTCTATTTTTTGACGCATTTAATTATATTAAAATATTGACGAAAATTTGACGTCCTCCAAACATGTCCAAAATATCACCCCTAGCTAATTTGGGGGTGACGATCACAACGGCGAAGTCGGATTTCAATTTTGAGGTCAAAATAAATACCTCAATTTTCTAATTAATTAAATATTAAAATAATCAAAAATATTGGATTTAGCTCTGACTTGCTCCAAACCTTCAGGATTTGGTTCTAATAACTAGATGAACTTAATGAAATGATGATTATAATACGATTATGATAAAATCAAGCTAGGTAACAACCTTAGGTTGTTACATTTGCATTTGGGTTATGTACATGGTGGATTATAGTGCACATTACTCCAATGGATAGGGGTATGAAGAGATCAAGATGCTTAACATCACTCATTGAGGAGAGTGTATTAAGCTTGTGACCCGTTCAGTCTTGCAGATGTGCTTGACTTCTCAGTTGTTTCTGAAATTGTCCATAGAAAAAAAAGTAAAATAACTAAAAGATATTTGCATAGTATTATCTGCCTCTTCAGTCATATTGTACTATATTGTGATATTATGTCCGCCATAACCCATAAATTCTATGGGAATATATTGTGCGGGATTGGCCAATTCTTTCTGATATGGCAGTTTATACATTGTTTACAGTTTTTTAGCTTACTATTTATTATGTTGTTGATGAATTTTATTTCGGTAAGCTGTATGTTTCCTATGTTACCCGCTTACTTGAGTAGATGCATGTATAAGATGCTAGACTTTACTGCTTATTATATGTACCATTTTTAGATTTATGTTTTAAATTTGCAGATGTCATATGATCATCGGCATATTTAGGTTAAACTTTTCTTTTCAGTATTTTTATTTACTGTATTACATATGTATGCCCTACCTTATCTAGTTTACTTGAGATGTGTTTTTGCCTCAATTCTTGCTTAATTATAAATATTACATTTATAACTTATCCTCATCCCATTGTATGCTTACTTGCTCTCATGCTAGATAGATGTTTCAATTAGTTTAGAGTAAAATTGTGATATTAACAAATTCTTAATAAATTACTTGCCTAAAATATACTTAGACAATTTGTCTAATAAGATTTTTCTTTTATTGGCTAGGGCCTTGGCATTGTGAAACCGATAATGTCAGATCTTATTCAGTTTGAGGAGCCAGTGCCTGAGGAGCAGCCTTATTTAGAGGGGGTGCAGCAGCTTGGTGTAGAAGACCTCCAGTTGCCTTTCTCTTCATTATGAGGACAAGTGATTTTATCATTTTTCAATCTCTTAAACTTTAATTAAATGATGTAATAATACAAATACTCATGATTGTTTTTACTTTCTGCACATTATTATTTTTTGAGCTATTTTATTTATTTCATCATTGATGTATGGTGAATGGATGTAATCCTTACTTCTTATTGGTTCCGCACTTTGTATGAATATATAGATTTAGTGACTGATTTTTATAAATATTCTGTGCACATCCTTCCCCTATTATTGGATTGTGGACGTTGCTTAATCCAATGATAAGTGAGGGATTTACCAGAGTGACACTCTACTCCTTATCCCAATGACCGCGGGCCTAGGGAGCGGGGCACCACAACCGTATAGGGCTAGGCATGGAATAGACTACAGGATGCTAGTAATTGAGTCTAGGCCGGTCCCGGGTCGAATGAATGGAAAAGGCAAACTACTTAGGCTACACTCTATTGAATTGAATTTGGTAAAACTAAAAGCACCGATAAAAATGCAAATGCACTTTATGAAGTTTCAAAGTTGATGCGAAATACTCATCAAATATTCTATGTCCGATATATATGACCAAGATATAAAGCTCAATTACAAGGTAAGTAAAGCATCAAATATCAAAGTGAGCAAGAGACTCTATTATAACAGGTGATATCCATTATTATCTAATTTATTCATTCTATCTACTATAAGTTACACAAGTTCAAAATCTCCAATTCTTACTATCGAGTGTAACTCAGACTTACGACCTTATAAGCTGAAAACAATTAGAACTAATCAGGTTTTAATCTTATTAAATTAATGTCGACTATATAAGTTAAATAAGTAAACCGATCAACCTACTTTAATGATTTAAATAACCCAAACCTATTTTGATTAAGACAAATCAAGATGGAAGGACCAAGGATTAAACTCCTAATATTGAGGTTTAATCACTTAATCCAAAGGTGATCCTAAAGGCTAAGGCTTAAACCTAACCTCACGGATTCAAGATTAAGGCAAATCCTATTAAGTAAGGTCACACTTAATAGGATGGATCTATAATCTTAAATCTAAGGTTGAAAGATTAAACAATCATAAACAAACTATGAAAATCTATAAACTAGTAAAACCAAGGTTTCACCCATTGAGTAACTTGATTTACTTAATGAATGAAATCTAACCTAAGTCTTATTCTTAATTCTTAAAGAAGAAGATTTTAAAGAGCTAATATGAACACTCAAGTACTAACCTTAACTATTCTTGATTGAAATCTTACTTTAATAATTTATAAGATTTTTAAGGAAAGCATAATGTGAGATGAATCTCACATCAAGAAGTTTAATATTAATAACATTTTACTTAAGGAAAGTTTTAGAGTTTTAATTTGGAAACTTAATTTATGACCTAAATCAAATGAATTAAATTTAAAATCACTTCATTTACTAATTTTAGTGATTAGAACATGAATCTAGGGTTTAAGAACACCTATACCTAAATTTGGGCAAAATGACCATTTTGTTCTTACTTATAGGTCTAAAAAAGGTACTTTTTGATTTAGGACTCTAAATTAGAAATTTTCAATGCAAAAGAATTACTTACTGTCTAACATGATGATAGACAGTAAGAACACCAAAATTGGATAATAATTAAGCCTTATGAGCTCAATTTAAGGAAATTGACTCATAAGGGCAAAATGGTAATTTGTCCTAATGAAGTCTAAAAATTTATGTAGTTTATTAATGCTTACTATTCAAGGATTCCATAGAGTCTAAGAATACTAAACTCTGAGGTCTAATGATCAGGTTATAAGCAATTCAATTATTGGGGTTTAATTATGTAATTTACATTTCTTAAGAGGGTCAAAAACCTAACATTTTCATTTAAAGTCCAAAATTTACAAACTCAGTGGCTATAGCTTCCTTATAATGCACTAATTACTTTAACTGGGAGTAGACCAAATTTGGACATCATTTGGTCAATTTATGACCTAATTAGGGTTAAGGGAGGTTAGTGAGTGATTAGTAAAATTAATTGCAGAATCACTAAACTAATTACACCATTAGGTTCTAATATACTATAAAAATTATTAGAAACTTGAATCACTAAATTTGAATTACTAATTAAGCTAATATTTGCTAATCAAGTTTTATAGTAATTAGGGTTGATTAAGAAACATATCCATCAATTCTTAAATATTTTTACAGTTTACTATTTATTAGGTCTTTCTAATTAGAATAGTATATTGGAAGACTTAGTTTGGAGCTCAATTGACCAAGTTATGGTCAATTGAATTCTTAGGGTTTAAGGGATAATTAGTAAGGGGTCCCAAAAGTGATTAGGCTAATTACACACCCAACAAAAAAATTAACTCTACTAAAATATTCTTGTGAGTCTCCTGATTAAAATGAGACCCATATTAGATATATTTGGGTGGGTGTGTGCAAAGTTATAGTCATTAGAGCATTAGGGGTAAATTGGTAATTATTTGAGTGTCCTAAATGCCACCATGTGAAATAATTACTCTAGTGAAATTGAACAGTACCATAGTAATCCTCTATTTTTTTTATCATCATAATGGTATATAATTTTGTGATATTTGGTTGAGTGGATTAAAAGTTAGGAGTGTTTGAATATTTATTAGAATTAATTTGCTTTACTTTAATTTATTTGATTAAAATAAACTTTACTAATGTATAATTAAATAGGTTAAATTAATCTTATTGATGGCAGGACCCACCATATTTGATAGTGCTGCGGGCCCCACAATTCAAACGACTGAAGAAGAAATGGCGGGGTAGACAGGTGTGACATGTGGACGATCCCAGTGATGCCAACACCACGAGGACACCACGAGGCGGGTCCCACAATGACTTTAGCGATCGCCACGCAAGCAGCCCAACCGACCTGGCTAACGATTATAGGACGAGTTAGGGTTCCCTTCTGGATGCTGCACAAAGCTCCTCTGTGCATGAGATAAAAAGCAAAACTAAAGCTCAAGGCTAAACCTTCCTAAAGAACCTTAGATGTTAAGATTTGAAGAACTATAGCATCCCTAATCTTGATGCCCTAGAGTCGCGAAGATGAAAACTCGAACGCAACCTGAAGATCGCTGCAGGTCGATCTCCATATTGGCGATCGATTCGATTCCCGATTAGGTTTAATTAGTTATTGTCTGATTCTTAAACATTCAAAATAAACATTTGATACCAATTTGGAAGGAATAAACGTGACGAAGGAGGCACCTCGCTTAAGGTTCCATAGAGATTTTTGCCGAGCCTTAAGACGCAGAGGAAGAATTTATCTATAAGTTTTGCTGATCGCTCTTCATTCGCGAACTTAGATGGAGCCTAAATGAACTATTGTAAGTGGCGGGAGGTCCACGAGTCCGCAGCTGGTCCTCAACGAGCGAGTTGGAGCTTGCTCAGCGCGACACACGCTGAGCGATTGAGGGAGACGACGCTCCCACCGCTCAATCGGGCGACGGATATGATCGGACGGCTCGTACAAAGCGTCATTTGATCAAACGCTAAAGGTTTTGGAAAGCAGACGGCATGGGACGATCCTTGACGGCGCCGTTAGAAATATTAATAATTAATTAATATATTAATTATTACAAAATTTTTTAATAAAAATAGGTCTATTAAATGACTCCAAAGAAATCCTAATAAATCATCCCCAGCAAATTGAAGGGTGAGAAACACAATAATGAGGTAGAATTTTTGTTTTACTGAGTATTTAATTTTCTCATTTTTTGGAGTATAAAAATATATTAAAATATTCGACAAAATTTCGACGACTTCCAATTGTCTCCAAAACATCACCCCTAACTAATTTGGGGGTAATGAGCGTAATGGCGAAGTTCAATTTTTTATTTGAGGTCAATTTAAATAGGTCAAATTCCAAGGTCCCTAAAATTTCAAAAAATAAATTTTGATCTATTTAACTCATAATTTGGACTAGGTCATCACTGTGAACTCCTAATAATTTAATTAAAGTATTAGAATCATAATTAGGACTTGGTTTAGTATTAATTGACTTAAGTAATAACCTGGGTTGTTACATTGTCTAAATGTAAATTTTTCTTTTCTTAGCTAGGGACTTGGCATTGTGATACCGACAATGTCAAATTCAGAGTTGTTTGTTGAGATTGCTTCTAGAGAGGAGCTTGGTCAGGAGGATGAACTTTTTCCCACTGTAGCTTAATTAGATTTATTTTTCATCTGTGAGGATGAGTGTCCCTTTTTGCCTTTGAATTTTAATTTGTAATAATTTCATATTCTGGATGTATTTATTTTCTGCATTTTTTATATTGACCTGAGTTATTATTTTTACTTTCTTTACTATGCTACGATGCGGATGTTATACTCTTTCTTACTTCTACTACTTTGATATGTAGATGCATGATCTTGAGTTTCAGGTGATAAGTCTTCTAATTAAGGTGGGTTAGGTTTATACCTGACTCGACTATAATTGAGAGACTTTCCATTGTTGGAGACCGTATTCACCGTGATTATGTTAATCTCAGTATTAGTATGACCACGGAGGATACAAAGCCCCATAGGTTCAAGAGAAGGTACCATGGCTTGCAAATAAGGGTTTCTTCAAGGGTTCCTTAGAATCTTGGGAGCTCCATATGTGTGGGGCCCCGTACCCTCCGCAGCCGTGCTAATATCAACATTTGCACAAACACGAGGAGTGCGATGCTTCAAATGTGGAAAATCCCAACTTAAGTAAAGTCAAGTAAGACCAGCCTGCCTTATGCCAAGGACATCTCACATGGAACTGTGAACATATATCAATCAAAGTAGCGGAAGCAAAAAAAATAACATAATATAACATCCACAGGTATAACATAGTATAATAGAAGCAAAAGTAATAGTAACTTAGTTCAAGTGCAGAAAATTAAATACATCCAGAATTTAATTATTACAAACAGAATTAAATGAAAGAAATCTCTTAAAAAGGCTTACTGCAAAAAGAGTAAATCTAACTAAGCAGCACTGGGAAGATCCTCCTCCTGCATTGGCTCCTCTCCTACAACACTACCAATGAAAAGCTCCAAATTTGATATTTGCTGGTATCATAAATGCCAGGGCCCCAGCTAACAAAAGAAAAAGGTTACAGCTAGACAAATTATCTAAGTACATTTTAGGCTATTTAAGTGAACTGAATAATTAAAGGTATCACATTTAAATATTTTAAACATGCAAGCATTAATAGGTGCGACAGGCTACAAAGAACAAGATAGCTATAAACTAATCATTTATAATTGAACAATAGTATGTAAACTAATATACAAAGTATAAAACTAAGCAAGGTGAGGCTAAAGAAGCAAAAATAACTGCAAGTACAGAAATTAACTGATCCTAACATGCTTATGATCACATGGAGACATGCTAATTATGTAAAAGTGAACTATACTAAAAATGCAAGAATAACATACAAAACTAGCATCCTAACATGCCAATATTTCATAATTACTCAAAGGAAATATATATACAAGCATGTAGAGTTAATATAAAAAGGCCACCGAGACATGTTTCAAAAATAAGCTAAGAGTGTACATGAGCTAAAAGTAAAGTCATTGAGACATATGACAAAGCAAGCCAAGCACTAAAGTAAGGCCACTAAAGCATGTGGCAAAACAATATAAAACACTAAAAGTGTACTGAAGTAAGAGTATGCATAGTCCTGGTACTGCCATAATAAAAACAAGCCATACAGGGCCTCTAAACAGAAAGTTCCAACATGTGTCCATCTTAGGCATCATCAGAGCTAGGTCCGAGTTGAACTTATAGAATAAGACATGTATCCATCCTAGGAATCCACAGAGCTAGGTCCAAGTCTATTCTATAATAAAACTAGAACTGAAGAGGTAGACTAGACTAGGACATACTATACTAAACTGAATGCACTAAAAGAACTGAATACTATGCTTTTCAAATACTAACTTAGGATATATCTTCCATATCCTAACTTTACCTATTATGCTAAAGGAATAAGGCTCAATATTCAAGGTGTGCAGAGCAATCAAATCAAAGTAAGCAAGAGACTCAACTAAACTTATGTGATATCTATTATTATCTAATTCATCCAAATCTAACTATCTGAGAAGATACAAGTTTAGGATCTCCAATATCCAGCTATTGAGTATAATCTCAGATTTACGACCTTAATATTAACATTAGAACTTAACAAGTTCTAATTCATAATCAAATGATGACTATGAAGTTTGAAGTACATAAATCAACGGCCTAATTATTATTATTATACTCACTTAATCCAAGTCTTAATTAAGTAAATCAAGATTTAAGGATTTTAGATTTAAACTCCACTTTGGTGTTCAAATCCTGAATCCAAGGTAGTATCCTAATAAGGATCTAGGGTTCACACTCAAACATAATTTAAATGAGCAATACCTTATAAGTTGAAGGATTTAGGAACTATGATCTTAATGAAAGGTTGTTTTAGTGTTATAAGATAAAATAATCATTAAGAACTAAGAATCTAAGATTTATATTCAATCTTTAGGATAATTATATTATTCTATAGATTGAATCAATCTTACACCCACAATGAAGGTTTCCAAGGATTAAACAATAAATCACTTAAGGAATTCCAAAGAAGATAATTCAATTCAATTAGATGATACAAAGTCTAAGATCTCAGATCTAAGATCTAAAGTTTGATCACTTTAGATCTTAAGCTAAAACTAGACTTAGAAGTTTTACAAGAATATTTCTTTTAGGATTCAAGCTTATGGATCAGCTTAATTGAGCTATTAGACTAGGTGTCTAGCACTTAGAGGTAATTAGACTTAACTCTTAAGAAAGAGAGTTTTAAGCACACTTAAGGTCTTAAGATCTTAATAACACTAACTTAAAATTTCTTCACTTAACATCAATATTATTAACATAAGATTTCAGAAAGGTGCTAATAATCTAACTAGAGATATTTTACTAAATTTTCAAGGTTTAAGGGGTGCTTAAATACATTTTGGTCAAAATGACCAAAATACCCCTCTTAAAGCTAAAAATGAGATTTTAAGATTTAAATCTTCTAAATTGATTCAAGTCTGTCTTAATAAGCTTCATATTGATTAATGAAGTGGGATAAACACCTATCTTAGGGTTTGGATATCATTAATGACTTAATTAGCACTAATTACATTAATAGGTCAATTAAGGTAATTAAGAAAATTAGGGCACTCTAGGGTGATCTAATTATATGCATAAGTTCTACTATACTTAATAAGATATTAGGAACTAGATTTACCAAAATCTTAATCTAAGGCCTAATTCACTAATCTTAAATTAGGGTAATTAAGAGATGATCAGCAAAATTAAAGATCTTAAATTACTTTTAATGGTCTACATAGGTTCTTTATGGTCTCATGAACAATCAGAGATCTTAATTAACATTTTTGGACAATTAAAATTTTTAGTATGATTTAAATACAAATAGAGAATAGGTAAGCAATTAATTTAAATCTAGCCATTGTATCCTTAATTTTATTTTATTTTATTGTCCCTTGTATTTTTCTAATTAAAATGGTATATTGGATCATACCATTTGGATAAGTATTGATTAAATTATTTCATTAATACATTCTGAATGTTTATTTAAATAAGTATAAGATTTTATTTACTGAATTACTTTCCTTAAGGAAATTAATTCAGTAAATATTTTAATTGTTGTCGGCTCAAAAAGCGAAATGCGCGGGTCAGGGTCCGGCCCGACCTGGCACTATTTGTCTTCCTCGCAGCATTTCCGCAATGCTAGGATCCTTAGGGCTAACTCCCAGCGCTAAATTCTCCGCCCTCAGGCCACGCCGACGACTCCAATAAATCCCTACACGCTCCTTGAGTCAAGATGCATCGAATGAACTATGAAGCCCTGTCTGGGAGGCGTCGGATCGCTAGAGTGCTACTCGACAAAGGCATCTCCTAAGGCACACCTATGAGGAGTGAATTCTCCTCACAGCATTTATGCCATGAGCTGAGGTTTATTCCTACACAATCAGAGGCTGAAGGGGAATCGATCGGGCAACTCGGCAAGCCTGGGGGATGGGTGGATCACTGAAGTGCTACTCACGGGATTTCACAGATGTGTGCTGCAACTGAGTTGATCGATTATAGCAGAATCGATCGACCTGATCGAACCCAGTGATTGTTACACCCTTACAATCACTTACACAAAGGAAATGGGATATCGATTGAGGACTCAGAGGCTTAAGGAATCGTTGCGATTCATTGGCCTAAGGGTCGACTGCCAGTGCACTCTCAGACTGAATTCGCCCCGTTTGGTCCACTGCCAGTCCATACCGAGGCAATGGCTGCCTACCAAAACACTAAGGACGGTCCTGGAACAGCATCTAGGTTAGGGAAAGTGCTAGTCGAACTAAATCCAGCTCGACAGAGAAGAGGCCAGAGGGCTGTACCTGAAGATGCTAGAGGTGACTGAGGCAAGGCAAGCATCTCAGATCACTCCAGATAGTCGCAAGAGCTCAGTAAGGGGGTCTGAACTCCAGACCTCGCCCTCTATCAGTGTACGCAACAGGTCCAGCCGGGATCACCGAGAAATCCATGAAGGTTTCAGCTGGGGACTTAGGGGGATCGCAGTGAGCAAAGGGGCTCATTGTGATTCTAGGGAGGTACTTATAGATTTCAGAGGGGTGCTTAGATAGGAGCCGAGGTTGTGCCAAGGTTTGGGCTCAGATCGAGGGTGCCTTCAGCTACCCCAAATGGAGTAACCCCATCCTCCGGGTCGCCATATTAGGCTCGGCCATGTGCGAAAAGATCCTAATGGCCTATGGGGCGAGGCAGAAGGGAGTGGGGGGCAATGCTGGCATGGATTGTATGAGCAAATTTTCGCTATCGGGGGAGGGATCGCAGCGAGAACAAAGATGAACATCGCGCGGGTATGCTCCATCGTTTGATTTACAAAGCCGTTGAAGATGGACGGCTTGATGTGGCTTCCAATTAACATAACCACAGGTGAGATCCTGATCATTGGATAATCGCGGATTATTTGATGCTCCTAATTAGATCATGGCGCATTTTATCCTGCCGTTGGATGGGGGCGCTGAGATGCATGCAATTGCATCCGATGGCTAGGACCTATGCGCTACTGTCGGGACCCCACAGCGGATCTGCCGCAGTCCTGACAGAAAATCCCGCATTTAAAATTTCATAGTTATTTAATTTAATTAATAATTTAAATTCTTTAATTAATTAATTAATTTTAATAATTTCCTAAATTCACTTTAGGACTAAATGAGCTCCAAAAATTCTCAAAAATTCACCATTAGCTAATTAGGGCTTGAGGAATTCAAAAATAGAATTAGATTTTAATTTAGAGATCAAATTAGTTTAGGTATTTTTTAGGGCTCAAAAATAGGCAAAAATACCAGAATTCTCAATTTAGCTCTGATTGATCCCAAACTTCTAGGGTTAGGTTTAAATGACTCATTGAGTCTAATGGAATCAAAATTAGAGCTTTGTTTAGCTTAATTAGTTTGGATTTTAGCTAGGGTAACAACTAGGGTTGTTACAGACTCCCCCACTTAAGAACGATGTCGTCCCCGACATCACTTAAGTGAAGGAAGTACTATAAGGACTGAAAATTTAAATGGAATCGGATAAGAAAGAAAAGAACGGTACCTGGATTTGCAAGAAAAAACTGAGGGTACTTATTATGCATATATACTTCTTTTTCCCAAGTGGATTCTTCCAAAGATCGATTCTTCCACTGAACTTTGACCATAGGAATTGATCAATTTTTAGCTGCTTCTAATCATAAGCTAAGACTTTGATTGGTTCTTCGACATAGGAAAGATCAGGTTGAATTTCTACTGCTGGAAGCTGAATGAGATGAGAAGGGTCTATGAGACATCTTCTTAATAATGATATGTGGGACACATTATGGACAACTGCATAGTCATTAAGAAGATTTAACCTGTAGGCAGATGATCCTACTCTAGCCAAAATCTCAAAAGGTCCAACATAGCAGGGACTGAGTTTCCCGGCTACGCCAAATCTATAAATACCCTTCATTGGGCTGACCTTCATATAAGCAGAGTCTCCAACATTGAATTCTAGGAGATGATGATGAACATCATGATACTTGCTCTAACAATCTTGAGCTGAATGAATTCTTTACTGAATTAAACAAATCTTTTTGTTAGTTTCTTCAACTAACTCTGAACCAAAAAGTTGAACGCTTCTTATTTCTGATCAAGCTAATGGAGTACTACATTTTCTACCGTACAATGCCTTATAAGGAGCCATTTTAATGTTGGCTTGAAAACTGTTATTATAGGTAAACTTTACTAACGGAATATGATCTTCCCAGGAACCGGCAAAATCAAGAACACACAGCCTAAGCAAATCCTCTAAAACTTGATTCACTCTTTTAGTCTGACCATCCATTTGGGGATGAAAAGCTGTACTCATAGCTAGAGTAGTACCCAGATCTTGATGCACAACTTTCCAAAACTTAGAAGTAAATATACTATCTCTGTCGGATACGATTGATTTTGGGATACTATATAGCCTAACAATTTCTTTGATATAGAGCCTTGCTAGCTTTTCAACAGAATCAGTCTGACGGATAGGAAGAAAGTGCGCTGATTTAGTCAAACGATCTACTATAACCCAGATTGCGTCGGCACCAGATTTTGCACGAGGCAATCCCATGATGAAATCCATAGATATATCAAACCATTTTCATTCAGGAATTTCTAATGGATGCAGAAGACAACTAGGTCTTTGGTGCTCGGCCCTTACTAAATTGCATGCATGACACTTAGCCACAAAATCGGCTACATTCTTCTTCATACTAGGCCACCAAAATGATTACTTTAGATCCTGGTACATCTTAGTACTACCTAGATAAATATGATACCCAGAATTATGACTTTCAATCAACACTTCACGATGCATGGATTTAGGATCCATATACAATTACCTTGATAAATCACACCATTACACATTTGTAAATCATGACAATGACCACGTTCAATATCAACTTTGAACTTCAGATAATCATCGTCATTGGTTTGCGAGATAGAGACATCTCTGTGGAAGGTAGGTTCCACATTGATATTTACTAGAAGTGAACTTAGCATATCGCCAATGACTGGAGAAATTTCAAGCTTACAAAATTTTTGGTTCTAAAGAACTGGAGGCGATCATGGAAGATAAATTAGCATGACGACTAAGAGCATCAGCCACTACATTTGCTTTCCCTGGATGATACTAGATACTAAGATCATAATCACTGATGAGTTCTAACCATCTCCTCTGATAACGATGCAATTCTCTTTGAGTGAAAATATATTTTAAGCTTTGATGATCGATAAAAATTGAATACTAAACTCCATATAAATAGTGACGCCAAATTTTTAGAGCAAAGATTACAACGGCAAGTTCAAGATAATGAACTGGATAATTTTTCTTGTGAGATTTTAACTAACGAAAGGCGTAAGTGATTACCTTACCCTCTTGCATTAACACACAACCTATACTAATTCCAGAGGCATCGGTGTATACCTGATAGTTCAAGCCATTGGCATACTTAAAATACATAAGTACTTGCACGCAAGTATACATGGTCTTAAGTAATAAATGGAAAATTTGAGTTTCCAGGATTTATTGAACCTCAGGGAATTGAGTGTTTTGTTACTAAGGTATATCTATGATCACTAATATTTAAGCTATATGTGTATTGTAGAAATTAGTTCATGAATAAGCACAATAACTCTTAGTAGAAAATAATTCTGATAAAAGGGAGAGGAGAGTTGAGTTTCTCCCACATGATATGATAGATGATTCATGTATGATGATTCCTCAAGCGTTCATCTTTTCTTTATTTAGTTTTTAATCAAGTGCACATTGTCCTTCTTAGAGTTGTAACTCAAAGATTTACAAGTTCAAATCTCGTGCATGAAATGAACACATACTCGGTTCTATTTCAGCACAAAGACTCTAATAAGATTTTAGGTTTTTAGTTTTCCTATCATCTCTTGATCATAGAGATGAGGGTTATGAAGATATGATCTTACAAGCATTTAATTCACTAAGAGAATCACATGCATCATGCATAGTTTAGGTGAAGGAGTGATTTTATTGGGCTCAATGATTATGTCACCTCATTCATGAGCACTCAATAAATCCATTCCCTCTCTCAAGTATGCGAGCAACGGACCTCAATTAGTGGGTCTTAGCATCACACGCCTCAATTCATTAGTTGAGCATAGATCAAGGTGCACTAAGCCTAAGAAATTTCTCACATAGTTCTAAGCTCTCATGCACTCATAAATCTAGCATCAATAACTAAGGTGAGCTATAGAGCATAAGACTTTTTAGTCCTTGAATTCATTTAGTCCTTTATCCTTTGGTCCTCATTCAAGTCCACAATAGTTCTTCACATTTCTTTAACAAGTCATTGAGTTCACAATTTTTATTAAAGCTTGAGGAAAATTTTATACATTAAACTATCATTCAATACATGTGGGATTGCCCCAACCCTCCCCAAGGGGGGGTTTAGCTCTCCATTACAAAAGAGATGAAAAAGAACACACACATGGATGAAAACCCTTTTATGATCAACTAAGAAAAATACAAGACAAGAGTTTAGAAAATACTAGGAATGTTCCTTTGGGAAATTCTCTGGACTTCTCCTCTTCTTGCTTGCGGTTGCTTATCCTAAGTCAGTAGTGCTGCCTTTCTCATTCTTCTCCTTAGCAAGAGGAGTTCTTCCACCCTTTGAGAGTTTTCCTTCTCTTCTATGCAGCCCTCTTCTTACTTAGGTTGTAGTGAGCCAAGTTGGTAACTCTTCTTAAGTCAAGAAGGGTGGTATTTATAGAGGGGGGCTGCACTCTTCATCTTCACATACAAATTCTGCCTTTGCTTTTAAAAATTATGCAGTAATGATAGCCAATCCCATTTGAGGGGTGAAAAGACTTTCACTTTTCCATTGTTTAATCTTCCACATCACCTCAAAATGTCAATTTTCCTCTTAAAAATAAATCTGCTACCAAAGGAGTAATGGCTGGAGACAAGGAGCTGGTTGGGGATCTTGTCCCAGCCGCATTTAAAGCTCTGCCCAGACAAAATTTTGGCAGGCCGCTACAGCGCGCTGTAGTGCGCTATAGCAAAAACTTGTTGCAAAATGGCCCGCTGTGGCATTCTGGTTCGTGTATTGATGATCCGCTACAACGCACTGTGGCGCGCTGCTGCGCGCTATAGCGTAAGCTATTTCGCAAAATGCTCCGCTGTAGCGCGCTATAGTGCTAATATTTTGTAAATTAGTCCGCTGCAGCGCGCTGTAGCACAAGAAATTCGCAAATTGCTCTGCTGCAGCGCACTGTAGCGCCAGCAATTGTCAAAATGGTTCGCTGCGGCGCGCTGTAGCACTGGCGCCTTGCAAATTAGTCCGCTACAGCGTGCTGTAGCGCAAACAATTCACAAAATGGTTCGCTGCGGCACACTGTAGCGCTAGCGGTTTGCAAATTAGTCCACTGCAGCGTACTGTAGTGCCAGTAAGTAGCAAAATGCTCCTCTGCAGTACGCTTTAGCGTTCGCATTTTACAAATTGGCTCGCTGTAGCGTACGGCAGCGGTTTTCCTTCAGAAATCTTGGAAAATTGTCCAGATTGTTCAGAATTTGTTGGATAGGCATTTTTTTCCTGAAAAGATAAGCAAAATTGGATTAAGGAAACAGTTTTAATATGAAAGTGAATGAAACTTTCCTTTATTTAGACTATAAATTTTGGATTTATCACACCCTTACACTTCTTTCTCGTCCTCGAGTAAGGGTATTTTTCTATTTCTTAGGTATGATAGTCAACAAGAAATATCAATTAGATTCAGATTTATAATTCAAAGCTCGTGCTTAACTGAAATGACTAGATCATTTGACATTAGTTAAATTTTCTAATCTTGGAAATGAACCAAAGTTAATAAACTATGCTCCAAGTATAAGAATTTATGCTTGGTGCTAGGTAATGGGGGAGGTTCCTTAGAATAACTAAACTAGGGAGGTGGTGAGTAATCAAGAGTGTTGTGCCATATGTGCTCTTTCTTATAAATCACAAAAATGCTTTGATTAAGGAGAGATATTTTTCATCATCCTTTTTTATTTCTTTTTTGGGAGAGATATTTTTTATTATCCCTATTTTTATATTTCTTTTTTTTTTTTCATTTTTAGGAAGAGATACTTTTCTTCATCCCCAATTCAAATCTTTATGATAATAAAATCCTATAGGAGCCTAGCACACTCTTTAAGATTACTCACCTTCATCACTAGTTTTTAGTCCAATACCTTCCCTCACACTTAGTCCTTTGTATTAATTTAAATTTTAGAGATTAGATTAACCTTAATTCATTCCTTTATTAAAAGATTCAATGATGTCAATGCATTTAATCACTTTTTGTTAAGCACCCTTTGATTTCATATCATTTTCCTTATTGATATTTTTGTGACTTCCATTCTCAAAAAATTCAAAAAAAATTTATCAATTGCAAATTCTAGAAAGATTTTGGGAATATGAGAATCCATAATTTAATTCTTCATAATAAAATAAAACACACTAAAAAAGAAGTACAAAAACAAATAATGCAAATAAGAAAAATATAACCTATTTATGCTTAGGTTGCCTCCCAATTAGCGCTTAGTTTAACGTCCTTAGCTAGACTCAATAAAAATCAAATATTGGGATACAAAGGCTTCTCTTTCCATAACCTTAATGTACTAGGGTGAGCACAACCCTCAAGGGTGCTCGAACCTTTGTCCTCTCTACCTTCCCTTATGAGATCATCTATTCCAAGTTCTAATTCAAGGGGAATCTTCTTTTTCATTTACCCCTTCTCATTTTTCTTCTTATCACTCCTTCCTTACTCCACTTCTCCGAGGAAGAAGTTGAGCTATTATCTGAATTCTTATCTCCTAACATTAGATTCTCAAAAATATCATCAATCCTAATTCTTTCTTCTCTAATTTTTTTCTCACCTTTTCCTCCATCTCACTTTGTTTAAAGAAGGTGGGTTTAAGATCAATTAACTCCGATTTCCCTTTAATTTTTATACTCATCACCCCATGGCTAACATCGATAATAGCTTTTGTGCTCATAAGAAAGGGTCGCACAAAAATAATTGTGGAGTTCTTGTTCCATCTGTCTCATTCGCACACTACAAAATTAGTTAGAACTATGAAGCTCCCCAATCCTACAACAACATTCTTAACAATTCCTAGAGGGGTGAGGGATTCCAAATTTGCAAATTCTAGAATAATGGAGGTGTACTCCATTCCTCCTACCTTCAGATATTCATAAATATGGTAGGGCATAACATTGACAAAAGCACCAAGATCACATAAGGGATCTAAAAGCACTTCATTTCTAATTTTGCAAAGAATACACAACCTCCCGAGGTCATCGCATTTAGAAGCAGTGAGCTTCTCACATTCTGTTCCTCTCACTCCTTCTCGAGCCTCAAGTTCTTCTTCTATGGCACTCAAATTAGCAATTGTATTTCCCCCATGCACCCCTTTAAAATGAATCACACTGACCAACTCCCTAGAATTCACTTTAGTGGAACTGGGTAGAGCTCCTTGCTGCCAAATAGTCAATTGCTTGGAGATTTGCCCCAGTTGGGTCTCAATGTTTCTAAGGGATGCTTGTATTCCTTGAATAGAAGCATCATGGCGGGTGATTGTTGCTTCAGTGTGATGCATGAATTGGATTATTTCAACCTTAAAGGAGTTAAAAGCTCCTTCAAAATTTGGAAGGTGGTGGTTATGATTATTTCCATTATTAATGCCTGTTGATTCGATGAACTTCCCCCATATTGATTTATGCTATTGTTATTGTTATTCCACAAGAAATTAGGGTGGTTTTTCCATCATAGATTGTAGGTATTGGAGTAGGGGTTGTTCATGGTGTTATTATTTTTTAAATAATTAACTTGTTCTGTATTTGTTTATACGAAAGGGTTATTCAGGTTGCAATTTTTGCTATTATGTCTCCCCCTGCAAAATTCACATTGAACAACATTAACATTCATTCTCTTAATTTTCTCATTCAAGGCGTGGATTTCTAGTTGTAGTGCCGTTATTTGGTTGGATTCATTAATCTTCATAGATTCCTTTTTAAGCCTTTCAGAAGGCCATTGGTATGCATTGTTTGCCATTTCTTCTAAGAGGTCGTAAGCCTCTTCTTCGGTCTTACTACTAATAGAGCCTCCGGCGACCGCATCGATGAGAGTTCTTGTAGGAGCGTTCAAACCATTGTAAAAGGTTTTAACTTGCATCAACAAGGGAAACCCATGATGTGGGCATCACATTAAGCACTCTTTAAATCGATCCCATCTATCATAAAGTGTCTCGCCTTCCAACGGAGTAAAGTTGGTTATCTCAATTCTCAGCCGAGCAGTTTTCGCCGGAGGGAAATACTAGGCTAAGAATTTCTTAGCCAAATCATCCCAAGTCCGGATATAATCGCTCGGGAGAGAGCTGAGCCAACTTTTGGCTCTATCTCACAATGAGAATGGAAAAATCTTTAATTTAACTACATCTTCAGAGACATCATTACACCTGAAGGTGTCACAAATTTCAAGGAAAGTTGAAATGTGCGAATTAGGATCTTCAGTGGCTAGTCCCCCAAACTGGTTGTTTTGAACCATACTCAGAGCAGAAGGTTTGATCTCAAAGTTATTAGCTTCAATATTAGGCCTTACAATAGCATGGGGAATTCCTCTAACAGTGGGTAGTGCGTAGTCTCTTAGTGCTCTTCCCCTAGGCTCTCCTAATGGCTCTCCAAGATTTTCATTATAATTTTCCATAACGGCTTATTGGCTTAGCAAAATATTTTGCTCTCTTCTAGCCTGCAAGTAGGTTCTCTCAATTTCATGATCAAAAAGATAATCCGTGCAAACTCTTCTATTCATACACGACAACAAATAGGCTTTCAAGAACAAATATAGCAATAACTTTCAATGATTCAGCAATAATAAAAGAAAATAGAAAAGTAAATAGTTAATATATATAATTTCAAAAATCAAAAATTAAAATTATATGCAAAGATTTGCTTAAATCACTAATTACTAATAGATTCTCCTTAATACCAAACAAGTTCCAATTCCCTGGCAATGGCGCAAACAACTTGACAGACTTAAAATACGTCTGCGCTTGCACGCAAGTGTACGTGATCTGAAGTAATAAGTGGAAAGTTTGAGTTTCCGGGATTTATCAAACCTCAGGGAATTGGGTATTTTGTTACTAAGGTCTATCTATGATCACTAACGTTTAAGCTATATGTGTATTATAGAAATTAGTTCCTGAACAAGTACGACAACTCTTAATAGAAAATAATTCTGATAAAAGGGAGAGGAGAGTTGAGTTTCTCCAACGTTATATAATAGATAATTCATGTATGATGATTCCTCAAGCGTTCATCTTTTCATTATTTAGTTTTTAATCAAGTGCACATTGTCCTTCTTAGAGTTGTAACTCAAAAATTTATAAGTTCAAATCTCGTGCATGAAATGATCATTCAGTCAGTTCTATTTCTCCACAAAGACCCTTATAAGATTTTAGGTTTTAGTTTTCCTCTCATCTCTTGATGATGGAGATGAGGGTTATGAAGTTAAGATCTTACAAGCATTTATTTCACTAAGAGCGTCATGCGCATCATGCATAGTTTTGATGAGGGAGTGATTTTATTGGGCTCAATGATGTCACCTTGTTCATGAGCACTCAATGAATCCATTCCCTATCTCAAGTATGCCGAACAACGGAGCTCAATCAGTGGGTCTTAGCATCACACGCTCAACTCATTAGTTGAGCATAGATCAAGGTGCACTAAGCTTAAGAACTTTCTCACATAGTTCTAAGCTCTCATGCACTCATAAATCTAGCATCAATAACTAAGGTGAGTTATGGAGCATAAGACTTTTTAGTCATTGAATTCATTTAGTCCTTTGTCCTTTGGTCCTCATTCAAGTCCACAATAGTTCTTCGCATTTCCTTAACAAGTCATTGAGTTCACAATTTTTATTAAAGCTTGAGGAAAATTTCATACATTAAACTATCATTCAATACATGTGGGATTGCCCCAACCCTCCCCAAGGGGGGGGGTTAGCTCTCCATTACAAAAGAGATGAAAAAGAACACATACATGGATGAAGTCTCTTTCATGATCAGCTAAGAAAAATACATGACAAGAGTTTAGAAAATACTATGAATGTTCCTTTGGGAAGTTCTCTGAACTTCTCCTCTTCTTGCTTACGGTTGCTTCTCCTAGGTCCGTAGTGCTGCCTTTCTCAATCTTCTCCTTAGCAAGAGGAGTTCTTCCACCTTTGGAGAGTTCTCCTTCTCTTCTATGTAGCCTTCTTCTTACTTAGGTTGTAGTGAGCCAAGTTGGGAACCCTTCTTAATTTAAAAAAGGTGGTATTTATAGAGAGAGGGGGGCTGCACTCTACATCTTCACATACACATTCTGCCGTTGCTTTTAAAATTCTGTAGTAATGATAGCCAATCCCACTTGAGGGGTGAAAAAACTTTCACTTTTCCATTGTTTAATCTTCCACATCACCTCAAAATGTCAATTTTCCTTTTAAAAACAAATCTGCTGCCAAAGGAATGATGGCTGGAGATAAGGAACTGATTGGGGGTCTTGTCCCAGTCGCATTTAAAGCTCTGCCTAGACAAAATTTTGGCGGGCCGCTGCAGCACGTTGTAGCGAAAACTTGTTGCAAAATGGCCCGCTATGGAGCGCTACGGCGTTCTGGTTCATGTATTGATAATCCGCTACGGCGCGCTATAGCGCAAGCCATTTCGCAAAATGCTCCGCTGCAGCACGCTATAGCGCCAGCATTTTGCAAATTAGTCCGCTGCAGCGCGCTGTAGCGCAAGCAATTAACAAATTGCTTCGTTGCAGCGCACTATAGCACCAGCAATTCGCAAAATGGTTCGCTGCGGTGTGCTGTAGCGCTAGCGCCTTGCAAATTAGTTCGTTGCGACGCGCTGTAGCACAAACAATTCGCAAAATGGTTAGCTGCGGCACGCTGTAGCGCTAGCGCTTTGCAAATTAGTCGACTGCAGCGCGCTGTAGCGCCAGTGCCTTGCAAAGTGATCTGCTGCAGCGCTCTAGAGTACCAGCAATTAGCAAAATGCTCCGCTGCAGCGCGCTATAGCGCCCGCATTTCGCAAATTGGCTCGTTGTAGTGCATGGCAGCAGTTTTCCTTCAAAAATTATGGAAATTTTTCCACATTGTTCAGAATTTGTTGGATATGCATTTTTCTTGAAAAGATAGGCAAAATTGAATTAAGAAAATAGTTTTAATATAAAAGTGAATGAAACTTTCTGTTATTTAGGATATAAATTATGGATTTATCACCCTTCCTTGGGCAGAACAAGTACTGGAGTGGTAGAGAGTGCGTCCTTCAAGGTTTGAAATGCTTTTTCGCATTCAGGGCTCCAAATAAATGGAACAGCTTTCTGGGTTAACTTAGTTAAAGGCAAAGCGATTTGGGAAATGCCCTTAATAAACTTCCTGTAATATCTAGCTAGTCCTAAGAAACTTATAATAGCAGTGACTGACTTAGGCTGAACCCAGTCCTAAATAGCGCTTACTTTGTTTAGTTTTACACGAATACCCTGGGCATCGACTACATGTCTCAAGAATGCAATGGACTTAAGCCAAAACTCACACTTGGAGAACTTGGCATATAACTGATGTTCACGCAGAATTTCTAATACTAACCTCAATTGTTCTTCATGATATTTTTCGAGAATAAATGAGGATATCATCGATAAAGACAATTACAAATTTGTCTAAATATGGTTTGAGAACTCGCTGCATCAAATTCATAAGGATCGATGGCACATTAGTGAGTCCAAATGACATCACTAAGAATTCAAAATGAGCATAGCGAGTACGGAAAGTGGTCTTCCCTACATCATCTTCTTTTACTCATAATTGATGATATCCAGACCTGAGTCGATCTTGGAGAATATGACAGCTCAAGATAACTGGTCGAATAAATCATCAATTCTAGGCAATGAGTATTTATTTTTTATGGTGAGTTTATTTAGTTCACGATAATCTATGCACATTCGCATAGATCCATCCTTCTTCTTTACAAACAAAATGGGCGCTGCCCAAGGATACATACTTGGCCTAATAAATCTGTTATTAAAGTATTCTTGCAAATGTTCGTTGAGTTCTTGAAGTTCCTTAGGCGCCCTTTTGTATGGAGCTTTAGATAAAGGCTAGGTACCCGGAGTTAATTCAATAGAGAACTCGACTTCTCTGGAAGGAGGTACACCAGGCAGATCTTCTGGGAATAAGTCGGCGAATTCCTTAACTACTTTACAATCAAAGAGAGGGATACTTTCTTTTGCTTCACCCATCATAGTGACCAGAAAAGCATCACAACCCTTACTAATTAATCGTTCAGCTTTAATAGCATTGATCAACAATAATTATGTAATAGTTTTTCTTATAAAGGTTTTAGACTTGCCCTGGGAATGAAGAGTGACCTTCTTTTTCAGGCAGTCTATCACGAAAGTATTGTTATTGAGCCAATTCATCCTAAGGATGATATCAAAATTTGCTAATGGCAGGATGATTAATTCAGAGTTAAGCCCCTGACTATTTAATGGGATTTAGATGTTAAAAAACTTATGGGCATTGAGTTAGGCTCCAATTGGAAGTCCAACACTTAATGATTTTGCTAAGTTGTACGAGTGTGGTTTAAGGATGTTGGCAAAATGTTCAGAAATGAATGAATGACTAACACCAGTGTCGAATAACACATTGTAGGGCTGATCATTAAAATAAAGTGTGCCTAATTTATTCACACAGTTATATTAATATATAGTAAAGGTTTAAGATGTAGAAATGCAATTTAAAGAAGAGGTTTAGAAATGTGTACCTGAAACCACATTATTGTCTTTTGCGGCTTCCCGAGGTATTAAAGCATACACTCGCGCAGGACCAATAGGACAGTTATTTACCTGCTTTCTGGGATAGTTCTAGGATTTAGGAGCAAAGGGCTGTTCTAGAGCAACTTCAAGTGCAGGTGTTGGCATTATTGCCAAATTTAGTTCTCTCCTGTTCAACGAAGTTTCTCTAAAAACTTGGTTCTTTTGAGATGGCTTCATCGGAACTCCATCCACAGTTTCTGTATAGGTACAATGATAGAACAGATGGCCTGGACGTCCACAATTGTAGAATTTATGGCAAAAGTGGTAACACTTGCCATATGGGTGAGGCCTATTATAGCCTTGAATTGGTTCAATAGGGGATGCAGCTTCAAGTTGATAGACCTTTGCAGAGTTAGGTCTGTACCTCTTGAAAGCTTCATGTTGGTGAGGAGTTGATTGCATCTTCCGCTTGATATTTTGTTCTGAGTGATGATGCTCAAGCACCTTGGCTATCTCCACTAGCTCAAAGAAGCTTGTCAGATGAAGTGGAACAATCAAGTCCTTCAGTGCATCCTGTAGTCCATAGAGAAAGCGGTGGCACTTAGCCTATTCAGATCGGATGATCTCTGGAGCAAAATGAATTAACCTACAAAATTCTCTTTTGTAGTCAGCGATCGAACGACTTCCTTGTATCAGTTTCAGAATCATATATGTTATAATATTTTGTGCAGACGGGGGAATGAATTCAGCCTTAAACGCTTCAATGAATTCATCCCAAGGGATGTCTTCCAGTTCATAATCAACTAATTTTGTATTCCAGGCCTCCTCCCACCAGTATTCTACTTCAGCATGAAATAGGTGTGTAGTGAGATGGACGACTTTTGAGTTTGGGATCTTCAAACTAATAAGATCCTTCTCTACTGATTTCAGCCAATCGGCTGTGTCCATTGGCAATAAGTTCCCACTGTAGGTGGAAGGCCTTATTCTCAAAAAGTTATAGAGAAGATTATCCATAGAGTGATGGGAAGAAGAGGGTTGTTTCAGAACAAGATTAACAGGAGCAGTAACAACGGCTGGTACAGAACGATCAGACATCACTTTCTACATAGCAAGTGCTTGTTGGGCCTGATTCTCCAGTAGGGTTGCTACCATTGCTCGAAGGTGAGCCACTTCATCAGAGGAACTGCTTGAAGCGACAATATTCTTGATACTGGTAGCAGCAGGTGGTGATCCATAATTCATTCTAATAAAGTAATATAAATTAGATTTCAAAATTATTCTAAGGAAGACAACAATTGAAATTATAATAGATGTCAAAAGTTTTCATTACTCATTGAAATAAGGGATCACATAAGATTTAGAAAATACCAAAAATCACAGCACTACAAAAATCAAGAAATGACAATTACTCTAACTAGCACTCAGATGTCCTTAATGAATTCAGCCCTAAAGGCCACACAAAAATCCTCAAAAGTCACTCATTGATGCTTCTTCTTATGCTTCCTCTCGAGCCTTCTTATGGTGTCGGGCCACCAGATTCCCGCATAGTCTAGCATTTGATGAGTCAAAATATCCACATAGAGAGACTTGGGACACTCTATGTGCTCTAGAACTGACTCCACTTAGCTCAACCATTCCTTTGTGTAGATATGAAAGTCTAGCCCTTGATATGCCGTTTGATGTAAAAGCTTGTCCAATACTAGGATTCCTTTTGCTGAAACTCCTCCTATTTGTCAATTGCTCTTCTATCTCCATTTGAAACTGTAGCTCCAAGCTAACTCGTGGGTTCACAGGTAGTAGTCCAAGTCAGACTCTCCAGAATCCATTTGACTTGCAAGATAAGGATTTATTAGTTTTTTGTTAAACTAGAGATAATAAGATTTTTAGGATATGAGTATTTTCATTCTATAATTTTTTAAGAGTTGCCGATAGTACTATATTATGGATGTCATATATTGATGTTTGCACTTCAAAAGAACGGTCCATTAGGTAGAAAGGAATCATAGATCCATTCTGACACCTTATGGTATTCTCTGATACCAACTGTGGGGCCCCGTACCCTCCGCAGCTGTGCTAATATCAACATTTGCACAAACATGAGGAGTACGGTGCTCCAACTATGGCTAATCCCCAACTTAAGTAAAGTCAGGTAAGACCCAACCTACCTTAAGCCAAGGACTTATCACCTGGAACTGTGAACATACATCAATCAAACTAGCGAAAGTAGAAAAACAACATAATATAACATCCACAGGCATAACATAGTATAACAGAAGCAAAAGTAATAGTAACTCAGTTCAAGTGTAGAAAAGTAAATACATCTAGAATTCAATTATTTTAGATAGAATTAAATAAAAGAAAATCTCTCAAAAAGGCTCACTGCAAAAAGAGTAAATCTAACTAAATAGTAGTGGGAAGATCCTCCTCCTGCACCGGCTCCTCTCCTGCAGCACTACCAATGAAAAGCTCCAAATCTGACATTTGTTGGTATCACAAATGCCAGGGCCCCAGCCAACAGAAGAAAAATGTTATAGTTAGACAATTTTTAAACATGCAAGCATTAATAGGTGCTGATGAATCCATAATTTATATCCTAATTAAAGGAAAATTTCATTTATTTCTCATATTAAAACTATTCCTTAATCCAATTTTGCCTATCTTTTCAAGAAAAATGCTGTAGCGCCCCGTCCCATCGCCGTGCGCAAAATACGAGTATAATCCATAGTTTGGCGGCGGAACGGTGCGCTACTCGGGAACTGTGGGCCATACAAGTAAAACCCATCGTCCCGAATAGGTTTAAAGAGACAAAGCCATACTGGAGGCCGTTGACTTGAGCCCTAAGAGTAGGCTCGAGAGCCAATACCTAAGATAAGAATGGAACCCTTATCTTAAGTATTAGACTTAGTACATACATAAGGTGTAAGGGAGGAGAGAAGGACCCATGTACATTACAAAAATATATCAGCGTTTCCAGTACGCCGATCACATCACAATACTATGTATAGTAATATAACAGAGTGAGGAAGCTAAAAGCATGACATCCATAATATATTCGTCTCAAGTAGTAGAAAATATCTATCTCAGAAAAGAAAAAGTAAAAGTACATCAAGAGTTTTATTACAAACCATAATAATGCAAAAATATAAAGAGTCTAACCAAAATACTGAAAAGGACCAAAAAGTAAGAGTAGGTGCTCAATCCCCTACAGCTCCAAGTGATCCTCCTGAGTCTCTGGGACGTCCTCCTGACCTGTCTCCAACAACTGCTCGGGATCTAGCAAATTACCGGATCCCAAAAGTACCCCGTATTAGACATGACGTCTAACACATCGAAGCTAGCTATACAAACTAATATGAATATAATAAATATGCAAGAACATAAAGTAAAAGTGCAGGAGAAACTGTAAAGCGTCAAATAATTGAACTATAGGAACTAAGTAAAGACAAACTGCATCAAAACCAAATGCTAAAAATATATGAAAATGTCAGATGCTGAGAAGGATGCTATAAGCTGCACTATATGCCACTAAAATAATGCTCACAAATATGATATACCACAGTATGTCACAAAACTATCACTGAAGGTTTATGAGTAGTACGGTCCAATGTAAGCACAATAGTTATGAAGTCAGTATGGTGACGCAGATGCACCCTGAAATTCCCCAATCTGTGTATATATAATA
Source organism: Gastrodia elata (assembly GCA_016760335.1). Taxonomy (NCBI): domain Eukaryota; kingdom Viridiplantae; phylum Streptophyta; class Magnoliopsida; order Asparagales; family Orchidaceae; genus Gastrodia; species Gastrodia elata. The sequence continues at coordinate 17,390,410 of CM028673.1, forward strand.
TTTTGTATCTCATACTGTATCACTGATAATCATGTGTCACAACAGAAGGAATGAGTTCAACTCATGTTTATGCTTATGCTTATGCCATTATATGATATGAATGAAAATCTCAAAATTCATGAAAAATATAGTAAGGAACAATAATGAATCCAAAGGCTCCACTGTGCATAATCCTGCTAAAAGGATTTTGACTCCAAATCTCTAGATCAATATTTAGTTAAAGTTGCTTATTTACTCAAGAATCACTGGGCAGGGTGATTGTATACACATATCAAATATGCTATAAAGATAGGACACAACATTTAGTTTGATTACGCCACCCTAATAAAGCGATCTTCATTAGGAGGCACCATCCGATGATGATTTTGTATCTCAAACTAAGCATTTAGTCACTAAACTCACAATCATACTTAGCATCTTAAGGAAGGTAATTCCCCTTTACTTAGTTTTATTTAAGCCATACCTATTGAAGCGATCTTCGCTAGGAGGCATTGCCCGATGGCAACTGTCCTTCAATAAAACTAAGGAATGGGCACCCGTTTAAAACACTCTTAGGATCGATTGATTTACTCTAAGCGAGGTTATATCCGCCTAAGCCCGCACGATAGCAACAAAGATTAAACCTCACTTAGAGTGACTCAACTAATACTGAATATTACTGGGGGCCAGTAATATGGGTATACTATACTGCACTACCCAATAATCATGATTCAACCAAATCTATCTAATAGAGCAAGGATTTATCAAGACTATAAGTCTTAGACTAGTAGGTAAGTCCTATACAAGGTTTCACAAATCTAATGTGATCAGGGATCACTTAATATGGATTCTACCACAATGAGATGTATCTCTTCTAATATCTTAAGTGATTACTACCACAAGGAGAATAGATCAATCTCTAAGGTGAAGGAATCTTCTATACTTCTACCTCAAGGATTCATACAAGGCCTCCTACCTCATGATATATAAATTTAGGTCTTTTAGATAATTTAAGATGATCTTTATTAAGAGTGCATCAAGATCTCCCCTTTAGATGTTGATATTAGACTATTAGGTTCTGGTTTATTATTTGATTTAGAATGATTAGATCAGATGATGGGATCATCTGATCACACTTAGACTAAGATTATGGGAACTAAATCAAGCATATTTTTAAGGATTAGATCACTTGTTTAATCAATATGATTTTAATTATCTTCTTATGCTAGTCTTCTTTCTTAAGAGAAAATCAGGGATCTAAAGTTTAGATTCAGAACAAGCAATCACATAGATTTATCATTAACCTTAACATGTCTAATTCAAATGTTTAGGATCAATAGTAAATTAGATGTATTATTAGAAAATGTTCAATTCATAGTCTTGTAATCAATATAGTTGAGTTAGGGTTATTATGGTTTTAGATTTGCCTTATGTAGATTAGGGCTTGACTCCTTCTCAAATCTTAAGTCAAATCAAGTGTATATTTAAAGATCAATGTCAAATCAGTAGATTAATTTTGTATTATTGGTGGCAATCCTAGATCTAGATCAAGTCTTAAAAGCTTGATCCAAATCTTAAGATTTCTTAAGTTAATTAAGATATTTAAGATTCTATAGTTTTAAATTGATTCAAGTATACTTAATAAGTTTATGAAAGGTGATTTTATTTCATTTGGTTTACTGTTATAAGCTAAAATAATGATTAAAGTTTAACAAACAGTGTTTACTTAATGCTAACCAAACCCTAATTCCAAGCAAAAAGGATAAGTACATAAATAACAATCCAACCATTCAGATTACATGAAATTTGGCATGCAAGTTCTAATTAATCATACAAGTAATCAGAGACTAAGTTTGCTATGATCCAAGGTGTATAAACCCCAAAATTCACTAATTATGATTTGATAAGATTAAGGCATAACTACATTTACAGAACTCAAAAAATTGTTAAACTTGGCACATACAATCTACTTAACATTAGTGAGCTAATGGCACCCTAAACATGCAATTTGGACAAGTAATTTTACTAATCTACCCTAATTAAGATTCACTATAATTAGGCAATATTTAAAGATCTAACTATCAGATGCGTGATTTTATTTTATATTTAAGTTCCTGAGATTTTTTTAAATATTTTCATATATAATATTATAAAATTTTAACCAGTTGATTGAAAGTTATTAAGAAAATACATTCTGTATTTTTCTATTGTATTTTTCCTAATTTCCTTAAGGAAAATAAATAATAAAATCTTTATTAATATTTTAAAATGACGCCAGCCCGATTTAAATCACGCGGGTCGATCGGGCCTGAAGGCCCGTTACTGTTCGACAGCGCAGGTAACGGGTCTACCCGACCTGCGCTGTCGTCTTCTTCCCCGCGCCTGGCCCCGACTGAGAGCGATTGGGGTGAACCCTAATCGCCAAAATTCTTAGTCGTCGAGCCATGCCGGGGCGTAAGGACGACGGCTACGCATTCCTAGAACTGAGACCAACCCTTAGAACCCTAAATTGTTAACTGGGATGGCCTGATTCCTCTGGACCCTATTTCTCCATTTTGCCTGAAAGGAGCTCACTGTGAGGAGAAATTCTTCTCACAGAGGGCTTGCCAGGGCTGGGGCTTGATCCGTTCACCATCAGGGCATAAGTACGGATCGAAGCCCCATTTCAGGAGGCCCTAGGAGGCTCTAGATCCCTGGGACCTTACTTGGTCCCTGAGCTCTGAGAGACGGATAACCCGTTCGATCGATACGATCGAACGGACCCTCCCAGCGCACCAATTTGATTGCAACGAGTTCGCCTTAGCTAGGGAAGAGTATAGAGATGGAAATTAAGCAGGAACTGAGCCCACACGGCTTAGTCCAAAATGTGGGGTACCTGGTTTTTACTGGACGAAGCTCGGCTGGAAGACAGAGAGTGATATGCTGCAGCAGAGAGGCTCTTAGGGGTCCTGAACTCTATGAGCAACCCTCTATCAGCTGTACGCAAGGTTGGGAGAGACGGGGGGTAGCCTGGCAGAGCAGCAATGGCGATCGGAGGAGGAATTTAAATTTAGCTCAATTCAACAGTAAAAGCTCCTGAGGTGAGGTCTGAGGCTATTTATAGCCTCAGGGAGGTGTTGGGAGGAAATGCTGGGACTGGGCTCGGCTTGGCTTGGCCCGAGAGCTCGGGTCAAGGGGAGCTCTCAGAATTTCCAAAAATGGGGGTATCGGGCTGGAGAGCCCGTCTCAGAGGCCTCACGGGATTGAGGAACCTCTAACGGCTATGCTGAGCTGGCGGGGGAGTGGGGGACAGGCTATGCCTGTCAAGGATGTGTTTTTTTCCCCTGTCGGGAATTCTGGTGAGGCGAGGAAGATGATGAATAGTGCTGGGAGCTGCGGCAACCGTCTGATGAATCGTTCATTGGGACGGAACGGTCCAGATCCGCGGACATCTAATGGCCGAACGCGGAGAGCAGATCGTCTGTTGGATTCAGATCGCTGGATCTGACGGATCGCAGCGCTACTTATGGCGGATGGAGGGATACCGTCCGATCCTTCAATCAGACCGCGGAACGGTCTGGATTGATAGATCTCGATCAAAACGCGGACCGCAGGATCTGACCCGAGGAATGGACGGTTCAGATCGCGCCTGCTGTTTTAAAAACGGCTGAAGGTATTTTTGCAATTTTAAATTGTATGGAGCCCTAAAGTGCAATTGCACTATTTTAAATTAAATTGAATTATTGCCCAAATGAACTCCAAATTGCACCAAAATTTCACCCTTAGCTAATTTGGGGGTGAGGAATTCAAAAATGCAATCAGATTTTAATTCTAAGATCAAAATATTTTGGGTCTAGACTTGGGTATCTAGACTGATCAAATTGCAATTTTTGGCTTAGAGAAGCCCAATGGACTTCAAATTTTCCAGATAGGCTCAAATTGATGTTCTAAAAGCAATGATATTAAAAAAAATGAATTAATCAATTATCATTTTGCATGGTAACAACCTAAGGTTGTTACAGACTCCCCTACTTAAGAACGATGTCATCCTCGACATCAATTTAAGAGAAGACAATTATGAGAGAATATGAGAACATGAATAAGACTTTGTATTTGAAGAGTGCCTAGAGTTTCAAAGAGATTGGGGTACTTCTTCCTCATATCTGTCTCTTTCTCCCAAGTAGATTCTTCTAAAGAGCGATTCCTCCATTGAACTTTTACCATTGGGATGGAGCGATTCCTTAGCTGCTTTTGATCATGAGCTAAGATCTTAATCGGCTCTTCTACATAAGAGAGGTCTGGCTGTAGCGATATTGCTGGAAGTTGAATTAAGTGAGATGGATCACGGAGACATCTTCGCAGAGAGGAGACATGGAAAACATTATGAACTGCAGAGAAATCTTCAGGAAGCTTTAGTCGATATGCTGCAGAACCAATCTTTTCTAGTATCTTGAAAGGTCTGACGTAGCGAGGACTTAATTTTCTGGCTACACTAATACAATAAACACCTTTCATTGGGCTAACCTTTAGATACACAAACTTTCCCACATCAAGATCCAGAGTACGATGATGAGTGTCATGATATTTACTCTACCGATCATGAGCAGCCTTGATTCTTTGCTGGATTAGTTGAATTTTACGATTTGTTTCTTCAACCAATTCTGACCCATAAAGCTGAACACTGCCAGTTTCAGACCATGCTAATGGCGTACTGCATTTTCTATCGTACAAAGCTTCATATGGTGCCATACCGATACTTGCTTGAAAACTATTATTGTATGCGAATTCTACAAGGGGAAGGTGATCCTCCCAAAAACCTCCAAAGTCTAGAATACAGAGACGAAGGAGATCTTCCATAACTTGATTGACTCTTTCTGTTTGTCCATTTGTCTGAGGATGAAAGGCGGTACTCATGGCTAGAGTAGTCCCCAAGTCTTGATGCACCGCTTTCCAAAACTTAGAGGTGAAACGTCTATCTCGATCACATACGATAGATCTTGGGATTCCATGGAGCCTGATAATTTCCTTAATATACCACTTGCCATTCTTTCCACGGAATCAGTTTGATTCATATGGATGAAATGAGCTGACTTGGTCAATCGATCAATAATGACCCAAATCGAATCCGCACCAGATCTTGCTTTAGGTAAACCCATAACAAAATCCATAGAAATGTTGAACCATTTCCATTCAAGAATTGCTAGTGGGTGAAGGAGTCCTCCAGGCTTTTGATGCTCAACTTTGACTAGACTGCAAGCGTGACATTTTGCCACAAATTTTGCCACACTCTTTTTCATATCGGGCCACCAGAATGACTTCTTCAGATCTTGGTACATTTTGGTACTACCTGGATGTACTTGGCAGCCAGAATTGTGGCCTTCGACCAGAATCTCTTGATGCATGGATTTGGGAATCCATAGATGATCACCTTGGTAAATTACATTACCACGAAGCTGTAGATCGATGCGATGCCCACTCTCGATATCGACTTTGAACTTCAAATAATCCCCATCCTTGGTTTGAGAGATGAAGACATCATGATGGAAGGTTGGTTCAACTGAGCTCATAGATATTAGTGTGCTTAACATATCTCCACGCACTGGCCTAATTTTAAATTTTCGGAATTCTTCCTCCAATGTACTAGTGCAAATTATAGAAGATAGTGTAGCATGACGGCTGAGTGCATCTGCTACGACATTCGCTTTTCCTAGGTAATATTGAATGCTTAAGTTGCAGTCGCTTATTAACTCGAGCCATCTTCGCTGTTGACAATTCAACTCGCGTTGGGTGAAAATATATTTCAGGCTCTGATGATCGGTGAATATGGAACACTGGACGCCATACAGATAATGACGCCAAATCTTTAGAGCGAGGACTACTGATGCTAGTTCAAGATCGTGGACGGGATAGTTCTTTTCATGTGGTTTCAATTGTCGAGACGCGTAGGCTATAACTCTTCCTTCCTGCATCAAAACACATCCCAAACCTATACCGGATGCGTCAGTATAGACCTGGTAATTCAATCCTTCCTTTGGTAAGGCGAGAACTGGGGCAGAGGAAAGAGCATCTTTCAAGGTTTGAAACGCTTTCTCACATTTCGGACTCCAAATGAAGGTACTGCTTTTTGAGTCAGTTTGGTGAGAGGAGACGCAATTTGTGAGAAACCTTTGATGAATTTTCTATAATAGCCTGCCAGTCCTAAGAAGCTTCTGATATCCGTCACGGATTTTGGTTGTGACCATTCTCAGACTGCGTTTACTTTGTTTTGATCCACTCTGATTCCTTGAGAGTTGATGACGTGACCCAAAAAGGCGATAGAATCAAGCCAGAATTCACACTTAGAATACTTAGCATAGAGTTCATGGTTCATGAGTTCTTCAAGTACTATACGAAGGTGTTTCTCATGATCGGTCTTATTCTTAGAATAAATCAGTATGTCGTCAATGAAGACGATGACGAATTTATTCAGATATGCTTTCAACACAAGCTGCATTAAGTCCATAAAAATGGATGGTGCATTCGTCAATCCAAAAGACATCACCAAGAATTCGTAATGTCCATAACGAGTTCGAAATGCTGTTTTCTCAATATCAGAATCCTTAACTCGCAATTGATGATATCCAGATCGCAAGTCCATCTTGGAGAAGACATTTGCTCCAGATAACTGATCGAACAAATCGTCGATACGCAGCAAAGGGTATTTGTTTTTAATAGTTACTTTGTTTAACTCCCTATAATCGATGCACATTCTCATCGATCCATCTTTCTTCTTAACGAATAGTACCAGCGCTCCCCAAGGGGATGAACTTGGATGGATGAGGCCCTTCTCTAATAATTCTTGAAGTTGGTTGTTCAGCATTTGGAGTTCCTTTGGCGCCATGCGCTAAGGAATTTTTGACAGTGGTTGGGTTCTGGGAATTACATCTATGGTGAACTCTACTTCTCTGTTCGGAGGAAGACCAAGCAGGTCTTCAGGGAAAACATCGGGAAATTCACAAACTACAGGGTTCTCAAAAAGAGGTATGACTTCTTTCTTTTCTCCCAACATTATTACAAGGCACGCATTGCATCCCTTCTTTACTAACCTCTCTGCCACCATAGCGTTGATTAACGACGATTGGGTGCTAAATTTTCCCACGAATGATTTGGAGTTTCTTCCGTTACCCAAAGTTATTTTCTTCTTTTGGCAGTTAATGGATGCACCATGTTGGCTTAACCAATTCATACCTAGGATTATGTCAAAGTTGGTGATTGGCAGTAGAATTAGCTTAGCTCTGAAATTTTGAACCTCAATAGGAATATCTAGATTGCAGTATTGTTGAGACTGCATACGAGCTCCCGAAGGTAGCCCAATACTTAACGAACTGGCTAGTTGATGTGTCTGTAGTTTAAGTGTTTTAGCCCATTCTTCTGATACGAAAGAATGACTTGCTCTAGTATCGAATAGAACATTACAAGTTGTGTCACTTATGGTTAATGTGCCTATAGTTGCGATAATTTACGTAAGAATAGTTCATACGGGAATAATGAAGGACATATAGCAAGAAAAGAGAATTGATTTAAGGCGTACCTGACACCACGTCATTATTTTCAGGAGCAGAAGCTGGAGTTAACATATACACTCGGGAAGGTGCCGAGGGTTGCTTGTTCTGGGTTCCTGAATCTTGGCGGTGGTATGATGACCTTTGCATCAGTACACTTGCCCTTGAGTTCATCGTAGGAGCTGGCATTATGGCAGGAGCGGGCTTCCGCTGGTTCACGGGTTGAGCACGAAAGGTTTGCTTATGATGGGAGTGGTCGATGGGCACGCCATCGATGGTCTTTTTCTCCCTGCATTCATAGTAACGGTGGCCCTTACGGCCACAAGTGAAACATACACCCCCAAAGTGGTAGCACTTCCCATACAGATGCTTCTTCTTACATTCAGAATTCTGAGGTTGTGGTTGTGTAGTTTCCATGTTGTAGACTCTGGCCATTTTGCGATGGCCAAAGTGCTCGTCTCTTGGGTGCGTGACTATGGTTTTTCTCTTCCGGTCCAGCTGACTCTGGAATCCTTCTTGCAGACGGGCAGCCTCGATCAACTCTATTAGGGTCTTGAATTGTCGAGAGACTAGGTGCGCCTAATAGAATATCTCAGACCTTTCATGAAGCGGTGGCACCTGGATGCTTCCGATCTTACTAAATCTGGAACGAACCTTGACAATCTCCTGAATTCTTGTTCGTAATCAGATACCGACCTACTCCCTTGGGTGAGGTGAAGAAGTTCATCTTCTAGGATTTCTTGAGCTAAGACCGGAATGAAAGCTTTGCGAAATGCCTCCATGAACATATCCCATGGTATGTCCTCTATCTTAAAGTCCGCAAATCTGTTATTCCGTTCATTTTCCCACCAATATTTTGCTTATTCTTGGAACAGATAGGTCACTAGACGAATTGCCTCAGAATTAGGGCATTTAATCAAGGCCAGATTCTTCTCCAATAACTTTATCCATGTTACAGTATCCATGGGGTTCAAGGCCCCGTTGAATGTGGGAGTACGAAAACGAAGGAAATTATGTAGAACTCCGTCACCTGAGTTGTAAGAAGAAGGTCCGGAAGATTGATGTTTGACGGAGAGGATGAGAGATCGTGTCTACTGCACTTGTTGTGCGTTACTATCAATTAAGGCCTTTATTAAATTGGCCATAAGACTCGATTCTTCAGATCCGCTTGACGATGGGATCGTCTTCTTAATAGGAGTAGGAGCAGAGGGGGAATCAGGATTCATAGCTGCAGTTATGATGCAAATTTTAGAAGATTTCATTCATTTTCAAGTTCTTTCTCATAAGAGAAGATACATGGATACATCAAAATATGAAAACAAGATAACAAGAAATGACATGACGAAATTCCTAGGGTCTAGTTATAATACTCTTCCCAGAAGGCAGCACAAAAGTCAGCATATGTGACTATGTGGCCTTTCCGAGCTAATCTCCTATCGACCCAATACCACCAACGACTCGCTGATCCCCTCAGTAGGATCTCTACAATCTCTAAACGGTACTTCTTTGGGCAGGCTGTCTCTCTAAGTACCATGGTAACGCAATCCAGCCACTCTTTGGTGAGTGCCGAAAGACTGGTGCCTCGGAATGATGAATGAACCAGAATCTTGTCTAGTACTGCGACTCCTTGGGGTGATACTCCATCCACCATCCTCCCGTATATCTGACCATCTCAAAGGTTGTCTATCCAATAATCATAAAACCTCCTAAGGTAGAACAGAAATGCTGATGGTGAATATTCCATTCCCTAAAATAGTTTAACCCATAAATATTGCATTCATTATTCTTTCAAAATTCGTTCAAATCCTAAGATGTCATTTTATGTTATCTTTTTATGTGCGTTTAATTCCTAGGGTGTCAGTATCGTAGACATAATTTTCTTTTCTATCTCTGAGACAGCTTAGTAATTGTGATCTTGTCCTATCGCAGAGAACAGATTATAAAGTAGATAGGAGCAACCTTCTTATCTGACACTTTTTAATGCTTCTCTGATACCAACTGTAGCGTTCCGTCCTGTCGCCGTGCGCAAAATACGAGTATAATCCATAGTTTGGCGGCGGAATGGTGTGCTACTCGGGAACTGTGGGCCATACAAGTAAAACCCATCGTCCTGAATAGGTTTAAAGAGACAAAGCCATACTGGAGGCCGCTGACTTGAGCCCTAAGAGTAGGCTTGAGAGCCAATACCTAAGATAAGAATAGAACCCTTATCTTAAGTATTAGACTTAGTACGTACATAAGGTGTAAGAGAGGATAGAAGGACCCATGTACGTTACAAAAATATATCAGCATTTCCAGTACGCCGATCACATCACAATACTATGCATAGTAATATAACAGAGTGCGGAAGCTAAAAGCATGACATCCAGAATACATTCGTCTCAAGTAGTAGAAAATATCTATCTCAGAAAAGAAAAGTAAAAGTACATCCAGAGTTTTATTATAAACCATAATAATGCAGAAATATAAAGAGTCTAGCCAGAATACTGAAAAGGACCAAAAAGTAAGAGTAGGTGCTCAATCCCCTACAGCTCCAAGTGCTCCTCCTAAGTCTCTGGGACGTCCTCCTGACCTATCTCCAACAACTGCTCGGGATCTAGCAAATTACTAGATCCCAAAAGTACCCCGTGTTAGACAAGAAGTCTAACACATCGAAGCTAGCTATACAAACTAATCTGAATATAATAAATATGCAAGAACATAAAGTAAAAGTGCAGGAGAAACTGTAAAGCGTCAAATAACTGAACTATAGGAACTAAGCAAAGACAAACTGCATCAAAACCAAATGCTGAAAATACATGAAAATGTCAGATGCTGAGAAGGATGCTATAAGCTGCACTATATGCCACTGAAACAATACTCACAAATATGCTATACCACAGTATATCACAGAACTATCACTGAAGGTTTATGAGTAGTACGGTCCAATGTAAGCACAACACTTAGGAAGTTAGTATGGTGATGCAGATGCACCCTAAAATTCCCCAGTCTGTATATATATAACATTCTGTATCTCATACTGTATCATTGATAACCATGTGTCATAACAGAAGGAATGAGTTCAACTCATGTTTATGCTTATGCTTATGCCATTATATGATATGAATGAAAAATCCTGAAATTCATGAAAAATATAGTAAGGAACAACAATGAATCCTAAGGCTCCACTGTGCAGAATCCTACTAAAAGGATTCTGACTCTAAATCTCTAGATCGATATTTAGTTAAAGTTGCTTATTTACTCAAGAATCACTGGGCAGGGTGATTGTATACACATATTAAATATGCTATAAAGATAGGACACAACATTTAGTTTGATTACGCCACCCTAATAAAGCGATCTTCATTAGGAGGCACCATCCGATGATGATTTTGTATCTCAAACTAAGCATTTAGTCACTAAACTCACAATCATACTTAGCATCTTAAGGAAGGTAATTCCCCTTTACTTAGTTTTATTTGAGCCATACCTATTGAAGCGATCTTCGCTAGGAGGCATTGCCCGATGGCAACTGTCCTTCAATAAAACTAAGGAATGGGCGCCCATTTAAAACACTCTTAGGATCGATTGATTTATTCTAAGCGAGGTTATATCCGCCTAAGCCCGCAGGATAGCAACAAAGATTAAACCTCACTTAGAGTGACTCAACTAATCCCAAATATTACTGGGGGCCAGTAATATGGGTATACTATACTGCACTACCTAATAATCATGATTCAACCAAATCTATGTAATAGAGCAAGGATTTATCAAGACTACAAGTCTTAGACTAGTAGGTAAGTCCTATACAAGGTTTCACAAATTTAATGTGATCAGGGATCACTTAATATGAATTCTACCATAAGGAGATGTATCTCTTCTAATATCTTGAGTGATTACTACCACAAGGAGAATAGATCAATCTCTAAGGTAAAGGGATCTTCTATACTTCTACCTCAAGGATTCATACAAGGCCTCCTACCTCATGATATATAAATTTAGGTCTTTTAGATAATTTAAGATGATCTTTATTAAGAGTGCATCAAGATCTCCCCTTTAGATGTTGATATTAGACTATTAGGTTCTGGTTCATTATTTGATTTAGAATGATTAGATCAGATGATGGGATCATCTGATCACACTTAGACTAAGATTATGGGAACTAAATCAAGCATATTGTTAAGGATTAGATCACTTGTTTAATCAATATGATTTTAATTATCTTCTTATGCTAGTCTTCTTTCTTAAGAGAAAATTAGGGATCTAAAGTTTAGATTCAGATCAAACAATCACATAGATTTATCATTAACCTTAACATGTCTAATTCAAATGTTTAGGATCAATAGTAAATCAGATGTATTATTGGAAAATGTTTAATTTATAGTCTTGTAATCAATATAATTGAGTTAGGGTTGTTATGGTTTTAGATTTGCCTTATGTAGATTAGGGCTTGACTCCTTCTCAAATCTTAAGTCAAATCAAGTGTATATTTAAAGATAAATATCAAATCAGTAGATTAATTTTGTATTATTGGTGGTAATCCTAGATCTAGATCAAGTCTTAAAAGCTTGATCCAAATCTTAGGATTTCTTAAGTTACTTAAGATGTTTAAGATTCTATAGTTTTAAATTGATTCAAGTATACTTAATAAGTTTATGAAAGGTGATTTTATTTCATTTGGTTTATTGTTATAAGCCAAAATAATAATTAAAGTTTAACAAACAGTGTTTACTTAATGCTAACCAAACCCTAATTCCAAGCAAAAAGGATAAGTACATAAATAAAAATCCAACCATTCAGATTACAAGAAATTTGGCATGCAAGTCTTTATTAATCATACAAGTAATCAGAGACTGAGTTTGCTATGATCCAAGGTGTATAAACCCCAAAATTCACTAATTATGATTTGATAAGATTAGGGCATAACTACATTTACAGAACTCAGAAAAAGGTTATATTTGGCACATGCAATTTACTTAACATCAGTGAGCTAATGGTACCCTAAATATAAAATTTGGACAAGTAATTTTGCTAATCTACCCTAATTAAGATTCACTTTAATTAGGCAATAATTAAATATCTAACCATCAGATGTGTGATTTTATTTTATATTTAAGTTCCTGAGATTTTTCTGAACATTTTCATATATGATATCATAAAATTTTAATTAGTAGATTAAAAGTTATTAAGAAAATACATTCTGTATTTTTCTATTATATTTTTCCTAATTTCCTTAAGGAAAATAAATAATAAAATCCTTATTAATATTTTAAAACGGCGCCGGCCCGATTTAAATCACGCGGGTCGATCGGGCCTGAAGGCCCGTTACTGTTCGACAACGCGGGTCAAGGGTCGACCAGACCCGTGCTGTCGTCTTCTTCCCCGCGCCTGGCCCCGACTGAGAGCGATTTGGGTGAACCCTAATCGCCAGAATTCTCAGTCGTCGAGCCATGCCGGGGAGTAAGGACGACGGCTACGCATTCCTGGAACTGAGACTAACCCTTAGAACCCTAAATTGTTAACTGGGATGGCCTGATACCTCTGGACCCTATTTCTCCATTTCGCCAGAAAGGAGCTCATTGTGAGGAGAAATTCTTCTCATAGGGGGCTTGCCAGGGCTGGGGCTTAATCCATTCACCATCAGGGCATAAGTACGGATTGAAGCCCCATTTCAGGAGGCCCTGGGAGGCTCTAGATCCATGGGACCTTACTCGGTCCCTGAGCTCTGAGAGACGGATAACCCGTTCGATCGATACGATCAAACGGACCCTCCCAGCGCACCAATTTGATTGCAACGAGTTCACCTTAGCTAGGGAAGAGTATAGAGATGGAAATTAAGCAGGAACTGAGCCCGCACAGCTCAGTACAAAATGTGGGGTACCTGATTTTTACTGGACGAAGCTCGGCTGGAAGACAGAGAGTGATATGCTGCAGCAGAGAGGCTCTTAGGGGTCCTGAACTCCAGAAGCAACCCTCTATCAGCTGTACGCAAGGTTTGGAGAGACGGGAGGTAGCCTGGCAGAGCAGCAATGGCGATCGGAGGAGGAATTTGAATTTAGCTCAAATCAACAGCAAAAGCTCTTGAGGTGAGATCTGAGGCTATTTATAGCCTCAGGGAGGTGTTGGGAGGAAATGCTGGGATTGGGCTCGGCTTGGCTTGGCCCAAGAGCTCGGGTCAAGGGGAGCTCTCAAAATTTCCAAAAATGGGGGTATCGGGCTGGAGAGCCCGTCTCAGTGTGGCGCCCACCACCCTTAATCCGCGATATGATTAGGTTAAGGGTGGGGTGTCACTCTGGCTAACCCCTCACTTATCATTGGATTAGGATAAACTTCATAATCCACCTGATTAGGGAAAGATTAACATAGAATCAAACTAACAGTCACTGTATAAGTAAACAAATAGAGTGCGAAAACAATTTAAGGAAATGTAAACCATCCAAGTATCACAGTATAAATAGGAAAAGTAGACTCATAATATATAAGCATACAATCCAAATACACAATCAACGGTACCTGAATTATTACATCATTTAAAATGTTTAAATAAAAATAGAATGAAAGCCACTCATCATCACTCGAAATATAAAGAAACTAGATGACAGCTTCTTCCACTGGTTCCTCCTCTGGGTAAGGTTCCACACCTAACTCCTACTCGTCTAACTGAAAGGAGTCTGCCATTGTCGGTTTCACAATGTAGGGCCCCAGCCAAAGAAAAGAAAAATTTGGTTAGACAATTGTCTAAGTACATTTTAAGCTGATGAATTATAATAAGTATTAAGTAATATCACCATTTGACAACATCTAAGCAACATATATATATGAAAGGAGCAGCAAGCAATACAAAGAAAACAGAGAAGCTATAAATCATCATTTATAACTTAAGCAAAGAAAAGGAAAGAGGCTGAGACATGCCTCACTTACAAACTAAGCATGGAAAGGCATATAAATATACATAACTGTCATGTGCTGTAAGAAAAGTTTTACATCCTAAATATGCTGGTGATCAACAGAAAATATGCCAATTAAAATAAATAACTCAGCAGTGGTACATATAAATAGCAGCAAGATTCTAACATCCTAAATATATATATATATATATATAAAAGCAGTACAAGGAAATAGCTGACGGAATAGAATATCGAAAGGTAATCTACAACAACTGCATATAAAGCCACACGTGCATCGACTGCCATACAGAAAAGAGCTACTCAAGCCCATCGAATACCAAAGAAGCTCAGCACCATCATGGCTATGTCATTAACTGTGTACCCCTAGTGACATAAGGAGGCTAAGCAAAATAAGCACACAAAGCAAACGAAGGGTCTTAACACCAGTACGGTTAAGACCTAACTGTATGCCCCTAGTGACATAAGCAGGCTAGTAAACTAAGCATACAAGGCAATCTTAACGCTAGTACGGCTAAGGCACTAACGGTGTACCCCTAGCGACATAAGGAGCCTAGTAAACTAGGCATACAACAAAAGCAGATCCTTCCCCTAGCGACATAAGGAGGCTAGGCAATAAGGACATAAATGAGAGGTAGCTCATAAAACCATTATCTTTTCATAAATCACTTTAATATTTTCACAAGGACTCTAAGGAGTCTCCATATTTTCATAACATTTTATTCATGCATCAAATATCTTATATGATATGCTCAAGGAAATATGGCACAAAAATCAAGGAACGCGTAAGCAACAAAGTATCAAAGTAAGCAAGGGACTCTACTAAACATGGTGATATCATTTGTTTTCTACTTAACCATCTAACTATTCCAAGTTACACAAGTTCAGGATCACCATTTTCCTACTATCGAGTGTAACTCAGAAACTCGTCCTTATAAGTTAAAAATGATTAGAACTGATCAGGTTCTAATCTAGTTCAATCAGATAGACGATTACGAATTAAATCAATAAATCATACGTCCTAGTTTTGTGAATTTAGATGTTCTAACTAAGATCTGATTAAGATTTTCTAAACCTATAGAGTATGGATTAAACACTATGAGATTTAAGTTTAATCACATAATCCAGAGAGGATAAGGCCTAAGTTCTAGGTTTTATTCTATAAGTGATCTACTAGTTAAGGCAGATCCTATTAAGTAATCAAACTTAATAGGATGAATCTCCTATCTTAAATCTAAAGTTAAAAGATAAAATAATCAGAACAAGTTATAAAATAAAAGAAAGTATAGAAACTAATAAAACCAAGGTTTCACCCATTGGGTAACCCAATTTACCAAATAAATGAACTCTAACCTATGATCTAGTCCTAGTCTCAGGAGAGGTCCTTAAGGTGTAGTGCTTAAGACTTAACAGAAATTATTGGAATCTAATTTAAAGGTTGATTTTACTCACTTGATTCATATTAAGAAGATTTTAATATTTGTTTAAGGTTCCGGAATGTTAACTAAAAGGTTGATGTACTTAATTCAATCTTAGGGCAAAATGACTATTTTGCCCCTACTTTAAGGGTAAAAAAGTCAATTTTTAACTTAGGGGTCAGAATTAAATTCTCTTAGTTCCATTTGATTCCTTACTGTCTAACTTGAATATAGACAGTAAGTACGTCCAATTCGGGTGAGAAACGGTCAAGTTATGACTAAAATAAGACAAGGGGTAATTTGGTCATTTACCTAAATTTTCAGGGTTCAGATCCTAAATGTTATTTTATTATATTGATGACATTGAAATTCTAGACTAGTTAGCATCTTGAATTTTCCAATTTGGAGCTGGGTTGACTAAGTTATGGCTATTTGAAGTCTAGGGGCATTTTGGTCATTTTTCACCGAGAATTCTAGGGTTGAATTTTTGTCCTGATGTCTGAATGAGAAAACTAATACTACTACGGTGATGGGGCCGCTCTCCTGAGCATTTTAAGACCCATATTGACTATGTTTTGATAACCGGGTAAAAAGTTATGAGGTTCTAAAGAGGTCCTAAAATGCTACCTCGTTATACGTACCCCGAAATAAATTTTTACATTATGTTATTTAAATCCTTATATTTTTCTGAGTATTTTAAGACCCATATTGGCTATGTTTAGATCATCCTGCAAAAAGTTATTAAACTTTTAAGATTTACTATTTAAAAATACAATTTGAATTATTTTACTATTCATTTATTCAAATTGTATTATTTTATTATTCATCCCAAAAGTTTTATATATAATTTCTGAAATTATTAATCCTTAATTAATCTGTGATTAATTTGGCTTAATTACTAATTAACATTAATTAATCTATTATTTAATTAATTTAATTATATTTATTAATATTTTACTGTAGCAAAGTAATTAGTGCTAATCACTATTTAATTAGTCTTAATTACCTATTAATATCTATTTAAGAATATTTAATTATACTTTACTGTTCATTAGTAATTAATTATCCTAATTACTATTTAGGGTTTAATTAACCCTAATTAATCTCTAATTATTCTTAATTAATTAAGGTTAATGTTCAAAAGTAATTAGTACCAATCCTATTTTAATTAACCACTAACTGTAATTAATTAAGGCTAAATAGTAATTAATTAATATTAACAGTAATTTAATTAAATTTTAATTAACAGACAGTGGGCCCCCACTGGACGCGTGGCACTGTGGGCCCCACAGGGGTTGACTCGGCTCGGGTGACTGGGCAGTGGGCCCCACCTGACACGTGGCATAGCCAGAGGCTGCCACGTGGCACTATGGCCCCACGGGAGCCAGACCGCCGCGGCTGACCGGGCAGTGGGTCCCACTTGCCACGTGGCGAACCCAGAGGCTACCACGTGGCGCTGTGGGCCCCACTGGGGAGCCGAACCGCCGCGCGGGCTCGGGCTGTGGGCCCCCCCACATGCCACGTGGCGTACCCAGGGGCTGCCACATGGCCTGGTGGGCCCCACGGCCGAAGCCGAAGCATCGCGGGCTTCGGCTGGTGGGTCCCACTGGACACGTGGCAAGCCCAGAAGGCACCACGTGGCACATGTGGGCCCCACCCGGCTGACGCGGACCCGGCTCGGGCGGGTCGGGCTCGGGTCGACCCGACCAGACCCGAACTCCGTCTTCCTCACGGAGACAGCCCGAGGGCGCCGGGCTAGGGCACGGCATTCGCCGGCCTTCCCGGCGCCGGACCACCTCGGCCCGCACGGCCGACGGTAGCCCTCGATGGGGGCTACACGCCGGTGGGCGGACCTTCGCCGGAGGTGGCCGGGATCGCCGGCAACCCTAAACCCTAACCCTAGGTCTACGGGACGGAACCTTCTAACTGTAAGTACTGTAGAGGGGACCCTAAATCCGATCGATCGGCGTCGATCCAACCCGATCGAGCCGATCGATCATCCATCTGGGTTAGGGAATAACGTTACGAAGAACAATCATTGCAATCGAACGGTGTATTAGGAAGATAGAGGGGTACCTCGTTTGGACAGCTCGGTGGTCGACTGCAGTACTTGATGCGTTCGATCCCTCCGGTGCAAAAACGAGTGAGCTCAGGCCTCGAGAGGGTCCTTATGGACCCTCAGGCAGACCGGCCGAGGCTGCGGGGCGCTGGGGTTGGCTGGGCGCGCGGCGAGGCTGCCGCGTGGAGGAACGGCGGAGTCGTCGAAGACGACGACGACTCCGAGCCGTTGGATCGATTAGATCCAACGGTCGGATACGCGCCGTTTGATCAGACGGCGCCGTTAAGGGTCCTAACGGTAATTACCGTTGGGGTAACGGCGCCGTTAAGTAATTAATAAAATAATTTTTTTTTTTTTTTAAATTCCAGAAAATTTTGAACATATTTTTCCTAGCTAATTTGGGGTCAAGGAATTCAATGGCGAAGTCAGATTTTCGATCCGACGAGTATTTTGATACCTCAATTTCTGGGGTATTTTTATTATTAAAATATTCATCGAAATTTCGACAACTTTCGATTGACACGAAAACTTCACCCAAGCTAATTTGGGGTCAAGGAACGCAATGGTGGTGTTCATTTTTCGATCGGAGGTCAATTTAAATAGGTCAATTCCTAGGATTTTTGAATTTCCAGAAATCAAGATTCGATCCATTTGACTCTTGATTTGGACCAAGTCTCAAAGGTTGACTCTATTTGACTTAATTAGCACTTATAATTGTGTTTAAGAATTAAGGTTAGTCCTAATTAACCATGGTAACAACTCGGGTTGTTACACTCAGAGGCCTCACGGGATTGAGGAACCTCTAAGGGCTATGCTGAGCTGGCGGGGGAGTGGGGGACAGGCTCTGCATGTCGGGGATGTGCTTTTTTTTTTCCCTGTCGGGAATTCTGGGGAGGCAAGGAAGATGATGAACAGCGCTGGGAGCTGCGGCAGCCGTCTGATGAATCGTTCATTGGGATGGAACGGTCCAGATCCGCGGACATCTAACGGCCGAACGCGGAGAGCAGATCGTCCGTTGGATTCAGATCACTGGATCTGACGGATCGCAGCGCTACTTATGGCGGATGGAGGGATACTGTCCGATCCTTCAATCGGACCGCGGAACGGTCTGGATTGATAGATCCCGATCAAAATGCGGACCGCACGATCTGACCCGAGGAATGGACGGTTCAGATCGCGCCCGCTGTTTTAAAAACGGATGAAGGTATTTTTGTAATTTTAAATTGTATGGAGCCCTAAAGTGCAATTGCACCATTTTAAATTAAATTGAATTATTGCCCAAATGAACTCCAAATTGCACCAAAATTTCACCCTTAGCTAATTTGGGGGTGAGGAATTCAAAAGTGCAATTAAATTTTAATTTTGGGATCAAAATATTTTGGGTATAGACTAGGGCATCTAGACTGATCAAATTATAATTTTTGGCTTAGAGAAACCCAATGGACTTCAAATTTTCCAAGTAAGCTCAAATTGATGTTCTAAAAGCAATGATGTTAAAAAAAAAAATGAATTAATCAATATTCATTTTGCATGCTACAACCTAGGGTTGTTACAAATGCCGATCCAACGAATTTAGAGCAAAATGGACAATTTTTCAAAATTCCTAAAGGAAACTGTTGTCGCGCGCTCCAGCACACTGCAGCGAGCCAATTTGCAAAATTGGGTGCCATTGCGCACTGTAGCATAGCACTTTGCAAAGTGCTGGCGCCACAGCGTGCTACAGCGGTCCAACTTGCGAATCGCTGGCGCCACAGCACGCTGCAGCGGAGCACTTTGCGATGTGTTGGCGCGACAGCGCGCTGCAGCAGTCCAGCCTGCAAATTACTGGCATGGTAACACGCTGTAGCAGGCCATTTTGCAAAGCACTGGCATGATAGTGTGCTGCAGCAGAGCATTTTGCAAAGCACTGGTGCTACAGTGCCTGCAGCGGTCCAGCTTATGAAACGCTGGCGCTACAGCGTGCTGTAACGGAGTACTTTGCAAAGCGCTGGCACCATAGCATGCTGCAGCGATCATGCTTGCAAATCACTGGTGCCACAGCGCACTGTAGCGGAGCACTTTGCGAAGCGCTGGCGCCACAGCGCGCTGCAGCGGAGCCATTTACAAAATTGCTAGCGCTATAGTGCGCTACAGCATGCTGTAGTGGCCCTTCATTGTATGAACCAAAATGGCGCACCACAGCGGCCCACATTGCAAAAATTTTCTGCTACCGTGCACTGCAGCATGCTGCAGCGGCCGCCAAATTTTTCTTCTAAGCAGAGCATTAACTACGGCTGGGATAAGACCCCAACTAGCTCCTTGTCTCCAGCCATCATTCCTCCTGATGCAGCTTCATTTTTAAAAGGGAAAATGGTCATTTTGATGTGATGAGAAGGTTAAACAATGGAAAGTATTGGTTACCTCATTCATCAAGTGGAATTTACCATCATTGCTTTAGAATTTTTAAAAAGAAATTGCTGGTTTTGTAATGTGAGGAGGAAGAAGCAGCTCACCTTTATAAATACCACCCCTATTGACTTAAGAAGGGTTCCCAACTTGGCTCACTACAACCTAAGTAAATAGAGGGCTGCATAGAGAAGAAGGAGAACTCTCCAAGGGTGGAAGAGCTCATTTTGCCATGAAGAAGAAGGGGAAAGGCAGCACTAGGGACCTAAGAGAAGTAATTTCAAGCAAGAAGAAGAGAAGTCTTGAGAACTTCATAAGGAATGTTCCTAGTATTTTATAAATTCTTGCTTTGTGTTTTTCTTAGTTGATCATGAAAGGGTCTTTATCCATATATGTTATCTTTTTCATCTCTTTTGTAATGGAGAGCTAAACTTTCCTTAGGGAGGGTTGGGGCAATCCCACATGTGTTGATTGATATTATAAAATGTATGAAACTTTCCTCAAGTTTTAATAAAAATTATGAACTCATTTTAAGAAATTTAAAGGACTATTGTGGACTTGAATGCGGACCAAAGGACAGAGGACAAATGAACTCAAGGACTAATTTGTCTTGTGCTCCATAGCTCACCTTAGTTTTGATGCTAGATTTATGAGTGCATGAGAGCTAAGAACTATGTGAGAAAGTTCTTGAGCTTAGTGCACCTTAATCTGTGCTCAACTAATAAGTTGAAGCATGTGATGCTAAGACCCACTAATTGAGCTCCGTTGCTCAGCATGCTTGAGAGAGGGAATGGATTTATTGAGTGCTCATGAACGAGGTGACATAGTCATTGAGCCCAATAAAATCCCTCGCTCATCTAAACTATGCTTGAGGCACATGAAGCTCTTAGTGGAATCAATGCTTATAAGATCTTAAACTTTATAACCCTCATCTCCATGATCAAGAGATGACATAAAAACTACAAATCTAAAATCTTATAAGGTCTTTGTGCTGAAATAGAATCGAATGTGTATTCATTTCATGCACAAGACTTTAACTTGTAAGTCTTCGAGGTAAAACTCAAAGAAGGACAATGTGCACTTGATAAAAATCTAAGTAAATGAAATATGAATGCTTGAGGAATCATCATGTATAAGTTATCTATCATATCATGTGGGAGAAACCCAACTCTCCTCTTCATTTTATCTGACTTATTTTATACTAAGAGATTATTGTGCTTGTTCAGGAACCAACTCCAATCA
This sequence comes from Gastrodia elata, assembly GCA_016760335.1. Lineage (NCBI taxonomy): Eukaryota > Viridiplantae > Streptophyta > Magnoliopsida > Asparagales > Orchidaceae > Gastrodia > Gastrodia elata. Next base: position 17,411,897 of record CM028673.1, read on the forward strand.
AAATACATATAGCTTAAACATTAGTGATAATAGATATACCTTAGTAACAAAACATCCAATTTTCTGTGGTTCGATAAATCCCAAAAACTCAAACTTTCCACTTATTACTTCAAACCACGTACACTTGCGTGTGAGCGCAGACGTGTATTTACAGTCTGTCAAGTTTTTGGCGCCTTGCCGGGGAAATGGAATTTGTTTCGTATTAAGGATAATCCATCAGTAATTAGTAATTTAAGCAATTTCTTGCATATACGCTTAATTTTTTTATTTTTGTAATTATAGTTACTAACCATTTACTTTTCTATTTTCTTATTGCTGAATCTTTGAACTTTGTTGCTAAATTTGTTCTTGATAGCCTAAGTGGTGTTGTGTATAAATAGAAGAGTTTGTACGGAATATCTTTTTGACCTTGAAATTGAGAGAACCTACTTGCAGGCTAGGAGAGAACAAAACCTTTTGCTAAGCCAATAAGCTGTTATGGAAAATTATAATGAAAATCTTAGAGAGCCATTAGGAGAGCTTAGGGGAAGAGCATTAAGAGACTATGCACTACCCACTATTAGGGGAATCCCCCATACTATTGTAAGGCCTAATATAGAAGCCAATAACTTTGAGATCAAACCTTCCACTATGAGCATGATTCAAAATAACTAGTTTGGGGGATTGGCCACTGAAGATCCGAATTCACACATTTCAACTTTCCTTAAAATTTGTGACACCTTCAGATTTAATGGCGTCTCTGAAGACGCTGTTAAATTAAGGCTTTTCCCATTCTCATTACGTGATAGAGCCAAAAGTTGGCTCAGCTCTCTTCCAAGCGATTTAATCCGAACTTGGGACGATTTGGCTAAGAAATTCTTAGCCAAGTATTTCCCTCCGGCAAAAATCGCTCGGCTGAGAATTGAGATAACCAACTTTACTCAGTTGGAAGGTGAGACACTGTATGATGGTTGGGATCGATTTAAGGAATGCTTAAGGTGATGCCCACATCATGGGTTTCCCTTGTGGATGCAAGTTCAAACCTCTTATAATGGTTTGAATGCTCCTACAAGGACTATCATCGATGCGGCCGCCGGAGGCTCTATTAGCAGCAAAACCCAAGAAGAAGCTTACGGCCTCTTAGAAGAAATAGAAAACAATGCATATCAATGGCCTTCTGAAAGGCTTAAAAAAGAATCTATGAAGGTGAATGGATCCAACCAAATAACGACACTACAGCAAGAAATCTATGCCCTGAATGAAAAAAGTGAGAGAATGAATGTTAACGTTGTTCTTGAGGCACAATGTGAGTTGTGCGGAGGGAGCCATAATAGCGAGAGCTGCAATTTGAATAATACCTTTGTACAAATGAGCACCGAACAAGTTAATTATTTAAGAAATAACAACACCATGAACAACCCTTACTCGAATACCTACAATCCAGGATGAAAAAACCACCCTAATTTCTTGTGGAGTAACAATAATAACAACAGAAATCAATATGGGGGGAGTTCATCAAATCAGTAGGGCGTTAGTAATGGAAATAATTATAACAATCACCATCCAAACTTAGAAGGAGCTTTCAACTCCTTTAAGGCTGAAACCATCCAATTCATGCGCCGCACTGAAACAACAATCACCTGCCATGATGCCTCTATTGGCGGCAGAATGATGCACTACTCGGGAAGGGATTCTGTGTCTCCCTAAATAGCTAAAACTAGAACTGAAGGGCTTCTGACTCAATCTCAAGAAGGGTTGAGAGCTAACTTAAGGTAAGAGTGATATCCTTATGCTAAGTATTAGGTAAATACATATATTGAATCATGAGTGGAATATGAGTAATCTAATATATATAAGTATAACAATATTTTTATTATGCTGATCACATCACAATACTAAGTATAAGTAATAGTAAACATATAGTGCAGAAGCTAAAGCATACATCCAGATATATTCATCACAGAAGCTGAGTAAAGCATAGCCTCAGAAAGAAAAGAAAATACATCCAGAGTTATTACAACTGTTTACTTAATGAAAATACAGAAAGTAGTTTAAATTCTGAACAGAAAGTAAACTAGTGTAGAAAAATAAATGTTGATGGAGAGTCCTCTAAGGCTTCACAAACTTCTCATGGATCTCCTAAACTATCACCTGATCTGGCTCTACAAACTGCTTTGGATCCAAAAAATCGTCGGATCCCAAAAGTACCACGTGATAGACAATGAGTCTAACACTTCGAAAGCTATTCTAAATAATAATAATTTTCTAATGTTTAACATTTAAGTGATTAAACAAAATTGTAGAAAAATAATAAAATAGCTGAAAACAAAATAATACAAAACTATAACTGAAATAATAAAAAATAAAATTGTGCATGACTTAAAATTAAGCTGAAATTGCAAATTGAATAATGAAATGTAGGGAAAATAGTAAGTAAATCTAAAACTGCAACAAACTACTGAAATGTAGCTGAAATAGTAAACAAATCTAAAACTAAATAAATACTAATTTAAAACTATGTTGTATGCCACTAAATTCATAATTATGCATCTGAATATGCCACAGAACTGTATGCCACTGATATGCTGACTTGGTATCTCAAGGACATGCCACAGATTCTTAAGTGAGCGAATGCTCCACTAACATAATTCTTAGATGAGCCAAGCGCTCCGCTAATGCTGACATGACATATGCATTTATGATATGCCAATGGTTTAATGATGGTATGCTTTAAATTATCATCAATTCAATGTCAAACATTGATTCCATTTATCTTTATTGTGCAAAATTCACCTAAGTGAATTCTGACTCCTAATTCTAATTTACTGAATTATTTTCATTAAGATTATATAGAATCATCAGCTGAATGGATTGAATACACATAGTTGGTATATTTCTAAGAAAGGTAAATTTAACACTTAGTTTATTTAACTGCACTTATCGAAGCCATGACGATAAGGGGCAGAACCCAGTCACAGTTTATTCTCTCAAACTAAGTTTTTAAATACTTTAATTACATCCATACTTAGTGCTCTAAGAAGGATGACGTGGGATAGTTAATTTGTTTAACTACACTTATTGAAGCGCACAATGATAAGGGGAAGAACCCAGTCATAGTTTATTCTCTCAAATTAAGCTGTTAAATACCCTAATTATAACCATACTTAGTGCTCTAAGAAGGATGACTTGAGATATTTAGTTTGTTTAACTGCACTTATCGAAGCACACACCGATAAGGGGCTGAACCCAGGTCATAGTTTATTCTCACAAACTAAGCATTTAAGTTATCTAATTATGATACACTTATGCTTAGAAAATTTACTCTAAGCTAGACTGTACTTATACAATCACATGGGATAAGACTAAGACTCTACAATCCTACTTAGAGTGACTCATCCAATCCCAGGTTTTACTAAAATAATTCATCACTATGGATATACACTACCACATTTTACTGACAATCTACTGATTTCAGCAAATATATTTAATAAATAAGGATTTTCAAACTAATGAATCTTTACTCTATTAGAATGGATCCTACACAAGGTTCTAAGGATGTGACCTAAAGGTCACTCAATTTTAGGTTACTACTATATGGGAAAATCTCATGCTAAGTTCTTATAGGTTATCCTACCACAAGGATCTAAGATCAGAATCTAAAGGTATGTGGGATTCATCTAAGCTTATACCTCAAGATTAAGTAATAAGCTCTTTTTACCTCATTAGATCATCTATTAATAAGGCTTAGCGACTATTGGATTATTAACACTAAATCAAAATCATAAAGATCTTGTACTTATAGCATAAAAGATAATCTAAGTTCTATGATTTACACTAATTCCTCAACTCTTACTTCCTTAGATTTGATTTGATCATATCAGATGGGTAAACCCATCTGATCACCACTTATACTACAATCATGGGTTCAATCATGTACATTATTACGAATTGGTCATTTTGCAAATCAATTAAGGATTATGACTTATCTCATGCTAAGGGTCTTATATAAGAGAAAATCAAAGTGATAAAGGTAAGTATTCAGATCTTCAATCACCTGACTTTATTATAAACATTAGCACTTCTAGTTCAATGGGTTAAGGTCAATGTTAAATTAATAAGTATTACTGGAATTATGCAAGTTGATTTATATTTCAATCAAGATGACTTAATTAAGGTGATTAAGATTTATATTTTAATCAAGACAAGTTAGGGTTTAACTCCTGACTTAACCAAATCAATATCAATTGTTTGGTTTATGGATTAATGACAAATCAGTGAATTATTGGTGCATTATTGGTGTTCACTTTAAATTCAAGATCAATTATTAATTAACTTCATCAATATTTAGGATTCTTAGGGTTTGAAGTTCATTAGTATCCAATCAAATATTTAAAGTGTTCAATTCATTATTTAAATTCTCTAACATGCATATTACTGTTAATGGAATATATAACATCACATTAATTAAATTAATAAGTAATTAAGGCAAATCAAATCCTAAATCAAACTAAAAGGGATTAGCACTTGATTACAAATTTAAAAAACTTAAATTTTATGCAACTTGGTTATTAGGTTCTACTCATTCATGCAAGCAATCAAGGATTATAACATTTCCATTTGGCACAAAATATTCAAGCGAATCTTTAGAAGGCTTAGAACTGCCATTTAGGATAAAAAGATAGATTTCAAATTGAATATCATCTATATATTCACATAATGCTTAATTTTACTAAAACCAATTTAATTCTTGATATATTTTGGCCCCATTAGGGTCCTAGAGTCATTAAAATGCTGAAAAAATCTCAAATCTGGGAAATTATAGACAGTTCTGGGCGCTGCGACGCGCTGTAGCACCTTTTGGACAAGACCTAGGCGCTATGCCACGCAATGGTGCGCTGCGGCATGCTACGGTGTAATCAATCTGAGATGTGGGCACTATGGCGCCCTGTAGTGGTCCCTAGCCGAGAGCAAGGCGCTACGGCGTGCGTAGCACTCGACAGTGATTTTGCCTGTGCGAAAACCAAAATGTATCTCCTTTCGCACTCAAATACTCTCAATTTAAGGCACTTCACATGCGGTGCCACATACTGATGGAAAAGTCCTTCCGAGACCTTTCCATTAATACCAAAATCAGCATGAAATGATTATTTTAACAATACAAACAAAGAAGCTAAAGGTCTAAGTATACAGAAATAAGAAAATTAGGACTGTTCTTCTCCCCTAAAATTTATAATCTAAATGAGCTCTAATGAACTCCACATCTCAACCACAGATTATTATCAGCATAAAATAAACATACAAGGTATATATCATAACTAATTTGATAAGAGAATAAGTACCAAAGAGGTACAAGAAGAGATGCAAGGAAGAAGCATAAGAGGGTACCTTAGGCTTAGAATGAATGGAGGAAGAGAACTCTAATTTCTGCAGAAGCTTGGGAGGAAGGAGATTCTCCTTCTTCTTCTTCAGATTCTAGTTAGAGGAGGAAGAGGGTGAGGGTTCTTCTTTAGCTTGGGAATGATATTGGAAGGGAAGGAACTTGGGAAGAGGAGAAAAGCTCAGTTGATGGCCAAATGGAGAGGGAGGAAGGCTTAGGACTGCCTTTAAGGAAGAGAGGATGAGATGGCAGGCATGGCTATGGGAGAGGGGGCAAGTCCTCTCCCATCACAGCATGGAGGAGAAGGGAGAGGAACCTCAACCCCTTGCATGCGCAAGCAAGGATAGGGGCGCTGACAGGCATAGGAGGAGAGAAGGAAATGAATTTTAAAAATAAATAAATTAATTTCTAATTTCTAATTACTCGAAATTTCTTAATTAAATTTGGATGAATAAATGGGTTCCAAAAAATCTTGAAAATTCACCCATAGCTAGTTTGGGGGTGAGGAACTCAACGACAAAGTCAGATTTTGATTTCGATGATTATTTAATTGCTATATTTTTTGTAGGGTATTTACTTACATTAAAATATTTGCAAAAATCCGATGATTTCCAAACACTTCCAAAACATCACCCCTAGCTAATTTGGGGGTGATGAGCGCAATGACAAAGTCAGATTTTGATTTTAATGATTATTTAATTATTCCATTTTTGGGGTATTTAATTACATTAAAATATTTACAAAAATCCGACGACTTCCAAATAATTCCAAAATATCACCCCTAGCTAATTTTAGGGTGACGAGCAAATGGCGAAGTCAGATTTTGATTTTGAAGTCAAATTAAATATCTCAATTTTCTAATTATTTAAATATTATTATAATAATCCAATTATTCGATTAAGCTCTGAATTGCTCTAAATTTTTAGAGATTGATTCTAATAACTAAATGACTTAATGAAATTATATTTATGATATAGTTAAGCTAAGATTAGACTAAGTAACAACCTAGGCTTATTACACAAAGGCTGGCTGCAACTTCCACTAGCTCCATGCAAATAACTAGGGTTTTGAACATCTAGACTCACCACACTCAGACCAAGAATTGAAGTTGGATTCACCGAGAGTAGCCTAGAGCTCGGGAGAGGAAGAGTTGGAAAAGTAAGAGATCACAGTGAGTAAAGGAGCTCACAATGGTTCTCGAGGAGTATTTATAGGGCATGGATTAGGCTCAGTCCGAGGGTGTGGCACCCCGCCCCTTAACCGCCAACACTCAAGGCTATGGAGTGGTGTGCCACTTTGGCATATCCATTACTTATAATTATATTAAGGTGTAATTCCTCAACCCATTATTAAGGGAAGGATGTTCCTGAATAATGCAACAAAATTATTCACTAAGTATATACATTCATCAGAGTGCAGAAGCAAAGATAATAAAATATGCTACATCTAATCTACCATAATACAAGTAATAAGTAAACATATAGCTCAGAATAAAATAGTATAATAAAATAATATACATAAGTATCTAAATTATTACATCAATCTTAAGATAAGTTTAAAATGAAATAAATCACTCATCCTCACAAGCAAAAAGAAATGACAGCTATTCTACTGATCTTCTGCCCTGACCTGGTGCTCCTCCAAGAATGGCTCCTCTTCAGGCATAAGGTCCTCAAACTGCTCAGAACTTGCCATTGTCTATTTCACAATGACAGGGCCCCAGTTAAATAAAAGAAAATCTAGTTAGACATATTGTCTAAGTACATTTTAGGCTGTTAATATTTCATGAGTTTAATAATGTCACAATTTACTTAAGCTAAGCAAAATAAGCTAGTATAGGAGCATCAAGCATATGAAAGGAGGTGGCAAGTTATAAATAACATCATTTATAACTAAACAACAATGAAACAAAAGAACATACCTCAAAAGTAAGCTAAGATAAGATTAGGCATACATATATAAATAAAGTAAGAAAATTACTAAAAGAAAAGACTGATCCTAAATATGCTGATGATCATATGAAATATACAAATCTAAAAGCAAGTAATCAATATGTGATAAGTATAAGTAAATAGTAAGAAATTTAGCATCCTATAAGTAAGTAGGTAAAGTAAAGTTGACTGAAGTAAGATGTAATAGTAAATGATAAACAGTAAATAATATAGGTATATAATGACTGCCATATCAGAATATGGCTAATCTAGCCTGCTGTAACAAGTATATGTATGTATTCTTAGTATCATCTGAGGCTAGGCCAGAATAACATAATAGAAACTGAACTGAAGAAGTAGTAATCACAAATGCAGTAATGTTTTAGTTATTTACTTTACTTCTGTGGACATATCCATAAGTAGCTGAGGAGTCAAACACATCTATAAGATTGTTCGGGTTTATTTGGGTTCTAACTTAATACAACACTCCACAATGAGTAATATTAAGTAATCCTTATTTCTCCTTATCCCTGTCTAGTATGGTAAAATATGCAAGATCAACAAGTAACTGAACCTATGCAAATATTATCCTATTTATTCTATGTTTTCATTTTATGCATCAATGTTCTTATATGATATGTTCAAGGTAAGGCACAAAGTACAAGGGATGCAAAAGCAACAATAATTTAATAGTAAGCAAGGGACTCTACTATACATGGTGACATCTATTATTATCTACTTAAGCTATTTTAACTATTCCAAGTTACAAAGTTCAAGATCTCCAATTTCTACTATCAAGTGTAACTTAGAAGCACGTCCTTATAAGTTAAAAACATATAAAACTAATCAAATTCTAATTTAATTCAATAAACAACAACTATAAGTTTAAATAAAAAATCATCATGTCCTAATTTATGAATTTAGACGTTCTAAGATAAGATTTGCTCAAGATCTACTAAAGCTAGGGATCATGAATTAAACACCATGAATTAGATTTAATTACATAATCAAGGGTAAAGCTTAAGAACTAATTTAAGTCTAAATGTGAACTAATAAGTAAGGCAAATTCTATTAAGCACAATCAAGCTTAGAATGAATCTCCTATTCTTAACCTAGAGTTGAAAGATAAAATAATCAGAATTAAAGTATAAAAATTTAGAAACTAATAAAAATAAGGTTCCATTCATTGAATAACCTATTTTATTCAATGAATGACATTTAACCTAGTATATATTCCTAATCTTAAGAAAAATATCCTAAAGTGAAGTATAGATTTTGATGAGCTCCTAATGTAATGACTTAGGAAATTTTAGGATTTGATGGAATTTATTATGATTTACCTCCATTTTCTGATTTTGTTCATTTAATGGAATTAAGGATTATTTTTAGCTAAGTTGAGGGATAATGAATTTTACTTAAGAATTTTACATGCCTGAAATTGAATTTTCAACAATTCACTTGATTTATGAGTTTAAGAGTCTAATTTAATTCTAAATCAGATTAATTACTAATTTTAATGATCTAAATGATATTTTAGAGGTTAAGGGCATTTAACCTAAATTTTGGGTAAAATGACCATTTTGCCCCTACTATGAGTCAAAAATACTACTTTTTGATTAAGGGCTCTAAATTGAATTTTGTTGATGCTAAATGGTTCTTTGTTGTCTAACATGAAGATAGATGGTATGTATATCAAATTTGGACAAGTATTAAGTTCTAAGGGCTCAATTTAAAGATTGTAACCTATAAGGGTATTTTAGTAATTATAGTAAGTGAAATCTAGAAATTTAATTAGTTTATTATTGTTTACTATCCAATGATTTCATAGAGTTTAAGAACATTGAATTCTGATGTCTAAAGATCAAGTTATAGTCATTTCAATAATAGGATTCTATTTTCATGAAAGTGGGTCAAAACCTAATTTTTTCATATTAAACAATCACCTATTATTTGATATATTTTAGCCCCATTATGGTCCTTGGGTCATTAGAATATGAAAAATCATAAATATGGGCAATTCCGGACAGTTCTGGGCATTTTCGGACATTTCTGGGCGCTACGGCGCGCAGTAGCGCCTTCTGGTTCAAAGCTAGGCGCTAGGACCCATTGTAGCGCTTTCAGGCACTGCGGCGAGTTACGTCACCAGAGTTCCCAAGAGCTGGATGCTACGGCGCGCTGTAGCGCTCCCTGGTCGAAAGCCAGGCACTACGACGCACTGCAGCCCCTTTAGGCGCTGCAACAGATTTCAGTGCTACGGCACATTTAATTTAATTTCATCAAATTTATATGCTGCTGCAGCGCACTACGGCAGATTCAACCCGAGACTAGGGTGCGACGGCGCGCAGTAGCGCCCGACGGTGATGTTACCTGTGTGAAAACCTGATGGGTCTTCTTTCACACTCAAATACTCCCAATTTTGGGCACGTCACATGTGGTGTCATATAATGATGGAAAGGTATATCTGATACCTTTCTATTGATACCAAAATTGGTCCAAATTAATTATTATAACTATGCAAATAATGAAACTAAAGATTAGGGTATGCGGAAAGAAGGAAAAATAGAGCTAATTTTCTTCCCTAAAATTTTCTATCTCAAGTAGCTCTAATGGATCCCATATCACAATCACAGATTTCTAAGGATGCAAAATAAGCATAAGAGCAAAATGAAGTAGCCATTGAATCCATTCAATGGGGGAAAGGGAGGTAGCTTAGCTTTCAAGTGGAAGCAAATGGAGGAAGAGAGCTCTATTTTCTGCAGGAACTTGGGAGTTTGAGGGCTTTTTTAGCAGCAAGCATAACAATGAAGGAAGGAGAAGAAGCTTTGGAGGAGGAGAAGAGTTCAGCTGGCCGAATGGAGAGAGGAGAGGGCTTAGGGTCCATCTTATAGGAAAAGGAAGGCATAGCTCTTGGATGAACTTTTCCATCAGCATGGAGAAAAGAAATGATAGGAAAAATGGAGAGAAGGAGGGAGGCAGGGTCTTGCGTGTGTAGGGAGAAGGAGAGGCACTGAATGTAGAAAGGAGGTGGGGTTTAGCTCAGGGAAAAGGAGGAGAATAAATGGATTATTTAAAGATTTTAACTTAATTTATTTAATTAATTAATGCTTTAAAAATTAGATTTCATAATGTGCTCCAAAAAATCCCAAAAATTCACCACTTCCTAATTTGGGGGTGAGAAATGCGACGACAAAGTCGGATTTTGATTTTGACAAGTATTTAATTTTTCTATTTTTTGGGAAAATTAATTACATTAAAATATTCGATAAAATTCAACGACTTCCAAACGCATCTAAAACATCACTCCTAGCTAGTTTGGGGGTGACAAGCGCAATGACATAGTCAAATTTTGATTTTGAGATCAATTTAAATATCTCAATTTTCTAATTAATTAAATATTATTAAAATATTTGACAGATTTTCGACAACTTTCGATTGCCACCAAAACTCACCCATAGCTAATTTGGGGGCAATGAGTACAATGGTGAAGTTCGATTTTTGATATGAAGTCAAAATAATTAGGTCAATTTCTAGGGTTCTTGAAGTTTTCAAAATCATGATTTGATCCATTTGACCTCTAATTTGGACTAGGTCCCAGTGCTGAACTCCTAATAACTTAGTTAGTGCACTAAGATCAAAATCAAGACTTAATGTAGCAAACCTAGTGTTGTTACCTTTCAATTAATGACCTAATTAACTCTAATCTTCTTTTATTAGTCTTATAATAGTATTAAGAACCTCAATTTCAATTTTTGTGCGATTTGGAGATCGTTTGATAATTTTCAGCATTTTTTAGTTTCCTGATAATTTTGAGAATGCTTATTTTATTTAGACCTTGGAATAAAAAATAGAGTCCTCCATTGGACTCACCACACCCAACTTAGCTAAGTGTGGTATTTTGGAAGTATTTGAAAGTTGTAAAATTTTCCACGAATATTTTAATAATATTTAATTACTCAAAAAATTAAATAATTAAATTGACTACCGATCAAAAATCCATTTGCATTTTTGAGTTTTTCACCCCTCAATTAGACAAAGGTTAATTTTTGGGATTTTTTGGAGTCCGTTTTATTATTTAATATTGAGTGTTAAATTAAGTATAATTATTTTATTAAATATTATGATTAAATATAAATTATTAATAGAGTTACCTATTTATCTGATGGCTCACTCGCATCTATTTAGGGAATCTGCAGCTGGTCGAACGTTCCCTCTTAAATCATAAGCGAAGTTCTAATCTGGCCGTTGAAGCAACCCCTCTGATCCTACGACCGCTAATCAAATCAACCCATAATCCCTTTTCCACCATCGTATCGCATGAGGAGCTACATCAATGGCTAAAATTTTGCAGAGCTCTGTACTCTATCGCCTGCCTCAGCCACGATCATGTGAGGGTAGCAGTGCTACGGAGATGCAAACCCTCATCCTGGCCTCGACTCATGACCTCTTAACCCTTACTCTAGAGTTCTTTTCAAACCCTTTGCTGTTATCAAGTTTGGGAGGTTCCACGGTTGAAGGTGATCTATTTGTGCATCTTCTAGTTCTCCATTTTCTTCAGAGAGGCGAACCTCTAGGTACCCCAACCATCTTCTAACCTATTTCATTTCGCATTAATCGCAATTCAGTTTCTTTTAATTAAGGATTGTTGTAATGAATTTCACGAACTCCAGTGAAATTAATTTGGCTTCCCTTTATTTTATTTTTTTATCACATTTAGACTTATTTAATCAAACTCTGTTGAATTCCTATACCAAAACTTATCAAAACTAAGATTTATATTCCGTGCTTCATTCTCTCAAAGTACCTTTCGCAGTTTATTAATGCCGATGTGCAGCCTTATTCGTGTATCTTGCCTGTTTCATGGAGCCGCTGAACTGTGTTGCACGCCTTAAACCTAATTATTCCTCTTAACTTTGAGAGGAGGTGAACTGTGGCGTTGAATAGTTAGATGGTTTGCGAGTTTGAGCGACAGGTAAGGGAAGGGTGTGCACCTTGCGGCTGTGTATTCAACTGCGGGCTTTAGGAGAGGGCCACAACCCATTATCCCTAGCGTGCAATCATTCAGCACCATTTAGAGCTCGATGGCAGAAAGGAGGAAATGGATTTTTGTTGTTATATTGAATTAATATTATTGTTATTCAATTCCATTCATCACTAGTTAATAATATATTTAATAAACTTCAAGTCACAGATGTTGCATGCTATCTTGAATTGTAAAGTGTCTATAACAGAATATATAAATATATATATATATATATATATATATATATATATATATATTACATATTATTCAAATTTTGTGAACAATATAACTTTAGCAATTCTTGTTCAAATAAGGCAATTTAATAGACCATTTTAATCACATTAATGGATAGGACACTCATAAGAATTAAAATCTAGGAATTTAATTCAAATTTTCTTAATTACTTTTTAACCCTAATTAGGTGTTCCGAAAATCCTAAAATCTCAATGTTGTCTGATTTCGACCTAGTTACTGTCTTTACTCCTTATATTATAAGGATTGCATATTAATGTATATTATTTAATTTGGATAATTTTTAGTGAATTTAGGTTTTTGGCTCCTAAATTAGGGTAATTTTATAATTTCATAAAATTCAACTATGCATATTTTAGGTGTTTAAATCTTAGGATAGTAAACTTGTCACATTTAATTACTTCCCATGTTATTTTCATTGTATATTTAGAGCTTAATTTTCTTATATTAGATGCTTGTATATTTAGCAAATTGATTGATCCAACCCGCAATCTTAGAAGAGATACCTTAGGATTGAGTTTATAATATGTTTTGCTTGTGATCCTAGAAGTTGTAAGATTCTCAATTAAGTGTAATAACCTTAATGATTATGTAATTGTAAGTTGTGATTCAATTAGGATTAATCTTAAGAAACTAAATTGAATCCTAGCTCACTTCACTTTAGTTCTTAAGTCCTCACTTAAGTCCTGTAAGCACTTGTATTAGGAGTCCTAAATTCATTAGAATAGTTTAGGAATCCTATTAATTTTCTCTAACCTTCAACTTATAAAAAATATAGAGTTTATAGTTTACAAATCCTTATTTCCTATATTTTTAAATATTTCCTTTTACATTAACCTAGCTAGACTAATAGTTGATTTTAAATAAAATCTTTCTAATCCAACTTAGTTAGATGAGTTTAATGTATAGAACCTTAACTTTTAGTTTCCTCAATTGTAGTGTTTACTTAACCCTACCTTTCCTAATTAGTTTCCTAAGTCTTGAATTAGTTAACCTATTTTAATCTTATGGTTTAGTATAAGAATAGAATTAGTTTCATTTAGCATCATTATACTTATAAATTATTTTGCCACCTCATAAAATGAAATCAACCTACTACTTTCCAAAATCCCAACTCTATATATACTATTTACAATTGACTTGAGATCAATATCTCTAAGTTAATTGGGAGCTTAATTAGCTTCAATCATTAAGAAGATCATTAAAATTAGATAACTTTGGATATCACATAGTTTGCAATTATTGAATTTTCCTAGATTGCTCGCTTAGATTTGAGCCTATTTCATTTCACACATTCATATAAGACATTGTGCATAAATAAAACTTTCACATTAAAAACTATAGGTATTTACATTGTTGGTTAAGCCAAAGGTAGGCTAATTAGGAGTAATAAGGAGACCTCACATTTTCAGAGGATGAATGTGAGTGTTATTTGTTTTGACCTCGCTTTTCTTTAACTGTTAGACAGACGTTCTTAACTCCTCGCTTCATTCAGTATTTACCTACAGAATGAATACTTTAATAAAATAACTATAACTTAATAAATATGAGTTCATTTATAATCCTATTGATTGTGAAGACTACATAGTCCTAGGCTATGTGTATTTTAGACTTATAGTCTAAGATTCTCCTTCATTTGCTATGCTTTGTACTTTCTATAATCTTAGTACTGTGCTTTACTTCCTTAGAGTTCATTTAGATTACAGTGAATATTGCTATAATTCCATTTAAATGCTTCACTGTCTTCTTTACTTTACTTACAATAAGTTCATTGAACATATACAAACTTCATTCTATTCATTTTTATATGCACTTTAGTACTTTTCTAGCCTATTCAGTATGCTTTTACCCTCATTTTATATGCAGGCTAGAATGGCTCTACTTGTGAGTATTCTTACTCACTCTCTTACTTCAATTATCTTTCTTTACAATTGTCTTTTGTTCCTTCCATATTCATATGCTTGTATTTTGCACCGCTGCTTATACTTAAATTATAACTAGTTGTGATATTCAAATTGAATATTAAAAATATTTTGCCTAATCTTAATTATGCTTAGACAGTTTAGTCTAACCATGCTTTTTTTTTGTTGGCTTTGCTCTATCTTATTTAAATGCCAAAATATGATAGATCAGATGCATTTGGAGACTAGTGGAGCTGGACCAAGTGTTTAAAATTCAAGTTATTAATTTGCTTTCACTTATTAATGTCAAATTACTTGCCTTTATTTAATTGTGAGAGAGAGATTTTTACTTTCTTATTTTCTATTCTAAATGGCATGTAATAACATAGTTTAATTTTTGTCATTACATATTATGTGTTGGAATTTAAACTTTTTGCTTAAATGCTTGGTTTGAATAAATAAATGGATGAATTGCAAATTATATCATGGTCATAAAACTGTTACTGCATGTAATTAGTTGCATCTATCCCTATTTGTAGCATACTTATACATGCATCTCATACTTACAAATTTATATTGTGAATCTAATTATTGTATGTAATTAGTTGCATATATTCCTATTTGTAGCATAATCAGTATTGCATCTCATATTTGATGAATCCATAAATTATATCTCAAAATCAAGGAAAATTTTATTCATTTCTGATCTTAAAACTGCTTCCTTAATCAAATTCTGTTTATCTTTTCAGGAAAAAGGCCTATCCAAGGAATTCTGAGTAATTTGTGCAATTTTCTAATATTTTTCAAAGGAAACCGCTGCCGCGCGTTCTAGCAAGTCATTTTGCAAAAACAGGTGCCGTCGCACGCTGCAGCGGTTCATTTTGTGAAATGCTGGCGCTCCAGCGCGCTGCAGCGATTCAGTTGGCAAACCACAGGCGTGATCGCACACTACAGTGGTTCAGTCTATAATCACAGGCGCGGTCGCGCACTGCAGCGGGGCATTTTGCGAAATGCTGGCGCTCCAGCACGCTGCAGCGAAGCGCTTTGCAAAACACTAGCGCCACAACGCACTGTAGCGGGTCACTTTGCGAAAAATGGACGTGATCGCATTCTGCAGCGGTCCTGTTTGCAAAATTGTTTTCGCCATAGCGTGCTGCAGCACGCTGGAGTGGCCCACCATAATTTTGTCTGGCAGAAGCATTAATTGCAGCTGGGACAAGACATATAACCAGCCTCTTTTCTCCAGCCATCATTCCTCCTGCTGCAGCTCTATTTTTATTTGAGAAAATGATCTTTTTAGGTGATATAATGGCTAAAATAATGGAAAGAATATGTCAGCTCATCCATCAAATGGATTTTGTCATCATTGCTCAAATTTTTAAGAGGCATTTGCTAGATTTTGAAATAAAGAAGGAAGAAGCAGCCCCTCATCTATAAATACCACTCCTCTTGACTAGAGGAGGGTTCCAAAAATTGCTCATTTCACTTAAGTAAAGAGAGGGGGCTGCATAGAAGAGAAGAAGAACTCCCCAAGGGTGGAGAAGCTCTACTTGCTAAGGAGAAGAAGAAGAAAGGCAGCACTAGGGAACTAAGAGAGGCACTTCAAGCAAGGAGAAGAAGAGTCCGGAAAACTTCTCAAGGAACATTCCTAGTATTTTCTAAACTCTTGTTTTGTAATTTCTCTTCTTAGTTGATCATAAAAGGGTCTTTATCCATGTATATATATTTTTTCATCTCTTTTGTAATGCAGAGCTAAACCTCCCATGGGGAGGGTTAGGATAATCCCATATGTTTGATAGTTACTTAAATTTGTATGAAGTTTCTCTCAAGTATTAATAAAAGTTTTCCTTGCACCGTCTAAGTTTACTCACTTCCTGACAAACTCTTGCTCCCCTCTAATTCCTTCATCATGTCTTCCGGCAAGAAGGCGATTCCTAGAAAGGAGGCCGAAGCTTCTTCTTCCGGGGGAACCTTTAACAAAAAAGGGTTCTCTTATGCTAAAGCTGAGTACCGATTCTACTCCATAACTTCTCAGCGGAAGTTAATTCCGGAGAAGAGCTTTAGCGGCTACTTGCACATTCCGAAGGAGCAAACTAACCCTCAGGGGGGGGGATGGGGGTTATCCTTGCACCTTCTAAGTTTTCTCACTTCCTCACAAACTCTTGCTCCCCTCTGATTCCTTTATCATGTCTTCCGACAAGAAGGAGATTCCTAGAAAGGAGGCCGAAGCTTCTTCTTCCGGGGGAACCTTTAACAAAAAAAAAGGTTCTCTTCTGCTGAAGATGAGCACCGATTCTACTCCATAACTTCTCAGCAAAAGTTAATTCCGGAGAAGAGCTTTAGCGGCTACTTGCCCGTTCTGATGGAGAAAATTAACCCTCGGGGGTGGAGGGAGATGGTCACCAAGAGATCTGCCACGTACCCATCTATAGTCCAGAAGATTTATGCCAATGCTATTGATGCGGCCGAACAGAGGATCTTTTATAGAGGTAAGGGTGTCACCCTTGGGATTGCTCAAATTAAGCAATTTTATGGGCTTGAGGAGGTAAGTTCTTGCTCTTACCTTGAACTCTTGGAGTCTCGTCAAGACCCCCTTGACCTCGTGACGGAATTCATCCGTGAAAGTACTGACTGGGAGGGAGGATTAGCCAACATTCCTTATTCTGAATTAACGGATACGAGTAGTGCATAGCTGGTTTTTATTTCCAGCTATGTTATGCCTACAAGTCACTTGACTGAAGTGACCCATACCAGAGCACTCCTCATGTGCTCATTGGTTAGACCATATGAGATCCGCATCTCAAGTATTATTTTTGAGCAGCTCTGGAAGGCTCTCAAGGGACCCTGCACTGCATTGGCCTTCGAGTCTTTGATATCAGAGATTTATGAGGCATAATGAGTCAAAATCCTCTCCGCCAACACCATCGTTCCCCCCGGTTGCCCCCTTAACCTTTTAAATTTGAACGCCCGAGCTAGTGAACGAAAGCTGCCCAAGAAAAGGAGGGGCGAGCAAGGGGAAACGTTCGCTCCGTCCGACCAAACTCTTACCAAAAAGCTATTACTGCATCTCCACAATCAGCAGGCTGATCTTAGCAAGGCCTTGGCCACCGATATGCTGTTCTTTAAATAAGAACTCATCCAGCAGCGCCAGTTTCAATCTGAATTTCATGAAGCCCTTAGGCTGATGTTCGAAGACCGGAGCTTGCAAGGTGGACCGGACCCTTCCGTATTGCTAAGACCGCCTGTAGGTGCCCCCATTTCGGACTTGTGCTATCCATGCGAATTTGCGTATGTGGAAGAAGAAGAGGAAGAGGAGGAAACTCGAAAGGTTGTATCTTTTCTTTCTATTTATATTAATTATTTTTCTTTGCACTTTTTATTTTGTGTGTTTTATTTTGAGATCTTAATTTATGATTCTCAAATTCTCAAAAATTTTCTAGTAATTAAGAATGACAAATTTTTTTGAATTTTTTAAGAAATGAAAGTCACAAAATATCGATAAAGAAAATAATATGAAGTAAAAGGGTGCTTAACAAAAAGTGATCAAATGCATTGATAGCATTAAAACCTTTTAACTAAGAAATGAATTAAGGTTAATTTAATCTCAAAAAAAAAAAAATTCAATACTATGAACTATGTGTGGGGGAAAGCATTGAATTTAGACTAGAGATTATGGTGAGTACTCTAAAAGAGTGTGCTAAGCTCCCGTAGGACTTCATGATCATAAAGATGTGAATTGGGGATGAAGAAAAGTATCTCTCCCTAATAATGAAAAGAGAAAAAAAAAATAAAAAAGAGATGATGAAAAATATCTCTCCCAAATAAAAGAAATAAAAAAGGATGATGAAAAATTTCTTCTTTAATATTTTCATCTTTGTGATTCATAAGAAGGGGCACATATGACACAAAACTCTTAAGTATCTCACTACCTCTCTAGTTTAGGTTTTACATAAAATCTTCCTCAGTACCTAGTAACAACCATAAAAATCAAATACTTAGAGATTAATTGATTAACCTTGCTTCATATCCAAGATTAGAATATCTAAATACCAAATGACTTGGATCATTTTAGTTAAGCACAAGCCTTGACTTACAAATCAAAATCTAAATTGATATCTTTTGTTGACTATCATACCTAAAAAAAAATAGAAAAATATTATTTTAAGCTTAATCGAGGATGAGCAAAAATTTAAGTATGGGGTGTGATGAATTCATAAATTATATCTCAAAATAAAGGAAAATTTCATTCATTTTTGATCTTAAAACTGCTTCCTTAATCAAATTCTATTTATCTTTTCAAGAAAAAGGCCTATCAAAGGAATTCTTAGTCATTTGTGTAATTTTCCAATTCTTTTCAAAGAAAACTGCTGTCGCACGCTGCAGCGCGCTGTAGCGAGTCATTTTGCAAAATGGGCGCTGTCGTGCGCTGCAACAATTCAGTTTGCAAACCGCGGGCGCGATCGTGCGCTGCAGCGGTTCATTTTGCAAAAAAGGGCGCTGTCGCGCGCTGTAGCGATTCAGTTGGCCAACCGCGGGCGCGATCGCGCGCTGCAGCGGTTCAGTCTGCAATCGCGGGCGCGGTCGCACGCTGCAGCGGGGCATTTTGCGAAATGCAGGCTCGATCGCGCACTGCAGCGGTTCAGTCTACAATCGCGGGCGTGGTCGCACGCTGCAGCGGGGCATTTTGCGAAATGCTGGCGCTCCAGCGCGCTGCAGCGGAGCGCTTTGCAAAACACTAGCGCCGCAGCGCGCTGCCGCGGTTCACTTTGCGAAAAATAGACGCAATCTCACGCTGCAGCGGGCCTCTTTGCAAAATTGTTTCCGCCATAGCGCGCTGCAGCGGCCCGCCACATATTTGTCTTGCATAAGCATTAATTGTGGCTTGGACAAGACCCCTAACCAGCCTCTTGTCTCCATCCATCATTCCTCCTGCTGTAGCTCTATTTTTAATTGAAAAAATAATCTTTTGAGGTGATGTAATGGCTAAAACAATGGAAAGAATATGTCATCTCATCTATCAAGTGGATTTTGCTATCATTGCTCAGATTCTTAAGAAGCATTTGCTGGATTTTGAAATGAAGAAGGAAGAAGCAGCCCCTCATCAATAAATACCACTCCTTTTGACTAGAGGAGGGTTCCAAAATTTGCTCATTTCACTTAAGTAAAGAGAGGGGCTGCATAGAAGAGAAGAAGAACTCCCCAAGGGTGGAGAAACTCTACTTGCTAAGGAAAAGAAGAAGAAAGGCAGCACTAGGAAACTAAGAGAGGCACTTCAAGCAATGAGAAGAAGAGTCCGGAAAACTTCTCAAGGAACATTCCTAGTATTTTCTAAGCTCTTGTTTTGTAATTTCTCTTCTTAGTTGATCATAAAAGGGTCTTTATCCATGTATATATATTTTTTCATCTCTTTTGTAATGCAGAGCTAAACCTCCCTTGGGGAGGGTTAGGATAATCCCATATGTTTGATAGTTAAATTTGTATGAAGTTTTCCTCAAGTATTAATAAAAGTTATGAACTTAATACCTTGCTCAAGAAATGCATAATATTACTAAAGTGTCTTGTGCTCCATAGCTCACATTGGCTTAGATGCTAGATTTGTGAGTGCATGAGAGCTTAGAACTATGTGAAAAAGTTCTTGAGCTTAGTGAACCTTAATCGAAGCTCAACTAAAGTGTTGATGCATGTGATGCTAAGACCCACTAATTGAGTTCCTTTGCTCAACCTAATTAAGGGAGGGAAAGAAATAGTTATGTGCTCATGAACGAGGTGACATAGTCATTGAGCCCAGTATATTTAATCCCTTATCTCAACTATGTGTGATGCGAGTGATGCTCTTAGTAGAATCAATGCTTATAAGATCTCAAAAATTAATAATCCTCATCTCCTTGTTCAAGTAATAAGATGAAAATTACAAACCTAAAATCTTATAAGAATTTTTGTGCTGAAATAGAACTGACTGTGTGTTCATTTCGTGCACAAGATTTGAACTTGTGAATCCTTGAGATAAAACTAAAGGAAGAACAATGTGCACTTGATTTAAATCTAAGTAAATGAAAGATAAACGCTTGAGGAATCATCATGCATAAGTGACCTATCATGACATGTGGGAGAAACCCAACTCTCCTCTTCCTTTTATTCGACTTATTTTCTACTAAGTGATTGTTGTGCTTGTTCTGGAATAAACTCAAACAACACACTTATAGCTTAAACATTAATGATAATAGATACACCTTAGTAATAAAACATCTGATTCTCTGTGGTTCGATAAATCCTGGAAACTCAAACTTTCCATTTATTACTTCAGACCATGTACACTTGCGTGGAAGCGCAGACGTGTATTTACAGTCTGTCAATATTCATAATATCAACTTGTATTGTTTCATGTAAATTGCAAGTGTTTTCTGTTCACATATTTCATTTCTTCTATTTATAGTTGCATCTATACTTTCATATTCAAGTAATTATAATTGTTTTTTTTGTAATATGATTACTTACTTGCATATCTATACAATCATGCATTCTTCTTACTTGTAACCTATCATTAATGTATGTTACTCTTTCCTCTCCTACGCATATTGATTTCAATTACTTTTATCAATATTTGATTACTTGCTTCCGCATATTTATATACAATTATCATTTTCAAACATGCATTTGAATTCATATGTATCTCATGCATTTTCCTCTTCTACTTTCTCATCTTAACTTAAAACCCTTTTCATAATCCATGGCCAAAAAAAGCATCTAATGATTTGGGTTAACTTCCTTCTAGTCTAGTATTAGATGTTGTGGTGATGCATCAATGTTGGGTTTAATCTCCTACCTGATATTGAGGTCATCATAATTGGTATCAGAGCCATGTTGAGAAATTTAAATTAAGATAAAGATATCCATTTATCCAAAAGCAAATGTCACAAAATAGTAAAGACATTTAAAATGACATCCTAGGATAGTAAACGCATTATTAATACAATAATTGATTTAAGTTTTCTAACTTAAACTGTAATCAAATTTTTAGATGACAAATAATGAAAGTGAACTAAGATCATTTTCTAGATCGTTCTTCCTTTATTGGGAGTTGGTTTGGTGCAACATACAATCATGAGTACTTTGGTGTATCTCAAGTCGGAGGTGAAGTTTTGGTCAAAATTCTGAAGTATTGTGTGTTTCGAGGCAACTGCATCCCACAGTTGGATAGAGAATGGCTTTCTTGAGTCTTTACGACTTTTGAAGCCATATCTTGCTCCGATCACATACGCTTAAAAAATTTGGACGAACTCTTCAGCGACTATGCTATGGATTGGTAGTGTAGTGCCCATGAGGTGCTAGTTCATGGGAGTAGACGTCTCCACCGTGCTCCTACCTATGAAGACTTTGAGTTTATGTTTTATGCAAAATTTTGTACCTAGTAGTGCTAATTTATTTATGCTATAGTTTCTTTTTTATTAGTAGCTTCTTGTAAATAGCTTCTATTTTTACTTATGTTCTTTCTTCTTTCCACCAAAATTATAGCTCTTAAATATTTCAAATTTAATAAGAAAATCTTTTCCTATCTTCTTCCATTCTTGAATTGTGCTTTCTTTTATTTCTTTAGAATGAATACTATAACAACCCAGGTTGTTATTTGGCTCAATTAAGACTAATCTAAGTCTTAATTAAGGTTCTAAGTCACTAATCAAGTAATTTAGAACTCATCTCTGAAACCTAGGTCAAACCAGAAGTCAACCGAGTCAAATCAGAAATTCTGGAAAATCCCAAACTCTAGAAATTGACTTTTTATTTAGACCTCAGATTAAAAATCTGACTTTGCCATTGCATTCAGAACACCCAAATTAGCTATGGGTGAAATTTTGGAGGCATTTGGAAGTCGTTGGATTTTCGTCGAATATTTTAATAATATTTAAATACCTAAAAATTCAAATAAATAAATACTCGTCGAAAAGAAAATCCGAGTGCGCCGCTACATTCCTCACCCTTTAATTAGCTAGGACTGATTTATTGGAAATTTTTGGGATGCATTTAGCTAATTAACTCTAATTAATTAAATCAATACAAATTAATCTAAATAGTTATATATTAAATAAGATAACGGCGGCCGTTAGTCAAACAGTTAACGTCATCTGTTTATTTTAAAGTTACCGTTTGACTTAGCAGTTTATTCGAACCGTCTGATCTGAAGATCATAAGGTGGGGAGATCGTCTCCTCCGCGAGACTGACGCGTGCTAGGGCTTTGGCACGCGTCATTTTGCCGTGTCGACAGGAGTCGACCACCGCTCCAGATGGAGATTTCAGACCCCTCCCGACCGCTTAGGACCTCTTTTAAATCCCTCAATTGATCCCTTTTCCTCGTTTACTCAAAGCAAATTAGTAAATAAGGCAAGTAATTGTGGAATCGAACCCTCGAGCTCTCCCCATCCACTCCGTCAAGGTACCTACCACTCTTCCTATGTCTTCATTCGTACATTATTGCAAATCCTCTATGTTATTCACGCATCCAGTGCTTCGATTCGATCAATCGATCGAATTGCGTAACCCTAAAATTGCAAACGAAGGCGACGGGACGGAAGACGAATCGACGGATGAAATCGATCCGTCGATTCGAAGGCTTAATCATGTCCATCTGATTAAGATTAGCATAATTTTATTTTATTAGATTACATTTAATGTTAATTTTAATAAGTTAAGATAACCTGATCATTAATCAAACCGTTAAGTTGCTTAAACTAATATGGACCGTCCATTTCCGTGATAAAAGATCGTGACCGCGATTCTTAAACCGGTTTCACCGGTTCATTTTCCAGATCAGTTAAACCGGTGTATACCGCTGACCCACTCGGGTCGGCCTGGGCCTGGCCCATGACCCGTGGCCCATGGCATTTCAGCTGCCACTGTGGGACCCGCCTCGCAGCGCACCAGCCAGTCGCAGCGCGCCACGTGGCCTGCTCTTCTGCCTTCTGAATCCGTCGGGCCCGCTGTCCTCATCTCAGCCAATAAGGGCCCGACACGTGTACCTGCAGATTTTTATATATATAAACGTTATATATAAATAACGTTTAATTAATAACGATAATTATATTAATAATAATAACAGAATTATTAATATAATTAAACAGAATTAATTAACTAATTAATTTCAAAACTTTAAACATTAATATCTTGCAAAATATGCATCCAAATTATGCAAATGAATATATCAAATTGATCAAAAAAATATGAGGAATTTATTGATGCTAATAATTTTGCATTTGGACCTGTATCTAGTAAAGTGATTATTTAGGGTTTAATTTAAGTTAAATTAAATGTTACAAATTTTATTTAGCTCATAACTTTGTGTAGTTGACCCAAACATATCCAATATGGGTCTTAAAGTGATCAAAAAACCCTAAGGATTAATTTGGTAGTATTCATTTTGCTGTTTGGATTAATATTTGACTAATCACTTTTAGGACCTAACCCTAATTACCCTAATTAGACCTAAAACTTCAATTGACCATAACTTGGTCAATTGAGCTCCAAATTGGATGATCCAAAGGTCCATTTAGATTAGAAAAACCTAATTAATAGTAATATGTAAAAATATTTTAGATTCAATAGTTAGATTTGCTAATCACTCCTAATTACTCTAAATCTTAATTAGTGAATATTAGCAAATCAAGTAACCCAAATTTAGTGATTTAAGTTTCAGAGGACTCATAGGACCATTTAGAATTAATTTATAAGTTTGGATTAGTGTTTGAGTGATTAATTTTGCTAATCACTCACTAATCACTCTTAACCCTAAATTGGTCATAACTTAGTCAAATTAGATCCAAATTGAGCCTAACACATGTCATTGTGATCAGTGGACTATTTGTAAATCATAGCCACCAATTTTGCTCAATTTGGATACTAATTGGCAAAGTTAGGGTTTTGACCTATAAATTAAGGATTCCTTAATCACCCTTTAAACCCTAGATCTTGTATTGGCCATAACTTGGCCAATACTTATCAGAATTTAGCAAATTTAGATTCTATGAAAAACTTAAACAGTAAAGGTCAATAATATAAAAGAAAATTTAACTTTTATTTAGCCAAATTACTAAGTTACCCTTATGAGTCAAATTCACTAATTTGATCTCATATGGCTTAATAATCACCCAAAATTAATTTAGTTACTGTTTAATCTTACATTAGACAGTAAGAAATACTTTCTAAAAGAAAATTTCAGAATTAAAGCCCTAGATCAAAATTTGATCTTTGAACCTTTTAGTGGGGGCAAAATGGTCATTTTGCCCAAATTTAGGGTTTAGCATCTTAAAGCCCTAAAATCATCTTTATAATCATTAAAATCAGTAATATAATGATTTAGATCAGAAATTGTATAAGTTCAATCATTAATTTGATCTTAACCAAAAATCTAAAATTAGCCCCTTAAAGAAAATTCCTAAGTCTTAAGTGAGTGTTTCTTCTTCCTTAATCATTCTTAGATTTATCCTTAGGACTTATAACATTAGTTAGGAAGTGTGTCATGAGAAATACTCTTAGAAATTAAGAACCTTAATTCCTAGGATTAGGAATAGATCTTAGGTTAGAATTCATCTATTGAGTAAATTGGGTTACTCAATAGGTAAAACCTTGAGTTTTCTAGTTTATAGATTTTCTTAGTTTATTAAATGATTATTTGATCTTTAAACCCTAGAATTAAGAATAGAGATTTATCCTAATGAATTGATTTATCATTAGGACTTGCCTTAACTTAATCTGTGAGATTTGGGTTCTAAACCTTAGATCTTTAGTTATACCTTTGGATTAAGTGATTAGACCCCATCATCTGGAGTCTAATTCTTAATCTTTTCATCTTGATTTGGCTAATCAAGATGAGGTTTGGGGTAAATTAAATTACAAAATTAGGTCGATGATTTATTCATTTTAACCAAATGATCATCTTTTGATTAAGTTATAATTAGGACTTGGTCAGTCCTAATTATCTTCAACTAGTAGGATTCATGATTCTAAGTTACAGAATGTGTAAGAATTGATGATTCTGAAACTTATGTAACTTAGAGTAGATTGGACGAATAAAGTAGATAACAACGAATATCACCTGTATTTTAGATAGAGTTTCTTGCTCACTTTGATTTTGATGCTTCGCATTCCTTGATTCAGAGCCTTATACCTTGAACATATATTATGTACATAAGATATTTGATAAATATCTTATGTTAATTTGGAACATTCATAAGCAGCATTATGTTTTCATTTCTCAAGTGGTTTGTAAGGTGTAGCTTGATTAGTATACCTCTTCGATCAACCCGTTCGGGTCGGTAACCTTTCAAGGGTTTAATGTCCGACAGTCTATGGCCATGCCTAGTCTGAGTGATAGGATGGATAGACTCTTGCCATACTGACTATAGAGTCAGGATTCTGATATGATTATACTAATTCAAGTACACTTATATTCAGTTCTGTCTTAGCTCATCAGGCTAAGAGTTTTTAGTGATGTTCAGTTCAGAGTTTCTTAGCTCATCAGGCTAAGATTTGCTGAGTATGTTTTCAGTTTGAGTGACTTAGATGGTCACTGCAGTTTCCATTTTTAGTTACTGTTTTACTTGCATATTCTACATTTCAGCACTATTTTACTTACAGTTTTCCTGCACATGTTTTTATATAGGATGTTAGTTTTACTTACTATTTTCATATGCTCATATAGGATGATAGTTGTTTTCAGTTTTAGACTGTTCAATTTCTGTATGTTACCTAGCATAATATGTTTGATCATAAGCATGTTTAGGTTGTACTTTTCTTATAGTTTTGTTTAGTCTTTTGCTTACCTGTCTTTGTTGCAGTTGCTTGGAAGAGGTATGTATTACTTCCTATTTGCTTAGTTATAAACTGTTTATAACTTATTACTATTCTTTTTGTACGCTTTCTGCACCTATTTTGCTCCGTTCTGGTTTATGGTGATATTCAAGTAACTTAATAAATTGTTTGCCCTAAAATATGCTTAGACAATAGTCTAACCAGTTTTTCTTTTGTTGGCTAGGGCCATACCATTATGAAACTGATAATGGTAGGTTCTGAGTTTGTTGGAGCAGCAGATCCAGTGGAGAGCTTGCCATTAGAGGAGGAGCCCGTTCCTGAAGATCTTTAGTTTTAGTTTCTGTTACTTGTGAGATCGAGAGTTTCCTTTTTCAGTTCTCTTAAATTTATTAAATCTTGTAATAATACAGGTTAATATTCTCTTTCCAGCACTTTACTTATTCTGTATTGTTGTATTTATACTGTATGGATGGATGTTATATTTTTATTGCTTCCGCACTCTGAGTTCTTGTATGATCATTTAGTGATGGTATTTTGGGTTGAATGGCAAAGTCCTTATTTAAGTTGGATTAGAACATGTGTCTAATCCAATTTTAAGTGGGGACCTTGTCATTTGGTGACCCCTCCACCGTAATCGTGTTAACTTAAGGGTTAACAGGACCACGGCAGGGCAGGGCCGCCACAAATCCTGATTCAAATAATCATGTTCAACATGTAGTGGTAGAACCTACTTCCATTACAACTTCTCAAATTGATCAAATGCAGAATATGTTGGAGATGATGCAAGTTATGATTGAAGCTCAAACTTGTGCTACTGAAAGGATGGCCACATCCTGTACTCCTTCCCAACCTTCTCCTACTCCTTCTCAACAATTCCCAATGCCTCCCCAAGCTTCTTCTCTAATTCCTTCTAAAATTCACATGGCTCCATAGCCAACTATTGGTCCAATTGTGGTTGCCTATCTCCTCACCTTTCTTCATCTAAACCTGACATTAAATGGCTCCATTTTTCACTTTAAAGCTGTTAACTGGTTAAAGGCAATAGAGAAAACCTTAGCCAGTATTAAATGTCCTGAAAGTGAATGCCTTCGTCTCGCCACTTATTTGTTTCATTGTGAAGCTAAATATTGGTGGGATGGTGAGTTGAAGACTCATCTCTCAAATATTCAGTTAGAAGATATTCCATGGGATGAGTTTGATCAAGTCTTCCACAAAGAATTCATTCCTTCATCTGCCCAAACCATAATCGAGAATGACTTCATGCAACTTACTCAAGGAAGCCGTTCTGTGCACTATTATGAGATGGAATTTCGTAAGCTTTCTCATTTACTCCCAATCTAGTCCACACTGATGTGGCAAGTTGTAATAGATTGTTATCTAATCTGAAAGATTCTATCAAGAGTCATCTGATGTCTCAACATCACGATGATTTCCCTAAGCTTCTAGAAGGTGCTCGCATGGTCAAGTACCACCAAGCTCAAATAGAGTTGAAGAAGCATTCTCACCCCCAACCTTCTTGATCTAAACTGTTTAGGAGGAATCATCCTCATGGTCTTAAGATCTTCCAGCTCACTCCAAGTCAGAATCTAAATCTGAATCAAAAGCAGGTACAACAAGGAATACCTGGTGTTAGATGTAACAAGCCGCATCCTTATGGGAAGTGCTACCATACCGCCAGTCATTGCTACATCTGCAGTAGAGCCAATCATCGACATTATGACTGCCGGGCCAACTGGACTGTGGATAAGATAAAGATTAATCACTAACCTTATGTTCAAAACTCTACTCTTATTAATTCCCAAGCCCTAGCACTTGCCTTGATGCCTCCTCCTACAAGTGGATGTGCACAATATCAAAAAGGTGTACCTCCATCTTCTTCTAAGCAAGGTCAGTATAGCAGAAAGGATAAGAGCAACTCTGTTACTCAACCTGCTGTTGTACCACGAGTCTACACTCTTTCTCCTTTTGTTGCCCAAGTGATAACAACATTATTACTGGTACATTCTACCCTCAATTTTCAATTTTCTATCTTTCATTTCTTCTGTATTTTATTTTCAGTATTTTCTGCTTTAATTTTTATTAGTTGTAATTAGAGTTTATTTCTCTGTTATATGAACTCTATTATTAAGAATCAGTTCTGTGGCACATTCTTTGACACTGGTGCTAGCCTGTGACTACCGGGGATCGAAGTTCGAGAGTCTCAAAAGAATGATTCATACATTGAAAATATACATTCATAAAAGTAAAGAAAATAAAATACATAAATATTCATTTTTACATTCAGAGCCATTCTGTAAAGACCCACTTAAGTAGTAATAAGTAAAAC
This sequence comes from Gastrodia elata, assembly GCA_016760335.1. Lineage (NCBI taxonomy): Eukaryota > Viridiplantae > Streptophyta > Magnoliopsida > Asparagales > Orchidaceae > Gastrodia > Gastrodia elata. The sequence continues at coordinate 17,440,483 of CM028673.1, forward strand.
TCTTAAATATCGAGAAGCCTTTTCAGATAACGGTGGAGTTCCTGATAAAAACTCTAAAGTTAAGTGTGCTCAGGTGGGAGCACTCCCAGGATGGGTGACCTGCTGGAAAGTTATCTTTTAAGGGCAAAACCATGAGGCCTTTCAGGCCAAAGCGGACAATACCTTGGTGCTTAAGAGTTTGGGCTGTTACAAATAGTATCAGAGCAAACCATAGGGTGTCAGATAGGAGTCAAGTGCCATACAGGGAAAAGTACCACTTTATGTGAGCAGCCTCTTGAACCCATGATGGTTAAGGTGCTACATGGTTATGGGTACCTCTGGCGCCTGTAGGGGTCACCTCTAGTCATATCTACTCAATGGATGGTTCTTGGATCTGTGTGTGGACACTGACGAGGACGTCAATTACTTAAGTTGGGGAGATTGTGAAGACTCACTTAAGTAGTAATAAGTGAAACTCTTAAACATCGAGACGCTTTTTTAGATAACAGTGGAGTTCCTGATAAGAACTCTAAAGTTAAGCGTGCTCAGGTGGGAGCACTCCCAGGATGGGTGATCTGCTATGAAGTTATTTTCTAAGGGCAAAACCGTGAGGCCTTTTAGGCCAAAGCAAACAATACCTTGGTGCTTAAGAGTTTGGGCTGTTACACATTCATATATGAATTTACAATAATTTAATATTTACAATAAAGATTAAATATTCTCATTTTCTCACATCTCTATTCCTTCTCTTTTATTAGGCAGATCAAAACTTTAATTATCAAAACTTGAAAAACACAGTTACTAGTCAGGTAGGAGTACGCAAATTATTTTAATAAGATTAATTCTAACATTCTATAATAGGTATAAATCAAATATGGAAATGACTAAAATATCTGCATAGCATTTATGAAAGAAAAATAAACTTTCAAATTTAAATATTGCCCTGCATGTTAGCTGTGAAATTCAATATAAATGGAAAGCATGAAATAAATAAATTTTATCAAAAGCATTTGTAACATAAAGTCGAGTTCATAGACTCCTGAGCCCAAATGGGTAAACCCATAGGCATAACCTTTATGAAGTTTTTCTCACTACCCGTCGATAGCTTAATCAAATATTAGAAACTGATGGTATGTCTTTCCTCTGGATTTGCCCACTTCCTAATAAGGGCTAAATCCCTCCATATGACTCCCAGGGGCTGCCAGCAGATCCAATCTATACAGATTCTCAGTATTGCTTTTCATCCTCCAAAGGCAAACACCACAATAATATAACACATTTCACCTTTTTGTTACATGCTTATTTGATAATATTCTTTTGTAGTTTTATAAGCAGTAAGCAATTTTAGAATAAATGATATACAAATGAAAATGGCTCAAAATAAGAATACTGAAATAAAACTTATAAGTAAATTTACGTACCTGACTATTTTGATATAATTTCAATCAAATTAATTCCTTTGATCTGCCAAAAATAATTTAATTTATTAATTTAATATTTTATGATTTTATCATGATTTGAAATATTAGACTTCTAAAATAATAATAAATTAATATTTAAATTAATTTATTAAGTTATTAATTTTTGAGTAATTATTATGCCTTATAAAGTCAAATTAGGATTTGACCTTATAAGAGCTTATTAGTAATTTTACCCTTAATGAAATCTAAGATTTCTATTAGTTTACTGTAGGTTATATCCTAAGGTTTTCATAGAATCTAAAATCATCAAATTTTGATATGTATTGGCTAAGTTATAGCCAATACAAGTTCTAGGGTTAGTAATTAGAGTTTAATGTGATTAGTAAGTAATTAGTAAAATTAATCACAAAATTACTAATCCAATCACACAGCTAGGTTCTAATCTATTTTATGAGTTCTCTGAAATTAAAATTACTCAATTTGGATCATTAAATTTACTAATATTCACTAATCAAAATTTAGAGTAATCAGGGTTAATTAAGAGATATAACTATTGGATTCTAAATACTTTTATAGATTATTGTAAATTAGGTTTTTTTTAATCTAAATTGATATTTGGATCACCTAATTTAGAGCTAAATTGACTAACTTATGATTAATTGAAGTTTTAGGGTTAAATGGCTTAATTAAGGTTGGGTCCTAATTGTGATTAGTATAAATCTAATCCAAATAGCAAAGTTAACACTAATAAGATATTCCTTAGGGTTTTTTGAGTATTTTGAGATCCATATTGAGTATGTTTGAATTAATGAATTAAAAGTTATGATCAATTGATCATTTGTAACATATTTTGATAACTTAGAATGTCACTATGTAAAGTATTAATCCTACTGAAATTTGGATGTCACTAAAATATTTCTTGATTTTTGCTGATTAATTTAATATATTTATTTATTTTAATTTGACTTGTATTTTATAAAATATGAATATCTAAAGTTTATGATTTAATTAATTTAATTAAATGTATATCAATCTAATTGTTTTTAAATGAAAATCATTTGATTTATTTATCTATTATTTAATTAATAATATTTCATTTCTGAATATATATCTATATATATTACTTACTTTACAAAATTTAATTTGTTTTATAAGTATTAAATTATATATATATATATATATTATTTTTTATTCTCTGCAAGTGGCGGGACCCACAGAGTTGCGTCGGCAGCAGATGCAGGCCCTCGGCGACACATGGCTTCCTTTGATTGGTCTTCAAGTGCTTGTGGGACCCACGGGCTAATCAGTCATTGATGCTGCTGACCTATGCACGGGGCCCGCCACTCCACCGTTGCGCCTTACGCGTGGACTCGGAATTGGGATGCTCGCGGGTCGGGCTCGGCTCGACCCGATTCACAGCGCCTTTGTCTTCCTCTTCTTCAAAGACCACGGCTAGGGCAGAAAATTTTGAGGCCTAAATGTCGACGGTTAGCTTCGACCCATATGACGATGAAAAAAGAGCATGTTAGGAGCTTCTTATTGACTACTGCAACTAGCCTTGGGATGACCTATGTTACGAGAAACGTCCAGCCCTAGATCTAGATTTCAGGAAGAATACACATAACGGTAAGAACTATTTGTGAATCCCTAAATTGGATTGATCGAATTCATTAGAGTTCAATCAGTCCCGATTAATCATTAATCTATAATATGGAATAGATATACGAATTGCAAGATGTAATATTAAATGTATGGATTAAGAAATCGGGTACCTTAAATGGACGACATAGAAGACTCTAACTCGATTTTTGAAGGTTTCGACTTTCTTAGGATCAAAATATTTTTGAAACTTAGCAAAAGAAGAAATTTGAGGCTTTTAAAATTGATCCTAAGTAGTTACTGAAGGCGGCGAACCCATCTGATAGAGACAAGTGGCGCTGGCATTCGCGTAGCGAGCCGCGCGTCTGCTGCTCGCGACACGCGCCGATGCGCGACAGGGACGAAACGGGGATCATCCGATCCCCGATCGAACGGCTTAGAAAAGCCGTTAGATCTAGACGGCGTGGTCTTAAGGAAGGAAATGGCGGATGTTTACTCTGGACGGCGCCGTTAATACTTAAATAAATTAATATTATTATATAATTAATTCTAATTAATTTATTAATTAGATTTAGATAATTAAACCTATTCTAAAATTTTCCAATCAATCACCCCTAGCTAATTGAGGGGCAAGGAACGCAACGGCGTGATCAGGATTTTTGATCCGACGAGTATTTATTTATTCAAATTTTCGGGGAATTTAAATAATATTAAAATATTTGTCGAAAATTCAATGACTTCCAAATGCCTTCAAAACTTCACCCCTAGCTAATTTTGGGGTGGTGAACGCAATGGCGAAATCGAATTTTTAATCTGAGGTCAACATTATTTAAATATTAATAAACAAATTTGAAAAGAAATTCTGGTATTTTACATAGCCACTCTTTTATGTCTGTGAGTTGTGCCTCTTCCCTTAATCCCCAACATTTTAGCCTAGGCCATGCATTGCGAGTGCAGATGCTATCTAGTGCTGAAATGTGTGCTAGTGAGTTATGTTTGGTAGACATCCAAATCAGTAACCAATTCTTTCAATCCAAACTTATTGTTATGTCAATTATGAACTTCGACATAATTTTAGGTATGGATTGGTTAAGTTTAATGCCGTTATAGATTGCTTTAGAAAAAGAGTTTCACTTAAGGTTGGAAAGAAACCTGAAATTTTTTGTAGGAAAACTTGGCTTGATTGCATCTCTAATTAATGCAATTGAAACCAAGTGCCTCATTATTAAAGGTTGTTGTGCAATTCTAGTAACCTTAATCAGCGAAGAAAAGTAAGTTAAAAGTCCAGAAGAGACTATCGTCGTTAGAGATTTCCAGGATGTGTTCCCTGAAGACTTTCCTAGACTACCTCTTTTGAGTGAGGTAGGGTTTTCTATTGAGCTAATTCCTGGGACTCAACCTAAATTTAAGGCTCCATATAGAATGGCACTGAAAGAATTACAAGAGCTTAAAGAGCAGTTGCAAGAGTTATTAGAGAAAAGATTCGTTCACCCTAGTATGTCACTTTGGGAAGCTCCTATCCTATTCATCAAGAAGAATGATGGATCGATGCAGATGTACATAAACTATCATGAGCTTAACAATGTGACAATGAAGAATAAGTATCCTCTCCCCAGGATCGATGATTTGTTCGATTAGCTTGCCGGAGCAAAAATTCTCTCCGAGATTGACTTAAGATCAGGTTTTAACCAGACTCGAGTTAAGGATAAAGATATTCTTAAGACTACATTGAGAACCCATTATGGGCATTTTGAGGTTCTAGTCATGCATTTTGAACTGACGAAGGATCCTTCCATATTCATGGACCTGATGCAGCATATTCTTAAGCCGTATCTCGACGAGTTTATCATCATTTTTAATCGACGACATCCTAATCTATTCGAAGTCAGCTGCTGAGCATGAAGAGCATCTGCGTGCCATTTTTGAGTTGTTAAGGGAGAATATGTTATTCGTTATGTTTTCTAAGTGTGAGTTTTGGCTCAAGTCTATGGCATTTTTGGGTCACGTGATTGATGCTGAAGGCATTATAGTCGATCAAAAGAAAATCCAAGCTACTCAACAGTGGGTCCAACCTAAATCTATAACAGAGATTCGTAGTTTCCTAGGACTCGCAGGCTATTACAGAAGGTTTGTTCCTAGATTTTCTCTAATTGTTTCATCGTTAACTCAGTTAACTAGAAATAAAATTTTGTTCATCTGGAGCACAGCCTGTAAAGAATATTTTCAGAAGTTGAAGCAATTATTAACTTTTGCTCTATTTTAGTACTACCTTGAGAGGGTAAAGATTTTCAAGTTTATACTGATTCCTCTAAGGTAGAGCTTGGTTGTGTTATGATGCTAGATCATCATGTAATAGCCTGTGCCTCTAGACAACTTAAGCCTAATGAAAAGAACTATCATGTGCATGATCTTGAGCTTGTATGGGTAGTTTTTTCTCTTAAGATCTAGAGACACTACCTATACGTAGTTAAGTGTGAGATGTTTAATGATCATCAAAGTTTGAAGTACATCTTCACTCAAAAGGAACTTAACTGTCTTCAATACAGGTGGCTTGAGTTGCTTTGAGACTACAACTTGGAAATCCAGTACCATCTGGGTAAAGCTAATATTGTAGCTGATGCCCTGAGTTGTAAAGCAACTTTATCTTCCCTTTGTTGTAATGAATCTTTGATCGAAGATTTTGTTGTATTAAATCTTGAGCCGATCAAGTTTGCTGATTTGGGCACTATATTATTTTTTATTCAGTTAGACGATTCTCTAAGGTATAAGATTATCGAAGCTCAAAAGAAAGATGAGAGTTATTCTGTTCTGATTTCTAATATCGTTAGTGGAAAGAGATCCAAATCACATCTTGATGCTGAATGTGTGATCTTTCAGAAGAATAGGCTATGGATTCCTAAAAGCATATAGTTGCAAATATTATCAGAAGCCCATAACTCTAGTTATATTGTTCATCCTAGAAACAGTAAGATGTATCATGATGTAAAGAAATTGTTCTGGTGGTCTAGCATGGAGATATTGTCATTTTTATTTCTAAGTGCCATTTATGTTCATTAGTTAAAGAGAAACATCAGAAGTCTGGTGGAGTTCTCAAACCCTTAGACATTCCTAAATGGAAATAGTCTGATATTTCCATTGACTTCATTGTGGGTCTACCTAAATGTAGATATGGTTCCTACTTAATTTGGGTGATAATTGATAGACTCACAAAGTCATCTCACTTCCTTCTAATTTGTCAAATATATCTTGTAGAGAAGTTAGCTAAACTTTATTTTAAGGAAATCATTCATTTACACGGTATGCTGAATTGCATAGTTTTTGACAGAGACAGTAGGTTTACTTCTAATCAAGACTTGGGTATGAACTTAGCTTTGAGAACTGCTTTTCATCCCCAGACTGATGGTCAAATTGAGAGGATTAAACAGATCTTAGAAGATCTTCTGCGTCTTCGTGCTCTTGATTTTGGAGGATCATGAGAAGATCATCTAGTTGATTTTGCTTACAACAATAGTTTCCAGTCCAGCATTGGTATGGCTCCTTATGAAGCTCTTTATGGTAGGAGGTGTACAACTCCTGTTGCTTGGACTAAAGTATGAGACTCTCATCTTTATGGTTCTGAATTGATCGAGGAAACTACTAGACAAGTTTTTATGATTAAGCACAATATGATGATAGTTCAGCATCAACATAAAAGGTATCATGATGCTCATCATTGTCAGTTAGAGTTTCAAGTTGGTGATCGTGTGTATTTAAAAGTAAGTCCGATGCGATGTGTTCAAAGATTCAGTATTTCTGGAAAGGTGAGTCCAAGGTATCTGGGACCCTTTGAAGTGATTGGAAAAGTTGGAACCTCTGCATATATGTTGGAGTTACCTGATGATTTCTCAGCCGTGCATAATGTGTTTTATATCTCGTCATTAAGAAGGTGTTTGTTAGATCCTAATTAGCAAGTTTAGATTCCATCAATCGAGTTGCAGCCTAATTTGGCTTTTGTTGGTAAACTTGTTGCAATTCTGGGAAGAGACCTTAAGCAGCTAAGAAATTGCAATATTCAAATGATCAAATACCACTGGAAAAACCATCCAGCTGGAGAATCCATGTGGGAGAAAGAAGAGGATATGCGAAAGAAGTTCCCATAATTTTTTTCTTAACCATGTAGTATTAATTCTTTCATTTTCGTTGTTATTTCCTTAGACTTACTTCGTGTAATTTTGAATTTTTTGTTTATATTTATTATGTGTCGTGGGAGACACTTTTTTTAAGGAGGGGAGTCTGTAACAACTCCAGTACTGTTACCCATCAATTAGTGACCTAATTGACTCTAATCTTCTTTCATTAGTCTTATAATAGTATTAAGAACCTCCATTCTAATTTTCATGAGATTTGAAGATCATTTGACAATTTCCAGTATTTCCTGGTTTTTTGATAATCCTGAGAATGTCTATTTTAGACCTCAAAATCAAAAATAGAGTCCATCATTGGACTCACCACACCCAAATTAGCTAGAGGCGGTATTTTGGAAGTATTTGGAAGTCGTTGAATTTTCCCAAATATTTTAATAATATTTAATTACTCAAAAAATTAAGATAATTAAATTGACCTTCGATCAAAAATTTATTTGCATTTTTTAGTTTTTCACCCCTCAATTAGACAATGGCGAATTTTTGGGATTTTTTGGAGTCTATTTTATTATTTAATTTTGAGTGTTAAATTAAGTATAATTAATTTATTAAATATTATGTTTGAATTTAAATAATTAATAGAGTTACCTATTTATCTGATGGCTCATTAGCGTCTGTTTAGGGAATCTATGGTTAAGCCAAGGGTAGGCTAATTAGGAGTAATAAGGAGACCTCACATTCTCAGAGGATGAATGTGAGTGTTATTTGTTTTGACCCCGCTTTCCTTTAATTATTAGGCAGATGTGCTTAACTCCTCATTTTATTCTGTATTTGCTCGCAGAATGAATACTTTAACAAAATAACTTCATCTTAATAAATATGAGTTCTTCTACAATCTAGGCTATATGTATCTTAGACTTATAGTCTAAGATTCTCCTTCATTTGCTATGCTTTACACTTTTAATATTTTTAGTACCATACTTTACTTGTTTACAGTTCATTTAGATTACAGTGAATGTTGCTATAATTCTATTTAAATGCTTCATTGTCTTTTTTACTTTACTTAGCATAAGTTCATTGAACATATACATACTTCATCATATTCATTTTTATATGCGCTTTAGTAATTTTCTAGCCTATTTAGGATGTCTTACCCTCATTTTATATATAAGCTAGAATGGCTCTACTTGTGAGTATTCTTACTCACTCTTTTACTTCAATTGTCTTTCTTTACAAATGTATTTTGTTCCTTCCATATTCATATGCTTGTTCTTTTCATTGCTGCTTATACTTAAATTATAACTAGTGATATTCAAATTAAATATTAAAAATGTTTAGACTGATCTTAATTGTGCTTAGACTGTTTAGTCTAACCATACTTTTTTGTTGGCTTTGATCTATCTTATTTAAATACCAAAATATGATAGATCAAGTACATTTGGAGGCTAGTGGAGCTGGACCAAGTGCTTAAGCTTCAAGTTATTAATTTGCTTTCACTTATTAATGTTAAATTACTTGCCTTTATTTAATTATGAGAGAGAGATTTTTACTTTCTTATTTTCTATTCTAAATGGCATGTAATAACATAGTTTAATTTCTATCATTACTTATTATGTGTTGGAATTTAAACTTTTTACTTAAATGCTTGGTTGAATAAATGAATGGATGAATTGCAGATTACATCATGTTCATAAAACTATTGCTGCATGTAATTAGTTGCATCTATCCCTATTTGTAGCATACTTATACATGCATCTCATACTTGCAAATTTATATTGTGAATCTAATTGTTGTATATAATTAGTTGCATATATTCCTATTTGTAGCATAATTAGTTTTGCATCTCATATTCATAATATCAACTTGTATTTTTTCATGTAAATTGCAAGTGTTTTTCGTTCACATATTTCATTTCTTCTATTTATTTTTGCATCAATGCTTTCATATTCAAGTAATTATAGTTGTTTTTTTTTGTAATATGATTACTTGCTTACATATCTATATAATCATGCATTCTTCTTACTTGTAACCTACCATTAATGTATGTTACTCTTTCCTCTCCTACGCATAATTGATTTTAATTACTTTTATCAATATGTGATTACTTACTTCCGCATATTTATATACAATTATCATTTTCAACATGCATTTGAATTCATATGTATCTCATGCATTTTTCTCTTCCACTTTCTCATCTTAACTTAAGACCCTCTTCATAATCCTTGGCCAAACACAGCATCTAATGATTTGGGCTAACTTCCTTCTAATCTAGTATTAGATGTTGTGGTGACGCATCGATGTTGGGTTTAATCTCCTACCTGATATTGGGGTCGTCACACTTGGATTAGTCCTAATTAGCTATGGTAACAACTTGGGTTGTTACAGAGGGGGTAGGCTGGCTTACTTCAATTGAGGAGGTTTGGGTCTTGCAACTAGCTGAGAGTGCTCAACAGGTGAAGGCAAGAATCCTAACGGCTTGCCTAACATGGCGCGAAGGGTGGCAGACATGTTCTGATGCTAGTGGTACAGTTTGATTTCTTTTGTCGGGCGAGCGAGCTGGGGACAAAGGTTTACAACAATGGATGAAGGCACAATCGTCTAATCGATCATCAGTTGGAACGGGATGGTTCAGATCTTCAGACATCTAATGTCTAATTGTTGGGAGGAGATCGTCTATTGGATTAGATCTAAAGATCTTACGGATGATCGGGGGTTACTTAAGGCGAGGGACATATGTTGTTGGCTCACGTCTTAGAAATGCAGAACGATCGAGATGGAGTGGATCGGATCCAAGACCACGGGCCGTTCGATCCAAATCACGAAATCAACGGCCCGGATGGCTTACGCAATATGGAAACCAGCCGACCATTGGGATGGATATATTTGCAATTAAGGAAAGTTGCAAACCCTAATTTGTAATTTCACTCAATTAAATTAAATCCAAAATAAATCTAAATGATCTCCAAAAATTCTTAAAATTTCACCCTTAGCTAATTTGAGGGTGAGAAATTCAAAAATGCAATCAGATGTTATATTGGAGATCAATTTAATTTAGCTAATTTTTAGTATCCTAAAATAGGCAAAATAGCTAAATTGCTCAAATGAGCTTCGATTGATCCCAAACTTCTAGGGTTAGGTTTAAATGGATGTTTGAATCAAATGGAATGAGAATTAAGGCTTAGTTTAGCTTAAATTAGCTAGGATAACAACCTTGAGTTGTTACAGCAATGCACCTACCACTTTTCAATAATATATGATAGCCATATTTTTGGAAATGGTAGAAGACTACTTGGAGATATTTATGGATGGCTTCTCGGTGGTATGATCCTCGTTTAACCATTGTCTATCTAACTTAGATAAAGTATTTTAATAATGTGAGGAAATGAACTTGGTCTTAAATTGGGAGAAGTATCATTTCATAGTTAAAGAGGGGATTTTATTGGGACATCAAATTTTTGAAAGGGGATAGAGGTTGACAAAACAAAAATTAAAGTAATTGAAAAACTTCCTCTATCAATTATAAAAGACATCAGAAGTTTCTTATGACAAGCAGATTTTTATAGAAGATTCATTAAGGACTTCTCTAAGATATGCTTTATCCTCTGCAGACTTCTAGGGAATTATGCTGAATTTAATTTTGATGCAACATACTTGTGGGGGTTCAATATGATAAAAGTTGCATTAATTTTTGCTTTAATAATTTCCACCCCTAACTAGGAGCTATCATTTGAATTCATGTGTGTTGCAAATGACTCAGCTGTATGAGTAGTTCTAAGACAAAAGAATGAGAGAACATTTCATTCCATCTATTATGCCAATAGAGTGTTAAATGACGCCCAAAAAAATTATGCAACAACAGAAAAGAAACTCTTGGCTGTGGTTTTTTTTTTTGATAAATTTAGATCCTATTTAGTTGGCTCAAAGACTATTGCTTACACTCATCATACAGCCATTAAATATTTACTTCAAAAGAAATAGGCAAAGCCAAAGATTGATAAGGTGGGTACTGTTGCTCTAAAAAATTGACTTGAAAATTAAGGATAACAAGGGAAGTGATAAAGTTGTTGTAGATTATCTGTCCAGATTAACTAACCTTGAGCTAGACTAAACAAATGAGATATGTGAAAATTTCTCTGATGAATAGTTATGCAGCATTGCTTCATCAAGACCACCATGGTTTGCTGACATAGTTAATTATCTAGTGGGAGGTGTCACACCAATTGATTTGACCTACCAACAAAAGAAAAATTACTTTATGATACTAAGAATTACTTTTGGTATGATCCCAATCTTTATAAATGTTGTGCAAATCAAATCACGAGAAATGTGTAACAAACCAAGGTTGTTAATTTGATTTATCAGAACTTGTAATAACCCAAGGTTGTTGCCTAGCTTAATTTAAGCTTAATCATGTCTTAATTATCATTCCACTAAGTTCATCTAGTCATTAGAATCAAACCTTGATAGTTTGGAGCAATTCGGAGCTCAATCGATTATTTTGGAATATTTTAATATTTAATTGATTAGAAAATTGAGGTATTTATTTTGACCTTGAAATCAAAATTTGACTTCGTTGTTGCGATTGTCACCCCCAAATTAGCTAGGGGTGATGTTTTGGACGTGTTTGGAAGTCATCGAATTTTTGGGAAAATTTTAATATAATTAAATGCGCTGAAAAATAGGATAATTTAATAGTTGTCAGAATCAAAATCTAACTTCACCATTGAATTCCTCACCCCCAAATTAGCTAGGGGTGAGTTTTTGGGAATTTTCGAAGCGCGTTTCAAAAATTTGAATTTTTAAATAGTTTAAGGAAAATAAATAAATAATCATTGAGTCCCTAATTTGCAATTCTCCAAAATTTTCTATTGCTATGCTGACAGCCCTCTCCCAATTTCGGCTCCCCCATACCCTATCCTTAGGCTTATGATGGCATAATTTCCCTACTTCATCATTTCCTCTCTTCCTTTAAGAAGAGGCTCAAAACTCCTTCTTCCTATTGCACAAAAAGCTGAACTCCTTCCTCCTCCCTCCTTCCTGGGGTGCTTGCTGAGAGAGAAGAAGTGCAGCACTCCACCTCCAAAGTTTTTGGAGAAATCAGAGTATCCCCTTCCTCCTCTTCTTGCAAGGACTAAGGTACCCCTTTACCCTTATTTTTTGTTTTCCTCATATAGCTACAATGCTTGAATGTATCCTTAGAAGCCCATAAGCATGTATGGAAGCCATTAAGGCTCTTAAAAGCATTATAGAAAACTGCTATGTTTTCCTTGTATTCTGCATACCCTTATATTCGTCAACATATTTTGTATAGTTAAGATGCTCTGTTTGTGCCAATTTTAGTGTCGACAGAAAGGTATCAGAAAGACCTTTCTATCAATATATGGCACCACTCATGGGACTCTCTGGATTAAGAGTAATCGAGCTCAAAAATAGGTCTTATAGGTTTCTTCCAAGCGAAAATGTCGTCTGGCGCTACAGCGCCCGGTTTTGCAAATTAGGCTGCTGTAGCGGTATTTTGGCAGAAATATATATAAATATATACTAAAGTAATTAAATTGAAAATTTGCAAAATAGACCGCTACAGCGCGCTGTAGCACGCTGTAAAGCGCTGTAGCGAGCTGCAGCAAAAATATTTAGGAAACTTTAGAAAATATAAAAATGAATTAATTAAACAGTGATTTTGTAAATTGAACCGCTGCGGCGCGCCGCAGCGGGCCGCAGCGCCCCCAACGCTAACAGTGCTATCGCGCGAAAAGTGTTACCGCGCGCTGCCGCGCAAAAAGCGATACAGCATGCTCTAGCTCACTACAGCGTTTGAACTTGCAAAATGCCCAGAATTTTGTAAGAACTGCCCAGTTTTGGCTGAAATGACCAAAACTTCACTGTTTTAATATTTTAAGGTCCCCAGGACCCTAGCGGGGCTGAATTATACCAAATATGCACCTATTTTAGTTAAAATTGAACATTGCACAAATTTATATATGAAAATTTAGTTTGAAAACCTTATCATTTTTAATAAGTGCTCATAATCTACCTTATGTCTTAAATGTATTATGCAAATTGCTAGATAATTTAGAATTTTAGTGCCAACAATAACCCAAAATAATATTTAGATTTTGAACCCTAGAAAATTAGAAGAAATGACCAAAATATCCCTAATCTTAATTAGGTCATAACTTGACCATTTGAAGTCTAATTTGGATCTACTCCTAGTTAATATACTTAGTTTACTATAGGAAAGCTATAGCCACTGAATTTGCTGAATTTGGATACCAAATGGAAGAGTTAGCTTTTTAGCCCCTCTTAACTTAGAAAAATTATCTATTTACCCTTAAAAATTCAAATGACTATAACAAACTCATTAGAGCTCAAAATTTAGTATTCTTAGACTCTATGAAATCTTTGAACATCAACCAATAGTAAACTGCATAAAAATTTAAATTTCATTAAGTGTAAGTTACTAAAATACCCCTTAGGTCAAAGACCTTAGTTTGGACCTATATGACCCGTTTCTCATCCAAATTGAGCATACTTACTTTCTATCTTAAAGTTAGACAGTAAAAAACTATTTGGTACTAAGAAACTTCAATTTGGACCCTTAATTCAAAAGTTGACTTTTTGAGCTCTTAAGTAAGGACAAAATGGTCATTTTGCCCAAAATTTAGGTTAAGTGCCATTAACCTCTAATCTGTGTTTTAAACTACTAAAATCAGTATTATAAGTATCTTAGAGTCATCTAAGTAAGAAAAATCAACTATTAGATCAACTCAGTAAATTTTCCTTAAAATTTTCCAAGTTTTTTCTTAGGATCTTTTTACCTCACATTAGGACCATTCTTGAGACTAGGACTAGCTTATATATTAGATTTTATTCATTATATAAGTGGGTTATTTAATGAATGAATCCTTGGTTTTATTAGTTTTTAGAAATTCTATAACTTATTTTGATTATTTTGTCTTTTAACCCTAGATTTAGGATAGAAGATTCATCCTATTAAGATTGATTTGCTTAATAGGGCTTACCTCAATCATTAGATCACTTTTAAACTGAAATCTAGATCTTATGTCTTATCCCTTTGGATTATGTGATTAAGTCCAATCTCATGGTGTTTAATCCATAATTTGTAGTTTAGTAGATCTTGATCAGATCTTAGATAGAACATTTAAATTCATAAAACTAGGATGTATGATTCATTGATTGAACTTATAGTCGTGTTTGATTGAATTAGATTAGAACCTGATCAGTTCTAATCCTTTTAACATATAAGGCCGTGCTTCTAAGTTACACTCAATAGTAGGAATTGGAGATCCTGAACTTGTGTAACTTAGAATAGTTAGAATAGTTTAATTAGACAACAATAGTGTCACCATGTATAGAAGAGTCCCTTGCTTACTTAATTAATTTTTGTTGCTACACCTTCCTTGTATTTTGTGCTTAAATTCCTTGTTCATATCATAAAAGAAAACCTTGTGCATGAAATGAAAACTTAGAATAATTAGGATAACAGTTGCCTTTGGGTTCAATATGTTTAGTAGATTCAGGTGCACATTTACCCTAATGGATAGGGGTAAGGAGTAATAAAAATGCTTAACTATGGGGCCCCCATACTGGCAACAAGGAAGTACGGTGCTCCAACTGTGGCAGATTCCCAACTTAAGTAAAATTAGGTAAACCCAATCTGCCTTAAGTCAAGGACTCGTCACCAAGTACTATAACATCATCAATATACAAATATCAAAGTGGCGGAAGCAATGAATAATAGAGTAACATCCACAAGCATACATAGTAGGAAAAGTGAATAAGCAATATAGTAACTCATCGAAATGCAGAAATGAAACACATCCAGAATTAATTATTACAAATTGAATTTTAAAGAGAAAGAAAATGTTTCTCAATCTCACTGAAATAAAACGTGATATCTAACTAAACAGCAGTAGCACGATCCTCCTCCTGAACCTGCTCCTCTTCTGCGACACTACCCACGAACACGTCTGAATCTAACATTTGTCAGTATCACAAATACTAGGACCACAGCCAACAAAACAAAAAGGTTACAGTTAGACAATTGTCTAAGTACATTTTAGGCTATTTTAATGAACTGAATATTTTAAAGATATCACATTTAAATTAACTAAACATGCGAGCAATAATGGGTGCAACAAGCTACGAAAGAAATGGGTACTATAAACTATCCATTTATAGCTAGCAACTAGTATGAAGAACATACAATGTAAAATAAATATGGTGAGGCTAAAGGCTAAAAAGAACAGCAACTATAATACAATTTTGAACATAACATGCTTATGATCATATCAATATATGCTGGGTATATAAAGAACACAATACTGAATTAAACATAAAATTCTAGCATCCTAAACATGCCAATATATATAAGTAAACCATACGAGTATACATACAACATACTAGTTAAGAAAAGGAAAAAAAAGAAAAGGCCACTGAGACATGTTGAAAAAGCAAAGCAATCTATGTAAAGCCACTGAGACATGTGGCGAAGCGAGCAAGTACTGAAAATAAGGCCACTGAAGCATGTGGCAAAGTAAAATAGAAAACAATACTGAACAATCTAGCTAAAGTAGCAATACGCCTAAGACATAATACTGTCATACCAGCCAATAGGCCATCCAGGGCCTCCAATATCAATCAATCAATCCCCAGCCTAGCCATCCAAATATGCTAGGTCTGAGTCCAGTCTATACAATACTACTACTGAAGAGGCAAACTAAGCTAGGACATATTCTACCAACTGCAAACAAGGCAAAATTGAATGATATGCAATTCAAATACTAACTTAGGATGTATTATCCTTATCCTAAGATCTCCTATTATGCTCAAGGAATAAGGCTCGACATCCAAGGTATGCAAAGCAATCTAGTCAAAGTAAGCAAGAGACTTAATCTAGACTTATGTGATATCTGATGTTATCTAATTACCAATTCTAACTACTCTGAGAAGGTACAAGTTTAGGATCTTTAATATCCAGCTACCGAGTAGAATCTCAGATTTACGTCCCTAAAGTTAATATTAGAACTTAACAAGTTCTAATCCAAAATCATGTGATGATTATATGGTTTAAGTAAGTAAATCAATGACCTAATTTATTAATATTTTACTCTCTTACCCAAATCTTGATTAAGTAAATCAAGATTTAAGGATCTAGAACTTAAACCCCAATTTTTGAGTTCAAATCCTAAATCCAAGGTAGTATCCTAAATAGGATCTAGGGTTCACATTTACAACCCAAATTTAAGGTATAGAATCCTATAAGCTGAAGGATCCAGGAACTAAGAACTTATTGAAAGGTTATTCTACTGATTATAAGATAAAATAATCAATTAAGAACTTGAGAATCTAAGATCTATATTCAATCTTTAAAATAATTTCATTATCTTATGGATTGAATCATCCTATACCCATATGGAAGGTTTCAAAAGATTAAACAATCGATCATTTAAATAATTTCAATTGGAGATGGTTCAATTCAAATTGAAGATCTAAGTTTAAGATCTAAGATCTAAGGATCTTAATTAGGGCTAAATTGAAGATTTCATAATTTCAATATTAATATTACTAAAATCATTAGTCTAAGGGTCCAGAGAACATTTCTAATCTATCTTAGGGTGGTTTACTAAATTTTCAAGGTCTAAGGGGCACTTAAGCACATTTTGGTCAAAATGACCAAAATACCCCTCTTAAGACTAAAATTAGGATTTTAGGGTTTACTTATCCAAATTAATCTAAATTTATTTTAATGTGTTTCATCTTGATTTCTAAAGTAGGAAATACACTTATCTTAAGTTTTGACCACTTAATTAGGCTAATTATCACTAATTACTTATTAAGCCCATTAGGGTGATTAGTGAAAATAGGCATCTTTAGGGCAATCCAACCTTACACTTAGGTTCTAATAGATTTAACATTGCATTAGGAACTTACTTACCTAAATCTGAGACTTAATTAAGGTTAAATTTACTAATCATTAATTAGAGTGATTAAGGGGTGATTAAGAAAAAAATATCCAAAATTAGTTTTAAGGGTCTCTAATTATTCTCTAGGGTCTAAGGAGCAATCAGAGCACTTAATCTCCATATTTAGATATTAATTAAATTTAATATGATTTAATTAAGGACAGCAAAAAATTGGGCAAATATTTTTAAATCTAACCATTGGATCTGTGATTTTATTTTATATTTAGATTCTTTGTATTTTTCTGATTCAAATGGTATATTGGATCATACTATTTGGATCAGTATAGCCAAAGTTATTTAAATAATTTATTTTGTATTTTTATTTAAATAAAAACTATAGGGTTTGATTAATTTAATTCACAACTATTAAAAATGTCTTCCGATAATTATTAAATAGACGCGGCCCAAAATCAGAACTGCGCGGGTCACGGGTCGGCCCGGCCCAGGACCCACGACTTCGTCTTCCTCCTCTCGATGGGTCCCGAGTCAGCAGAACTTCTGCGCTGAAATTCTCAGCAGTCCGGTGACGGCAGCGGCTCAATTCGATCCCTAAACATTCCTAGAGTCGAGACGAATCGATTGGACCAAGAACCCCCATCTGGATCCCTCTGGATCGATGGGGTGCTACTCAACCGAGACGCCTTCAATAAGGTGTCTCAGGCCGACTGTGAGGGGACAATTCTCCTCACAAAGGCCTCGATTCGACTGGGATTCGATCCCTACACGTTCAGAGAAGTGAGGCGAGTCAAACCCCCATACTTTCTTAACTTGGGGCACAGCCAATCGCTGGGTCCTTACTCGGACTCAGCCATGGCTCGACCGCTAGCTCAATCGATCGATACGATCGATTCGAGCTAACTTAGCCCTAGGCGACAATTTCCACAGGTTCCTTAGGTGGCTACGATTCACTAGGTGACATCCAGGGCTCATCCAAAGGATAGAAACGAAATGGAGTTAAAGGAATTTCAATGGGGGAAAGGCTATACCTCAAGTCGGGCTGCAGGCTTAGCCGGGGGAATTGAGGTGCGCTGAAGCTTCCTGGACAGTAGACGAAGCTTCACAGGGGGTCTGAACACCAGACAGGCCCTCTATCAGCGGTTCAAGCCTTCAGGAACGCCGAAAATCGCCAAAGAAGACGAGAGCTCCAGAGGCTTCAGCTGGGGAAATTGAGGGTTCACAGTGAGCAAAGGGACTCGCTGTGAATCATTGGGGGTATTTATAGGCCTGAGGGAGCTCTGGGGGTGGTGTCCAAGGCTTGGTAGTGGCAAAAAGTTTGGGCCAAAGGAAGAGGCTCGGGCCAACGGCCTTGGGCAAATTGGGAAGAAGGCAGCCAGCAAGGTGAACGCGCCGAGGGCAGGAGAGGAATTTTGGAGCTTTTCCCATACTACCATGCGGCTGAGGAGATCATGTCTGTCGGGGGGGACCAAACGCAGATGGGTCGAGGAAAAGACGAAGATCCACATCGCTTGGGATGCTCCGGACTGTCTGATTGATCGATCGTCGGGGAGGAACGGCCCTGATCTCCCGATACTTAACAAAGAACCGCGGAGATGAGATCGGCCGTTGGATTAGATCAAGTGATCTAACAGCTAATCGAGGATACTTACGGCAGGTGGATTGGATACCGTCGATTAGAATCTCGAAATTGCGGAACTGTCGAGATTAAACGGGTCCGATCGAAGGCGCGAGCCATTAGATCAAATCCTGCGGAACGGACGGCTTGGATGGCGCCTGCGGTTTGGAAACCCGCCGACCATTGGAAGGTATATTTGAAATTAGGAAAAGTTTAAAACCCTAATTTGCAATTAAACATATTTAAATTAAATCCAAAAAGTGCCTAAATGACCTCCAAAAATTCTCAAAATTTTACCCTTAGCTAATTTGAGGGTGGGGAATCCAAAAATGAAATCAGATTTTGATTTGGAGATCAAATTATTTTAGGTATTTTCTAGGGTTCAAAAATACCCAAAAATACTAAATTTTCTATTTAAGCTCCAAATGATTCCAAACTTCTAGGTTTAGGTTTAGATGACCCAATTAGCCCAATGGAATCAAATTCAAGGGTTGGTTTAGCTTAATTAATCCAAATTAAACTTGGGTAATAACAAGGGTTGTTACATTAACATTACACATTGTGGAGTGTGTGTTAAGCTTGGAACTCATATAGTCTTGCAGATGTGCTTGACTCCTCAGCTATTTCTGGACGTGTCCACAAAAACAAAGTAAAATAACTAAAAAATTTTGTATTTGTATTTACTGCCTCCTCAGTTCTACTACTGGATTATGTCTGCCCTAGCCCAGAAAGGCTATGGGGGTTTCTGTCTGCCCAAGCCCAAAAAGGCTTTGGGGATTTCACCAGCTCGATGGCCAACTTTCTGATATGGCAGTCTTTACATACCTGTTTCTATTTTTAGCTTACCGTGTACTGTGTTCTGATGTATATTTCAGTTAACTGTTTTTCTTTATTTACTTGCTCAGTTGTACATAGTTATAGGATGCTAGACTTTACTGCTTACTATACGTACCATATTCAAATTTCTATTATTTAATTTGCATATGTCATATGATCATCAGCATGTTTAGGATTAGACTTTACTTTCAGTATTTTTACTTACTATACTATGCATATATATATCCATTCCTTGCTTAGTTATTGAGATGTGCTTTTGCCTCATTTGTTGCTTTGTTATAAATATTATATTTATAACTACCCCTGTTTCTTTGTATGCTTACTGCACCTATGCTTCTGAGTTTACTTTTGTTGTGCTTAAGTATAAAAATGGTAATATTAATAACACATGTAAAATATTCAGCCTAAAATGTACTTAGACAATTGTCTAACAAGATTTTTCTTTTATTGGCTGGGGCCCTGGCATTATGAAACCGATAATGTCAGATTCAGATAGGTTTGAGGAGCTAGGTGCTGAAGCAGAGGTGCCTTACTTAGAGGAGGAGCTTTAGCTAGGAGAGCCAGATATTGCTTAGTTCCTTTTAGCCGCTTGTGAGGATGAATGATTTATTTTCAGTCTTTAAAACTATTTATTTAATGTTGTAATAATACAGGTACTGTGACTGTAATTTACTTTATGTACTTTATTATTTTCTAAGCTATCTTATTACTGTTTCTTATGTGATGCATGGTGAATGGATGTATTATTTAGTTCATTTAGCTTTTGCACTCTGGTTGTATGTCAGATTTAGAGACTGATACTCTTAAAAGTTCTGTGCACGTCCTCTCTTTATTAGTGGATTGTGGATATTACCTAATCCAATGATAAGAGGAGGATTTGCACAAGTGACCTCCGCTCCTTAGCCTAATGATTACGGGCTTAGGGAGCGAGGCGCCACAGAACTAAACTAAGTCATAATATTCATTCTATTAGTCTTAATTAGTCATTAGGAGCAAACTCTGAAGTTTTGGTCCAAATCAAGGATCAATCGAGAAAACCTTAATTTTGGGTAATATAAATAATCAGGTTAATGAGATAATAAAATTGGCCTCAGATCAAAAATCTGATTTCTCTATTGAATTCCTCACCCCAAATTAGCTATGGATGAAATTTTGGAAATTCTTGGAAGTCGCCAAATTTTTTTTGAATATTTTAATATATTTATAATACTTTGAAAATTAAAATAATAAAACTGGTCTCAAAATCAAATTCGACTTCATCGTGGGTTCCTCTCCCCCAAATTAGCTAGGGGTGAAGTCTTGGGATTTTTTGGAGCCTAATTAGTCTGCCTCTGCAATTTTATTTTTGAGATAGAATTAACACAGATCTAACCATAGAGGGTTTGGATGATACATTTCTGACTCTATAGTCTGTCTCGGATCTAACCATTAGTGGTCTAGATGATACATGTGGGACTTCCTATTCTATGACTATGATTAGCCAATTTCTATTATGGTAGGACTAATCTAGGAACACGTCCAATTAAAATAAAATATTTTGTGATTCAGTCATTTTCAGTTCTATTATTTTCAGTATAGTTCTATCCAGTTTCAGTATTTACAACTTTTATAATATTTTACAGTACTTTCAGTATTTATGCATTTTTAGTAATTTTTTGATTCTACACATAATTTTCTATGTAAGCATGTTATGATGCTAGTTTCAGTATTATTTTACTTATTTTGCAATTTTATCAAAAAAATCAGTATGTATAATTGATCATATATGTTTAGGACTTTTCTTTGTATTTAGTAGTTTATATTTACAGCTATTTAACATTTTTTGTAGTTTTCATTTTAGGTATGTTTACTTATCTCATATTTTGCTTAAGTTATAAATACATTATTTATAGCTTTTACCATTTCATTTTATGCTTTGTAGTTCTTATTTGCTTAAGATAATTTGTGATATCATAAAACTTAATAAATTATCAGCCTAAAATATACTTAGACGTATTGTCTAACTAAGATTATCTTTTCTTGATTGGGGCCCTAGCATGTAAAAACTAACTTGTTAGTTTTAGAGCAGCTTGAGGAGTCAGATTCAAGTGAGGAGTAGGAGCATGAGGATGACCATTTTGTAGCTGTTTAGATTTTTATTCTTGTTAGAGAGAGAGTTTTATTTTATTTCAGTCCTTTAGAACTGTTATTAATATCTTATAATAATTAAATTTTGCATTATATGTTTTTATTTCAGTACTATGTCAGTTGAGATGTATTATACACTATATTCTTTATTATTTCTGAAATATGATGGATAGATGTAATTTAATTCTATCATCTTCCGTACTTTGTTTATTTATTTCCCCTACTTATTTTGTACTCTGAATTATAATTATCCTTATATGATCATTTGAGGCACAATTGTATATATAAATAATTGATTACTTAAACACCTTAGTAGCATTAGTACTAACAAAGTAAGTGGCCTCTTAGTAGATATTTATTTTGTTAATGCTAATCTGAGATTATTTCTGAGTGATGACCTGTCTCGTCACTATCTTAGGCTCCCTTTGCACAGAGTGGCGGGGCAGGGAAACACAAAATGTGTGCCTAAAGCAGAAGCTAATGAAATCATTTTTTCATTATCGCACCTCACCTTATGGAGGCCATCATGGAATTGAAAGAATGACAGCCAAGGTTTTGCAATCAGGTTTTTTCTAGCCATCTATTTTTAAGGATGTTGCTGACTATGTAAGAAAATGCCATCAATGTCAAAGAATGGAGAATATTGGTAAAAGAGACGAGCTGCCTCTAAATAGAATTTTTGAAGATGAACTTTTTGATGTATGGGGAATTGATTTCATAGTTCATTTTCCCACATCAAAATTAAATAACTATATCTTGGTAGTTGTCAAGTATGTTTCAAAGTGGGTAGAGGCAATTTCTTGTGTGAATAACGATGTTAAAACCATGATGAAATTTCTTAAATAAAATATTTTAACAAGATTTGATAAAACTGTGAATCAAAATAGAAAAGATTGCTCCTCCAAATTAGATGACGCCCTATGGGTTTATAGGACTGCTTTTAAGACTCCTCTAGGAATATCCTCTTACAAACTTGTTTAAGGAAAGTCTTGTCATCTGCCAGTTAAGCTAGAACATCGGGATTTTTGGGCTTTCAAAAAGTTAAATTTTGATTTCAAATAAGTAGGGAAGCGAAGAGTGCTGCAACTAAATGAGTTAGACAAAATAAGATTAAATGCTTATAAAAGTGCTAGAATTTATAAAGAAAATACAAATATTTGGCATGACAAAATGATAAGGCATAGAAACTTTGAACCAGGAATGAAGGTATTGTTATATAACTCTAGATTGAAGTTATTTCCAGGAAAATTGAAGTCCATGTGGTCGGGACCTTTCACTATTCTGAAAGTTCATCCTCACAGAGCAATTGAGATAATATCAAAAGACGGGTCTTTCAAAGTTAATGATTAGAGAATCAAAACATATTATGTTCAAGAAACTATGCAGAAAGAGAAAGACATGAAATTGCAAGATGTTCATATGGAAGGGATCACGTAGATGACACAACTAGTTAGGCTGAGGACATTAGATCAAGGGCTATGTGGGAGGCAACCCAAAATAATATGATTGTAGTATTTCTTTTTATTTGCCTATTTTTTTGTTTAGTTATTTATATTTTTTGAGTCATCCATCTCCTATGTAACTTTTCACTTATATACTCAACGAAACTAATATTATCACTTGTTGAAAGTTTACATCTTCTTATAATTAAGTTCTAGAAATTGACTTGCGAGTTAGAAAATCTTCATAAATTTATTAGTTTGACATGTGAGTGTTTGAGCAAATAAGTAACCACAATGTGTTAAGGATTCAATAAAGAAATTTCTTAACCACTACCTTAACTCTTTTATCAAATCAAATAATGCAAGGAAAGTAAGTGTGGAGAAAAACAAGGCTCATATTTAAAAAATAAATGATTGACTAAAATTGGGAATATGTTAGGCATCAGTAGGACTTCATGAATATAATGTATGCAAATGAGATGAAGAAAAATATCTCTTCTATAAAATATTAAAAAAGAAAATGAAGAGATGATAAAAAATATCTCTCCCCAAAGTGAGTATGCATTACATTTCATAAGAAGAAACACACATTGCATAAACTAATTTCCAAAGACATCATCATTCAATACACTTAATACGAAGCCTGAAAAATCCCCCAAACTGTATTTTATATAACCATCAAAGGATATAAGGAGAAGAGTTAAAAATAGTGGGAAGGGCAGTTAATATTGAACCAAGGGAACTTAAGGTTACCCCCAATCGATCATAAACATTGTTAAAACTACTTTATGTTATAAGGAGAGTTTAAATTCTACTTCAAAATAGAGCATAATTATTTTAAAATATTTACTATTCTAAGAAATCATAAATTGCTTACTCGAGAATGAGCAAAAATCTAAGTGTAAGCATGTGATGAACCCAATAAATATAAGAAATTTTATGTTATAATTTATGTTTTTTTATATTAGTTCTACTTCGAGTGTGTTTTTGTGGCATTTCAAAAAAGAAGAGCTCAATTTGAAATAAAACAGAAATTTGAATAAAGATGGCGCTACAGTGTGTCATAACGCCACTGTTCCCATGAGAAAGGTATTACAACGCGTGACAATGCCCAACTCCTTGAGAGCCAGATGCTACAACGTGTCATAGCGCTCAACTTTCCGGAAGCTAGGTGCTACAGCGTGTCATAGCACTCAACTTCCTGGGAGTTAGGCGCTTTAATGCGCCCTAGCGTCCAACTTTCCGAGAACAAGGCGCTACAGTGCGTCATAGCGCCTGACTAATCGAGACTTAGGCGCTATCGTGCGTTGTAGCGCCCGTCGAACAGAGACTTAGGTGTTATAGCGCACTGTAGCACTTGCCGTCAAAATGCTTGGAAACCTGCTCCAAGACAGCATTGGGACAGCCAAGCTATTTAAAAATCTCCATTTTTCTACAATCTGATTTAATACAAAATATTAAATCCTTTTATTTCTAAGAGAATAAAAGGAATATTATTGATTGCAAATCCAAGTTTCAAAGGGGGATCATGATGGCAGCTTATGATAAGAAAGGTTAGATGAAGGATTATAAAAGGAAAGATTAAAGACTTAATGATGGTTTTGATTTTTTGTTTTGGAGAAGAGATATTTATAGGAACTTCCTAACCCAAGAAGGAGAAGAAGGCTGCATCCATTGAGAAGAAGGACTAGCACAGGAAGTAAGGAGTAGAGAAGGAGATTGAGTTGAGAAGAGAGACATAGAGAATGCCAAAAGTTGTGCATGAGTATTGTATTATTAACTTTTTTTTCTTGATATTTATTATAAGAGCAATGAAAATGCTCATCATCTCTTGTAGCTTTTCTTATTTATTTATTTTCATGGTGGTATAAACCCCCTTTGGGGAGGGTTGGGCAAAAGCATGTAAAACTCATGATGTAATATTTGTAACTCTTCTAAATCAATGAAATGTCATTTAGATTTAAAATGTTTGAATATTTTATTGTATGAACAAGTTGAAGAATGATAAATATTAGTATATACAAGTTTTTTACTATAGATGTAAATGAAATCATCATTGAGCTTGATGCCCAAAAAGCTGTGCACTCTCGAACGTTAACGCCACAAACGGTCGTGACAACGTTCGCTGTGCAAAAATAGCCCGTGCATAACTTAGGACAAAAGTTTGATCATTTGAGCCATGAGAAAATATAACTTAATATTATGTGAGCTCCATAGCTCGGTGCATACCTTTTGTGATTCAAACTTGATGCATGTGAGCCGAGAACCGCCTATAGAACTCCACAACTCACTCTTAATTTATGCGAGATTTTTGAGCATGTTAAGCTATGAGTGATATGACATAAATCAATTTAGCTTCGCAACTCATCTCCTTAGCTAAACCAAGAATAGATGTGTGTGAATCATATGTGAAATCAAGATCATGTGATACTTAACTAAAACGGAGTATTTTATCACTTAGACGTAAGAGATAATTTCATTAACATAAAAAATCACATGGTTGTCTATGTGCCAAGATTGAACCTTGTTAAGTTCATCTCAGAGCACTAGATAAGATTCCACTAACAAAATGAAGTACAAAAAATCACATCACAAAAAAATTGAAGAACACCAAATTTACGTAGAAAATTTGAAATCGGGAAAACCCCAAATTATACCACCACTTAAATTTCATTATAAAAATATAAAGATTACAAATCTCTCAACTCGCCTTCTGGAAAAAGATTGTGGCCGCCCAGGACAATTTCACGTACACACAACAATAGTCTTAACACGATGTATAAATGGTAGGGCAACAATGTAAAATGATGAAAATACCCTAAAAAAAATCAAGGAACAAATAGAAAACTAAGGATCACATAGCAGTCCCCTAGCGAGGCGACTGCCAAGCTGGACCAACAAAAATTGATGATGTTATCGACCATACATCCCAAACTGATCTAATCATGCTCCATAAAATAACAAAGATCATGACTTTGAAAATTGCAAAAAGTTTTTATTTAGTACTTGACTCAACTTTGTCAAATGCAAGAAATTTCTAGCAATTAATGAATTTAAAAAAAAAATAGTAAGAAACTAATTTTTTAATTTATGAAATTCACAATTGAGGCTTATTTTTTTCTCTTTTCAAATTTATTGAGAGTTTAGTTAGATAAGATTTTAAATAAATCTTAAATATACTTTTGTACATAATATTTGTTAAAAATATATATTTTAAATAAAAAAATCTAATTATTTATTATTTTAAAAACTTATTTGAACAATTTAAAAATTCAAAGAAGAGCTCAATTAACACATGCTCTCTCTTAAGATCTGGCTTTGCCTACTAGATGCAGTGAAGCCCACATCCGGAGTTTATAAATAGTTGAGTGGAGCCTTTCGCCGGAGCAGCAAGCAACGATCAGTTGCGGACTCTTCCAATCGACGAACATTTTAATCCGTCGTGTGTAAGCAGTTATTAGTGTTCTATGTTTCTTTGATCTCACTCCCTCTCTCTTTCTGCCCCTTCTCTCGTGCACCTTCACTACTGGTATATTAATTCCGAATGTTCTTGGAGAACGTAATAGGAGATAGATTGTTGAATTCTGTTTTGAAAAGGTTATCCTCTGAATCAGGAAATTTTTTTTTGCTATTATGGATTTTGGTGGTGACTTCTAACTACATTGAGGGTAAAGCATATTTCTGTAGGTCATGAAGCTACCGAATGTAAGCTTTCCAGTTGGGTAGGTGGTGGATCATAGCGACCTCGTTCGTATTTACATACATTTGAACCTTTAGAACTTGCTTATTGCTAGCTTAATCGCATTATTGTACATTCGTGTTCCTCATTAACTAATGATCACCTTCGAAGCTCAATTGAGGAACGTAGCCTAAAGTCGTTCTTAAAATTTCTTAAGCTAATTGGTTACACACGCACGCCCTATTTAATCCAAATGCCTGCCGCTAGCTTCTTCACAGAGCCTTCAATCGCCTTTTTCCTGTCGTCCGCCCAAGCCTGCTCGGTTTAGAGAAGCTTACCTATGCCGACGGCAGAGACGCATCGATCGACGGAAGCGATCCTTGCAGCCAGCGACGAAAGCCAACCGAAGTAGGGACGAACCTTGCAGTTGACGTCTCAGCACGCTCGCATGATTCTTCTCCGCTCGATCCTTCCTTTTCTGCGTCCGATCCATTCTGCAGGTACGAATCTTACTCTGCGTCGATTGCGTCGACAGTAGAATCGTATAGGTTAGTTAGTAGTATTTCGAATCTAAGTTAAATTGTTTTACTCAAGAAAGTCTTATAAATTCCTGTTTCCAAAAGCTGTTTGTAAGCTATCAATGATGTGTAATTTTTAAGCTTATAATATATTCAGTAGAGTATGAGTACAAACTAATACCTTTGTCTCAAGTAAAATTTGTATCTACTTTAAGTTTTTTTTTCAGTACTTAATTGAAACTGAAGCTTCATTGGAACGATCATATTAGAATAGTTTAAGGAAACATAAACCTTGTCAAATAAGTGGTAGAATTGTTGCTTAAAGATTTCTGGAGTTAAAACTATTTGGGGAACTTTAGGAATGCAAAACTGCAACCAAGAGCCCTAGAGTATTGTATTCTTGTCCAATTAATATGGTTAGCTCTTATTGTAAATTTTTGGGTATTCAGATACCTACTGTCTTAAAATACTTAAACATTATGTAACAAAATATTAGGCAAAATATCTAATTCAGACTTTGAAATAAAATTCAATAGAAATAAATTTTGCAATTCATATTAAATAAGATTTGAAGGGATTTAAATAATGCTGATGAATTACTACTAAAGAAAGGTTGAATTTACAGATTGGTGCATCAAGTTTTGAGCTGAGAAATTAGTAGGCAATATTTAAGGATTATTGTAAGTTTCAGTCGGCTTTATGTTAAGTCTATGAATCAAGATTAGATCAATTAATGAGAAGTTTATTATTCTAGTAATGGTCAAGTTAGTCTATTCAAAACTACTTACTATTAGTATAAGCAGCTATTCTAGCATATAAAAAATTGCTTTACTGATGGGAATTATTGAATTATAGATGTTAGGGTTACTTCTTGGATCTAACAAAAAGGGTATTTATGTTCCACGACAATGTTTTCTTTGTACGACTATTAATAACTAAAACCACCAAAGATCTGTTGCCACTCTAGTATCCATTAAATCTATGGATGTTCTTAAAAACTTGACATCTTGTTATGATTCTCACATGACTTATAATTCAACCCATGCAAGCTCACTTAGGGTTTAAGAATACATGAATTATAATACTAATTTTTTATATTATTCTAAATTAACTCAGATAATCTCTTAACCAAAGTTAATTTATATGCATCATAAATCAAGAGGAATAAAAAATCACAAGGTTCATAATTAACCAAAAGCTTATGAATAATAATATTAGCTTTTATAGAGCAAGCAAATACTTTCAAAGTTTAATAGAATTTCAATTATAACTTTTGCAGACACATCAAGTTTGTGAGTGATTCATCTTGTTAAGTCAAACACTAAATGTACACTGGATATTATTTTATATGTTCTTACTTTTATTACTGCTTTGACATCGCTTTGAGCCTGTTTTGTACTGCTACTTAATGCATTATTCTTACTACTAATAAATGATGGTTATGTACCTTGTGAATGATGTTAAGAGTTTCGAAATGGAGCATGAATAGGTTAGGGATGTGGATAGTCCTTGGGAGACATAAGGGTGCCATCTGGAGCCTTTGAAAGGGCCCAGGTGAAGGTTATGCTTTTATGCATTTATTGAACACAGCCTCAAGATTTTGGCTTTGCCCATCAGGACTATTACCATCGCTTCATAATATCAAGGCATAAACATAAATATGAATTTTTATTCGATTACTATTTGAAATTTGGCATATGACAAGGAGATGTTTATTTGTAGGAATAATGATTATCTTTTATTTGCATCTACCATATTTTTCCTGCAATTATTATTATATCATTTTTTTTGCCTTTCGTTTTTGCTTAAAAGTATACTATTTAATAGCCTTCGTATTTAGAATGTGCACTAAGATATTATTTTTTTAATGTCAGATTAGATTCTACTGGAGGAGGCTGATGTAGTCTAAAGATGTATTAAATAATCATAGCACGGAATTATTTTTAGATTTTATTTTCTTTACGATAGGCAAATATTTATATTCTGTAGTTTGTCAATTTATGTAATAATTTGGATAATATTTATTTTAAATTGAATGAATAAAATTTCCTTATTCTTCTGTGGCTCTGAATATTGTTTAAACTGCTATTTTATTTAACCGCAATATGATTTTGCGAAAGGACTCACCCGATGTTAAAGTGGTTGTTACTAGTCTAACATGAACCATCACAACATGTATATGCACAATCTGAGATAGAATCACTACAAGCAGTGTTGGGGATATTTTGGTATTTGAAGAGTACGGTGGTTGGTTTATTGTTTCAAAAGTAGTCATCGATAACAGACTTTCGTGTCGGATACGTGGATTCCAACTATGTAGGAGATTTAGATCGAAGGCGATTAATGACATGTTATGTGTTCACTTTGTCAGGAAGTCCGGTTGGGTGGAGATCTACGCTACAACCCACGATTTCCTTATCTACACAGAGCAAAATACATGGCAATCACAGAAGTATTCAAGGAAACTATATTGATGAAAGGCTTGCTGGAAGACTTAGGTGTGAAGCAAGAGCAGCTAGTAGTTTATTGTGATAACCAAAGTGCTATATTATTGTGGCTACCAACCCTGTCTGTTATGCTCGCATAAAGCACATATGTGCAACACCACTTTGTTCGAGATATCATAGAAGATGGAAAAGATCCTATTGAAAAAGGTGGACACAAAAGGCAACACAATGGATATGCTTACCAAGGTGTTGACTGTTCAGAAATTAACCCACTACAAGAGTTTGGTGAATGTGGAGAAGTACCACTAAAGATTTTCTTTTGTTAGAACTATGTGTGGCTTGATTCCTTTGGAATGATACGCAGACAACCAAGTTGGTACAATTGTTATATTAGATAACATCTAGTTTCAGCTCTCATATGGCCTAATGAGATATGAGGTGGAGAATTGTTAATTTGAAAAAGAAGTTGATGTGGTTTAAGATCATCCAAATGGAGCAACAGACACACAGGTGCTGCTCCAGGCGCCCAACAGACAGAGGGCAGGCTCCCAAGCGAGCTCTAGGTGCCCCATTGACAGAGCACCAGACGCGCCAAGGCGCACGGTATTTCAGACCCAATTTTTAGACCCTATAAATTTGCTTGTAGCCTATTTTAAGGCATCCCAACTTTGTAAAATCATGATTTGTGCTGTGTGACGGCTGGAAATGAAGAAAAGTCCATTCTTGAGGGCTTTGATGATGGTTTTGAGACCCTAATTGTATTATTCTTTCGGTATAGTAAATTTTTGCTCATCTCTTCCCATTGGCGTATGTGCTTACATCGAACCACGTAAATTCTTGTGTTATGCTTGTGCTTGGATTGTGCAATTTTTTTTTGTTTTGTTCTTGTTTGGTCTGTGATCTTCCACGTTCTTCGATTCTAACAAATCATTCTTTAAATCTGAGAAAAGCATTAGTCTCTTATACTATTTTGATGCTTTATTACAAACAGTTTTATTATTAAAAATGTCTTTTTAATTTTATTATATCCTCTTTCGTGTTTGTAGAATTCAATTATTTGTGTACACGTTAAAGTGAAGACATGCATAAAGGAGTTTCAAAAGTAGAGTTGAAGAAGAGTGCAACTTCAGGTTAGTCACATTTTTATATTCTTATGAAATCTACGTACAAATGATGCGCCATTTCATTTCATTTTTTTTTTCTATTTTCTTGAAATGCTTTAATATTTACTACAAAGGCAGCATATCTTCTCAATTTTAATTTATGCTTTTTCTAGATGATGATTTTGGCAAGGATTTTTTCAACTCTTGGAAATCAGCAAAATTGGGAAATGATTCAATGGATTTTGACGTGGAAACAATCCCTAAGAATAAAAAGACTAATTTTAAATTCGACGAACTGTGAGTCATTTGCTCAATAGATATTTTTATTCGTTATTATTATAAAATAAAAACTCGTACCATCACAGGCAATTCGGATGACTTCATCTTTGTTGCTTTGTCAAAATATTACGTTAATATACACGGACACCTAATGTTATCTCCTTTTTCCCAGTGATAACTTCGACCTCAGTGGGAACTTTGACAAACTGTCCTCCTTCAAGTTAGATGTGCCTGATCTTGATTTCTCTGGCCCGTCTAAGAAAACTGAGAAGACAAATGAGAAGTCTTCTAAAGAACTTGCCATAGGAAGAAAGGAATCAACAGATGATAAATTTTCTTTTGATTTTGATTTCAACGGGTATGCTTCTTTAACTGTGGATAGCAATCCGCATATTCTTTCAAATGTTATTGTTAATGGCTTAGGTGTATTTATTGTAAACAAATTCGAAGGCATATTCACGCATTTTTACTGAATTTGATTCTATTGTAACAGTTTTGATCTTGATTCAAATTCTCCAGAGGATAAAAAGCTTAACAATTTTTCTAACAAAAACATACCAGAAGACTCTTCTAAGCATGAAAAAAATCAAGAGTCGAGTGATAATAACTCCACAAGCACCAATATATGGAAAGGTTCATGGCTTGTGCAGTTCTTATGTTTATATATTTTTACTTTTGAAATTTCTTAATATAATATGAAGTTCATATTTTTTTAATATTTCAGATCAGCAGACTGATCTTACTCATAAAACAGAGGTTTCTATAGCCAAAGGAGTTGCTGTTCCAGAAGATAATGAGAAGAAAACTTGTGTTACTTTGGCACAGAGAGAACATTCTCATGGGAATTACTTGGCTAAGGAAAATTCTGATAACAACCAAAATTTCTGCCTTCAGTCATTTTCTGGTGATGGCTCAGCAGAAGTAGGTCATTCAGAAATCCAGAGAGATATTGCTTTTTCGGATGCTGCTAAATTAAGAACAACAAAGGAAAAACTTGTTTTGATGCAGCCGATCAGCACTTCACCCTCAAGTAGTTCAAGCCCTGTGGATTCCTATAATTTAGGATGTTGGACAAAAGCAAGCAAGAAAGAATTAACAAATCATGGCAACGAGCTTCAAAAACATCAGAACCAAGACCCATTATCCCGATTAGCTGGAAGTGTCACTAGTTCAGTACAAATAAGAAAAGACATTTATAACTCCGTTGGCCAAAAAAAATCTATTGAGGGAGTTAAAAATATTGATGAGAAGCAGAATTTATGCCAAAACCTAACGCTACCACCTGAAAAACAGAATTCACACCAAAATCTTATGCTGCCATCATTGAAGAGGTATCAGATTTCATTTCAGGCCCGTCCATTACTTTATTATGTTTCATTCATGAATGCTCTTGAAGATCTAGTTATTTCGTTTAATATGTTAAATGGCCAAGATTATACTTTTTTGTCATTTTAAGTTGTGTGCATTATATTTAAATTGATTCAGTTTATTAAAACATTAGAATGCTAGTTGTAGAGAAGACGGAATCTGATGCAGATGGAATGAATGGCTCATTCAGATTTATTGGATGTTATAGTGTCTATTATTGTTTTGCTCAATGAAATGGATATCATGGTTTACACAGCGATAAACCTTTTGGGGGACTAGCAAAGCTGCGTGGGTTAATGAGCATTGGCCTACAGTTAAAAACCTTCAATAAGTTGGAAGATACTAATCCCCAGCAGTCGCCTGCATTTCTATCAAAACCAATTAATTCCACATTGGTGGCCAGAACAAAGAGTGCTCATGCAACAACCATTAATGAAACCAGGTGAATTTTAACTTTCTTTCAATGTATCTAGATCTAAAGTTTGGATTTTAAATGAATATACTTTGTTGAAGGATTCATGATAAGTAATATTTAACATGGTAATGGTAAATCTTAAGGTTTTTAAATATTCATGTTTTGGCTATTCAGGGAGGCGAAATAATGCTATATATAATATCACAGTGTTTCATTAGTGACTCTATCATAAATAAGTTTGTGGTCTTTGGCATTGCTTGTCTGCCTAAATAGGCTTATTATAGCAC
Organism: Gastrodia elata; assembly: GCA_016760335.1. Lineage (NCBI taxonomy): Eukaryota > Viridiplantae > Streptophyta > Magnoliopsida > Asparagales > Orchidaceae > Gastrodia > Gastrodia elata. Next base: position 17,473,664 of record CM028673.1, read on the forward strand.
TTGCCCTTTTTTGTTTTTTTGAACAAAGTCTGTTTTATGTTCCTTATATGATCTGTAATTTGCTTCTCACGTTCATTCAATATTTACGTTTGTCAGCTTTTAAATGAGATGTATCCTTCAGTGAGTGATAAAATATGGCTTTCATGCATTGATTTGCTTACTTCATACATATGCAATTGGATTTATGTTTTGTTGATGATAAGTATTTTATATCGGCTATCTGCTTTGATATTATTAATCATGACCTTTCTTTTCAACTTTCGGAAAGGAGTTTGGATTATTCGACTTTAAAAAGTTGCATAAGATTCAATTAAAAGTGATGTTATGATAAAATGATGCAACAGAACATCAAATTTTTTAAATTTTATTTTTCTTTCACAATGTGTTGTGACATAAAATGTATTTTGTTATAATAAATTTTAATAATATTCTCTTTACTTCAAAGTTTGAAGTTCAAATTCTAACTTAAACTCAATTTTCTCATGACCTTTCCTTTCAACTTTTTTTGAAAGAAGTTTGAATTATTCGGCATTAAACAATTGCAGAAAATACAATTGGAAGTGATATCATTAGAAAAATGATGCAACACAATATCAAGTTTTTTTTTTTTCTTTCACAATGTGCTGTGACATAAAATATATTTTGTTATAATAAATATTAATGATTATTAAACTCTAAAATTTGAAGTTCAAATTCAAATATTAAACTCTAAAATTTTTGGAGGAAAGGAATAATAGGAAGAATTGTCAAATTAAAATTTCAAAAATTAAATATTCAAATCTTAAATTTGATAATTTTTAATTATTGAAGTAATTATTGATTGTTTGCAATTGAGAACGGGGATATTAAATTTACATTAAGTGTGAGTGGCATCACTTAGATGCAATGCAGAGGCATCATGCTTTGAGCTTGCTCTTTGTGAGTTTGACAAATTTTAATTTTTTTAGAGTGTTATTGCAATTGTAGACATATTGTGCATCTTCATCATCAAAGCCTAAGGCAAGGTCTTGTAGGACTCAAATTCTTTCAAAATTATTGGGATACTTGTGGGTGTAATATTTATATTTTAGAATTGCAAAAGACATGCTTATTAATAGAGAATCTAATTTTTTATAAAATGTTTGCATTATTAAGAGATTCGCTTGGAATTCGTGATTGGAGTTGTATGGATTTAAAATTTCGTGTCTCCATCACCATAGATTCTTGAAGGTGAGAAAATTATCACAAAAGGGAGGCTATTTGTAGGGATACACTATATAAATTCTTATTAGATGGAAATATCAACCCCCAACTGAGGATATATTGTTATACTGGGAGGATTTAAACAAGATTGCCAAATTCTAAACATTATAGAAATATAAAAAATGTTCAAATATGATTATTAAAGATTTTTTTGTTGGCGGTATAATTATAAAATTGCTTTTCATATAATTTTTGCTATTATACATGCATACATACAAATGCAAAACATAAACAATATACTATTTGAATAATTAATTTATAAATTAAAAATACTGAACTAATAATAATATTCTACTAAATATTTCTAATATCATTATAAAATGAGTAAAAATATAATTATATTTGTATTATTTTAAAATATAACTAAATTAAATAGTATAAACTATGTTATATAAAATATAAAGCAATAACTATAATAAGCATACATTAATATTAAAAAAATAATTAATATACAATACTAAAATATTTTTAACCTAAATAACTGTATGACTTCAAACTGAAAACTTTATATGCTATATGTTCATTCGATATCATGTACCTATATAGTCTTTTTCTTATTTGTGAAAAAGAGTTGATTATATCTCAAACAATTTTGCATTTCTATGCCTTAAATCTTTTAATAATTAATGGAAAAGCTTCCATCTTGGAAGATATTACTAATTATCATTTGTGATCTTGTTATGATTTGATGGTAATGTATAATCTTATTTTGGGGGTTGTAATTTGTATTTGTACATATATTGTCAAGGGATTGGCGTTGCTTATTTCTTAAAAGTTATAAAGAAGAGTTATTTTTCATTAAGAAGAGTCATTTTTCTTTAAGAAGTCATTATTGCTAAGATTTATATATTTGGAGAAAATTAATTATGTATATATAGAGAGAGTGACATACACCCGCATGTGTATAATATTTTCTTAGGATTTTTTTTTTCCCTGAATGCTGAAATTTGAAAAATTATAAACAACAATTATTAATAAACCTTAAATAAAATTTCTTTTCCAACCACTTTAATTGTTAATAATCATTTTCCGTCAACTATATATTTTACAAAAGAATATATCTTTATGTTCACTAGCTTTCTATTTAACTTAATTAGTTACTTGAATGTATATAATGAGCATATACTGATTGATTTTTCATATAAACATTAATTGGTTAAAAAGTTAGGAATGTTGATATATTCCTCACTAAGATACTAGTTTTGTCTAAATATAGCATCATAACTAGAAGTATGTAGTTCATGTGATATTGGTGTTTGAACTAATAAAAGGAAATGATTCAATGACCAAGAATGCTATTGGGAAGAAGAATCCTATAGAGGCCAAAGAAAGCTTGCAGAAAGCGGAGCTTGATGCAGTTCTATTTGCTCCACATACACCACCATCTTTCTTAGAGCATGTATCTAAGTAAACAAGTTCAAATGATGATCAAGGAGATGCTGAGGTTGAGGAGAGTGAGCAGAGCAGACTCCAGTGCAGGAGTCTATTGTTGTTGGTAGAACTAGGAGGGAGAATGTCCTTAAGCATGCATGGCTAAGAGATTATATTGAATTTGCATATTCAGCTATTAAGACTAATATTCTATGTTATAACTTTGGATAAAGAGATGGAATCTCTTTAGATGAATGCAACTTGGAGGTTAGTGAACCTATCTCCAAGAATGATGGCTATCAGGTGCGATGGTGTATGCCCAAAAGGATGGAGCTCAATGAGTTGTTGATGTGTGCTACAAGGCAAGACTAGATGCTAAAGGCTTTGCAAAAAGAGGAGATAAACTATGATGAAGTATTTTCTTAGTTTTAAAATATCCCATGATTTGTGTTCTTTTGACTCTTGTGGTGCCTCACAATCTAATTTTAGAATAGCTTGATGTGAAGACATCATTGTTGTACGGGGAATTAGAGGAAGAGATATACAATGTCACAAACAAAAGGGATTTAGTGTGCAAATTGGACAAATCTCTTTATGGTTTGAAGCAATCACCATGCTATTGATACAAAAAGTTTTACCAATTTATGCTAGGGAAAAGTAACACAAGAAGTCAATATGATCATTGTATATATTTCAAAAAATTCGGTAAAGAGGATTTCATCTATTTGTTGTCAAACGTGGATGATATATTGATAGCATCCAACAATGACTGCTATGGATAAGATGAAAAAGTAACTATCATCACACTATGAGATGGAGTTAAGTTAAGCTCACAAGATTCTGGGTATAGAGATTGAGAGTGATAGGGCAGTTGGAAGGATCTACCTTACTTGGAAGGCTTACTTGCGGAAGATGCTGAAGAAGTTTAAGATTAATTTGTATCCTAAATATGAAGATGAAATGAAAGAGATGTGGATACCTTATGCCAGTGAGTGAATAGCTTGTTGTATGCACTGATTTGTATAAGGCCAAATTTTTAACAGGCAGTTGGGGTAGTTGTCAAATACATGTATGATCCAAGAAGATGACATTAGCAAGCAATGAAGTGGATTTTAATTTATTTGAAGAGCGCAATCAATATTGGGCTAATAATTGAAAGATAAGCATAATCCTCCAATTTATGTGTTGGCTATGAGCCATTTTTTGGTGTCATTCATTGCTTGCTTCGAAGTTGACCAGCATTATAAAAATTTATGAAATTTCTCGAGCAGCCTTCAAATAATATTCTTAACATAATAACATGAAAAGCGATAAATTCAGGCACATGTTTTGATGTTCTTGACTTATTGAATTTAAAAAACTCAAAAAATAAAGCGGGAGTTTCCGTTATCCGAATTTCTCCCAAACTAGGGCACTTTGATCTAAAATTTGTTCTCATCTAAAAGTATTTTTTTGTTCTAGTTTGAAGTTCCCCGGGATCTTGATGTTAGAGTCGGGATTTTGACCTAATCTGCAAAGTAATGGCATTGGGTCATTACAATGTGTCACATTGGAAGGAGCACTAGTGAGTTGGAGATCTATATTGCAGCCCATAGTAGCATTGTCTACAACAAAGTCAAAATATATGGCTATTACAGAGGTGATATAGGAGGCAATTTGAATGCACGATATACTAGATTCGAGGTAATTTTAAAACCATAACTAATCACATCAAAACATCCAAACTCAAAGCTCTATTTAATAATACATTACAAATTCCAATTCCATTACATTAATACAACCAAATTATTCCCAAAATTTTTCAAAAACAACACATGATAAACTAGATTACCTTTGGATGTAACTTTTACAAAAAAAAGTTCACTCCAAATTTTACTATCAAACTCAATACAATATTTGAAAATATTCGGTGAAAACATATATTAATAAATAATATATAGAAATATAATTTAATTATATTTCATTTACCAGCCATTTTTTGCATAAGGCGCTAAGAAAAAGTAAAGTTCTAATAACATTTATGAAATCTTCAGGAGAGTTAAATTATGAATACTAAAATAATCTTAGGCATAATAGTGTATTCATGTGAATTTCTTAATACGAAACTAAAATGAATTAACAACTATATAATAAAGATGTTGATTGATCAACAAGAAGAATGTAAATGATACTTATTTATAGAGTTAAAAATAGATATGAACTACAATAAGATAATATGTTATATGATGTTGACATCAAAACGCTCATGTGAGGATTTGTACCGATTTACTCTAGTTACAACTCTAATATTAATGAATGAAATTATATTAATTCATGCTTGTGATCTCCCTATAGGGGTCGACACCTTTCTCATCTATCAGGGAATTCCACCCAAGTTCTAGGCTTAATTTAGGAATATTAACAATACATGTCATAAAAGCATGTCCTTTCCCAAAAACAAGTCAAAATCCACCTTCAAAGGGAAATACTTTCCTTGTTGCTCTCACATGTGTCGTAACACCATTTGTACAGACGTAAAACTCTCAACAAGAAGGACATTACTTAAAAAATGAGATCACAAATTTTTTTGATTAAATCATTTTGTATTAAAAATTGTAATACCGCATAAAAAAAACTCGTAGTGCCACACAAAGAACAATCATAATATCATGCAAAGGGCCATAACATAGTCATACAATTAGATGTGAATATGAAATAATGATGGAAATAATAACTCAATGCTGATGTCCCAACATAATTGCATGGCAATATGAGAAAATACTATAGATGTGTTTGGATGTGAAGACCATTCAGATCATCATAGTGATGCTAATGGAGCTATGGTGAGCTTCCGGGAGGTTTCGAGGAGATACGGAATGAAATTGGGAAAGCTCAGCTGCAGCAGGCGCCACAACGTGTCGTTGCGTGCTGCGCGCCATTGTGTTAAGCACCCGAGACGACGGTGTTGTAGCGCGCCCTGGCGCCAGTCTACCCAAGACTGGGGCGTCGTAGTGCGCCGAGGCGCGCTGTAGCGCGCCGTGGCGCCAGTTACTTGAGATGCGGAAATATGTTCCGGTTCAGGCGTTTCCCTAAGCAATTTGGGGGTATTTTAGACCATTTGGGGTCCAAATATTAGCGGGGTACTTAAAGAAACATTATGAAGGAGTTTCCTATGTTGGCAAGGGCAAGCTAAGTGTTTTGACTGTTGTTGGAGAAAACTCTAAGGGTGGTGGCTGCTACTTTTCTTCTTCATCCTAGAGTAAGAGCTGGTATTCCCTGCTAGAAAAGAAATTGATCGAGAGGCATGAGATTGCACACGGGTCTCCCAAAGCAGCTATGGGCCGAGGCTGTTAACACAGTTGTTTATTTGATTAATAGGGGACCTTCTGTCCCTTTAAATGAAGAGATTCTTGAAGAGGCCTGGAGCGGAAAGGAGGTGAAATTAAACCACCTTAAAGTATTTGGTTATTCATCCTATGTGCATATTTATGCCGGATTCAGGAACAAGTTTGATGCAAAGGCGATCAAGTGCACATTTATTGGATATAACACGGGCGAGTTCGGTTACAGATTCTGGGATAATTAGAACTAAAAGGTTATAAAAAACAGGGCCACCTTAAAGTATTTGTTTATTCATCCTATGTGCATATTTATACGGGATTCAGGAGCATGTTTGATGCAAAGGCGATCAAGTGCACATTTATTGGATATAGCATGGGCGAGTTCGGTTATAGATTCTGGGACAATTAGAACTAAAAGGTTATCAAAAACATGGATGTCACTTTCAATGAAAGTGAGATGTACAAGGATTGTATTATAGTCGGACTAATTCCAAGGTTGCTTTTTGATAACAGCGTTCAGTCAGATGTGCGTGTGCAGGAAGATACTCAAGAGGGTGTTGATGTTAAACCATAAACACCTATGTTGTGGAGATTCACAAGAGTCACAAGATTGCCACAAAGGTACTCTTCTTCCTTATTTTATCTATTGCTAACGGATGGTGGTGAACCAAAAAGCTATAAAAAGGCGCTTCATGTGGATGATTCAAGCAAGTGGGAGGTTACCATGAATGATGAAATGGCATCATTCATGTCAAATGGGACATGGGAATTGGCAGCTCTACCAGCTGGAAAGAAAGCTCTTCAGAACTAGTGGGTTTACCGGTTGAAGGAAGAGCTAGATGGGAGCTAACAATACAAGGCGAGGCTTGTAGTAAAGGGCTTCCAGCAGCGGCATAGAGTTGACTACAGTGAGATCTTTGCCCCAGTTGTGAAGATGACAACATCAGGGTTGTGTTAAACATCGTTGCAGTTGAAGATTTGCATATGTTGCAAATGGATGTTAAAACTGTGTTTCCTCACGGAGAGCTGGAAGAAGAGTTGTATATGCAACAACCAGAGGGGTACAAGGCTCAAGGGAAAGGAAAAGTTGAGCTAGTGCGCAAGCCAAGAAGAGCCTCTACGGCTTGAAACAAGCGCCTAGGCAATGGTACATGAGATTTGATAGGTTCATGTTTGAAATTAAGTACAAGAGATGTCAGACAGATCACTGTTGTTACATGAAACAATGTAAGTACTCCTATATCATTTTGTTGCTATATGTGGATAATATGTTGATCATAGGATCGGACATCGAGGAGATAAAGATGCTGAAAGAACAGATGTCAAGGGAGTTTGATATGAAGGATTTGGGGCCGACCAAGCAGATTCTTGGGATGAGATTCAATAGGGAGAGAAGTGCAGGAATACTGAAGCTGTCTCAGAAAGACTATGTTGAAAAGGTGCTGAATAGATTCAACATGGGCGAGGCAAAGCCAATGGGCACTCCCCTAGCAAATCACTTCAAGTTATGAAATGATAAAATGCTAAAGTCTGAAGAGGAGAAGGAACACATGAAAAAACTTCCTTATGCTTCAGCGATTGGGAGCTTGATGTACGCAATGATCTGCATGAGATCGGATATTGCACATGCAGTGGAGTCGTCAGCAGATTCATGGAAAACCCAGGGAAGTACCATTGGGATGCGGTCAAGTGAATTTTGAGGTATCTAAAAGGTACAGAGGGCAAAACACTTTGCTTTGATAGGTTTGACATTTCTCTACAGGGTTATATAAATTCAAATCTTGGAGGAGATGTTGTTAGCCGAAGAAGCACTATTGGATATGTATTCACATTGAATAGTGCATCGGTGAGTTAGATCTCCAAGCTACAGAACATTGTTGTTCTATCTACCACGAAGGCGGAGTATGTCGCCATTACTGAGGCGAGTAAGGAGATGATTTGGTTGAAGAGTTTTATGGAAGAACTGGGCAAGGAGCGAGAGGATATGAAGCTCTACAACGATAGTATGAGCGTTATTCACCTTGCGAAGAAGGCAGCATTTATGCCAGGACAAAGCATATACAGCTTCAATACCATTTCATCAGGACACTGTTAGAAGGACATCTTGGATTGGAGAAGATTCATACTTTAAATAATTCCGCTGACATGCTTACGAAAGCAGTAATAGTGGAGAAACTGAAGCTATGCGTTGCTTTAGTTGGCCTTGGCACGTGATGAGAGAGCGGGGGTGAGCCACACCACATTTCTTGACAGAGATTGAAGAGGACAATGAAGGATCAAGGTTATAAGAGGGATGATTCCAAAAGGTCTCAAAGTGAGAGATTGTTAAGATGTGGTGACCTTTCAGATCATCATGGTGTTGCTAATGAAGCTTTGGTGAGCTTCCGGGAGGTTTCAAGGTGATACAAAATGAAATTGGGAAAGCTCAGCTACAGTAGGCGCCACAGCGCGTCGTGGCACACCGTGGTGCCAAGCACCCAAGAAGAAGGCGTTGTAGCACGCTCTGGCGCCAGTCTGTCTGAGACTGGGGCGTTGTAACGCGCCGTGGCGCGCTGTAGCGCGCCACGGTGCCAATTACCCAAGATCATGGCACTGTAGCTATAACGACCCAAAGTCGTTTTGCAAATTAGGTCAGAATCTCGCCTTAGGAATCAGGATCCCGGGGAATTTCACTTTAGGGCAAACAAAAATGCCAATAGGTAGAAACAACTTTAAAGATCAAAGAACCCTAATTCAGGAAAAATCCGAAAGACAGAAGCTCCCGTTCTACCTTTAAAATTTCTAAATTCTAAAAATAAAAAACATTGAAATACGTGTCAGAATTCGTCATTTTCAGTGTCGACGTGTTAAGTATATTATTTAAAAGCTGCTCGAGAAGTTTCATCAAATTCTAAGCGTCGATTTGATCGTGGTAAATTTTTGAAGTTTTAAACCTCTAAAATTAAAATAAAATAAAGTATTGCTCCGAATAAAAAATTTTCGGCCCGAGGGTGTTCGTCATGTCGTAACACACCTCGATGCCAAGTTTCGTTGCATTCGGACGCCGAACGGCGGAAAAATACGATTAATTTGAAGTTCAAGTTTTTTTTTTTTCATTTTTTTTTCCTCTGTTTTTCCTTCCTACGCCCCCCCTTTTGATCGCATCCTGTGATCTTTCTCCCGCGCCAGGCGGGAGAAGTTTCCGCGCCAGGCGGAAGCCTGGCACACATACGGCGCCTGCCTGCGCCGTTTTTGGCGCAGGCTGTCGGCCCATAGGGCCGACCACGACTCCCCGACCCCACTCCCGCCTTCTGGCGGGAGAAGCTTCTGCGCCAGAGGCTCCCTGGCGCGTGCCAGGCACCGACCAGGCGCCATTATCGCGCCGTTTTGGCGCAAGTTTGACGCCACTACGTGCGCCTATATAATCCCCATCCCCTCCCCTCTTCTCCCCACAGCCTTCCAGCAGCCTCTTCCCCTCTCCTTCCCCCAAATCAGCCAACCCTTCCTCCTTCCGGCAGCCCGGCAGCCCCGACAGCCCCTTCCAGCCTCCTTCCGGCAGCCGGCAGCCCCGACAGCCCCTTCCAGTCACCTTCCGGCAGCCCGACAGCCCCCGACAGCCACTTCCCGCAGCTTCCGGCAGCCCGGCAGCCCCCACAGCGGCTTTAGCAACCCTAGGCCATCCTTCGGCCAACCCGTTCCAACTCTCTTCGTATTCCGGTGATCCTAAATCTAAGGTAAGAAGAGGAAATTAGAAGAACACATTCGTTTTCTCTTAATCTGGCTACTCTCTTTATAATTATCGAGTTTATGTCTAGTCATGCACAATAGAATTATTCTCATTAATTAATAATGAGAACGATTCAAATTGTTAGATGACTACTATTCTCCCTTTTTGGTCAAGTCAATCAATTATTCCGACTTTTTCATCATACATTAGTATGATAATCATAAATACACTTTAATAACTGCATTAATAGCAGCTTAATTCAATTGAACTTCAAAAGCAGAAGAAGACAAACAGAATGAAAGAAGGAATTAAAAATCATTTGATTAAAAAGCTAACTTAAGAATATCGGGAACTTAAATGCAGATTGAGCAAACTGTCACTCATTCGAGCTGTTGAACTGCTGAACTTAAAGATTAAAGGTACCCAGTAGATGACATGTATTACATTTTGCATTTTTTTTACTGCTTTGCTTCGCTATTTGCTTTGAGCCGAATTTTGTTTTGAAGCTTGATTGGTTGTCCGGAACCAACATAATATCATTCGGGGTTGTTACCGGAAAGTGATATCGGTATCATTTGGGGTTGTTACTAGAAAATGACATCAGTAACATTCGGGGTTGTTGCTGGAAAAATGACATCAGCAACATTCGGGGTTGTTATTGGAAAATGACATCAATAACATTCGGGGTTGTTACTGGAAAAATGACATCAGTAATATTCGGGGTTAGTTACTGGAAAATGATATCAATAACCGTTATCTTGTGATAACTACTTATTGCAGAATTTTGCTTGCTTATTTTGTGCAGTTGCCTTACCTATACTGCATTTTTACCTCTGCTAAATGCATTTTCGTAAATTAATTTGTTATTGTGTACTGTTGTACTTAGAGTATTCTCTAATTACTGGGAATTCAAATATCGGTATTATTTTCTGTACAATACCAGGTCAGGTGCTCCTGGAAGAGGTTAAACAAGAACCTTACCTTTCAAAAGATCAACGACGGTGCTGAATTGCTTATTTTGTTTTTTTTTGTTTTGTACGATGATGGAACTTGTAATAAGAACTTTTGATAAATGAAAAATATCATTCACTTTTATATGAGCATTCTTTTTCTCTCAAATTGCTTGATATGATCCTGCGGTGAGCAGTTACCCAATGCCAGAACGGTTTCTACCGAACTGGCATCGGGACCTCACAGTAGCTCACCCTGGCGCCTGCTTACCCGAGGCTAGTGCGCTACGGCGCGCCGTAGCTCCTGGAAAAAATATGCTCTGGTTCAGGCGTTGTCCTAAGCAATTTGGGGGGTATTTTGGACCATTTGGGGTCCGAATGTTAGCTGGGTACTTAAGGAAACATTATGGATGAGTTTCCTATATTGGCAACTGCAAGCTAAGTGTTTTGGCTGCTGTTGGAGAAAATCCTAAGGGTGGTGGCTGCTGTTGGAGAAAACCCTAAGGGTGGTGGCTCCTGCTCTTCTTCTTCATCTTAGAATAAGAGCTGGTGTTCCCTGCTAAAGAAGAAATTGATTGGGAGGCTGCGTAAGCGGTAGATCTTTCTTGCTCTTGAGAAGATAAAGCTCTTGTAACTCTGTAATCATTTTAATTCATAGTGGGATTTCTGTGGTGTGGCTCTGTGATTTTTTTCTTTTTTGAGTTTTTCACGTAAATCCCTTGTGTTTGAATGTTTGTGTTTGGATGCATGTGTCTGTGCTGTGATCTTTATTTTGCTATACTTGTGATTTTGTTATTTGCTTGGTAACTGTCAACGCAACTCCGATCATCAAGTGCAAATCGCTTCCGCTGCGGTGCTCGTCCTCTCCCCTCACATCAAGATGTACTAGAACTTGATGACTACATTAGAATATTCAATACTTAAAGAGACATGACAATTGCTAAAACATACATCATCACAAGATTCTTGATAGAATAATTGAGCAACTATATGCAATAATTCAGGTTAATAAATAATTCAATATTAACTAGGAAGCAGGTTCTATTCATTAAATTCTGGAGATAAGTGTAATAATTTTATAATGCAATCAGTATATCAATGAAAAAGTAGTGCAATGTGCTAACATCAACCGGCAACATTTTAGCTAAACATGATTTAAATGTATCTCATAAGTTATGCTTAAACCAATAGAACCACAGCCTCCTTGCGCTTCTACCAGCTTGCATAATCCACTAACATCGTCGGCTTAAGCTCTCAGGGTCCCACAAGAATCCAACAGCATATGACTGAAATTGGAATAAAAAAAATGAATTCTCTAAGGGCGTAATTATAGCTCGCTGCATGCACTTGGGCATGCGTATGGGTGTGTCTGGGCAGCAATTGGTCGTAGTGGTCGGTCATGTCATTTAATGGAAATTTAGCCTGACCCTATCCAATACGCACTTGGGTGCGTGAGCTTGGGAACCCATCTGAGCCTAAGAATAAATTATTTTGTTAAAACATCATCATAATAACAATTGTGATTAAACTAATAATAAGATTAGATATATAAAATAAAATAGTCAAACATGGAGAATAATAGCAATTTATTTACTCATTCAGTTCATATGAAAATCACATCAAAAATTACAATCGGTTGAATAATAAGATCATTCTCTAAGAGTTTACTGCTAAGGTCTAAGGCACAAGAATATTTGGTGATTGCTCTTAAACTTTTACCCAAAAGTAAAACTCACAAGCATTGGACTAGATAATTCCTTGGCAATTAAATAAAGTGAGGCAACACAAAGATGTCAAAAGTAAAGAATGGTTCTAATAAAAAAGATTGATTGGCGCCAGAATCAAATAAATTACTAAAGAAAATTTGTTAAATGAGAATGTTACTAGTATCTATGTCAGCCAATTTTGTGGCTTCAGTAGAATTCCTTGTCTTGATTCTTTGTCGCAGGCATGAGTAGAATTCTTTGTCGCAGGATTTCCTCAATGAATTTTGTTGCACAAGTGGTCTTACACTATTCTGGCAGTGTACATCAAGTATCGGATGCTCATTAACAGTATTTCTATCATGACATTGCTTCGCTATGTTTCAACTATTCTCACATCTAAAGCATTGCCTTGATTCCACAGAGCAATTTCCTCGTATATGCTCTTGATCACACAAACATTACAATCAATCATATCTTTCTTATCATTTCTTCCAGTCTAAATATTGAATAACCTAGTTCTTTGTTCAAAGGTGATTTGGTATTCTTTGGGAACTGATGATATTGTTCAGCTGTCTTTCTTTATAGTCTGTGGATTGTAGTATGTTTTTCTTAGTTCTCCAATAACTTAGCCTTCTCCTAAATCTATGAATTCTGTAATCCCTTAAGCAACTAATTTTGTTGTTAAAATATATTTAATCCTGCCAAAACAGTTGCATCCTACATCTTCAATAACTGTCATTTCTGGAGCAAAATATGCTGGCTTTATAAATTCGTTTTCATATTGTGGTACTAATGAACTCCCTTGCTTTAATTTCAAAAATTCCTATCTCGTAGCCTTTTTGGACGACGATGGTACAAACTTATAAAGAAAAGCTATCACAAATTCTATCCATTTGATGCCTTCCAATCTCCCATGAAAAGTGGTTGCCAATATTGATTTCTACCGCATTTCAACTGATCTGAAGAAAATGTACACAGCTAATTAGATCTTTTGGTTTTCTGGGCATTTAATACATTGAAATTCTTTTTCAACCTGTTCTAACCGCTCTTTCGCCTCTTAGGGTGAAACCGCACCGTCAATCTCTGGTGGTTGGGCTTTGATAAGATTTTGAAGATTTTTATTAAATATATTTTCTTTAGGTACTTGAGAAGCAGATAGATGTTGATTTTCCAGGTTCTATATAAATTTTGGTATGTTTGATATAAGATACAAATCCCAACCAAGGGCCTACTCAATGATATTTAAACACCGATGAGCTAGTATACCCAATGAAAGGTCTCAAGATATGTCTATACTGATTGAACTATCACAAGACCTGATCCTTTCTGAGTCATCTGTACCTTATAAGGAAAATGGCTGTACGGTTGTGTTCTCTTCATCAAAATGGTCATCTCTCGCTACTTCTGTAGCTCATAGATTGTTTTACTACCTCCTGCAACTGATAAAAAAAAGCTATTATAGGTTACATCATTGAGTTTTGTTATTGAAGCTGTTCTATATTTCTATCATTAATTGTACAAAACATGTTAATAGTCTTAACGGTTGGCCTCCTCCATTGCTAGTAATACGTGGTAATAATTCCATAGGAGCAGAGTTCTTCAGGCCAGGGGTATTAATATAGCAAATCATCAATGTCTTTCTATTTTGGTTTTATTTTAATAATTAATTGTTGCTGCATTATATTACATACATATTTATAATAATATTTTTTAGTTGAATTTCCCTCCAAATCCACAATTAGAAATTCATACTCAAATATTGAGTTCTAAAATACAGGGGAGAAAGGGGTTATAAGCAGAATCATTAAATTCAAATTTTAAAGTAAGAAAATAACAAATTTAAAATTTGACAAGATTAAAAAAAAAATCAAATTTCGTACTTTAACTTGATAAATGTATTCAGATCTTGTTGGAATTAAATCTGTATTGACATTGCTTAGAATTTTTCTATAATTACAAGTACTTCTCTTTTTTGTTTGACTTCGCTTATCCGTTTATATGATTTTGTCATAGCTTACAATTAAAATCTTCAAGTGAGTCCTCCCAGAAAATTGCTATGGATATCAAAAGCTTGGCAGAGCGCAGCCTTCAGAAACCCATTACCGATGCTACTGTTAACCACAAAGTGCCATCTGCTGGTAACAACACTGTTTCTGTGAAAGGTAACATATTATATTTTAATATATTTAAGGTTTTATTAAGTGTTCGCCCGAACACCGTCTGGTTCTAATTTCATCTTACCAGAGAATGCTACAACAAATATCATTTCGGGCACCAGACTTTGTTCCCCTATTTCAACAATTAATAAAGCTATTCTTGACTCTGCTGTTACAAAGTATGATGCATATTTTTGTTATTTTCCTTTTGTGCCATTCTGCCATATTCTCGTCGTTTGACAATCGATCTCTCTTTCTTTTCTTGGAAATTTTGACAATCGGTCTAATAATCTTTTGATTTCAGAAAAACAGAAGTGAAGAAGAATAAGCCAAATTCTGCAAAACCAACTGAAGCAAAATCTGTGCTTTTTATGGAGAAAAGGATGGAATGCCCTTTGAACGCTGCTTCCAAAACTGCCAATCCGGTCAGCATTGAGAGGAAAACCTATTTGCATTCATCTTTAAAGCGGAAGACAGACGAGGTTAGTTATTGCCAGTTCTATTTGCCTAATTCTCTTTTTAATTTTTGGGTTGGCTTTATTGTCCCCTGTTTTCTTGTTTAGCAATCCATTGCAGATCTGGAGACATACAAAACCTTGAAAAGCGTGCACGTGCCCAATGCCAGCCGAAGGTTGTTTGTCCCTGCAGAATATTTAATATCATTATCGTGTATAGGTTTTATTGTATTTTAAATTTTATATTTTGAGACTTCGCAGGATTCCATTTGAATCTTCTCCAAACACCACAGGCAAATTGGTAGGCATCAAGAAAAAGATGCTTGTATTTATTTATTCATCAATTCTGGCTTTCCAATCATACTGGTTGATGAAATTGATTTTGTTTCTTCCTCTCTTATTCTTTTTTGGGTCCCTGAGATCCAAGCTACAGAAGCTTGCAAGGATGCCGTCCCAGTTATCACAGCTGTACCTGAGCTGGGAGATCCAGCGGCTGAATTTTCACCTCTTATCACAGATGATGAAAATCTGCAAATATCTGAAAACCTTACAAAGGAGCTTGATAAGGTAAGCTTATTTGTCAACAGACAATCCATCAATCTTAGCTTATATATATATAGATATGCATTTATAAGAGAACTGTTATCCTCTTTTAGAAGCATAGAAAATCAGCTTAAACACCACTTACTCTCCATCATCAAGCTAGTTTTATGGATCAAATTTATAGGGGCTAAAAAGGCTATTATATTATTTATCTTTTTTGCTTCTTTAAATTTGATTCATTAAAATTCTTGAAAGATGATGAGAGTTATGAAACAAATAACAATAGATCATCTATCATCTTAAAAAAACATCATTTTGTATCATTATATATATATATGTATGTATGTTTGTATGTGTATATTAGTTCAGTTGTATATATGGGTTAGGTTCTTGTTATTGAGAAAATTGCAGATATGCAACATTCTGAGAAAGGAACACGAAGACGCCAAGGAGCATCAGGTCCGCTCAATAATAAACAACAATGCGCTGCTCTTGCTCAACTTTCATATGCTTGAGGAAAAGATATCCTTTTATCAGAGTATAGTAGACCGGTACCCTTACCGTTGCTATTTTCACCCGCATATAAATATTGTGCTCCTTAACATGTAATACATTCAGGCATTTCACAAATTTACCGCCAGCCTGCTGCATGCGGAAACATGAAGAAGAGTGTGCAGCCTTTTTCCGCATCAGCAAGCTTCCTTCATCTATCTACTGGCCGGTAATCAGAGAGTTCTTTAAACCGTAACATCGCCACCACTGATATAACAAAGAAAACTAGTTTAAAGAAGTCTCTGATTTTACTAGTAATTTTCCCCAGACCATGCTTTCTTGTTTTTTAGCCCATTAAGCAATATGTACTGGATGTCTCTGTTTGATATGATACATATAATGTGCCTATGTGCAAGTGGGAAGTAGATTAGAGAGAGAATTTTGTCAAGGTGCAGAGGGAGGAGAAAAAATAAGTGAACTTTTGTGAGCACCACATGCAAACAAAAAGAATTAGACGGGAGTCATGTAGAGTGAGAGATGGCTTTATTAGTATTTTGCATGCAAGGCATTGTATCTGCATGATGGGAACAAATTGCACCCAATAATGCAGATAAAATATAACACCCCAATGGATGAATGAAACAGGAACATCGGATAAAATATAATCTTATATTAAATCTTCATAAAATAAAAATTGAGGAATTAATGAGGAGCGCCACACCATTCTAATCTCTTATACTGAGTTTCTAGGAATGTTTTTACTACCTTGCTCTGATACCACTTATTGGGATCGAATAGGGTTTAAACCAAGAGCGAAACAAAAAGAAACTTGAGCGAGCGTTGAGAAACTAAAAAATTAAAGTAAGAAAATTAAGCACATTAAATAATCACAGCCATACACAGAAATTGCGTGGTTTGGTGATCACACCTACGTTTACGGGGAGGAGAGCAAAGTTTCACTAAAATCAGAGAGGAATACAAATGGTTTAAGGTTAGAGAATCCTTATAAAATCTTTTCTTGGAGATCTTCTCTTGTATCTTGTGTATTGAAATTCTTGCATATCAAGATCTATTTATAAGCCATTCTTGATTCCCAAGAGTTATAAATTCCAATCTCTCAATTAAGGACATAAAGAAAACTTTCAAATCCATAATTCTCAAAATGGAAGTTATTAATGCGGCAGTTTCTTAATACCATAATTAAGAGATTTAATTATATATAGAAAGAATTAATTTCCTTTAATTTTTCTTTAATTAAGGAAACTTAATTTCCTTTAATTTAAGAAAAATTAATTTCCTTTAATTTTTCTTCAATTAAAAAAAATCATTAATTTTCCTTCACTACAATAGTTGAGAAGCCTCACCACTAGGGTTAGCAGCTTCCTTAGGATCTGTTGAGGTCTTTGAACTTTCAATGGAGGGCTGGAAATAAGCATGTGGCTGTCATAAGGATTGAATAAATGAGGGTGGCTGGAGGTAGTTAGTGCTGGAAGGAGGTTCTAGGATGAAGCGTACACGTCTTTCAATATCACCAAGGATCTTAGAGGGTAATTAGGACTTATAGTAATGTAAGGGATTAAAGAAGACCCAGATAGCTCAGGGTGGTTGGGGATGCGACAGGAAGCTTGGAAATCGCTGGTTAGCTCAGGCTAGACAGAAAACCGGGCTCTGGTAACTATTCAATGTGTTCGGCAAGTAATAAGCAAGCCAAGGCAAGCTTTTAGTGGTCAGCGATCACTGGAGAATATATGGGAGGTTGCTGAACTAAGAGGTGGCCAAAAGGGTGAGTGGGGATTTTCTAGAGGTTAAGTGGTTATAATATGTCAAGGATGGTAAAGTAGCCGTTATGGAGTAATATAGAGCAACTCTAGCAAGATTTACACTCGAGATGGATCGAATTGACGATGATAATTCTTTATTCTCCTCCTACGATCGGTAACAATCAGGATAGTCATATGTGATGTCAATCGTTTAAAGCCATATAACTATGGTGGTGTGGCCACTTTGAATCTATCGAGAGCATTGGGAGGGTCGGTGAACCATATACAATATATTCTTTGTAATGCACTTAAACAATGTGCTATACATGCCTTGAACTTGATCTAGATTTGTTAACTCAGATTATGAGTTTAATTTTCTTGGATGTATATTTATTTTTCATTTCTCTTTAAAAAAGAATAGATAAGAGCCAGCACATGATCAATTATGGGTGCTGCTTCTGTATAGAAGTGCACGAAAAAAGCTGTGTTCTCACCGAACTTGGATATTTCTTAGAAGTGCTCAAGTCTTATAAATGCAGAAAAAGAAAAATCATTGTATAAAGAACAAAAAGAAAAATATTAGCATGAAGAACATAAGGATTTTACATGGTTATGTGAGACTAGGAGGGAGAAAATGAAACTTCTCTAAAATGGAGAACAAGAATATTACAAACTTAGGGTTTAGCCTCTTTCAACGTCTTTCTCTCAATAGCTTTCACAGCCAGTCAGGGTAAATTAACTACCAGAACAATATGAAATGTTTAGGTGCACTTGAGCGCTACGTGGCGAAATGTCTCTGTTAATGATAGCATGTGTCGCTTCCATTTGTTGTTTCAGGGCGTGTCTGGGTGCATCCCTATGCGCCTAGGCGCAATCATGCTGCAAGCTCCCAAGTGGCTGATGCCCATCCTCTCCTTCATTTGCGTTTGCATTTTTGATTGATCACACTCCAACCACATATGAAATGGAAATACAATAACCATGATTAGGATCGAAAGATTTAGACTCTTGAGGTTGTAATCTTCATTAGTATACTCAACTTGTTAGCCCACTTAATTGCATCGATATCAAAATAAATCTTTGTACAAATGCTTGATTGACATGAAGTTAAACTTAGGAATTGACATTTGATGATCGAACTCATTGCGAGTTATTTCTCTTTTTGTGAAAATAAATTTTTATACGATTAGATGAGCATATAAAGCATTTGGCTTAATAAAATAAATAAATAAAAAGATATGCAATATTTTATTATACTTCCCAACCTATATCTCATTAATATATGATAGATTACGTGGCATGCATAGTTATAAATTTATGATTGAAGAATGTATTTTAAAATAGACCTACTTTTCATCTCTATTTACTCTCTATATTTTTATAATTTTGAGATAAAATTTATGATACATTTTTAAAATATAATATTTCTATATTTTATTTAACAAATCAGAATCAATTTTTTTCATGATATGCTTATAGGTTGGATCCTTTTCCATATAAGGATTGTTGTAAAGTCGTAACAATTGTTAGTTTCAACACATAGTAGTGCAAAGCATTCACATCCATCAAAAGAAACAAAGCATATAGCCATAATTTTACTTATGCTAAATAATTTATATTACCATGTTTTACCTCGTCACATAATATTTGAAATTTTTATTCATTTTGCCTATTATGTGACCATCC
Organism: Gastrodia elata; assembly: GCA_016760335.1. NCBI lineage: Eukaryota > Viridiplantae > Streptophyta > Magnoliopsida > Asparagales > Orchidaceae > Gastrodia > Gastrodia elata. The sequence goes on from CM028673.1 coordinate 17,493,051, forward strand.
AATTCAGGTCGAGAAATTAAGCAAAATTAAAATAAAATTTAATAATTACAAAATAAGTTTACATCATAAATTTTATATTATAGAGCTATTCATACATCATTTATATATAAATATACATAATTAATATTTTAATATATTATACAACATGATATAAATATAAAATGCTAAATTGCAAAATAGGTAATATGTAAGGCTCAACATAATCAAACTAACCACATGCAATGATCCAAAAATCAAATCTAAGAAACAAGTTATAAATGCACCAAAATTTTTATGAAATTGCTCGAAATGTATGCTAGGAAAGCTGCTCCTATTTATCTTTAACGATAAAGCTCTAATCATTAGAGTCATTCAGATTAAGTATCATTGTCTAATGTCTTAAATTATGGATCATTAATTGATGTTGGTTAATCAACACCCCTACAGAAAATCGGTTGTTACAATTCTCTGCACCTTGTGAATAATTTCATTTTCGATTGCAATATACAAAACGAAGGTAGGGACACAACCCCAGCACAGAATCAAAACATAATACTAAAGTCTAATAAAGATAACTAGAACAAAGCACAAATAGAAAACACGCAAAAAATAACATAGTTAGAATAAGCCAAAATGCAGGCAATGAAGACTCCAAAACATGTTTTTGATCATCTACATAGAGTTTCGAGCCCAACACTGCACACATGATCCTGAAGGAATCATATCCATGTTTGCACCATATTCCATGTATGTAGCCCCTATGGAATCATGCACTCTAAATTTGAAAAGCTTTTACATAGAAAACCCAACTAGCTTGGTAACTAAAATCAAAATATGAAAACTAAACCAAAACTGAGTCGAAACTAGGAATCCACCAATCTCAAGATCCAAAATATAGAATATCGATATTGAATAGTATGCCAATAAATGGGATAATCCATTAACAACATGACTTTCAACTTCTCAAGTTGGATCATGCTTAGTATCGTGCTTTCACTAGACACAATTACTTGCTACACAACTCATGGGCATCAAAGCCAGAATGCACATGGACTCCATGGTTAAAGCGAGACAGCTGAATCAACACTTCTGGTTCAGGAATCCTAACAAAAGGATATAAAACATCGTGAACAACTTCATCTCTGGAGGAAGAATAATCAATATACAAAAAGCTCAATGCACAGCACCACCTTACACTGTTCAAACATACTGAGGTTGCCCTCTTTTGACCAAAGCATGACACCCTTCATAGGCTCATATGTAAGAACTTTTGAGTTGATGGCATAAAACTCCACTAGCTATGCTTTTTGTCAAAGTATTGCTTATGACCATCCTGAGTTGCATGCATTTGGTCATAAGAAAATTCATTCTTCGTGATACTATTATCTATCAAATTCAAGCTAAACACAAATAAGTCGCCAACTTCAACCCAAGCCAGATGTGCCCGACAATTTTGCTCGCATGGAGTCTCATATGGAGCTATGTTGATGATCATGCTTGTAAATTGTTATATGCAAACTTGATCTGAGAGATGTGGTCCTCCCACAATCCTGTAAAATCTAGAGCAATGATCACAGAAACTCTTCTGAGAAAAATTGATCCTCTCAATATGATTATTTGTCTACGAGTGAAACGTTGTGCTAAGGTGCTAAAATGCAAATGGGTACCAAGGTCTTATTGAATTATTTTCCATTATCCAAAGTGAACCACTCATCATGAAACAAAAAAACCACCTTTAGATTGTCATGCAATCAAACAATCTTTTGAACATAAAGTTGGCTAACCTTCTCCACAAAATCAGACACTGATCAGTTAAATGTAAACAAGTTTTGTAACATATACACAATCACCGAATTCACATAATCCATCTACCAAAGTCAAATATACATCCGCTTTGCAAATCGCTTCTTGAATCTTATTTAACAACTAATAGCCTTGCAAATCTGCTTCTTCAATCTCACTCAACAACTGTAATGCCTTGCATATCTGACTAACAAAAGTTAATACTTTGATCTATTAACATTTATCCAAGGTCCAAGTAAAAAACTACGCTGAAAATATTGATTCCAAAAAAGTAAGAAGAGGTGCTCACAAGCAATATATGGCTGAAATCTATCAACATACATTTAAAGCAGAAGCTAGTTATAAAGTAAAAATACTGAATTGTAAATAAATGTTGGTCTCATGGGTAGAATATATGATCTCTTCGATTCTTCAACTACAAAGGAATGTAGATCTTGCAACATGTGATGACCCTTTCAATTAACAAGATGTTAGAAATGTTGGAAGGTGCATGTCCTGCAAATTTTGAGGGGTTGCTATGAATTCATTAGCAAGATCAGGATGAGGTGCGTATCATGAGAGTAACTTGGAAAAAAAAATAGAAAACTACAGACCCATATCCCAATGTAAAAACAGTGGTTAGCCATGCAAAGTTCTAATTTTAGCTTAAAATATCACAAAAAAAAGGTTCTAGCATGTTGAACACATGATTGTAAAAATGAGAAAAAAAAAAGTTGTTAGATATCCAAAGAAATTGCAGCTTTATCAAAAACTTGTCGTATCTAACACATGAAACATATATTAAATATTCAAATTCTTAGATCCTACCACTTTGCTTGTTTTGTGTAAGGAAAAATATAATTATTACATTATTTTTCAAGTTATTTATCAATTGACTATTTGGTCTAAGTAATGTTTAGCTAGTTAGAAAATTTTAGTTTAAATGTTTAGTGAATGTGATAGATTTAAATAATTAACGATTGTTTCAATCATTTGCATTAGTTTTTCTGAGAAGTACACATCAAATTTCTTTAGAATTTTAAATTGTTTGTCATTCAAAATTCTCTTAGCTGTTATTATTATTTTATTTAGAAGCCACGTTTTTTTTTATAACTTTAATGTGTTACGGAGGTTACTCTATACTTCAGTGCCTTGTGCATTTTCATCTTAGTTCCGAGGTTTAAAATGTCTAGCTATTAGATGCAGCTTTAAGGCGTCGAAGTGAATTCTCTGACTATACTCACATTTAAAGAAGAGAACCAATTTTAAATACATTTAATGAAGGAAACAAATTTGAGCTCCTATAACAATTTAAGCATTTGACAAAGCCAATGAAAATATAATTTATCTTAAAAAAAAGAGCCATATAAACATTTACAGTAAAATTAACTAAAATAAAATGAAGAAAAAAAATCACATGTTATAAATATCAAATATCGGAGAAATTGATATTCAACATTTTGAGCAAACATTTTTTCATCCCAAAATTTGTCTATTTTGAGAATTATATTAAGTTTCTGCGCAAATGTCCAACTCCACTATCAACTATAAGCTTTAGCCAATTGTATGATTTGAGAATCCAAAATCATAAAATAAGGAGAGCATGATTGACATAGTAAATGCATTAAGAAATCAATCTGCAATTTAGCTAAAGGCCAAGCATGCTTAACCTGTTCCCTTCACCTGAATGAAAATCAAGTAAGTTATTTTAAGCCGAACATTAACTCAAAGCTTTGACGACTTTTGTGTCTTATTCATATAGATGTACTTAATTCTGAATTAAGTACACATATTTAATAAAACAAATTTTACCATTAAGTAAAAGAAGCTTTGAATCAAAATTAACCTGGCCAGGTCACTGCAAATTGCTAGATCCCCAAATTCCTTCGCTGCTAGTTCCCAAATGCCCTTTCACATTAATACCATCTCAAATGTTTTCCCAATTTTGAGCAATCAGTCAATACATCAGCACCGATGGAAGCATATAATTGTTTCACAGTAGTAATAGACCACTTATAGCTCTAAATAGCATTGGGACGCAAGTGATATAAAAGGCCAAAATGACTTCTACTTTATGCCATTCAAGAATCCTGCCTTCCATATTGCACTCCTGAGATTCTTTGCATCATTTCCAAATCCCGAACACCTAAGGCCACTAAGGACAGCATCTTGAGCATACGAAAGCACATCAATGCCCTTCTTCAAGCACCTCCATAAGAATTTAGATGCAACGTGAAACCTCCCTGCTTTACATAGACCGTGCAGTAAAATTGAGTATGTGAAAGAATCTCTTGTTTTCATCATATTGAATACACTCAGGGCATGATCTACCTGCCCAGCTTTGCACAAACCATCAATAAGACAATTGAAAGCTACCAATTTCATGCTAATGCCATTTATTTCCATTGCACGCAAATAATTCCAAGCAGAACTAACATCACCTAATTTGCAGAATCCATCTACCAATGCTGAATATGTATATTCATCACTTTGCAAACCAGCTTCTTCAATCTCATTCAACAACTGTACTGTCTTGTTCATTTTTTTTTCCTTTCAATAAACATAAAGTAGAACATTATAACATGCCAGATCAATCCCAATACCATTATTAAGCATTTGTCTGCTGAAATGATATGCATCTTCAGTAGCACCCCTCTTGACCAAGGCACTAATAATAGAGCAATATGCAAACACATCTGATGCATATCCTCTGCTCATCATTTCCAAGAAGATATCTAAGCCTTGCTCAAACTTTCCAGACCTGAGCAAGCTTTTCATAACTGTAGTATATGTTATAGCATTAGGAACTATGCCTGATTCTTTTATCTCCTTGAAAATCCTACTTACATAACCAAGCTTACCAGATTTAAAGAACCCATGAAGCATTGTGTTATATGTAATGATCTCCGGAGAGAAACCAAATTTCGGTAGTCTCCTAAATGTCATGATAGCACTGACTAATTTTTCAGATCTGAAATATCAATTAATCAATATGTTATATGTCACGATAGATGGGGAGATATTTCTTGAACTCATGTCAAAAAATCGCTTTCCTTAATGTTTATAATTTTAATTACAAAGTTAAAGAATCCAATTCACCGCACTCTAAAAAAGTGCTACTTAGGTTGCCTCAAATCCAACACATAATCAAGATCATTATCATATGCATGATTCTAATGATCCCATTCACCAACATCATCATGGTCTTTGTCATAATTAAAGAGATCATCATTATTCTCATATCAAGATCACAACAATGATCAATGTCCCCCACAACCAATTATCACGATTAATATAGTGACTGTGATCACTATTATTTTCATTATTGTGATCATGATTGCCCTAGTTGAAATGGTCACACACCCGTCACGAGCGCGCGGATACATATATATCTATAAATATATAACGATGATCAATGTCACCATCCTCAATCATCACTATAAGCATCATCATCACTAAATAATCATAAATAGCACTCTCCACTCATTATCATCACTACCATCATAATCCTCACCACCATTACTTTTAAGAACAATAAAAAGATTCAAAAACAGTTTACCTTCTTAGATTCAGTAGAGAGGGAAAAGTGTCTGGTGAATGACAATGAAGTTCAGCAAATATTGAAGAAGGATGAAGAACATTTCAATCGTAAAGACAATAACTCCAAGTAATCAGTCGTATTTAATTCTAAAGTTCTTGTTTTGGGTGTAAGGTGAAATAAGCATCACATAAATGTATTATTTAATAATAATCACAACATTAAATTAAAAAAAAAAACCTTTTCATTCAATATTTGCATTAATTGACATTTGAAAGGTTACTTTTAGTTTATTCAAAGATCTAAATAATGATAATAAAGTACTCTATACATTAATCCATGTGGGAGACATTAATTATAATTGAAGAAAACTTACATTAAGATCTCTATTCTCAAAACACACCTGGCAACACTATGAGAAATTTTTTCACTTTATAATTGAGAGAGAAGGCTTATGAACAATAACAATCACAAGAGAAAGAGGGAGGAAAGAAGAAAAAGTGCTTTTAGAAGATTTTAGGGTTTAATAAGTTGGGATTAAAAATAAGTAATTTGACATATTAAAACTTGTGGAATAAAATTTAAGTAGCTCCCAACCATAATTAAAAATGAGTGATAATGCAATTAGGCAAGCTAAGTTCTTAAAATAGTGCTAAAATGCATTTTGCAATAGAAGGATCTTCAACATCAATCATTCAAGATGTGAATCCATTAAACAAAGAAGTTCGATCCATGCTTCCACTGCACGTGAACCATAAGTTCAACTTACTACATTTGTGACCTTAAATGCCATGATGTTCTTAAGTTCTTATGTGTAAGTGAGTTTAAGTTGAGCAGCCTCCTTAATTCACACTTAAAGGGAAAAGTCAGAAATGTATCATGAAGTTGAGATATGTAAAGCACATCGTGAATGACACCCTTCTCTAGAGAAAGGATTCATTATATCATGAAGGTCCAATTCATTTTGAAATATTAAAATGACTTATAAAGTGGGGATGAAGCTTGTTTTCTTATTTAAGAGGATGTACACCTTCATTAGGCTCACAAACACGAATACAAAGCCACAAAATCTAAAATCTATAGAATGATATTTGTTGTCAAACTATTATCTATAGCAATTTTTGGTGGAACACATTGAGGATTGTACAAGTTGAACTATGGAAATTATCTTCAAATTTAAAATTAAGAATTGGTCTCTTACCAATTTCCACACTACTCAAAATAGTGCATATTCAACTATTGAGGGATTTATAAGAAAATGCAAATATTTTCCTATAACTTATTGATGTCATAAACTTGATGAGAGTAATATGTGTTAAAATATGGAAACCATTTAAATAATCGTGGAGGTGCTAATTGTAGCGCCCCGCCTCGTCGTCGCGCACAAAATAAACTAATTCAAATCAGATTCGGTTGCCGAGCAGCGCGCTTCTCGAGAAGGCATAGCCCATCTCCCCGAATAGGCGGGCTAAAGAAACTAGCCACACTGAAGGCTGCTGACTTAACCCAAGATGAGGATCAAGAGCTAAAACTTAAGATAAGAGTAAGATACTTATCATAAGTATTAAACTAATACATACATTGGATTATAAAGGCAGTAAGAAATCTAATATATGTTCATAAATATTAGCATTTCAAGTATTCTGATCACATCACAATACTAAGTATAGTAATATAATAATATAGTGCGAAAGCTAAAGCAAAATATCCAGAATACATTCATCACAAAATATTAGTAAACATTCATCTCAACAAAAAAAGTAAAATGCATCCAAAATTACTACAAGCTGTTTACTGAATAATACAGAAGTAAAGTTTAACTAATGAACTGAAATAAAAGCAGAAAAATGACAAGGCTGAAGACAGGTCCACTAAGACTCCACGTACTCCTCCTTAATCTCATGCGAGTTCTACTATTCTGGCTCAACAAACTGCTCAGGATCTAGCAAATTGCTGGATCCCAAAAGTACCTCGTGTTAGACAAGAAGTCTAACATATCTAAACTATATTAAACAGTTCTAAAATACTTATAATGTAACTGTAAAGTAAATAAAACTGCAGAAAAGCTGTAAATGTAACTGAATAACTGAAACTATGCAAAATTAAACTGTAAACTGAATGTTGAAAATAAAGAAAAACAATGATTAATCTGAAACTCATGTAAAAACACCCAATACTGTGCTCTATGCCACAATACTGTATACCACTAATATGTAACATAACTATCATTGAATTGCTATGAGTCGTACGGTCCAATGTATACATACATATAGTTGGGAATACAGTTTACTGTGATGCCGATGCATCCTAAAATTCCTCAGTTAATGTTTGCAATATTTCATAACTCATAAATCATTACTGATACTCATACATCATGCTTATGATCATGTTTATGCTTTTAGGCTACATGAGTTAAATCCAAAAATCCAGAAATGCTTTGAAATTTAATAATGAATTCAAGGTCTCAATTGTGCAGAATCCTACTAAAAGGATTCTGACTCCTAAATTCTAGTTTTGATAATTGGTCAAAGTTGAGATTTTACTTAAAAATTATTAGATGTAAAGGTTGTATACACATGTTTAGCATATTTCTAAGAAGAGTAGTTTTTAACACCTAATTTGATTAAGCCACACATAACAAAGTGATCTTTAATAGGAGGCATCACCCGATGGCAATTTGTATCTTAAGATAAGCCATTAAAATACCCAAACTATAAGCACACTTAGTGTTATAAAGAGGGTGACTTGAATCATATCATTTACTTGAAGCACACCTATGGAAGCGATCTTCGATAGAAGGTATCACCCAATGGTGACTTTTATTCAAACAAACTAATGGATTAAGTCTCTAATCATAACACTCTTAAGATTGAATGATTTATTCTAAGTGAGACTATATCTGACTAAACTCGTAGAATATAACACAGTCATATTTTTTACTTTAAGATGAATCAACCAATCCTGAATACTACTGAAATAATTTAGTACTATTGGCATACTCTACTGTACCTAACCAATAATCTGAGTTCAGATAATTCTATTTAATTAATAAGGATTTATCAAAGCTATCAATCCATAATCTAATTAGGTGAGTCCTACATATGGCTCTAAGGATGTGATCAAAAGATCACTCAATATAGATTTTTACCATAAGAAAGAAGTTCCATTCTAAATACTTTAGGTGGTTCCTACCACAAGGTGTTAAGATCAACTTCTAGGATTAGGAAGGATCATCTAAGATTCTACCTCAATAAGTTATAAAAGTTCTTCTTATCTCAATGTGTCAATATTTAAGGTCTTTTAAATATTTCAAGAATGATCCTATAGCAAGATCTTTGAGATCTCACTCTTCTATTACTCAAGCTAACATTTAAGGTTTACTTATTAACTTGGATTAAAGTGGTTAAATCAGATGATTAAATCCATTTGATCTCATTCTATTCTACAATCATGGGATGAAATTAAAGATATTATTATAGTTAGATTATTTCATAAATCATTATAATTTTATTATCCATCTTATGCTAATAATCTTATATAAGAGAAAATCAAAGATTTAAAGCTTAAATTCTGATAATTCAATCACACAGATTTAATATTAACCTTAGCACTCCAATTTAATGATTTAAGATCAATACTAAATCAAATGTATTATTAGAATAATGTTTACTGAATTATCTTATAATCAAGTCATTTAATTAAGTGATTAAGGATTTAGATCCTAATCAAATAGGTTAGGGGTTAACCCCTATCCTTACCCAATTAAGATTAATTATTGATTTATAAATCAAATGTCAAATCAGTAAATCATTGATGCATTATTGGTGGAAATCTCATATTGGGATCAAGTATTAATAACTTGATTAGGATCTTAAGATTTCTTAAGGTTAATTAAGAATTTTAATTACTTAATAAGGTTAATTAAGAATTTCAATTACTTAATTCAAGTTTATTAAATAGATCAATTGTGTATTAATATGAATGAGTTAAGTTTATTCACTTTACGGTTATAAGGCATGTTAATTAAAAAATTCAAAGAAATATAAGGTAATTAGTGCTAATCAAAGCTTAACCCAAAACAAAAAGATTAGCACCCAATTACAAATCTAACTATTGGAATTTTATACAACTTGGCAGATACAATTCATACAATCATGTGAACTATCAGAGACTAAGTTTACTAAATTTGGATAATCAAAAACCCTAATTTTCACTAATTATGCAATTATAAGATTAGGGCATAATTAAGAATACATAAATCAAAAAATTAAACCACCTAGCACATGCATTCTACAAGGCATAAGGAACACAATGGCACATAGATCATGTAATGTAACAACCCTAGTTGTTACCCTAGCTAAATCTAGATTAATTAAGCTAAACTAAGTTCTAATTTTGATTCCATTAGACTCAATGGATCATTTAAATCTAACCCTAAAAGTTTGGGATCAATCAGAGCTTAATTGTGAATTTTGATATTTTTGCCTATTTTTGGATCCTGAAAAATACCTAAATTAATTTGATCTCCAATTTAAAATCTAAATTCATTTTTGAATTCTCCACCCCCAAATTAACTAAGGGTGAATTTTTGGGAATTTTTGGAGGTCATTTAGGCTTATTTTGGATTTAAATTAAATTGGTCCAATTGCATATTAGGGTTTAGAATAGTTAATATTTGCAATTCTACCCTTTCCCCATCGGTTGGCTGACCCCGAACCGCGGGCACCATCCAGGTTGTTAATCTTGCGGATCTGATCTAACGGCCCACGCTTTCGATCAGGATCCGTCTCATCTCGACCGTTCCGCGGTTCTGAGATTCTAATCCGATGACATCTAAGTATCCGTCTTAAGTAAGCCCTGATCGCCCGTTTGATCTTTAGATCTGATCTGATGGCTGATTTAGCCTCCTCGCTCGGCCATTAGGTGTAGGGAGATTAGAGCCATTCCGCATCAACTGATGATCAATCAGACGGCTCTGGATGTAACAGCCCAAACTCTTAAGCACAAAGGTATTGTCCATTTTGGCTAGAAAGGCCTCACAGTTTTTTCCTCAGAAGATAACTTCCCAGTAGGTCACCCATCCTGGGAGTGCTCCCACCTGAGCACGCTTAACTTTGGAGTTCTTATAAGAAACTCTGCCATTATTTGAAAAGGCACTTCGATGTTTAAGAGTTTCACTTATTACTACTTAAGTGGGTCTTCATAATCTCCCCAACTTAAGTAACTGACATCCTCATCAGTATCTATACACAGATCCAAGAACCAACCATTGGGTAGATAGAACTAGAGGTGACCACTACAGGCTCAAGAGGTACCCACAACCATGTAGCACCTTAACCATCATGGGTTCAAGAGGCCGCTCACATGAAGTGGTACTTTGCCCTGTATGACACTTAGCTCCTATCTGACACCCTATGGTTTGCTCTGATACCATTTTTAATAACCCAAACTCTTAAGCACCAAGGTATTGTCCTCTTTGGCCTGAAATGCCTCACAGTTTTGCCCTCAGAAGATAACTTCCCAGCAGGTTACCCATCCTGGGAGTGCTCCCACATGAGCACGCTTAACTTTGGAGTTCTTATCAGGAACTCCATCGTTATCTGAAAAGGCGCCTCGATATTTAAGAGTTTCACTTATTACTACTTAAGTGGGTCTTCACACTGGAGTCCCCCGCGACTGTGGATCGTCTTCCTTCTTAGCTCGCACTAGACAGTCGAATCCCTATGTACAACCACGTCCTCAAGCCGGTATGCCACTCCTTGCCACGTCAGGGAGGTCGTTGCGACCTTGCCCTCGTCTCCCTAGCACTCTCAGCCAAGGTCGAGGCCCGATCCATTTTAATTTTAGAAACTAAGGGGAGCACTCTCAGGCCGAGCCTATGCCATGGCTCTCGACCTGGGTAGCCACCCCAGACCTTCCCTTAGCCTATAAATACCTTCAAGATATCACAGTGAGTCCCTTTGCTCACTATAATTCCTCAATTGCCCAGCTAAAGTCTTCTGGAGCTCCCATCATCTCAGCAAATCCCGACATCCCCGTAGCTGCGAACTGCTGATTGTGGGTGCGATCTGGCGTACAGACCCCCTTGTGAGACTTCTGCAACTGCATGCAAGCTTCTGAGCTCTTCCCATCGCCTCAGTAGCAGTCATTCTCCAAGACCAGGTACAGCTTCTTCCCATTGAGCTGTGTAAGCTCAGTCCGTCAATCTGAGCTCTCAATTATTGCCTTTGGATGTCGTCTAGCTCCCTTAGCCCTCTAAGAACATAACCCTATCATTCTCAGGGTATGAGCTAGCTCTGATCGATAGTATCAATCGATCGAGCTAGCGACCGAGCCATGGCTGGGTCCGAATAAGGACCCAACGATTGGATGCACCACAGGCTGCGAAACCTTGGGGGTTCGACTCGCCTCACCTCACTGATGGTGTAGAGATTAAGCCCCATTCGTTTAGTGGCTTCTATGAGGAGACTTACTCCCTTACAGTGAACCCTAACTCCCCTCCCTTAGTGCGTCTTGGTGGAGTAGCACCCGGCGATCCAGCGTGTCCCAGATGGGGGTTCTTACCTCAATCGATGTGTCTTAGTTCCCTGAAGGTGTAGCCGTTGAGATCAGGGCGTGGCGTGGCGTGTGCTTGGAGAATTGCGCATCTAAAGCTAACCCTAAGGGAATGGGTATTGAGTATTAGGCATGGGGATGATGCACTGGCGCATCGGGTCGGACCTCTCCTGACCCGCGCGGTTTGGATTTTGGGTTGCAGTATTATTTAACAATTTCTAGAATTATATTTCTTATATTAAATAACTGATAAATAATTAACCTATGGTTTTAATTTAAATAAAAATATAGAATAAATTATTTAAATAACTTTAGTTATACTTATCCAAATGGTATGATCTAATATACTATTTTAATCAGGAAAATGCAAGGAACAATAATATAAAATAAAATCAAAAATCCAATGGTTAGATTATATATAATTGCCTAATCCTTCTTTGTTTGTATTTAAATCATAATAAATTCATTAATTGTCCAAAATATTGATTAATGTCTCTGATTGTTTATAAGACCATAAAGAACCCATGTGAACTATCAAAGATAATTTAAGAACCATAAATTTGCTAATCACCTCTTAATTATACTAAAATGAGATTAGTGAATTTAATATTGGATTAGTCTCTGATTTTGAAGAATCTAGTTCCTAATGCTTTATTAAGTATAAAAAAGCCTATAAATGTAATTGGATCACCATAGAATGCCCTAATTTCCTTAATCACCTTAATTGGCCTCTTAATGTGATTAATGCTAATTAAGCTAAATTAAATATCCAAACCCCAAGATAAATGTTTAACCTACTTCACTAATCAATATGAGACTCCTTAAAACAGACTTGAGTCAATTTAGATGATTAAATCTTAAAATCCCATTTTTAGCCTTAAGAAGGGGTATTTTGGTCATTTTGATCAAAATAGGCTTAAGCACCCCTTAGGCCTTGAAATGTCAGTATAATGTCTCTAGTTAATACCTTATCACCTTTGTAAAATCTTATGTTAATAATTTTGAGTTAAGTGAAGAACACTTAAATTAGTTATTATTAAGATCTTAAGGTCTTAAGAGTATTCAAAACCACTTCCGTAAGGGAGCAAACCTAATTAGCTTTAACACTAAATCTTCAGTTTAATCACCTTATTAAGTTGATTCATAAGCTAGAAATCCTAAGAAAATATATCCTTATCCTAAGTCTAATTTTTAGCCTAGATCTAAAGTGATCAAATCTTAGATCCTAGACTTCAGATCATCTAATTGAATTGAATTATCTTCTTAGGAATTTCTTAAGTGATTAATTGTTTAATCCTTTTAAAACTTCCTTGTGGGTGTAGGATTGATTTAATCTATAGAATAATGTAATTATCATAAGAGTGAATATAGATCTTAGATTCTTAGTTCTTAAATGATTATTTTATCTTATAATACTAAAATAACATTTCATTAAGATCTTAGTTTCTAAATCCTTCAGCTTATATGATTTTGCACCTCTAAATTATGTTTGAGTGTGAACCATAGATGCTCATTAAAATATTACCTTGGATTTAGGAAATTGAACCCCATATGTGGAGTTTGGATCCATAATCCTTAATCTTGATTTACTTAATCAAGATTTGAGTTAAGTGAGTATAATAATAATAATTAGGTCATTGATTTGTTTACTTTAAGTCTTTATAGTTGTCACTTGATTTTGAATTATAACTTGTTAAGTTCTAATGTTAACATTAAGGTTGTCAATCTGAGATTATACTCGATAGATGGATATTGGAGATCCTAAACTTGTATCTTCTCAGAATAGTTAGATTTGGATAATTTAGATAACAACAGATATCACATAAGTCTAATTGAGTCTCTTGCTTACTTTGACTTTGATTACTCTGCACACTTGGGATATTGAGCCTTATTCCTTGAGCATAATAGGAGAACTTAAGATATGAAAGATACATCCTAAGTTAGTATTTGCAAAGCATAATATTCACTCAGTTCTTTCAGTACATTCAGTCCAGTAAGGTATTGTAACAACCCTAAGTTGTTACCCTATTAAAATATAGTTTAATTACTCCCTAACTTTAATACTATTGCTTATAGAACATCAAATTGAGCATATCCTTAAGATTTGAAGCCCAATAGACTTCGCTAAGTCAAAGAGGGTATTTTGATCAGTCTAAATGTCCTAGATTAGACCTAAAATATTCTAATCTCAGAACTAAAATCTGATTTCATTTTTGAATTTCTCACACCCAAATTAGCTAGGGGTGAAAGTTTGGTGCAATTTGAAAATCATTTAGGCCATAATTCACATTTAATTAAAATGGTATAATTGCATGAAAGGGTTCCTAATCTTTCCAAATTGCAAATATATCCATAAAACTAAATTAACAGCCGGGATCCATTGTGCGGACCGCGGGCGATCCGCTGCGGAGCCCGGGTCATACGACAGTGGGGTCCCGTAAATCTAACAGCCACGCTCAAATAATCGAAGGCTAGGATTAGATTTTGCGGAACCACGGATCTGCCGTTGGATGCGTCCCATGAATCATAGGACGTGGATTCAATCAGATCCGGCCATTAGGATCCGGAGGATCAGGATCGTCGCATTTTTTTGATCAATCAATCAGACAGCTCCGGACCCTCCCGCGACTGTGGAGCTTCGTCTTCCTCTCACCCGCGCCTGACAGGGAAGATCTCCCAGTATTACCAGCTGTCGTGCCTGTCCCACACTCCCACATCCACCTCAGCAGACTATTACGAGCCTTCCCCTTTTGGCAAGGACCCCCGGTCGGGCCTCATGACCCGGCCGAGCTCGAATTGGAAATTCGAGAGCTCGGCCATAGCCCGGTCTCTCGGGACTCTCCAGCCCGGGCTAGTTCATCTGGAACCTTCCTCACTTCCCTCCAAGGCTATAAATAGCCTCAGATATCCCCGGGATAAGGCTTGCTGATCAATTAGAGTCTCCTTCTCAAGTCGCCATTGCTGATCGGCTGAGCTCTCCCAGGCTTTCCCGACGTGCGTACCGCTGATAGAAGAGTCTCCTGGTATTCATGAACTCTTAGATAAATCTCCAGAAGCTCAGGTAGCTCGGCATTGACCCCTGCGATGTCTGCAAGTTCCTCGTCAAAACCAAGTACCCCCGTTTGCTTGGCCTGAGCCAATTGGGCTCAGACCCTCTTCATTTCAATTCATAATCAGGTGTATTGTCAAAACGAACCCAAGGCTATCAAACTTAAGCACTAAGCTAGTCCCGATTGATTAAATCGATCAATCGGGCTAAGTCTTTACGAAATGCCACGGGTCAAGTAAGGCTCCGGCGATCTAGCCCACATCAGGCCCTCAGACCAGGGGGCTTCGATCCGTCTCACCTCCCTGATGGTGTAGGGATCAAGCCCTGGGTCTGACGTGGCCTCTGTGGGGAGAATTGTCTCCCCATAGTAGCTCTGAGGCAAAGCCTCTCGGGTGAGTAAGGTCCGGGCTACCCTGACCACCTCACAAGGGGCTAAGGGGTTCGATCAAAGCGTCTTGGCCCACTTATAGTGTGAGGATCAATTAGGGGCTATGATGTGATCGAAGCACTCGTGATTTTGCTGCGGAAGCCAACCCTAATTCCCTAGGTATTGGGGAAGGGTGGTTGGGGATGACGGCATTGTGCTGGCTGGGTCAGCCCATGACCCGCACTGTACGACAGTGCCTGGTTCCTCGAGCCCCGGTCGACCCGCGCAGTTCGGCTAATGGCCTGAGCCCGATTAATTAAATCTGATTAATTGGATTTATTTTCCTTAAGTAAAATAATCTAATAAATCCAATCATAGAAAATAATTTAAATAAAAATAAAGAATGTATTAATTGAATAACTTTTAATCCACTAGTCCAAACCCTATAATTTTATATATGAAATTGATCAGAAAATCCTCAGAGATTTGAATATAAAATAATATTGAACATCTAATGGTTATATTTTCCATTTTACCTACTTATTACAGATCTTGATTAGGGTTGATTAGCAATTATGCTTAACCAAATTGCATATTTAGGGTGCCATTTGTCTCTGTGGCGGCCGCCCCTAATCATCCAGATTAGGGTGTGGTCGTCACTAAGCACATCCATTCACTTAACATTAGATTGGAAGATTAAGACTCCAAACCAATCTTAAGGGAAAGATATGTTCTTCTTAATTAAACAAAGGAGAACAATCACTTAAATGAGCATACTATAATATATCAGTGCAGAAGAAAGACAAATATAACATCCATACAATCCAAGCAAGAACTGTACAACTCAGAATACATAAGCATAAAAAGTAAAGCAGTTAAATCATGTATTGTTACAAACAACATTAAAGTTTATGCAGTAATGAAAGTAAAGTCTCTCAGTCATCACAAATAAAGAAAAGTAACTAAAGATCTTCTCCTGTATGCTCCTCCTCCTGAATCGGATCTCCAGAATGTCCCACAACCTCGAACAGCTCAGAATCTACCATTGTTGATTTCACAATGGTAGGGCCCCAACCAACAAAAGAAAAATCTAGTTAGACAACATGTCTAAGTATATTTTAGGTTGTAAATTATTAAATTTTAATGATATCACAATAACTAAGCAACATAGGAGCAGTAATGCATCAAATATAGGTAATAAAGTTATAATTAACATAATTATAACTTAACAAGGTGTGAGGTAAGCACACACCTCAACTCAAGCTGCAGAAAAGATTAAGCAATATATAAAAGAATCTACTAAGTACAAGGGAAGTGTGGGGCACCCGTACTGACAACTTGGAAGTACGGTGCTTCAACTGTGGCAAATCCTCAACTTAAGTAAGGTTAGGTAAACCCAACCTGCCTTAAGCCAAGGACTCATCACCAAGTACTATCATATCATCAATATACAAGTATCAAAGTGGCGGAAGCAATGAACAATAGAGTAACATCCACAAGCATACATAGTAGGAAAAGAGAATGCAATATAGTAACTCATCACAATGCAGAAATAAAATACATCCAGAATTAATTATTACAAACTGAAGTTTAAAGAAATGAATATGTCTCTCAATCTCACTGAAACAAAGGCAAAATCTTACTAAACAGCAGCAGCACGATCCTCCTCCTGAACCTGCTCCTCTTCTGCGACAGTGCCCACGAACACGTCTGAATCTGATATTTGTCGGTATCACAAATGCTAGGGCCCCAGCCAACAAAACAAAAATATTACAGTTAGACAATTGTCTAAGTACATTTTAGGCTATTTTAATGAACTGAACATTTAAAGATATCACATTTTAATTTAACTACACATGCAAGCAGTAAAGGGTGCAACAAGCTATGAAAGAAATGGGTAACTATAAACTATTCATTTATAGCCAGCATACAATGCAAAATAAACAAGGTGAGGTTAAAAGCTAAAAGAAACAACAACTACAATATAATTATGAACCTAACATGCTTATGATTATGTTAACATATGCTGAGTATATAAAAGAAACACAAGTACTAAAAACATGTAATTCTAGCATCCTAAACATGCCAATATATATAAGTAAGCCATATGAGTATACATACAACATGCTAGTTAAGAACAGGAAAAGAACATAAAAGCCACTAAGACATGTGGCGAAGCGAGCAAATACTGAAAATAAGGCCACTGAAGCATGTTGCAAAGCAAATCAGAAAACAATACAATCTAGCTAGAGTAGAAATAAGCCTAAGATATAGTACTGCCATACCAGCCAATAGGCCATACAGGGCCTCCAATATCAATCAATCCATCCCCAGCCTAGCCATCCAAATATGCTAGGTCTGAGTCCAATCTATACAATACTACTATTGAAGAGGCAGACTAAGCTAGGATATATTCTACCAACTGCAATCAAGATAAAACTAAATGATATGCAAGTCAAATACTAACTTAGGATGTATCATCCATATCCTAAGTTTACCTATTATGCTCAAGGAATAAGGCTCAATATCCAGGGTATGCAAAGCAATCTAGTCAAAGTAAGCAAGAGACTTAATCTAGACTTATGTGACATCTGGTGTTATCTAATTACCAAATCTAACTACTCTGAGAAGGTACAAGTTTAGGATCTCTAATTTCCAGCTATCGAGTAGAATCTCAGATTTACGTCCTTAAAGTTAATATTAGAACTTATCAAGTTCTAATCCAAAATCATGTGATGACTATATGGTTTAAGTAAGTAAATGAACGACCTAATTTATTAATATTTTACTTTCTTACCCAAATCTTGATTAAGTAAATCAAGATCTAAGAATTTAGAACTTAAACCCATGTTGAGTTCAAATCCTAAATACAAGGTAATGTCCTAACTAGGATCTAGGGTTCACATTTACTACCCAAATTTAAGGTATAAAATCCTATAAGCTGAAAGATCCAAGAACTAAGAACTTATTGAAAGGTTATTCTACTAATTATAAGATAAAATAATTAATTAAGAACTTGAGAATCTAAGATCTATATTCAATCCTTAAAATAATTTCATTATCTTATGGATTGAATCATCCTATACCCACATGGAAGATTAAAACGATTAAACAATCAATCATTTAAAGAATTTCAATTGGAGATGGTTCAATTTCAAATTGAAGATCTAAGTCTAAGATCTTAAGGTCTAAAGATCTGAGGTTTGCTCATTTTAGATCGCTAAATTAGAGTTTTATCTTAAGAGCTTTCATTTGTGATTCTTTTAGAATCTAAGTTTATAGTTTAGACTAAATGGAGCTTATTAAGGTTGAAATTGACAATTTTAAGTATTAGATTAAACATCAAACTCATATTGATCCTTTTAGGGCTACTTAAGATCTAAGGGTCTGAGGTTTGATCACTTTAGACTTAAAGCTAGATTTTAACTTAGACTTTACCAATTACATTTCTTTTAAGTTTTAGCTCTTAGGTTAACTTCACTGAACTTATTAAGGTGATATTTAATCATCTCAATTATTAGATTCAAGGATTAATGCCAAATGACTCTTATAAGATCACTTAAGATCTAAGTGTCTTAATTAGGGATTAAGTGTAGATTTCTTGAATTGATGATCACATTAACATTACTATTAGTCTAAGAGTTCAGAGAATATTTGTAATCTACCTTAGGATAGTTTATTGAAATTTCCAAGCTTTAAGGAGCATTTAAACACATTTTGGTCAAAATGACCAAAATGCCCCTCTTAAGGGTAAAATTAGGATTTTAGGGTTTAGTTACCCAAGTTAGATCTAATCTGTTTTAATGAGTTTCATATTGATTAGTGAAGTGAGAAACACACTTATATTAGGTTTTGATGACCTAATTAATCTTAATTAGGACTAATCACTTATTTAAGCCAATTAGGGTGATTAGTGAATATATACATTCTTAGGGCAATCCAACCTTATACTTAGGTTAATATAGACCTTATATGATATTAGGAACAACCCCCATCCAAATCAGAGGCTTAATTAGGGTTAATTTTATATGATTTAATTAATGACAGCAAAGAATTTGGCAAATAAAATTTTAATCCAACCATTGGATCTGAGATTTTATTTTATATTTAGATTCCTTGAATTTTTGTGATTCAAATGGTATATTGGATCATACTATTTGGATTAGTATAGCCAAAGTTATTAAATTAATTTAATCTGAATGTTTATTTAAATTAAAACTATAGGGTTTAATTAATTTAATTCGCAATCATTAAAAATGTTATCCAATAAATATTAATTAGGCGCGGCCCAGAATCAGAACCGTGCGGGTCACGGGTCGGCCCGGCCCAGAACCCGCGACTTTGTCTCATTCCTCTCGACGGGTCCCGAGTCAGCCGAGCTTCAGCGCCAAAATTCTCGGCGCTCCGGCGACGATGGCGGCTCGGCTTGATCCCTACTTGCTCCCTGAGTCAAGACGCGTCGATTGGACCAAGAACCCCCATCTGGATCCCTCTGGATCGACGGGGTGCTACTCGACCGAGACGCCTTCGATACGGCATCTCAGGCCGACTGTGAGGGGGCAATTCTCCTCACAGAGGGCCCTCGACCGGGGTTCGATCCCTACACGTTCAGGGAGTCGAGACGTGTCGAACCCCCAACCTATCTTAACCTGAGGCACAACCAATCGTAGCCATTGGCTCGGCTGCTAGCTCAGTCGATCGATACGATCGACTTGAGCTAGCTTAGCCCTAGACGACAATCACACTAGGTTTCCTAGGTGGCTAAGGTGACCTAGACGACATCCAGAGCTCATTCAGAGGGCAGAAACCAAATGGAGCTCGAAGAAATTTCCATGGGGGTAGGCTGTACCTGAAGTCAAGTTGTAGGCTCGGCCGAGGAGAATTGAAGTACTCCTAAGCTTCCTGAAGGTTAGACGAACGTGCACAGGAGGTCTGAACACCAGACGGGCCCTCTATCAGCGGTTCTAAGCTCTGGAAATGCCGAGAAAATGTCGAGGTGACGGAAACTCCAGCAGGCCTTCAGCTAGGGAATTGGGGATTCACAGTGAGCAAAGGGACTCACTGTGAAGTCCTGGAGGTATTTATAGGCACCATGGAGTCCTAGGAACGAAGACTGGGGCTTGGGAAAGGAGCTTGGCTCGGCCCGAGGGTCCTCACCATTTTCCTGAAATTGGGAGGGTCCAGGCCTGGCAAGGGGAGTGGCAGACAAGGTTACGTGGCGAATTTCCGCAAATCTTCTCGGTTGGGACGGGATCTCTTCGGGGACGAAGATCCACAATGGTAGGGTTCGCCTCCGCCATCTGATCCACGAAGCCGTTGGTGATAGACGGTCTGATGCGGCTTCAAATTAACGAAACCACAGAGAATATCTCGTGCGTCCGATCTGAGATGCAGATCGGGCGGATGGGATTAGATCACGGCCCGCGGTATGCGTGCCGTTGGATTAAACGCGCTGAGATGCGAGCCAAATCATCCATTCGATGGGTAAGGTGCCTCGCTGTCGGGACCACGCAGCGGATCTGCCGCGGTCCCGACAGCAAATCCCACTTAATTAAAAATAATTAATTAAATTAAATTAAATTAAATAAATCCATTTAAATAATATATAATTATTCTTAAATAATTCAAATCCAATTTAGGACCAAATGAGCTCCAAAAATTCTCAAAATTTCACCGTTAGCTAATTAGGGTATGAGGAATTCAAAAATGAAATCAGATTTTAATTTAGAGATCAAAATAGTTTATGTATTTTTCAGAGCTTAAAAATAGCCAAAAATACCAAATTTTCCATTTTAGCTCCAAATGATTCCAAACTTCTAGGGTTAGGTTTAAATGACCCATTGAATCCAATGGAATCAAAATCAAGCCTTGGTTTAGCTTAATTAATCCAGGTCTAGCTAGGGTAACAACTTAGGGTTATTACAGACTCCCCCACTTAAGAATGATGTCGTCCCTAATATCACCTAAGTGAAGAATTATTCTACTGAGACAATACGAGTTTAAATACAATTGATAGTGGAGAAAAGAATAGTACCTAGGTTTGCAAAGAGCTGGGGATATTTATTGCGTATATCCACCTCTTTCTCCCAAGTAGATTCTTCTAACGAGCTATTCTTCCACTGAATTTTAACCATAGGAATTGAACGGTTCCTCAGCTGCTTCTGATCATGAGCTAAGATTCTGATAGGTTCTTCGGCATACGAAAGATCAGGTTGAATCTCTACTGCCAGAAGTTGAACGAGATGAGAAGGGTCTCGAAGACATCTTCTCAATGATGATACATGAAATATGTTGTGAACAGCTGCAAAGCCATCAGGAAGACTTAATCGGTAGGCAGATGATCCTACTTTGGCCAAAACTTTGAAAGGTCCAACATAGCGGGGACTAAGTTTCCCAGCTACGCCAAATCTGAAGACACCTTTCATTGGACTGACCTTTAGATAAGCAGAATCTCCCACATTAAATTCTAGGAGACGGTGATGAGAATCATGATACTTGTTTTGACGATCTTGAGCTGAACGAATTATCTACTGAATTAATTTGATCTTATTACTGATTTCTTCAACTAATTCCGAACCAAAGAGCTGAACGCTTCCGGTTTCTGACCAAGCTAGCAGAGTACTGCATTTTCTACCATACAGTGCTTCATAAGGGGCCATCTTAATACTGGCTTGAAAACTATTATTGTAGGCAAACTCCACTAACGGGATGTGATCTTTCTAGGAACCAACAAAATTAAGAATACATAGCCTAAGAAAATCTTCCAATACTTGGTTCACTCTTTTAGTTTGACCATCCATTTGAGGATGAAAGGTTGTACTCATGTCTAGAGTCGTACCCAGATCTTGATGCACAGCTTGCCAAAACTTAAAAGTAAACCTGCTATCTCTATCCGATACAATTGACTTTGGAATCCCATGCAATCTGATAATTTCTATGATGTAGAGTTTTGCCAACTTCTCTATCGAATCCGTTTGACGGATGGGAAGAAAATGTGCTGATTTTGGTTAAGCGGTCTACTATCACCCAGATCGTATCGGCACCTGATTTTGCACGAGGCAATCCCATGACAAAGTCCATAGATATATCAAACAATTTCCATTCAAGGATATCTAATGGATGCAGAAGACCACCAGGTCTTTGGTGTTCAGCCTTTACTAAATTACAGGCATGACATTTGGCCACAAAGTCAGCTACATCTTTCTTCATACCTAGCCACCAAAACGATTGCTTCAAATCTTTGTACATCTTAGTACTGCCTGGGTGAATGTGATACCTAGAATTATGGCCTTCGACTAGAACCTCTTAATGCATGGACTTAGGAATCCACAATCGATTACCTTGATAAACTACACCATTCCGCAACTACAAATCGTGGCAAAGACCACCTTCAATATCTGCTTTAAATTTCAGATACTCATCATGTTTGGTTTGCGAGATAGAGACATCTCGGTGGAAAGTGGGTTCCACATTAACATTTGCTAATAGCGAACTCAATATATCGCCACTTATTGGAGAAATCTCGAGCTTACGAAATTCAGGTTCTAAGAAACTGGAGGCAATCATAGAGGTTAAAGTAGCACGACGACTAAGAGCATCGGCCACTACATTAGCTTTTCCTGGATGATATTGGATACTGAGATCATAATCACTGATGAGTTCCAACCATCTCCTCTGGTGACAATTCAACTCTCTCTGGGTGAAGATATACTTTAAACTTTGATGATCCGTGAAAATTGAACATTGCACTCTGTACAGATAGTGACGCCATATTTTCAAGGCAAATATTACGGCTGCAAGTTCAAGATCATGAACTGGATAATTTCGCTCGTGGGGTTTTAACTGACGAGAGGTGTAGGCAATTACCTTACCCTCTTGCATTAGAACACAGCCTAGACCTATTCCAGAGGCATCAGTATATACTTGATAGTTCAAACCTTCTTTAGGTAGAACAAGGATTGGAGCGGTAAAAAGTGCATCTTTTAGAGCTTGAAATGCTTCCTCGCATTCAGGACTCCAAATGAACGGAATGACCTTTTGAGTCAATTTAGTCAACGACGAAGCAATCTGGGAAAAGCCTTTAACAAACTTTCTGTAGTATCCAGCTAATCCTAAGAAACTTTTAATATCAGTTACAGACTTAGGTTGAGCCCAGTCCTGAATAGCTCTTACTTTACTCTGATCTACTCGAATACCTTGGGCATCAACTACGTGCCCCAAAAATGCAATGTAGTTAAGCTAGAACTCGCATTTGGAGAACTTGGCATAAAGTTGATGTTCACACAAAGTTTCCAACACTAACCTCATATGTTCTTCATGATCTCTCAGAGTTTTAGAATAAATGAGGATATCGTCAATAAAGATGATTACAAACTTGTCCAGATACGGTTTTAGCACGCGCTGCATCAAATCCATAAAGATTGACGGTGCATTGGTGAGTTCGAATGACATCACCAAAAACTCAAGTGGCCATAACGAGTACGGAACGCAGTCTTCCCTACATCGTCTTCCTTTACTCGTAGTTGATGGTATCCAAACCTTAAATCGATTTTGGAAAATATTACGGCTCCGGATAACTGGTCGAAAAAATCATCAATTCTAGGCAGTGGGTATTTGTTCTTTATGGTGACCTTATTCAACTCACGATAGTCTATACACATATGCATAGATTCATCCTTCTTTTTCACAAATAAAACTGGCACTCCTCAAGGAGACGTACTTAGCCTAATGAAACCTTTATTCAGGAGTTCTTGTAACTGCTCGTTGAGTTCCTGAAGCTCCTTAGGTGCCATTCTATAAGGTGCTTTGGATATCGGTTGGGTACCAGGGATTAATTCAATAGAGAATTCTACTTCCCAGAAAGGAGGTACACCCGACAAATCTTCTGGAAATACATCGGCGAATCCTTTGACTACCTTACAATCAGCAAGAGAGAATTTTTCTTTTGATTCGCCCATCATGGTGACTAGGTAGGCACTACAACCCTTGACAATCAGTTGTTCGGCTATAATGGCATTTATTAAAGATGACTGCGTGCTGGTTTTTCCTACAAACATTTCAGGCTTACCCTGAGAATGGAGAGTGACTCTCTTTTTATGACAGTTTATCATAGCATTATTGTCACTGAGCCAATTTATCCCAAGGATGATATCAAAGTTAGCTATCAGCAGGATGATTAGTTTAGCCTGAAATTCTTGATCATTTATCGGGACTTTGATATTGAAAAATTTATGGGCACTTAGTTGGATTCCCGATGGAAGTCCAACACTCAACTTTTGTGCTAGGTTACATGCGTGAAGTTTGAGGTTATTGGCAAATCGTTCAGAGATAAATGAGTGACTGGCACCGGTATCGAACAATAAGTTACAAGGTTGGTTATTGAAGTAAAGTGTGCCTAAATTTACACAATTTCGCATTAACAACTTAAAAAGAATTAAAATATAGAAATGCAATTTTAATAAGAGAGGGTTAGGAGTGTGTACCTGAAACCACATTATTATCTTCGGTGGCTTCAATAGTCCTAGCCCAAAACCTACAGGCACTAGGAAAGTAGTCCTAGCCCAAAACCACAGGCACTAGGAAAAGTAGTCGTAGCCCAAAACCTACAGGCACTAGGAAAAGTAGTCCTAACCTAAAACCATCCTAAATTAAAGTTATACTACATGACAGACTAAAAAGACATATCTCCTCAAGTTTAGCAAAACTATTTCCATCAAATTTCCTTCTAAAAATGCCATATGAATGTAATTCAAAGTTAACATAGAAATAATCATCTAATATTCTATGTTTAATGCAATGTATCCAAATGTAAAGAAATCCAAAGTAAAAAGGAAAGCATAGCATACAATTTCAAAGGAATATAAAATAACACCAAACAACTTTGTGATATCACTTTATTTTCTAATTAAGTCATTCTATCTAATCTGAACTTATACAAGTTTAGGAACTCCAATATCTAGCTATCGAGTATAAATCCAAAATATTGATCATACAAGTTAAAAGTATGTTAAAACTAATCAAGTTCTAACACTTATAAATCACATGACGCTTAATTAGGTTAAGAGAATTAATCAAACATCATAATTAATGATTTTACGAATCCCAAACCAATCTTGATTAGTATAAATCAAAATTGGGGAATGAAGATGTTAAAAATCTAAGTATTGGATTTTAACTTCTTAATCCAATAGGTTCTAATCCTAATGGTATAAAGTTAAACCCACATTTCTCGAGCTATAATTCAGACTATCTTATTAAGCAAAATCAGGCCTAATAAGATTGATCTCTAATCTTAAATCTAAAGTTTAAATACAAAATAATCATAAATAAAGGTTAAAATCTAGAAAACTATAAAACTAAGGTTTCATCTATTAAGTACCCAATTACTTAATAGATGAATTCTAACCTAGTTTCTAATCTAAATCCTAAGGAATTAAGATCCTAAAGTTTGTGGAAAAACCCTAAGAGAATAATTTTAACTTTAAATTTGATATTATTTAACTATTAAAATGATGAATATAACTTAAAGGAGACATAAGGTGAATCAAATTCACCTTATGAAACTTAATTTAGGACTTAGATTATTTTAGGTCACTTTTAGGGTTTTTACTATATTATTAATTTAATTAGTTTAAACATTCTAAAATGAGTTCAAATCAGTCATATTACTGATTTTAGAGGTTTAAGACTGAATTTAAGGTTTTAAAATGTTTAAACCTAAATTTGGGCAAAATGACCATTTTGCCCTTTACTTAAGGGTCTAAATTTCATCTTTATGAATTAGGGTTTAATTCTAAAATTTATTGAATTTGTAAAGTTACTTACTATCTAATATGAGTTTAGGCAGTAAGTACACTAATTTTGGTTAAGGATTATGCCTTATAAGGTCAAATTAAAGAATTTGACCTATAAGGGAAAATTGGTAAATTTACCTTAATGATACCTAAATTTTCTATTAGTTTATTAAAGGTTTTGTTCTAAAGTTTCCATAGAATTTAAAATTATCAAATTGTGATATGTATTGGCTAAGTTATAGCCAATACAAACTTTAGGGTTAATAATTAGGGTTTAGTATAATTAGTGAGTGATTAGTAAAATTAATCAAAATATCACTAAGCCAATCACACAGCTAGGTTCTAATTTACTTTAGGAGTTATTTGAAACTTGAATTATTCAATTTGGATCATTAGATTTGCTAATCTTTACTAATTAAGATTTAGAGTAATTATGGTTGATTAGAAAATCTAACTGTTGGATCCTAAACATTTTTGCAGTTTACTTTAAATTAGATTTTTCTAATCTAAATAGATATTTGGATCACCTAATTTGGAGCTACATTGACCAACTTATGGTCAATTGAAGTTCTAGGGTTAATTGACCTAATTAGGGTTAGGTCCTAAATGTTATTAGACTTAAACTAATCCAAACATCAAAATAAACATTTTCATATTAGTCCTTAGGGTTTGCTGATCACTTTAAGACCCATATTGGGTATATTTGGATTAAATGATACAAAGTTATGACTAATTGAACATTTATGACATTTTTAGAATTTTTTTTAAATACCCTAAAATGTTACTATGCAAAATATAAGTCCAAATGGAAATTTGACTATTTCATATTATTCTTTAAATTTTACTGATCAAAATGGTATATTTAATTGTATTATTTGGACTTATATTTTGTAAGATATGGATTCCTAAAGTTTTGGAATTTAATTGATTTAATTGAATTTATTAATATCATTATTATAATTATTATCTTAATTTAATTAAAAAAATCCATTTATTATCATTACTACCGTCGATAGAGGCAGGTTCCGTGAGAATTACGTGGCGCTTGATGGTTTGCTGAGGGTCAAATGGCGGGCCCCATAAGTCCCAATGCACGGCAGAATTTCGAGAGGCGGCGGGTCCCACTTGCGCAGAAGGAGCACACGGGGCGTTCTCCAGAGCCGACAGCGCAACACCTCGGGCCCACTACTGCGACTCAAAATCAATGCGGCCCGAACATGAACGATCGGGTCGGGTTTAGCCCGACCCGACACGGAAAGGGTCACTGAATGCTTCAGCGAGACACGGGATACCCTCGGCTAGGGCAACGAAAACGGTGGTCGTTCCGGCTTCCTCCGGGGCCGGTCTGTATACCGATGAAAGGTCTCAGAGAGACCTTTCGATTGGTACCTGAATCAAGACTAGAGGAGGCATATAGCTCAGATTAAATCGAACATTAGTAGCTATGCTTCGGGATGAAGAAATTTAAGGGAAAGTACTGTGCAGGGATCGAAAAATTTGTTTAATCGAACCGTTACTTCGACAGTTAGATGTAATAACATATTAATCCATGCATTTGAATAAGCTTATGAATTGGATTTGAAACGATACACAGAGGTAAAGTAAAGATAGAGGAGTACCTTTGATTAACGGTTGACGACAATTAAGGCTAGATCCAGAGAGCTTCGAATATGCTAAGGGTCCAGAGTGTAAAAACTGAGCTGACTAAAGGGTTGGGGGTCTTAAACTCTTCTAAGGCGGTGGCTATCAGCGGCATCCTGCCATTTGCGAGTGAAGGCAGCTCGACGCGTGCGGAGAGGTGCCACGCGCAGGCTTTGTGGGGAAGAGACGCACGGACGATCGAACGGTCAGAAATTATCGTCAATTCTGATGACGCACTTTGAAAAGAAGGAACAACGTTAACCTCAAGCAAAGGCGCCATTATTTTTATTTAAAAATATTATTATTTTATTAATTTAAAATCCATTTTATTAATTAATTTTAATCATATAATTGTATTCCAAAAATTTTTAATAAATCACCCCTAGCTAATTGAGGGGTGATGAACACAACGGCGTACTTGGATTTTTATTTCAACGAGTACTTAATTATTTGATTTTTTAGGGTATTTAAATAATATTAAAACATTTGACGAAAATCCAATGACTTCTAAATTCCTCCAAAACTTCAGTCCTAACTAATTTGGGGGTGGTGAGCGCAATGACGAAGTCGGATTTTTAATCTGGGGTCAAAATAAAAAGTCAAATTCTAGGGTTTTGGAATTTTTCAAAAATCAAGATTTACTCTATTTGATCCCTGATTTGATTCAGATCTTAGAGGTAGGTTCTAAATGACTCAGTTACGATACTAGAACCATGATGAAGACTTAGATTAGTCTTAATTAACTTAGGTAACAATATGGGTTTTTACAGTCTCCTTATGAAGAGTAGAATGAATGTGCTAAGTGATTTATTTTTTTGATCTCTGTATTTCAATTAATACCCTAATCTTATTAAATAATGATTAGTGAAAATTAGGGTTTGTAGGTATTGGATCTTAGCAAACTTAGTCTCTGATTAATTGTATGATTAAATAGAAATTATGTGCCAATTTGTATAAAATTTTGATGGCTAGATTTGTAATTAGGTGCTAATTATTTTGGATTGATTTAGGGTTTGATTAGCACTAACTACTTTTTGTTTTTCTGAAATTTTTTATTAATATGATTTATAGAAATAAATTAGATGTATTGAAATCATGTATGCAAATTTATGCTATATAAATTGAACAAATCTAAAATTGGGAACTTAAACCTCTTAATTAATCTTAAGAAGTCTTAAGACTTTAACCAAGCTATTAAGACTTGATCTAAGTCTAAAATTACTGCTAATAATACATTCCAAATTCACTGATTTGACATTTGATTTATAAAGAAAATTTGATCTTAATTAGGCATGAGTAAGGGGTTAAGCCCTAACCTATTTGATTAAGATCCAAACTCTTAAATTCTTAATTAAATTGACTTGATTATAAGATAATGAAATTGATATTATTCCAATAATGCATCTGATTTGGTATTGATCTTAAACATTTGAATTAGACATGTTAAGGCATTGATAAATTTATGTGATCGATTAATCTGAATCTGAACTATAGATCCTTGATTTTCTCCTAAATAAGACTACTAGCATAGAGAGATAATATAACTAAACTGATTTAATAATTGATCTGACTCTAATAATGTAACAACACTAGGCTGTTACCTTGCAAAAATATAGGTAACCTAATCAATTTTCAAATACCATTGCTTATAGAACCTCAAACTGAGCCCATCTAGAAAATTTGAAGTGGAATTCTCTAAGTCCAAAAGGATAATTTGATCACTCTAGATACCTTAGATTTAACCTAAAATATTTTGATCTCAGAATTAAATTCTGATTGTATTTTTGAATTCCTCACCCCCAAATTAGCTAAGGGTGAAAATTTGGTGCAATTGGAGATCATTTAGGCCATAATTCAATTTAAATTAAAATGGTCTAATTGCATAAAAGGGCTCCTAACATTTCAAATTTGCAATTATACCCTTATACCCGATTAAACGGTCGGGATCTACTGTGCGGACCGCGGGTGATTCGCTGCGGAGCCCGGGTCATGCAACAACGGAGCCGCGCTAATCAAGCTATCCGCCATCCTAAATCGATGGCTAGGATTAGATCCCGCAGAACCACAGATCAACCATTGGATCTACCTGATAGATCTACGGCCCGGATCACTCCTGCGATCGGCCGTTAGGATCCGAGCAATCCGAGCCGTTCTGCCATCTGATCGATAGATCAGATGGCATCCGAAGGTCCCGCGACTGTGGACCTTCATCTTCCTCTCACCCGCGTCCAACAGAAGGAATCTAGCGGATTCCAGATAGCCAGGTCTTGTCCCCCACTACCCAGTCCACCTCAACAAGTCGTTGGGGATCTTCCCTCAACAGCATATCGGTCCTGGTCGGCCCCGTGGCCCGGCCGAGCTCAATTTGGAAAGCTGAGAGATCGGCCATGTCCCGACCTCTCGGGTCCTCTCCAACCCGAGCCAGCCCTCCAGAAGCTTCCCAATACTTGGCCAAGGCTATAAATAGCCTCAGCTTCACTCCGATTGATCTTTGCTGATCAATTGAGCTCTCTGCACCCTCAGCCATTGCCGAACTCTCAAGCTTACATAGGCGATCCCAGGAGCTTCAAACCGCTGATAGTAGGCTCTCCTGGTGTTCAGGAACCTTTGCATTGTTTGGAACTTCAGCCAGAGCCAGCCGAGCCCTTTGTCGATTGTCCCAAGCTTCCTTGTCAATCCAGGTACTCCAGTTGCAGGTTCTGAGCCAATGAGGCTTGAACCTTAGTCCATTTGGCGCGCTTTTGTACGTATTGTCGTTATGGACTTAATGGTATCGTAATTATGATCTAGGATAGCCCTGATCGATCGAATCGATCGATCGGGTTAAGTTCCTTCAGGATCGCCTCGGTCGAGTAAGGACTCGGCGATCTAGACCATCCTAGACCCTCAGACCAGAGGGCTTCGATCCGCCTCACCTCCCTGATGGTGTAGGGATCGAGCCTGGGGTCTGGCATGGCCTCTGTGGGGAGAATTATCTCCCCACAGTAGCTTCAATGGAGGAGCCCTTGGGTGAGTAAGGTCCGGCCGGTCCAGACCATCTCACAGGGGGCTTCGGGTCCCATTCGATGCGTCTGACCACGGTGATCAAGTTTTGGCCATGCCGTGGTCTGGTTGCACCGGATTTTGGCGATTAGGGTTTCCCTAATCGGTTCTCTTCGATGGGACGAAGGCGCGGGGACGAAGGCTCTGTGCGGGCCGGGCCGAACCACGACCCGCGCTGTGCGACAGTGCCAGGAATCCCGGGCCCCGGTCGACCCACACGGTTTGGAAATTGGGCCGAGCCGTTTTAATTAAATCAGAATTTTTGGAATTATTTTCCTTCCAATATTCCAATCATAGGAAATTGATTAAATAAAAATGCAGAATGTATTAATTAAATAACTTTTAATTCACTGGTCTAAACCCTATGATATTATATGTGAAAATGATCAGCAAAATATCAAGGACCAGAATATAAAATAAAATTTGATATCTGATGGTTAGATCTTTTATTATTGTTAATTATAATGAACCTTAATTAAGGTATTTTAGTAGTTTTACTTAACCAAATTGCATGATTAGGGTGTCATTAGTTTACTTATGATGAGTAGAATGCATGTGCTAGGTGTATTATTTTTTTGAGTTATGTAATTTTAGTTATGCCCTAATTTTGTTAAAACATGATTAGTGAAAATTAGGGCTTATACTCATTGGATTTTAGCAAACTTAAGCTCTAATTAATTAACCTATTAAGTAGAACTTGTGTGCCAAATTGCAACTAGTTTTAATGGCTAGTTTGTAATTATCTGCTAATCTATTTGTATGGATTTAGGGTATGATTAGCACTAATTACCTTCTATTTTTCTAAAATTTTCCTTTTACTATGACTTATAACAGTAAGCTTGATGTATTAAAATCTTGTAAATTCAATTATTGAGTATAAATAAAACAATCTAAACTTGAAAACCTTAATCACCTTAATTAATTTAAGAAATCTTAAGACTTGGATCAAGCATTTAAGACTTGAGCTAGGTCTGAGATTGCTACTAATAATACATGCTTAATCCATTGATTTAACATTGATCCTTTAGTACACCCTTGATTTCACTTAAGGCATGAAAATGGATCAAACCCTAATCTATTTAAGTAAGATCCAAACCTTTAAACCTTAATTTAATTGATTTTTGATTATAAGATAATGAACTTGACATTTTCCCATAATGCATCTGACTTGATATTGACTCTAAACATTCAAATTTGACATACTAAGATTGATAACAACTATATGTGATTTCTTAATCTGAATCAAAACCTTAAGATCCTTGATTTTCTCCTAAGAAAGAGAATTAGCATAAAAGATTAATAAAATCATCTTAATTGAATAATTGATTGCAAACCTTAATATCATCTTCTGATTTAGACCCCATAATCCTAGATCAAGTTGTGCTCAGATGACTTAATCATCTGACCTAATCATTCTAAATCCAATTACTAGAAATGAACTTAAAGTGTAAATCTCAAAACTTAGAATGGTAGATCTTAAGCATCTCTTCATAAGATCATTCTGAAATATTTAAAAGACCTAAATTCATATACTTTGAGGTAGGAGATCTTGTATGACTCTTTGAGGTAGAAGCTTAGAAGATCCCATAACCTTAGAGATTGATCTTATCCCCTCGTGGTAGAAATCACTTAGGACATTAGAAAGATACTTATTCTTGTGGCAGAATCCATATTAAATGATCTTTGATCACCATTTTATGAAACCTTGTATAAGACTTACCCACTAGCTTAGACCTTAATAAGCTTGATAATTCCTTGTTTTATTAAGTAGACTTGATTGAACCTGATCATTAGGTAATGTAGTATAGTATACCCATACTACTAGTTTCCAGTAGTATTCAGGATTGGTTGATTCACTCTAATAGGGACTTATGAGCGAGTGCTAACCTGAGGGATTAGACGAATACAGTCCTGTTAGAATAAATCATTCAAACCTAAGAGTGTATTAAATGGGTATTCATTCCTTAGTTTGATTGAAAAACAAATTGCCAATAGGTAATGCCTCATAGAGAAGATCACTTCAATAGGTCTAGCTCAACTAAACTAAGTAACTGAAGTTACCTCCTTTGAAACACTAGGTGTAATTGTGAGTGGGGCATCTTAATAACTTAGCTTGAGATACAAATTGCCAACGGGTGATGCCTCTTATCGAAGATCGCTTCGTTAAGGTGGCTTAATCAAACTAAGTGGTGAGAATTACCTTCCTTGCAAAGACACTAAGTATGTGTATACCATCATTCTATCTAATAATCTGTAAAGTAAATCTACAACTCTAACTAATTATCGTTATAGAATCTAGGAGTTAGAATCTTTTTTAGCAAGATTCTACACAGTAGAGGCTTAGAATTCATTATCTGCATTCCAAGTTTTCATGACTTTCTAGGTTTTTACTCATATAACATAGGAGCATGGGCATAAGCATGAGCATGAACTTGAAGTACCATTTCAGTGATAACGTATGAGTATCAGTGATGAAGTATGGGTTACGGAATGTTACATACACATACTGGGGAATTTCGGGGTGCATCTGTGTCACCATACTGTATTCCCAACCGGGTGTATGTTTACATTGGACCGTACTACTCATAGTCTTTTAGTGATAGTTCAATGACATATCTGTGACATAGGTGGTGTGGTATATTTGGGTGCATCTTTCCAGTGACATACAGTACAACATTTGACATTTCTTTCATCTTGATTTATGAATAGTCGATGTTTCCTTTACTTTCAGTTCTCTTTTGCGTAATAGTTTTACTTATGTAGCCTTTATTATCTTACTTACTCAGTTATTTTAGTTCTTCCTTACTTAATTTCTTTTTCCCAGTTTTTCCTACAGCTTTTCTTTACTATACTTTCTACCTGTATTTAACTTTATTCTGCATAGTTAGTTGTGATGTGTTAGACTTCTTATCTAATATGGGGTACTTTTGGGATCCAGCAATTTGCTAGATCTCGAACCGCTTGTGGAGACAGCTCAGGAGGACATACAGGAGGTCCAGGAGGAGTACGTGGAGTCTTAGTGGATCGGATGTCTACCTTTATTTTCAGCTTTATTTCAGTACTACAGTAGACTTTATATATTTCTGCATTTAAAACAGTCTGTAATAAATTATGGATGTATCTTTTACTTTCTTTTTTTTTGAGATAAAGGTTTACTACTACTTGTCATGAATGTATTCTGGTTGTATTGCTTTTAGCTTCCACACTCTATTATACTACTATACTTAGTATTGTGATGTGACCAGCATACTGGAAATGCTGATACATTGATGACGTATATTGGATCCTCACTCGTTCTTTAAATCCAATATATGTGTTAGTCTAATACTTAAGGTAAGTACTCTACCCTTATCTTAAGCATTGGCTCTCGATCCTACTCTTAGGATCGAGTCAGCAGCCTTCAGCATGGCTCAATCTTAGACCTGCCAATTCGAGAAGATGGGTTTTTGCTTGTATACCCGTCCTCCCGAGTAGCGCACCGCTCCGCCGCAGGAGGTACATGTATCTCTTGTCTTTTGTGCGCTGCGACGGGGCGGGTCCGCCGCAGGAGGTACACATATCTCTTGTCTTTTGCTCGCTGCGACGGGGCGAGGTGCTACAAATAACATCCTTGATTTAAGGCCCATAATCTTAAAATAAGATATGATCAGATGAATTAATTATCTGATCTGATCACTCTAAACCTAATTATTAATATAGAACCTAAAATGTTAGCTTTATATTTAATGGTGTGAGATCTTAGTATCTCAACATAAGACTGTCTCTGTAATATTTTAAAGACCTAAATTTAAATATACATTGAGGTAGGAGAATTTTGTATAACTCATTGAGGTAGAAGTTTAGATGATCCCTTAACCTTAGAAGTTGATCTTAACCCCTCGTGGTAGGAATCACTTAAGATATTAGAATGATACTTTTTCCTTATGGCAGAATATATATATTAGTGATCCTTGATCACCTTTTTGGAGCCTTGTATAGGACTTACCTATTTAGCATCAGAATTGATAGTCTTGATAAATTATTGCTAATTAAATAGAGTTGTATGAAACCAGGCCATTAGTTGGTGTAGTATGGTATACCCATAGTAATGGTTTTCTTAAGTGGTATTCAGGATTGGTTGATTCACTCTAAGGTGGACTTATGAGCAGGTGCTATCCCAAGGGATTAGATGAATACAGTCCTATTAGAGTAAATCTTATAAGACTAAGAGTGTATTAAACAATGACTCATTCCTTAGTTTGATTGAAATATAAATCGACAACGGGCGATGCCTCTTAGCGAAGACCGCTTCAATAGGTGTGGCTCAAACAAACTAAGTAATTAGAATCACCTTCTTTAAGATGCTAAGTGTGATTGCGAGTTGGGCATCTTAATAACTTAGCGTGAGATATAAATCGCCAACGGGCGATGCCTCCTATCGAAGATCGCTTCATTAGGGTGGCTTAATCAAACTAAGTGATAAGAATCACCTTTCTTGCAAATGTGCTAAGTATGTGTACACAATCATCCTTTCTAGTGATCTTTAAGTAAATCTTCAACTATAACTAATTATCATTCTAGAAGTTAGGAGTCAGAATCATTTTAGCAGGATTCTGCACAATGGAGACCTTGAATTTTATCATCGGTGTTCAAAGTTTTTATGGATTTGAAATTTTCCTCATATAGCATAGAAGCATGGGCATAAACATGAGCATGAGCATAATGAATGATTCAGTGGTGACGTATGAGTATCAGTGACGAATTATGGTTTACGGAATGTTACATATATTGACTGAGGAATTTCAGGATGCATCGGCATCACCGTACTGTCTTCCCAATTGGGTGTATGTATACATTGGATCGTACGACTCATAGCCTTTCAGTGATAGTTCTGTTACATACCGTGGTATACCGTGTTGTGGCATATTTAGGTGCATCATTTCAGTAATATATAGTACAGTATTGGACATTTCACATTGATTTCTGAGCATTTGATATCTTTGTTTACTTTCAGTATTCAATTTTGATGCAGGTTTACTTTGCTTAGTCCTTACAGTTTTAGTTACATAGTGCCTTTACTATTATTTTCTACAGTTGTGTTTACTTTAATGTCTATTGCATTTACTTTAGAACTGCTTAGTTAGTTGCATTGTGTTAGATTTCTTGTCTAACACGGGGTACTTTTGGGATCCGATAATTTGCTAGATCCTGACAGCTTGTGGAGACAGGGCAGGAGGACTTATAGGAGATCTAGGAGGAGTACATGGAGCCTTAGTGGATTAGTCTTCTACCTTTTACTTATTGCTTTATTTTCAGTATTTCAGATAGACTTTACTTTTCATCTTTTAAATCAGTTTATAATAATTCTGGATGTATTTTACTTTTTTTTCCTAAGACGAATGCTTACTACTGCTCTGTGATGAATATTTTCTGGATATTTTGCTTTAGCTTCTGCACTCTGTTATACTACTATACTTAGTATTGTGATGAGATCAACATACTAGAAATGCTGATATATTGATAACATATATTGGATTCATATTTACCTCTTTGGATCCAATATACGTATTAGTCTAATATTTAAGATAAGTAATATATTAAAATCTTAAGTATTCACTGTTGATCATACTCCTAGGTTCGAGTCAGTAGCCTTCAGGGTGGCTCAATCTTTTAGCCTATTCGAGAAGAGAAGTTATGCTCATTTTCCCGAGTGGCGGACCGCTTTGCTGCCGATTTAATATTTAAGTTGTACCTTTTTGCGTGCGGCGATGGGGCGGGGTGCTACAGTTGGTATCTGAGAGTATCATAAAGTGTCAGATAAGGTGTTTGTTCCTATCTACTTTATGATCATACTCCATGGCCCGATCTCTCGGGCCTCTCCAGCCTGGGCCAGTTCATCTGAAACCTTACTCACTTCCCTCCGAGGCTATAAATAACCTCAGATATCCCCGGGGTAAAGCTTGCTGATTAATTGGTGTCTCCTTCTCAAGTCACCATTACTGATCGGCTGAGCTCTCCCAGGCTTTCCTGATGTGCGTACCACTGATAGAAGAGTCTCCTGGCATTCAGGAACTCTTAGAGAAATATCGGGAAGCTTTGGTAGCTCGGTATTGACCCCCACGACGTCTACAAGTTCCTCGTCAAAGCTAAGTACCCCCATTTGCTCGGCCTAAGCCAATTGGGCTCAGAACCTCTTCCTTTTGATTCGTAATCAGGTGTATTGTCAAAACAAACCCAAGGCTATCGAACTTTATCCCTAAGCTAGTCCTGATCAATCGAATCAATCGATTGGGCTAAGTCCTTACGAAATGCCACGGGTTGAGTAAGGCCCCGGTGATCCAGCCCACATCAGGCCCTCAGACCAAGGGCCTTCGATCTGTCTCACCTCCCTGATGGTGTAGGGATCGAGCCTAGGTCTGACGTGGCCTCTACGGGGAGAATTGTCTCCCCACAGTAGCTCTGAGGCGAAGCCTCTCGGGTGAGTAAGGTCCAGGCTACCCCAACCACCTCACAAGGGGCTGAGGGGTTCGATCGAAGCGTCTTGGCCCACTGATGGTGTGAGGATCAATTAGGAGCCATGGAGTGACCGAAGCGCTCAGGATTTTGCCATGGAAGCCAACCCTAATTCCCTGGGTATCGGGGAAGGGGGGTTGGGGACGACGGCACTGTGCGGGCTGGATCAGCCCATGACCCGTGCTGTCCAACAGTGCCTGGTTCCTCGGGCCCTGGTTGACCCGTGCGGTTTGGCTAATGGGCCGAGCCCAATTAATTAAATCCTATTAATTGGATTTCTTTTTCTTAAGGAAAATAATCCAATAAATCCAATCATAGGAAATAATTTAAATAAAAATACATAATATATTAATTGAATAACTTTTAATCCACTAGTCCAAACTCTATAATTTTATATATGAAATTGATTAAAAAATCCTCAATGATCTGAATATAAAATAATATTGAACATCTAATAGTTAGATTTTCCATTTTTATCTAATTATTATAGATCTTGATTAGGGTTAATTAGCAATTATACTTAACTAAATTGCATGTTTAGGGTGCCATTAGTCTCTTTATGAAGAGTAGAATGAATGTGCTAAGTGATTTATTTTTTTGATATCTGTATTTTAATTTTTGCCCTAATCTTGTTAAACCATGATTAGTGAAAATTAAGGTTTGTAGATATTGGATCTTAGTAAACTTAGTCTCTAATTAATTGTATGATTAAATAGAACTTATGTGCCAATTTGTATAAAATTCTGATTGCTGGATTTGTAATTAGGTGCTAATTATTTTTGATTGATTTAGGGTTTGATTAGCAGTAATTACTTTCTGTTTTTCTGAAATTTTCTATTAATATGATTTATAATAGTAAGTTAGATGTATTGAAATTATGTATGCAAATTTATGTTGTATAAATTGAACAAATCTAAAATTGGGAACTTAAACCTCTTAATTAAGCTTAAAAAGTCTTAAGACTTTGATCAAGCTATTAAGACTTGATCTAGGTCTAAGATTGCCGCCAATAATACATTCCAAATTCACTGATTTGACATTTGATTTATAAAGAAACATTTGATCTTAATTAGGCATGAGTAAGGGGTTAAATCCTAACCTATTTGATTAAGATCCAAACTCTTAAATCCTTAATTAAATTAACTTGATTATAAGATAATGAAATTGACATTATTCCAATAATGTATCTGATTTGGTATTGATCTTAAAAATTTGAATTAGACATGTTAATATTGATAAATCTATGTGATCGATTAATCGGAATCTAAACCTTATATCCTTTATTTTCTCCTAAATAAGACTACTAGCATAAAGAGATAATATAGCTAAACTGATTTAATAATTGACCTGACTCTAATAACATCCTTGATTTAAGGCCCATAATCTTAGAATAAGATATGATCAGATGACTTAATCATCTGATTTGGTCACTCTAAACCTAACTATTAATATAGAACCTGAAATGTTAGCTTTAAAATTAAGGGTGTGAGATCTTAGTATCTTAGCATAAGATTATCTCTGAAATATTTTAAAGACTTAAATTAAAATATACATTGAGGTAGGAGAATTTTGGATGCATCAGTGTCATCAATAAATAGTATTCCCAATAGGGTGTATGCAGATATTAGACCGTACTGCTCATAACAGTTCAGTGATATTTTGGTAGCATATCAGTAGCATACCGTATTGTGACATATTCAGATGCACAGTTTCAGTGATATGCAGCATAGTTGTACATATGATTTCTCAGTTTTAGATTCAGCACTGTTTTGATTTATTTTCAGTATTCAGTTATAGTTCAGTTTTACTTTACACTGCTTCAGTTTTGTACAATTTAGACAAATTTGTACTTTCAGTTACCTTTACAGTTTTTCTACAGATTTACTCGTATTATGTAAATATTAAATGAATAATTAGAACTGTTAGATTAGTTTCGATGTGTTAGACTTATTGTCTAACACGAGGTATTTTTGGGATTCGGCAATTTGCTAGATCCTGAGCAGTATACTGAGCCAGGTCAAGAGGACATCCAGGAGATCCAGGAGGAGCCCGTGGAGCATTAGTGGACTCTTCTTCAGCTGCTTAGTTACTTTCAGTTCAGTATTTAGTTTTATGTCTATTATTCAGTAAATATCTGTAATAATTCTGGATGTACTTTCATTTCTTTCCTGAGATGAATGTTTTCTTACTGTTTCTGTGATGAATGCATCTGGATGTATGCCTTAAGATTCTGCACTCTGTACTACACTACTTATACTTAGTATTGTGATGTGATCAGTATACTAGAAATGCTAATTTCTTATACATACATTGAATTCTTATTGTATTCTAAATCCAATGTATGTATTTGTCTAATACTTAGGATAAGGATACTACTCTTATCTTAAGTATTAGCTCTCAACCCTACTTGAGGTTAAGTCAGCATCCCTTCAGGTGGGCTTAGTTTTCATCCATTTCGGGGAGACGGATTATTCCTCCCAGAGTGGCGCACCGTTCCGTCGCCAAATTACTCTTTGCGCGCGGCGATGGGGCGGGGCGCCACACTAATATAAAACATTCCTTAAATGTTCTGTTTCATTTAATATGCCAAAATAATAAGGCTCAAAATCAATGAAGCAAAGCATACAATTCAAGGTGCAATAGAACTACACAAACATATGAGATATCACTTCTTTTCTAATTTAATGTGTTCTAACTAATATGAGATTATACAAACTCAGGATCTCCATGTGACGACCCCAATATTGAGTAATCACTAAACTTAACATTGATACGTCACTACAATATCTAATACTAGATTAGAAGGAAGCTAATCCAAATCATTACATATTGTGTTTGGCCAAGTATTCAGAAGAGGGTCTTAAGTTAAAATGGAAAGAATTTTATGAAAACATTACATGAAATATGCATGAAAATATGAATTTAAAATATATGATTTGAATACTTACAATTTTAGATATGAGAATACAAATGATTAGCATATGAGATATGAGTGTACATTATGTAATGTATGTATAAATCAATTCAATCTTATGATCTCTCCTAAAAAAATCTTAAAAATTTTAGCATGATTTCTACTGTATTTGATAAAAAAACACCTATAATATCAATATACAAGTCTTTCATTCCAATGAAAGATCAATTAAAAAGATAGCAACCTAAAACTAATATAAAGTCAATCTGTTATATATAATTGCTTGTTTCCAATTCTAATATAAAGTCAACCCACTAAATGGGATTGCTTATTTCCAATTCTAATATTTTAAAGTGAGAGAATACATATGTAGCAATTATCTATCCTAGGGTATACACATCCTACATCACATACAACATTTGAAAATAAGAAATTAATAACTAAATTTTAAGCAAATATGCAACTAAGTTTCAGATAAATATGCACTAAATTCCAATTAATCACAAAATAAATATGCAGCTAATGATTTATTTAATATTCATTCACATACATCCATGCATCCCAAACCAAGCATTTAAGTATAATAATTAAACTCCAACACAAGCATAATAAATACAAAAGAAATTACTTTAATTATTACAAGCCAATAGTAAGTAAAGGAAGTAAAGAAATTAAAGTTCATACTTGCAAAAATATTAAGCTACATTAAGTTCTTATAAGCGGAAGCAGCTAGCTTAGGCACTTGGTCCATCTTTACTAGCCTCCAAATGCACCTAATCTATCACATTTTGGCAATTAAATGTGATAGAGCAAAGCCAAGAAAGAGAAAATATGATTAGACTAAATAGTCTAAGTACAATTTAAGACTAGGCTAAGCATTTTATTATTCATTTGAATATCACTACTAATTACAACCTAAGCATAAGCAAGAGTGCAAAGTGTAAGCATAAAAGTATGGGAAAATGA
This sequence comes from Gastrodia elata, assembly GCA_016760335.1. Lineage (NCBI taxonomy): Eukaryota > Viridiplantae > Streptophyta > Magnoliopsida > Asparagales > Orchidaceae > Gastrodia > Gastrodia elata. The sequence continues at coordinate 17,534,169 of CM028673.1, forward strand.
AGTAAGTAAAAGTAAGAAGAAGTAAAGTGAGTAAAAATACTCATATATTAACATTCTAACTTGCAAGTAAAATAAAGATAAATCATCCTAAATAAGCTAGTAAAGTACTAAAGTGCATATGGAAGTAAATGAAATAAAGTATACATATGTTCAATGAACTTATGCTAAGTAAAGAAAAGAGACTGTGAAGTATTTACATATAATTATAACAATATTCACTATAATCTAAGTAAACTGTAAATAAGTAAAGTACAGTACTAAAATATATAAAATGCATAGTATATAAATTGAAGGAAGATCTTAGACTATTAGTCTAAGATTTAAATAGTCTAGAATTATGGAAAATAACATAGCTAAAAGCTATGATGAGTTTTAACAATTAATAAGATTGAAGAAGATCTCATATTTTAAATGATTAAAGTTATTTTGAGAGTATTCATTCCACGGGCAAATACAGAATGAAGCGAGGAGTTAAACACATTTGTTTAACAAGTAAAGGAAAGCGGGGTCAAAATAAATAACACTCACATTCACCCTATGAGAATATGAGGTCTCCTTTTACTCATAAATAGCCCGCCCTTGGCTTAACCATCATGTAAACCCCTATAATTTTTAATGTGAAAGTTTTATTCATGCACAATGTCTTATATGAATGATTCAAATGAGTAAGGCTCAAAGCTAAGCAAGCATTCAAAGAAAATTTAATAATTGTAACTAAATGATATATAAAGTTATCTGATTTTAATGATCTACTTAATGATTGGAGTTAATTGAGCTTGCAATTAACTTTGAGATATTTATCTCAAGTTTATTATAAATAATAATAGTTAGGGTTTTGAAAATAATAGTATCATTTCATTCTTATGAGATGACAATTTAGTTTATAAGTATAACAATACAATTAGAGATTTGTTATATTATAGTCCTAAACCATATGATTTAAATAGGTTAACTAAATCAGGGTTTAGGTGACTAATAGGGAAGGATTGAGATTATAAAATTAACAACTTAAAGGAAATAAAAGTTAAGGTTTAACTCACTAAAGTTCTCTAACTAGATTGTAGTTTGAAGGATCTATCCAAATCAAATACTAATCTGGCTAGGTTATAGTAAAATAAAATATTTCAAGTCAAGGAATGAAGGAATTATGAACTATAGTTCTATATTTTCTAATAGTTCAGTGTTAAGGAAATCAATAGTATTCCTAAACTAACCAAAGTGAAATTAGAAATCAAACTAATTAAGATACTAAATTGACATGGAAGGAAAATAATATGACATGTTAGCTATGAAAAAGTTTTAAGATATTAAAATATACAATTAAAGAAAATATTCATCACAATAACACTAATTAAGAGCCAAAAGCCTAAAATCACTAATTGTTGTCTAATGGAATTAATACACATATAATTGGAATCCTTATAATATAAGAAGAAAAATAATACTAAGTAGGTCAAATTTGGATGACATTGGAAAATTAAGATTTATGGGACTCCTAATTAGGGTTAAAAAGTGATTAAAAAAATTATGCTTCAAATGTTAAATTTGATTTTATATTATTATTCCTCATATTTTTGTGAGTAAAATTGACTATTTGATTATTTAATTTAGATATTAAATGATCAAATTAGGTAACATGAAATAATAAAATTAATTTATAATAATTAATTAATCTTAATAATTGACTAATTAAAATATTTATCAAAATAGAAATTAAATTACGTATTATTAATCTACTTGATCTTGCGATCAAAATGATATATAATTTTGTGTCATTTGGATGTATATTTTGTAAGATATTAATAAATTAAATTTTACTTAAATCAATATTTATCATATATTTTTAATTATTCAAATCTTTTTTTTTTTTAAATTAATTGAGGAGTGTTAAGAATTCAGAATTGATTAGACGACAGCTGTTAGTAAGGATTTTGCGCTGAAAGACAGCGGGCCCACCATCTATTTATTATATGGCATGCAATTTCTGGGTAGGCCGTAAATGGGCCAGCCCGATCGCATTAAATAAGATGCAAGTTTTGCTAACTTCATTAAAGGCCTGGCCCGTTAACTTATTTTCTAAGCTACGGCCCGACAGGCCCAGCACTCTTTCTTCTCCGTTGCACTCGCAGATTTCTGCGACTGCAGGTCGAGACCCCTCTTTTTTTTTTTTTTTTTTACTTTTTTTTTTTTTTTAAAGTTTGCGATCAGGGAAGAAATAGGAGACGATTAATGAATACAAAACCAAAGAAATAAAAAAAAAACGAAGCTAAGAGAGATAATCGTCTTACAGTATAGTTAATATTCCATATAATCAGCTCAAAATTTTTTTTTTTTTTTAACACCAAACGAAGAGATCTCAGATAAAACATACGAGTTCATCCTACAGAGCGATCATAGATAAATAAGATGTATAAACAAGAGTATAAATCAACTCACATTAAATTGCCGATTAACATTTGGAGTGATTTATTTTATTCAAAAGATATTCAAAATAGAGAAGATTCGATTTTTACAGAGCAGATAAATTAATTTAGATCAAAGTAATGTTAGACAAGCTAAAAATAAAACTGAAGGAAGAATTAGAGTATATGAGATCCAGGAATTCTGGGAACTTCTTTAGCATGTCTTATTCTTTCTCCCACGTGGCTTCACCAGCTGGATGATTCTGTCAATGAACTTTGATCATAGGAATGCTGCAGTTTTTTAACTGCTTAAGATCCCACCCCAGAATCACAACAGGTTTAACGACGAAAGTTAGATTTGGTTGCAGTTCCATTACAAGTATTTGAACATGTTGGTTAGGATCTAGCAAACACCTTCTTAGTGATGATACCTGAAACATATTATGCATGAATTTGATGTATTTGATCTATAACCTATATAGGATGCTAAAAGTTAATACTTTTAGATTATCTATGTACTCCCGCATGATTGGCAATTGTTGACAATTATTACATGTGAGAATTAAAGTTGAAGATTTATATAAATTCCAATAGCTGACAAGGATTGAATTATATATTGAGATGGAGACTCACTATGTTAGATCTTGCATTTTATTTTATATTATTTTAGTTTGAAATAATTTGTATAATTTTAATTAATTTTTTGTTCTATGGTGAATGAACTTGTTTATTTATTTATTGTAATGTGGAATGTTTATTTTAAACTATTACTTAAGAAACTCCCAACCCCGATCTTCGGATCATTACTGCTTAATTTTTATTTTAGAGAAAAAAAATAATGTTGTAATGTAGATGTGCAATATAATCATACTAAGATATTTTCCAAAGTTCTAAAGTCAACTGAACACCTCAATTAGAGATTTTTATTTTGAAACACTAATGAAGCAAGTAAACTTTCAACATATGGGCTAATAAGCTTCTAGGTTGAAATAGTGAGATTAATAAGCAGAAACTGGCTAAACTTGATCAAATGAACCATTATCAACCATACAACATCATGTCCATGCAGTGACTTTAGGTAGTTGGCCACATAATCTATCAACACTTCTCCCTATTTTCATTCAAAAATTGGTGAAGGCAAAATAAGTCCTTGGATATTTCATGCTCCACCCTAACTTACTAACAAATTGAATAATAAAAAATTAAATTTTGTGGTATATTTATTCATCCTTAGCTATTAGAATGTTAGGAAAAAATTATGCTTCAATTTAGAGGATCTTGGATACATATTAGCTAAAGAAATGGGATTCACATAAGATCTCTATATAGAGATCACCTTTTGAATGAATATAAAGGAGATTATCTCAGAACATCATGCCAAATAAACCTTTGCAATGATTAAGGTATTTCCAGGAGGAATATAATCGATCAATCCATGATAATAAAAAAATTTCAACTAGTAATCATAGTCCAATCTCATTGAGAAAGCTGAGCAAGAACTCAAAAATACAAAACTAGACCATCATAATGCAAAATAACTTTAATATATAATCTCTTAAAATTTTAAATACAATAGGAATCAAAAAGGATAGATACCAATAAAGTCCAACTAATGGTCCACTACCATTTTAATTTTTCACTCTTATGCTAAATCTAAGTAAAAATCCTCTTGTAATTTGAACCACCATCAATGGTGGAAATTTAACTCCATCTATATAAAGAAATACTACAATATTTGATGGAAAATGAAATGTTTGTACTACCCACCATAAGATAATATTTTCATGATTTAATGCAAAATGAATAATATTATGTGTTAATTCATAAACAAAGTAGTACATTTTGTGTGAGCAAAGCTTTTTTGCATGAGAACAGTACCTAACCTTCTTAGAGAAACATCATTAAGGATCTATAATACATTGGGTCCTAAAGGTAGAGTTGGAAGTATAGTTGATATTCAATGCATTTTAACTAACTTAAAGACACCTTCATAAGCATCATCACAAATAAAAAAAACATACATTTTAGTTAGTTGAGTAAGAGGGAAGGCAATATAAGAAAATCCTTATGCATTTCTAAGCTTGTTAACTACAAAAGAAAACTACTAGTGCTCTATGCAAGATGATGTGAAGAGTTACACCCATGCTTGCACGTTAAATTGCATGTCCAAGCTAGATAGCTAGAATCATGGATTGTGTCTGTCACTGGCACTTCTAAGTTAACCACTGAGGGCATTTTGACTGAGTTTCTTAAGGCGATTTTGATTACCAAAATGGAGAATAATTATAAATTCATGATTGCTCATTTCCAATTCTAATACAAAGTTCAATCCATTTTATAAGATTGCTCATTTCCAATTCTATAATAGAGTTCAATCCATTTCATAGGATTGCTCATTTCCAGTTCTAAAATAATATAAAGTAACAATAACTAATTCTATTTAATATCCTAGGTAGATATGCAACTAAGTTCCAATTTAATATACAAATAAGTATGTAGCTAATGATTAAATTTACATTCAATTGTATTCATCCATCCATTCATCTCATCCCAAGCATTTAAGTAATTAATTAAACTCCAACACAAGCATAGCAGATATGAAGTAAATAACTTTAATTATTACAAGTTATGAGTAAATTTAAAAGAAAGGAAATAACTCATATGCAATATTAATAAGCTATGAATTTATTGTATTATAAGCGAAATCACTTTTATGCTATTGCACTTGGTCCAGCTCCACTAGTCTCCAAATGCACCTGATTTATCACATTTTAGCATTTAAATGTGATAGGATAAAGCTAAGAAAAGAAATTCTGGTTAGACTAAACAGTCTAAGCACATTTTAAGAGTAGGCTAAACATTTTATTATTTATTTTGGATATCACAACTAGTTACAATATAAGCACAAGTAAGGGTATAAAAATGAAAGCATACAAATGTGGAAAAAGAAAGTAAGAAAAGTAAGAAAAATGTAGAGTGAGTAAGAATACTCACATAATTTGACAATCCAGCCTACAAGTAAAACAAGGGTAAAAGCATCCTGGATATGCTAGAAAAATACTAAAGCGTGCATATGGCAGTAAATAAAATGAAACATGTATATGTTCAATAGAATTATGCTAAGTAAGAAAAGTAAATAGTGAAGCATTTAAATGAAATTATAATGACATTCACTATAATATAAAAGAACTGTAAACAAGTAAAGTACAGTACTAACATAGAAAGTGCAAAGCATAGTAGATGAAGGAAGATCTTAAACTCTTGGTCTAAGATACACATAGTTTAGAACTATGGAAAGAAATATAGCTAAAAGCTATGGTGAGTCTTAACAATCTACAAGATTTAAGATCTCACATGTTTATTAATTGAAGTTAATTTAATCTGTACTCATTCTGTGGGCATATTCAGAATGAAATGAGGAGTTAAACATGTCTATTTAACCACTAAGAAAAAGTGGGGTCAAACCTAAAATACTCACATTCATCCTCTAAGAATGTGAGGTCTCCTTATTACTCTATTTTTAGTTTATCCTAGACTGATCCATCATATAGACCCCTAGTAATTTTAATGTGAGAGTTTTATTCATGCACTATGTCTTATATGAATGATTCAAATGAAAAAGGCTCAAAGCTAAGCAAGCATTCAAGGAAAAACAATAATTGCAACTAAGTGATATCTAAAGTTATCTAATTTTAATGATCTACTTAATAATTAGAGCTAATTGAGCTCCCAATTAACCTTGAGATATTGATCTCAAGTTAATTGTAATTAATAGTAATAATTGGATTTTTTGAAAATAATGGTTTCATTTCATTTATTATGATATGACAAAATAATTTATAAGTATAATCCATACAATTAGAAGTTGGTTTTAATCTAGTCCTAAGCCATAAGACTCAATCATGATAATTAAATCAAGGCTTAGATGACTAGTAAGAAAGGATTGAGATTAATATTTATCAACTTAAGGAATTGGAATTTAAGGTTTAATTTACTAAGGTTCTCTAGCTAAGTTGTAGTTTGAAAGTTCTATCCAAATCAAATACTAAACTAGCTATAGGTCAATGTAAAATGAAAGGTTTAAAATAAGTAAATATAGGGATTAAGAACTATATAATCAATGTTTTCTAAAAGCTAAAGGTTAAGAAAAATAATAGAATTCTTAAACTATTCTAAGTAAATTAGGACTCCTATCACCATCTCTTAAAATATTCAAGAGATGGCTTTGAGGATTAGGATAAATAAATTAGGCTCCAATCTAATCACTAAAGGCTAGTCCTAGTTGACTCAATAATCTACAATTACAAATATATTAAGGCTAACTACTCTTAATGGATGTATCTAATAAATCTAGGTATCAACTACAATTCTTATTTAAATTAATCCTAGGGTTTCTACCTTAGGGTTGAAAGGTGAATCAAGCAAATTTGCAATTGATTCACATATCTAGAAGGATGAGAACTAAGCTCATATCCAATTACTTAAGATTATGACTAAGAAGATCATAACCTACACTAAATAAACATTAAGGCTAAACACACTTAATGGGTATAACATTTAATTCTAAAGGGTCACCTACAATTTAAGGTATAATCAATCGTATAGGCTATATCCTAAGATTAAAAGATGAATCCAGCAATTTGCTAAAGATTCATACAATTAATTTACGAGAACTAAGCTCAAAATTAATCATGTCATGGAAAATTAACATGGGAGGAAAATAGTAAAATAAGTTTACTATCTTAGGGCTTTAAACACCCAAAGCATGAAATTAAGAAATCATGAAATTATTTAAGTAATACTAATTAAAGAGCCACAACCTAAAATCACCAATTATTGTCCAAATGAAATAAAATTCATAAATTTGAAATCCTTATTGCATAAGGAGAAGAACGACACTAAGTAGGTCAAAATCAGACAACATTAGGATTTTAGAGTTTTCAGGACTCCTAATTAGGATTTAAAAGTCTTTAATAAAAATTAAATGATTTAAAACCTAAATTTGAGTTCGTATTAATGCTCCTCATATTCTTGTGAGTGAAATAGACTATTGGAATATCCAAATTAAACATGAATTGATCAATACATGCTATAAATGACAATTTATGTAATATTTAATTTATTTAATCATTGTAAATAATGATTAATGAAATTAATAGATGGATACAATTTCTAATATCTTAATTTTATTGATTACATTTATTTAGATGATTTGACATTAGTATTTGTAAAATTAATTAGAACACTTTTGAAATATGGCAATAAGTGAAATTGGTGAAAATATTATTTCATTAAGTATCAATGGAAATTAAATTGAATTTCTTTCACACAAGAATTTATAGATTAAATTCTCAATATTATAATTCTAACACTATTTTACTGAATCATAGAATTCATCAATTATAATAACATATTAATATAAGATTTAAATCCTATTATTAAATATATTATCTGAATGATAATAAATGAAATTTCATTAATACTTAATAACATCACTTTATCATGATGCCTTAATCTTAAGATATGATAATGAAATCATACTCTTAGAGATCTTAGTAAATTCTAGTACTTCTCTTTCTTCTCCTTATTAATTTCTTCATGAAGAGATTAGTCACTTAGTGCTGATGTGATTAGTTAATTTTAGATAAAGGACCCTTAATTAATTAAGGAATGGTTTTGTTGGAAAAGTTAGCCTCTTGATTTGACCTCATTTAGAGAGATTTAATATTATCTTAAACCTTATCTTATTATTGAGACCCATAATTTCTAAGAATTCGCATGATTTGATTATTATTTGAAATGCTTTATAAGAAGAAATTAATGCTACTATGAATCTTTGAGAGGCTTTGGGATGAAGATATAACTTCTTAGTTCCAAAGTCAAATCAAACTGACCTTGGATGTTTCCCCTTTTTAATCTTCTGATAAGTGGATGAATAAATTCAACACAAATCTTCAAGGAAGTACATTGATTCCTTCATTTTTCTTATTAACTTTTAGTCTACTGAAATATTAATTAACTTGATGAACATTTTGATAATGAGTTTAAACCATTATAAAGATAGCATATATTTTCTATGATGCGATATTATACTCAAAGTATCATTACAAGCAGTACAAGTATTTGCGAAGATGAAAACTTACAAGAGTTAGACTTAGAGTTATTATACAATTAAAAGAAGTCATGTAGAACAATTTGAACTACATTTTCATTAAAGAATAGGCAAATAAAACTACTACAGCAAGATGTCATAAAACACTTATAGTCCTAAGATAAAAATAAAGATCAGTAAACATGCATAATACTTATGGAATTATAAGATTGAAGTATGAATTCTTTGAAATAATCACGAGTATGCCCACATATGAGAAAGGGGTTTCAACCTAAATTGATTTAAGTGACACCAAAAACTCATTCCCTAAATTGAAATTTTCGAGCATACCACTAAGAGAAGGCGAAATGAAGAGGTACCTTGCTTCTAGAGGTCGCACCAAACAGAGCTAGGGTTTGCGAATGGAGATGGAGTAGCCACTGCTCGAGTGCTCCTTTAAGCATCCAGAGCCTCAGCTAGAAGAGGTGCTGGACAAGATGGAGAGTCAGCAAGAGAATGGATCAGCTAGATGAAGAGGCTTGGCGAGTGGAGAGGCTCAGCGAGTGGAGGGCTCGGTGAGTGGAGGGCTAGGCGAGTGGAGGGCTCGGCGAGTGGAGTTCGGCTTGCGTGCGAGAGACAGTGGGTTTCGCTTGGCTAGGGGAGAAAGGAATGGATTTTTACTGAGAAGAAAATTTAGGTTTTTAGTAAAGAAAATTAGGTTAGATGGGATTTAAGCAAAACTAGGATCTAAACAAGTAATTGGATTGAAAATAAATTGCTGGATTTTCTGAGCCAGGATTTAAAATCATTTGAGCTCCAAAAATTACAAACTTGGTATTGACATGATCATCTCAATAAGATGAACGCAAGCGTCCAAAAATTATTGAATTTGGATAGATATTTTATTTTATATTAATTTTTAAGTGAAAAATTTGGAAATTAATTATGATAAATCGGAAATTTGAAAATTAATGAAACTTGAAACATAGCATCCTCATAAAATGCTTAACTTAGATATACAAAAATTTTCATATTCTGATTTATATTTTTTATATTATTAGCCTTTAAAGTTTAAACTTCACGAATTTATTTAGGACAATCCGGGATCCCAAACGCACTCAAATTTTTGCAGTAAGATCCCTTCAATAGGCATTATAAGAGGATATTTTTTTATTTAATTTTTATTTGACTTAAATTAGAATCCTGATTTCGACAAAATTTTTTGAGCGATCGAAAAACAACAAAATATCCGAGAAATTCAACGACTTCCAAAAATTCCCGGAACAACACTCCTAGCTAATTTGGAGCTACTGAGTCTAATGGCCAACTTTGTTTTCAATTCTAAGGTCTAAATAATTTAGGCATTCTCAAAATTATCAGAAAACCAAGAAATGCTGAAATCGACAAATGATCTCCAATTAGCACGGAAATTGATATGGAAGCTCCTAATACTATTATAAGACTAATAAAAAAAGATTAGAGTCAATTAGGTCACTAATTAATGGGTAACAATATTAGGGTTATTACAATAAAATAATATAAAATTGAAGTAAAGTAAAGTAAAGTTATAATGTAAACTGAATACTAAAAGTAAGCAAAAATAGTAATAGATCTGAAATTGAGTAATAATATGTAAAACAATGTTGGATGTCACTGAAGTCATGCATCTATATATGCCATGATACTATATGCACTGATATGCAACTGAAATATCACTGAATGGGTATGAATCATACGGTTTAATATCTACATATATTTGGTTGGAAATCCAGTACTAATCATCCTAAAAGTTCCCCAATTGATATAAGCAGTATTCTATAATTCATAAATCATCATTGATACTCATACTTCATGCTCATGTTCATGCTCATGACTCTACACTACATGCCTTAAAATTCAAAAATCCAGAAAATAATTTAAAATCAGATAATGAATCAAGTGTATGCAATGTGTAGAATCCATCCAAATGGATTCTGACTCCCAATTCTAATTCAATAACTAGCTTTGCTTAGGATTTTAATTAAAATTATTAGTCAGAAAGGTTGTATACACATGGTTGTATGTTACCAAGAAAGGTGGATTAACACTTAGCTTGTTTAAAACTGTACTTATTAAAGCGCATTTCAATATGAGGCAAAACCCGATCGTAGTTTATATCTCAAGCTAAGTTGTTAAATACCCTAATTAAAAGCATACTTAGTGTTCTACGTAATGTGACTTAAGATACTTAGTTTATTTTAAACTACTCTTATCGAAGTGCACTATGATAGGAGGCATAACCCAATCGCAATTTAAATCTCAAACTAAGGATCTAGTTCACTAATTGTAACACTCTTAATCTTGGAAGATTTTCTCTAACGGGATAGTATTCGTCTAATCCCTTAGGATAGCACCTGATCATAAGTACACGTTAGAGTGACTCAACCAATCCTGAATATTTTTGAAGTGACTCAGCACCATGGATATGCATAATCATATCTAACTAATAATTTGGGTTCTAGCAATTCTGTTTAGCAAACAAGGATTTACCAAATCTATGAATACTAATTCTAATTGGGTGAATCCTACACAAGGTTCCAAGAGTGTGACCATGAGGTCACTCAATATAGATTACTACCACATAGGAGGGATCTCTTTATAAGGACTTTGGGTGATCCTACCACAAGGGTTTTAAGATCAATCTTCTAAGGTTAAAAAAGGATCATCTAAGATCCTACCTTAAGATGTAACAATAAGTTCTTCCTACCTCAATGTGTTAACATTTTGTTATGGCTTTCAATTACATAAAAATTATATTGTAAGATCATCAAGATTTTACACATCTAACATTTAACTTAATAATTTGCACTAAGATCATAAATTGTATTTATTAAGTCTGAATTGGTTTGATTAGATCAGATGGTTAGACCCATCTGATCACATCCTATACTATAATTATGGGGTATAATCAAGAGTATTATTAAGATTTGATCTTGTAATAATTCAACTTAGTTTTATAATTAGCTTTATGCTAAGAGTCTTATATAAGAGAAAATCAAAGGACTAAAGTTTAAATCTAGATAGTTATTCACATAAATTCTTTTAATAATCTTAGCACTTCTAATATAATGTATTTAAGTTCAATATCAAATTAGATGTATTATTAGAAATATGCAAGTTGAATTATCTTTCAATCAAAGTTACTTGATTTAAATGATTAAGGTTTAGATCTTAATCAAGATAAGTTAGAGTTTAACCCCTAGCCTTACCAAAATTAAGACTAATGGTTGATTTATAGATCAATGATAAATCAATGTATTATTAGTGTATTATTGATGGCAAATTTTAGATTTAGATTAAGTATCATTTACTTAATCAAGGTCTTAAATTTGTATATTCAAATATAGTTTAATATCAAATTTAGGTAAATCAAGGTGTCCAAATCAGCATTTAAATTCTCTAACATACTTAAACATTACATTGATTAAAATAATGAGTAATTAAGGCTAATTAAATCTCAAATAAAACACAAAAGGGATTAGCACTTGATTACAAATTTAAAGCAATTATGTTCCATACAATTTGATTATTAAAATCTACTTGGCCATACAAGCAATCAATGTAATGTGAAGTTTCGGCCATTCCGGACAGTTCTGGGCTTCTGGCCAAAAGCCAGGTGTGATGGGGTGTGTTGCACCGTGCTACTGCATTTTTAGGCGTTATGGCGCGCTGTGGCGGATTGCAGTGCTGTGGCGAAAAATTTTCGAAATTTGGGTGCTACGGCGCGTTGCAGCGCTTTCAGATGTTGTGGCAAAAATCATTGTAGTGGCGCACTGTAGCACTTTTTGGCACTACAGCGTGACCAACAGCTGGGTGCTACGGCATCTGATTCCTCGATGTGCAGATGCGACGGTGCGTGTCAGCACTTCCAGGTGCTACGACGCGCTGCAGTATATTTCATTTAATTTCATCAAAAATGTTTTTATGCTTTATCAAACTATTATGCCGCTATGGCACACTGCGGCGGCCCCGAATTCAAAACTTCGAGCGCTGCGGCACATGCAGCGCCCGATGGTGATTTCGCCTGTGCGAAAATCGTGACCACTCTCCTTTCGCACCCAACCACTCTCAATTTAGAGCATTCTACGTGTGTTTCCATATATCGATGGAAAATTCATTCTGATACCTTTCCATTGATACTAAAATCGGCATGCACAGATCATATTAACAATATTAACATTTAAGTTAAAGCCTAGGTATACAAAAATCAAGCAGCTTTGATTGCTTTTTTAAAAAGGAGAAAATAAAGCTTCGATCAGATTTATTGAGTCTGATTGAGGCTTGGCAATCAACTTAGAATCCATACTACAGCTACTTGAAATGGCATTCATAATATTTTGATAAATCATGAAGAGAGCACAAGGAAGAGTAAGCAAAAGAGTACCTTAGCCTTTAGAAGAGAAAGAAGAAAACTCTAGTTTTCTTCAGAGACTTGGAGAGAAGAAGCTTCTTCAGCAACTAGCACAGTAAGGAAGGAGGGAGGAGGAGCTTTATCTTGATAGAAAAGGATGGAGGGAGGGGGGCTAAGCTCCATTTATAGGAGAAGAAGAAGATGGCTTCGGCCTTGAGCCATGGGATGGGATGAGAAGGAACCATCCCATCCAAGGCATGGGGAAGATGCCTTGAGAAGAAAAATAGAGAAAAAGAGGAAAAAGAGGGGCTCTTGCATAAGCCAGGGAAGGGAGGCACCGAAACTAGGCATGACTGCCAGGAGAGAAGGAAAAGAAAAGAAATAGGAAAATAGAAAGTAAGAAATAAATATTTATTTCTTTTCTAATTTTTGATTTATTAAGAAATTCAGATTTGATAAACGCATTTCAAAAAATCCCAAAAATTTACCCTAAGCTAAATTGGGGGTGAGGAATTCAACGGCAAAGTTGAATTTCGATTATGACGATTATTTAATTAATCTATTTTCTGGTGCATTTAATTATATTAAAATATTCGTGAAAATCCAACGACTTCCAAACGCGTCCAAAATATCACCCAAGCTAATTTGGGGGTGACGATCGTAATGGCAAAGTGAGATTTTGATTTCAATGTTAAATTAAATACATTAATTTTCTAATTAATTAAATATTATAATAATCCAAAATATTTGATTGAGCTCCGAATTGCTCCAAATCTTTAGGGTTTGGTTCTAATAGCTAGACAAACATAACAGAGTGATAATTAAGATGCGATTAAGCTAAAATTAAGCTGGGTTGACAACCTTGGATTTTTGTAGTACCCTATCTAATACTTAAGATAAGAATTTTATACTTATCTTAAGGATTAGTACTCAGCTCTCTTTTTGGGGTTGAATCTCAGCAATTTAGTTACAGCAAATATTTGGGGAGGTTCAGCAGTCATTCCTGAGTAACGCACCATTTCACTGCCAGCTATTTTGTTATCCTTAAAATTACCTCAGTTGCGCGCGGCGATGGGACGGGGCGTTACACATCCAATAAAAAGAAATAAGTGGTTAGATTTACATAAGTCTAAGCATATTTTAGGGTGTCTAAGCATTTTTAGTTTAAGGATGTCGCATTTTAGGAAGCAATAGTAAAGGTGCACAATGCATATATAAAGGAAATATTGAAAATAAAAGTAAAGGCCAAAATAGATAAATGCTAGTGGGTGCACCGATGCACACTATATTTTCCTACAAGAGACTGGTTAAGAATTAATAATATTTGATTATGAGCTGTATAAATATTTTCTAGCAACCTAAAGACAAATAATGATGATGTAAAGTAAAGCTGAATTGCAGTAAATAAATATGGACTACAAATAGTAAATGTAATTTTATTATTATTTTATTTTATATTTATATTTTGTGGGCTCATTCAGAATAATAAAGAGTTAGGTATGTCTACTCACTATAAGTATTTAGGTCTCTTATATAACCATACATTCCCCATCAAGAATATGTGTGGCCTCTTGATCACTCCATAGCTAGCCCTAGCCCAATAATGTATGTATAGACTAATCTACCATAAGTAAAACCCCTTTTCAAGATAAATTTTAGTTATTATAATGCACATAAGTTATGATCAATTGAATAAATTTTCAAAAGCATTGCTGCATTACAAAAAATTTTGCCAAATTAAAATAAAGAAAGTGATATCCATTTATTATATAATTTAGTTATCTACCTTAATTATTGAGGTTAATTAAACCCCCAATTGACTTAAGACACAGGTCTTACTCAATTAAAAAAGATTATATATATATATATATATATATATATATATATATATATTCACTTAAAATCAAGCATGTAATTCTTTTGAATATAAAAGTTTATTAGACTTATAGTAATATTGAATTCCTAAAGAATCTTTAACCAATTCTTATAGCTGTTATCCTTAATGTTTCCCCATTGAACACTACACTAACATCTTAGAATGAAAAATATATTTTAAGAAACTAAATAAAAACTTAAGGTACATGCTACCTCAAGAACCTCTAGGGTTTGAATCTCACTGGTAGTTCATCTACTCAATGTAAGTCTTAAACTACATCTAAGTTATTAAACTCAGGGCCTAGAATTCTACCCAAGAAAGGTCCCCAAATTTTTTGAGCTAAAAGAATCTATTTATTTCTTTATTCACACTGGAAATCACTGAGTCCATCTTCCTTTGATTGATAACTGATAAAGAATCTAATCCAAATCCTTTCAATGGGATCTAGAGCTATTCTTATTATGAATTACACCATAAAATCCAAGTTACCTACTGGTTAATCTATCTTGCTAAACAACTCTCAAGGTTTTTATTCAAATAAATCTTAATCCTTCTCAAAATCTCACTTGACCTATCTACCCCAAATATCTAAATGGCATTCTTAGATTCCCTAGTTATTCTCTTACTTTGTAGACTCACCTAAGATCAGTCAATGCAATGAAAGGCTCAAACTACTCCTCCTAAGTTTTTGAGGTCCTAACAAGCTAACCAATGATTTAATGTGTAAGGTTAACAAGAAATTAAGCTCCCAAAAGTTAAATTCACCAATGGCCATCTAATTTTAAAAAAACTGTTTCATCAACCTTTCCTATACCATAGTGATAATAATAACATTAAATAGGACTAATTTGGAGCTAATTTGACCTAATTAAGGTTTAACCTAATTTTATTAGGGTTCCAAAAGTCATTAGTGAAAATATTATTCAAACTAAAAAACTGATATCACAGGAATGTTCCTCATATTTTTTTGATCACTTTAAGATAGTAAAGCTGAACTGCAGTAAAAGTAATAGAAAATAAAATAAATTATGTAAAAGCTATCATATCAAAAAAATTAGCTAAACAAGCCACTGAACTGAACTGTATCATATCATATCACTTAGCTTTTCAAAGCTAAGATAGAAAATAGTATTGACTGAAGGATACAATGGTTTTTAGTTATTTTACTTTACTCATGTGGACATGTCTAGGAGTAGCTGAGGAGTCAAGCACGTCTGCAAGACTAAGATGGGTTTTCGAACCAAGACACAACTCTCCCCAATGAGTATGTGTCAAGTATCCTTATTTCTTCTTACCATATGTCCATTGGTAAAAATGTGTAGACACAGTCTCCTATACAAAACATGAACCCAATGCAAGTATTATCCTAGTTTTTTATATTTTCATTTCATGCATCAAATTATCTTATATGACATGTTCAATATAAAAAGTCTCAAAATACAAGGAATGTAAAGCACAAAATTTAATAGCAAGTAAGAGACTCTACTAAATACAGGTGATATATGTTGTTGTCTAATTTATCCATTCTATCTATTCTAAGTTTATACAAGGTTAGGATCTCCAACTCCCTCCTATCAAGTATAAACTCAGATCCATGGCCTTATAAGTTTAAAATAAATAGAACTGATCAGGTCCTAATAGAATTCAATTAATAATGCTTATGAGCTAAATAATTAATCAACATATCCTAATTAATGAATTTAGATGATCTAAACCAATCTTGATTAAGATAAACCAAAATTAAGGGATCAAGAATTAAACTTTAAAATTGGGATTTAATCTTTTAATCCAAAGGTGATCCTAAAGGCTAAGGTTTAAATATCAAATTCTCTCAATACTACAAGTTAGGCTATTTTATTAAGCAAAGTAAAGCTTAATAAGATTGATCTCTAAACTAAATTAAAAGTTTGAATACATAATAATCATAATAAAGGATAAAATATACAAACTAATAACAAACCAAGGTTTCATCTATTGAGTAACTTATTTACTCAATGAATGAATTCTAACCTAATTTCTATCTCTAATTCCTAAGGAAGAGATCCTAAGGTTAAGGGAAAATCTTAAGGAAATTCTTAAAGAATGATTTAGGATTTAGAATGAATAATTTAAGAATTTTTATTAATTAATTTGAACTATCTTCATTTTCTAATACAGATACCTTATGAAGGGTATAAGGTGAGCTAAGTTCATCTAAGGGAGCCATTTAAATAACTTAAGATATTCTAAGAGGATGCTAGGGTTTTACTTAAGATATCAATTTTATGAGTCTAAACATCCTAAATTGATTTCAAATCAGACATATTGCTAGTTTTAGTGATTAAATTAAAACATAAATGATTTAATTAAATGGCAGAGGGACCCCCTACTTGTGCTGAACTGACACAGGTGGGCCAACACACGTATGAGACCACGAGCGGGATCGACGCAGGATCGATGCACGCAGTATCCATGGGCAGGACCAATGCAAGATCATAGCAAATACTTTGAATCTAGCTTTCTTGGAGGTTTGTTATGATATGCTGAAAAATGATGAGGGCAGATTCATTATTTGGCAGACGGGGGTGAAGTTGTTCGAGGAGGTCAAGAAAGTCACCAAAGCTCATGCTAGATTGCTGCTTACACTGTAAGTGATATCAGCATCTTCTCATTATAGGAAATCTTATTTTTCTAAAATTTATGCCTTTTTTGAGACTAGTGGATAAGATTAGAGGCGGGACCAATGCACGGCACGATGCCTGTAGGTCCCACAGCTGACACTGCAGAGACAGTGCTGACGTAACCCGTACGAAGCTACGAGTCGACCCAGCCCGACCCAACCCCTCCCTTGACCGTGATGTGTTCAATAAGGACTGGCTATGGCACGAGTTTTGAGGGCTATCCTGGTGGTACCATGGACCGGCCCGCACTACTTTGGCAAGGTCTCGATGAGACCTACCAGTCGATGTTCGGACCGACGGCTGAGGAGGCTTATGCCGCCAGTAGGGTCTAACCCTAGCTGCTAGGGTTCGGGTGCAAAAGCGATAATAGTAAAAACTGGGGAGATCGAACCACATTCACTTGATCGGGTTTGATTAAGTCCGATATAACCCAATCAATGGTTAATCTATAATATACAATAACGATTCACATTGAGATTGATAAGATCAACTGAAAGGCAAGGGAGATCAAAGTACCTGGAAGCGGACGGTTCTCAAAAACTTAGGGTTTGCCTCGATGCTCCAGATGGCTTTTTGGTTGTGCAACCTGAAATCCATTCGTATATGGGAGGTTAATGGGGTCTTGGTGAAGCGGGAGAGCATGTGCAAAGGAGATCAGGGAAGGTGCTTCTAGAGTCGTTCGATCGGCCAATGGAATGGGAACCACATATCGTAAGAGAGGGAAGGTATCGACGCGAGCAACAACAACATTGACATGGAGTTAAATTAATAATTATTTAATTTACAATGTCAATTTTCTTGATTAAAATATAATTAATTAAGTGAATTCCAAAAAATTTCAAATATTCACCCCTAGCTAATTGAGAGGTGGGGAACGTAGCAGCAAAATTAGATTTCAATTTTGACGAGTATTTCAATTTTCTATTTTTTGAGGTATTTTAAATATATTAAAATATTTGATGAAAATCCAACGACTTCCAAATACCTCCAAAACCTCACTCTTAGCTAATTTGGTGGCAATGAGCGCAATGGTGAAGTCCAATTTTCATTTTGAAGTAAATTTAATTAGGTCAATTTAAAGGGTTCTTAAAATTCATAAAATTAGGGTTTGATCCATTTTAACTTTGGTTTGGACCAAAACTTCAGGGTGTAGTCCTAATCACTATTTAAGTGTGCTAGAACCAAAATTAAGACTTAGTTTAGCCCTAATTAGTCAGAGTAACAACCTTGGGTTGTTACATAAATAATCACATTATTTTTTAAACTTTGGACCTAAATATGGGGTCCTAAATAGCAAAACTAGGTTATATATTCAAAAGTGAAATTATTCCTAGGATAATAAAGAGTAACCACACAACACAATAAATAAATCTCACGATTAGATTAAAAATTATGACAGCAACAACAAAGAAAAATAGAATCTGTAAAAAACTTTTTGTTGGATTTGAATGGGTGTTTGTTAAAGTTTGAGTGTTTAAATGGTGATCTTAGAGTTCAAATGGACTAGTAATATATTCAGTGAAATTATTCACAAAACATATGAGTGTAAATATGCAAAGTTACAATTAAGGTGTAGTATCTTCTAGTGACTTGTTAATAATATATAGGAGAATATGTATGAAAAATTATAATAACTAATTTTGAGTAAAATAAGAATTATGATAACACAAAATATGGATGAAAGATTTCAAAATATTTGAATATCTAAGGCATTTTTTCTTGGAATCTTATGAATCTATACATGAATTAATATAACAACCCGGGTTATTACTTAAGTCAATTAGGACTAATCTAAGTCCTATTATAATTCTAGTGCCTTGAGTAAGTCATTAGAAGCTCACCTCTAAAATCTAGTCCAAATCAGGAATCAAATGGATCAAATCCTGGTTTTGGGAATTTCTAAAAACTCTAGAAATTGACCTAATTAATTTGACCTCAAATCAAAAATCTGACTTCGCCATTGCGTTCACCACCCCCCAAATTAGCTAGGGGTGATGTTTTGGAGGCATTTGGAAGTCATTGGATTTTCGTCAAATATTTTAATATTATTTAAATACCCCAAAAATTTGAATAATTAAATACTCATCAAATCAAAAATTCGATTACGCCGTTGCATTCCTTACCCTTCAATTAGCTAAGAGTGAATTATTGGGATTTTTCTGAAGTCATTTAATAGACTTAGTTTAATTAATAAAATTATTAAGAAATTATGTAAATTATTTAACTAATAATTATTAAACGATAGCATCTAATTATCGCATGCCATCAATCTCCCCGTTTGATCAAAAAGTAGCTCGAGTGTCATCCGATCGAATCGATCGGACGAGTAATTTCCTTAGTTCCAAATGGATCTGCGCGTGTGCTCGACGGACTGCATTGTGGACGCATGTCTGCACCACCGCTCAAGGATCCTTGAGATGCTCTGATTAATTCCCCGACAATCTGATTCGCAGAGGAGGCCATCTGTTGCGAGGAGTGTCACCTGAAGCTTTAGAAGGATCCTGAGCAAACCCTAGATCTTGATTCTTATTCAATTAAGGTACTCACTTTCCACCTGTATATTCTTCAATCTCTTTCAAAATTGTAGTTCCATTTATTTCATTCAATTGCTTTCTAAGTTATTATGCGTATAGTAATTATTCAGTAGGAATTAAATTTGAGTCCTTCGTGCAATTCATTGACAAGCTCCCCTGCCCTAAAAATTTAGGGCAACGAATTATCGTCGAGTAGAGGAGGTCTAAGGTGAAGGTGCTGCACTCATTAGAACGACCAGTTCACAGGCTTACCGATGGCTTGTGTATTTTTCCCCAAGGAGCTCTGTTCGGCACACTAGACCAAAACCCTAATTTGCAATTTTCGGCGCCTATCGAAGGAGACGACCCTCCTTTCCGGACCGAGCCGGGTCAGGTTCATCCTGACTCGCGTGTGCGCCTCGGCCGTTAGCGTGGGGCCCACCATATCTTGCTGGCCTGTGCCAGTCATATGCTTGGGACCCGCCGTGAGAGTGATAATGGAAATAAGGATTAACAGAAAAAATTTAATTAAATCAAATTGAAATACTTTAAATTAATTCAAATGTTAGAACTTTAATCTTCCATAATTCTCAAACCATAAATCCAAACATAACAAAATCATAGGTCATTTTAATCAAAAAATTAAGAGGAACACATTAGCACTGTTAATTTTGGAATTGGAGCTATATTTCACATAGTGACATTTAGGATCTCCCATAATTACCCTAAATGCCACAAAACTTCATTATGTCATAACTTTTTGTGTGTTTACCCAAACATACCCAATATGGGTCTTAAAGTAATCAGCAAAGCCTAAGGATTCATATGGTAGTATTAGTTTTGCTATTTGGATTAGCTTTAGACTAATGATATTTAGGACCTAATCCTAATTAGGTCAATTAACCCTAGAACTTCAATTGACCATAAGTTGGTCAATTTAACTTCAAATTAAGTTATCCGTATATCCATTTTGATCAAAAAAACCTAATTAATAGTAAATTGTAAAAATATTTAAGATACAACGACTAGATTTTTTAATCAACCCTAATTACCCTAAAACTTGATTAGTGAAGATTAGAATAATTAGTGATCCAAATTGAGTGAATTAAATTTCAGAGAGCTTCTAGAGTATATTAAAATCTAGTGGTGTGGTTGGTTTAGTGATTTGATGATTAATTTCACTAATCACCTACTAATCACCCTAAACCTTAATTAAGCCATAACTTAGCCAATTATAGTCCAAATTGAGTTTACCACTAGTCATTGTGATCAGTGGGTCATTTGTAATCTACAACCACTAATTTTTCTCAATTTGAGCACCAATTAGAAAAGTTAGGATTTTTTAACCTTAATTAAGAAACCCTAAATTACCTTTTTACCTCTTAGCTTGTATTGGCTATAACTTAGCCAAAATTTATCATAATTCAATGATTTTAGGTTCTATGGAAACCTTAGACAGTAAGTAAGAATAAAATGATAGAAAATTTAGATTTTATTAAGCCAAATTACCAAAATACCCCTATAAGTTAAATTCATTAATTTGATCTCATGAGGCTTAATAATTACCCAAAATTAATGTAATTACTATTTAATATTATATTAGACAATAAGAAATACTTTGCCATAGAAAATTTTAGATTTGGAACCTTAGATCAAAAATTGATCTCTTAGGCCCTTAAGTAGGGGCAAAATGGTCATTTTACCTAACTTTAGGGTTTAGCATTTTAAAGCCCTAAAATCATCTTCTAATTGTCATAAATAGTAAGAATAGTGATTTAAATTATAAATTATGTGAGCTCAAGCCTTAATTAGAGCATTGATCAAAATCTCATCTTATATTCTTAAGAAACCCTTAAGTAAAATTTGTGAGTCCTTCTTCTTCCGTAATTTCTTAGATCTTTTAATAGGTCTTAATAACATTAGTTAGGATGAGTGTCTGAGAGATATTCTTAGAAATTAAGAGCTTATTTCCTTAGGAATTAAGATTAGTTCTTAGGTTAGATTTCATCTATTGAGTAAATTGGGTTACTCAATAGGTGAAGCCTTAATTTTGATAGTTTATATATTTTCATAGTTTGTTGTTGATTATTTAATCTTTTAACTTTAGACT
This sequence comes from Gastrodia elata, assembly GCA_016760335.1. NCBI lineage: Eukaryota > Viridiplantae > Streptophyta > Magnoliopsida > Asparagales > Orchidaceae > Gastrodia > Gastrodia elata. Next base: position 17,556,211 of record CM028673.1, read on the forward strand.
TAAGAATAGAGATATATCCTATTAAGTATGACTTCACTTAATGGGATTTGCACTAAATCTTAATCTGTGAGATTGGGTGGTAAAACCCTAGTCCTTTAGGATCACCTTTTAGATTAAGTAATTAAACCCCAATATTTGGAGTTTAATTCTTAATCCTTTCATCTTGATTTGGCTAATCAAGATGGTTTGGGATTTGCTTAAATTATTAAAATAGGTCGATTGACTTACTTATTTTAACTTATAGTCGCCAGTGATTTAATCAATTAGGACTTGGACAGTTCTAATTATTTTTAATTCATAAGGTCATGAATCTGAGTTACACTTGATAGTAGGACTTGGAGATCCTAAACTTATGTAACTTAGAGTAGATAGAATGAATAATTTAGACAATATTGGATATCCCCTGTGTCCTAGTAGAGTCTTTAGCTTACTTTGACTTTGATGCTATGCTTGCCTTGAAATTGAGCTTTAAACCTTGAGCATATATTAGGATGTAAGATATTTGATGAATATCTTATGTCAAGATTGAATTGCATAAGTTGAGTAGTTTAGTGATCAGATTTAGCAGTAGTTAGTAACCTATTTAGCCTGCCTCTTCAGTTCAGTCGTTGCCTAGTACTATGTTTACTAACTAGTGGGCTTTCTTTGTGAGACTCGTGGAGTCATTTCTTCTAATATGGCAGATCTAATTTAGGTGTACTACTACTATGGTTTGATTGCTATAGCCTATATGGCTAAGTGAGTTATGTGATGTATAGAATCTATTTAGTAGTTTGTGACCTAATTAGTATGTCTTTCAGTTCAGTAGCTGCCTAGTATTGAGATGACTAGCTAGTGGCTAATTTTGACTATTATACTCATTAACTCCTTTCTTTTGATATGGATATCTAATTTAGCTAAACTACTGTTCTAATTTATTGCCTTAGCCTTGATGGCTAAGTAAGATGCATGTGATGTATTCAGTTGATGGCATGATTAGCCATTTTAGTTTTTAGCTTTGTTTCTATGTTCAGTTTACTTTCTATTTTTAGCACTTTGTATTTACAGTATTGCATATATATATATGTTAGGATGCTACTATTATTTATAGTCATTTATATGTTCTTTCATTTTAGTTGATTAACATACATTGTATTGATCATAAGCATATCTAGGGTGTATTTCCATTATAGTTATTTGCTTTAGTCTTTTCTTATTTACATGACCTTGTTATAGCTGCTGTGGTGGAGGTATGTGTATACTTCTCCTTTTGTTTTAGTTATAAACTTGTTGTTTATAGCTACCTTTTTTATTTCATATGCATTTCTACTCCTATATTGTTGTTTAGTTGAGTTTATGGTGATATCTAAATTAATAATAATAAATTACAGCCTAAAATATACTAAGATATTTTGTCTAATTAGACTTTTCTTTTATTGGCTAGGGCCCTATCATTGTGAAACCAATAATGGTAGATTCCAAACTTTTCGAGGTGGTAGAGCCATCTGAAGATCAAGTTCAGGAGGAAGTTCAGGCTATTGAAGACCCTTAGTTTTTCTTTCTGCAGTGTGAGGATGAGTGGTTTATTTTATTTTTACTTAAACTTTTAAATAATCATTGTGATAATACATGGTTAAATTTACTTTCACTGCTTTACTTATTCTGAGATATTGTATATATATATATATATATATATATATATATATATATATATATGATGGATGGATATTTGTTTTATGCTTCCGCACTCTATTTCTTCTTGTACTTGTATTTAGTGATGATTTCTTTGGATAATGACAAAGTTGTTAATTATAATGGGTTAACATTAGTCACGAACTTAATTATAAGCAAGTACCTTGTCATTAGGTGACCACCTCACTATAATCATTAACTTAAGAGTTAACAGGACCACGGTGGGGCTGGGCTGCCACAATTATGCAAACTAAAGTATCATTATAGATGTGCCTAGAATCTACTAATATTATAATAAGAATTTATTCGATCATTATATATATTCAAACATGAAAAATATTAGGTAAAGTAGTGAAATAATGAGAGAATCAAATAATAAATTACCTTGAAGTAAAGCAATTTCGATGAAGCCTAAATTTTTTTCTTGCCATGGAAAGAATAAGATATTGCAGCCTAGATCTCCTTCTTTTTGTGGTTTAGAGCTTCCAAGATCTTCTCATTATTGTGGGATTTTCTTAGGGATTAAGTCCCTATGGTTGTAGAGAAGGAGAAGAGGAAGGAGAAGAGGGTTTGACAAATGTTTTCAAATGGAGGTAAGAAAGAAATGGAGAAAGGATTTTAGATTTTTAATTAGGGTTAGAAGGTCTAAGAGTTCTTATAAAGCTTGATCAAAGATCCAATGATGTAGGTTTGATCAAGGTGAAATTTGAATAGCTCAAATATAATTTGCCTTAAATTCATATTTAATTATGAATAATTTCAGTGGAATATTAATTGGTGCCTTTTATTAGGTGATTTAAATACAAAAGTACAAAAATTTATGTCATAATATTGCCTGATTTGACTATAAATAAAATTATAATATTTCTCAAAATTAATAAAAAATGAACCTCTAAAATTAAAATTTAAGATTTCAAAATGAAGATCTCATTGAGAGGAATCCATAGACATAAAAATTATCCAATTTGCCCAACTGGTTCTCCCGAAATTTGAGTTTAAAGTGGGCCAAAATCAAGTTTTTCGGCGTCGTAACAACTATAATTTTTTTTTTTAATTCCAAATGTATGTTTATCATAACTCATTCATTTTCACTCCAAAAATTAAAAAAAAATTATTACTAGCTAATTAGATAGTGTAGAATTTAAAAATTTAAAAATATATCAATTTAGACACCCAAAAATATTATATAATTATTTTGATTTAAATTAATCATAAAATAACCAGGGAAAACTCACTCATGAAAAAATTCTCAAATATTTTCCAAAATTCTCAAAAACTTTTCTTAATAACCTAATTTTTTTCTTGCAAATATAACAAATAAACTACTCAAATTAATTAAGATAATAAATAATAACTTTATTAATTCAAAATCTTAGGATTTTACGTATGTCCCATTTGACATGAGCAATGTCATTTCATCATTCATGCCAACCTCCCATTTGATAGAATCATCCACTTGAAGCACCTCTTCAAAGCTTTCTGGTTTATCACCATCCATTAATAACAAAAAAAAAAAAGAAGGGGAGTACCTTTGTGGAAGTTTAGTGACTCTTGTGAATCTCGACAACATAGGTGTTTGTGGTTCAATCTGTCTAACACCTTCTAAGCATCTTCATGTACATACTCCTCTGGCTTAATATTGTCATTAAATTTCATGTGCTGGGGCTCATTATCTAAAGCAACCTTGAAATCATTTATGACTCCAAGATAATCCTTGTACATCTCACTTTCATTAAAAATGTCATCTCTGCTTCTAATAACCTTCTAGTTCTAATAATTTTAGAACCTATAGCTAAATTTCCCAGTGTTATATCCAACAAATGTGCAATTGTTGGCCTTTGCACACAAGCTTGCTCTTGGATCTTGCATCAACATGCACATATGATAAATAACCAAATACCTTGAGGTGGTTCAATTTCACATCCTTTCCACTCTAGGCCTTCTCTGGAATCCCTTCATTTAGAGATACAGAAGGTCCTCGATTGATCAAATATACTACTGTGTTAATAACCTCAGCTCAGAACTATTTTGGGAGACATGCATGCAGTCTCACGCTTCTAACTTGTTCTGTAATTATCTTGTTCATCTGTTCTGCAACACCATTTTTGTGTGGTGTTCTTGGAACTATAAATTTCCTCTTTATTCCATTCAAGGCATAGAACTTCTTGAACTCTTTATCACAGAACTTGCCTTCATTATCAAATCTTAAGCATTCAAGCTTCAGCCCTGTCTTATTCTTAACTAAAGCAAGCCATTTCCTAATACATCATATTTGTGTTTTAAGAAATAAATTCATACCTTCCTTGTATGATCATTGATATAGGTAATAAAGTATGTGGCTCCATCTATGGAAGAAGTATGAGTTGACCCCCATACATTTATATACTAACTCAAGCTTCTAACCTTTAGTTCTCTTCCACCTAAAGTGAATATAACATTTTTTTGCTTGCCTAGTATGCAGTCTTCATAGAAATCCAAGTTCACTAACATCAGTCATGGAAGCATTCCTTTTGATTGCAAGGATTTCAAATCCCTCTCAATCATATGGCCAAGCCTTCGGTGCTATAAAATTGCATCTATCTATTATGCAGTTGTAATGCAATCATACACTTTATCGATTAAGTAAAGTATACCTTCTATATTTTCCCATGCAATAATGAGTGCTCCTGATGAATCCATAATTTATACCCTAAATAAAAGAAAATTTCATTTATTTCTCATTTTAAAACTGCTCCTTAATCCAATTCTGTTTATCTTTTCAGAAAAAATGCCTATCCAAGGAATTCTGAGTCATTTGTGCAATTTTCCAAATTTTTTCAAAGGAAACTGTTGTCGCGCGCTGTAGCGAGACATTTTTGCAAAAATGGGCGCTGTCGCGCGCTGCAGCTATTCAGTTTGCGAACCGCGGGCGTGATCGCGCGCTGTAGCGGTTCATTTTGTGAACTGCGGGCACGATTGCGCACTGCAACGGTTCAGTCTACAATCGTGAGCGCGATCGCACGCTGCAATGGGGCATTTTGTGAAATGCTAGCGCTACAGCGCGCTGCAGCGGAGCGCCTTGCGAAAAGCGGGTGCGATCGTGCGCTGCAGCAAGTTATTTTGCAAACCGCGGGCGCGGTCGCGCACTGCAGCGGGGCATTTTGCGAAATGCTGGCACTACAATGCGCTGCAGCGGAGCACTTTGCAAAACGCTAGCGCCACAGCGCACTGGAGCGGTCACTTTGCAAAAAATGGACGCAATCGCGCGCTGCAGTGGGCCTCTTGCAAAATTATTTCCGCCATAGCACGCTGCAGCGGCCCACCGCAATTTTGTCTGGCATAAGCATTAAAAGCAGCTGGGACAAGACACCTAACCAGCCTTTTGTCTCCAGCCATCATTCCTTCTGCTGCAGCTACATTTTTAATTAAGAAAATGATCTTTTGAGGTGATGTAATGGATAAAACAATGGAAAGAATATGTCACCTCATCCATCAAGTGTATTTTTTCATCATTGCTTAGATTTTTAAGCATTTGCTAGATTTTGAAATGAAGAAGGAAGTACCAGCCCCTCATCTATAAATACCCTCCCTCTTCACTAGAGAAGGGTTCCAAAAATTGCTCATTTCACCTAAAGAGAGGGGCTGCATAGAAGATAAGAGAACTCCCCAAGGGTGGAGAAGCTCTACTTGCTAAGGAGAAGAAGGAGAAAAGCAGCACTAGGGAACTAAGAGAGGCACTTCAAGCAAGGAGAAGAAGAGTTCGGAGAACTTCCCAAGGAATGTTCTCAGTATTTTCTAAACTCTTATTTTGTAATTTCTCTTCTTAGTTAATCATGAAAGGGTCTTTATTCATGTATGTGTTCTTTTTCATCTCTTTTGTAATGGAAAGCTAAACCTCCCTTGGGGAGGGTTAGGGTAATCCCATATGTTTGATAGTTACTTTAATTTGTATGCAGTTTTCCTCAAGTATTAATGAAAGTTATTAACTTAATGCCTTGCTCAAGAAATGCATAATATTACTATAGTCTTGATTGTGAACCAAAGGAAAATGGATTAATGAGCTCAAGGACTAAAGTGTCTTGTGATCCATAGCTCACCTTAATTTAGATGCTAGATTTATGAGTTCATGAGAGCTTAGAACTATGTGAGAAAGTTCTTGATCTTAGTGCACCTTAATCAAAGCTCAACTAAAGTGTTGTTGTGTGTGATGCTAAGACACACTAATCGAGTTCCTTTGCTCAATATAATTGAGGGAGGAAAAGAAATAGTTGTGTGCTCATGAATGAGGTGACATAGTCATTGAGCCCAATATATTTAATCCCTCATCTCAACTATGTGTGATGCGAGTGATGCTCTTAGTGGAATCAATACTTATAAGATCTTAAAAATTAATAATCCTCATCTCCTTGATCAAGAGATAAGATGAAAACTACAATCCTAAAATCTTATAAGAATCTTTGTGCTGAAATAGAACCCACTGTGTGTTCATTTCGTGCACAAGATTTGAACTTGTGAATCCTTGAGATAAAACTCAAGGAAGAGTAATGTGCACTTGATTTAAATCTAAGTAAATGAAAGATAAGTGCTTGAGGAATCATCATGCATAAGTGACCTATCATGACATATGTGAGAAACTCAACTCTCCTCTTCCTTCTAATTGACTATTTTTTATTAAGTGATTGTTGCACTTGTTCTGGAACCAACTCAAACAACACACTCATAGCTTAAACATGAGTGATAATAGATACACCTTAGTAACAAAACATTCAATTCTATGTGGTTCGATAAATCCAGGAAACTCAAACTTTCCACTTATTACTTCAGACCACGTACACTTGCGTGCAAGCACAGACATGTATTTATAGTCTGTCAAGTTCTTGGCGCCGTTGCCAGGGAATTGGAAATTGTTTCGTATTAAGGAGAATCTATCAGTAAATAGTAATTTAAGCAAATCTCTTGCATATATATTTTCTTATTTCTTTAGTTTACTTTTCTTTTAATTTTTAAAGATTTTATCTATTTGTATGGAGTACTCAAATTTTATGGGTGTACATAATAATAATCAAAACTTGTGCATTTGGTGTGGGGGAACACATTTAAGTTCTGATTGTAATACAAACAACCCTTTTGCACCTTCAGAAACAAAACTGAATAATGATATTAAGTTTGATAATAACTTTCAACACAATTACAATCACTCAAATATGAACTTTAACAACACAAATTGGATAAGTGAGCAGTTTTATTTAGAAGAATTAGTGGAAGACTCTAGTTGTTATGCGAACAATAATTTGCACAAAATTGAACCAACCTTGATTATGCACGAGTTTAATCTGGATGATCAAGAGCATATATGTAAATCAATTGAGGCTAAATTAAAATTTATATTACAATTAGCTAACCCTATCCACGAAGTGCCGATTTATAGGGAAGAAACTTTAACTCAAACAAATTTTAAAAATGAGAAAAAGTTAGAGTATTAATTTAAATTAGACAAGTTGAAAATACAGCAAGATTCTCAAATAGAAATAATTGATCAAATGTAATCCAAAAATTTTGTCTCCTACGCACCTCAATTGCATCTACCTCAATGTTTAACATTAAGTGATGCATTACTTGAGGATAATTAAGGTAAATTTACTCAAAATAATGGAGGTATCGAAACCATTTGTGATACTTCAAACCTCAACAAACCTCTAAGCAATATTGATGATTATTGTGTGCAATTTAATTTTATTGAGAAATGCTTTGATGTTGCTCCTAAGGAAATTAATTTTTTTCCTTTTTACAAAATGAAATTGAAAATGATGAATGTGATGAATTTGATGACAAACATAAGGCAAGAAATAAAAAGAATAAAAAGAGACAAAGAAAAGAACCATTGTAAGTTAGAAGACACAAGCTGGGATTGGAAAGGAAAAACTAGTAGAGCTATCATTCATAATAATTACATTATTAAACAAGCTCATACTCATCCTAAGAAGTTAATGAAAATTTGGAAAGAAATTTTAAAGGGATATAAACTCTTTTTGGTCAGGTTGAGGACCTTAAACTAAGTGCTAGTTAGGAGGCAACCCAACAAATAATTTTATTATTTTGTTTGTTACAGATTCTGAATAGTACATGTGTGCATCAATAAAGGAGAAAAGCCAATTTCCTTTGGAGCCAACTAAACCAGTTCTAATTTGACTAACTGATCATTTTTCTCCGTGCCCCTCACCATAAGTTTCGTTTCCGGTGAAAAGCAGGCCTCGGCTTACCTAGTTCAGGTAAGCCGAAGGGTGGTTTCTGTTGGCCGCGCAGCGGTGCTGTAGCTATAAACCAGAGTGAAGCGGAGGTGGTGGCTTGTGGTTTTTCTTTTGAAAGATTAGAAACTCTGACCGGTGAATGGGAGTATGCTAAGCTTGTGTCTCGATACAGAAGGAATCTTGAGCATGAATGTAGTAACGACAATTTGTCATTATTCATATCAGGTTGTTTTATTCCTTACTACTCATAGTAAAGTATGTTCATTTGCCTTTTCGAAGAAATAAATTATGAATTCTCATATTTTCAAAATCTTTCTATGATTGCAAATGATATAATTTTTCTGAACATTTCTAGATATTGAAGGTTTTAAGAATATCAATGAAGAAATTGATTGTCAATCAAAGGTGAGTGTAACAAAAAGTGACTAAATGCATTGACATATTTTAACAAGGGAATGAATTAAGGTTAATCTAATCTCCAAAAAAAAAAAATTTAAATCAATGCTAAGGACTAAGTGTGGGGGAGGGCATTGAACTAAAGACTAAAAATTGTGATAGTATTCTAAGAGAGTGTGCTAGGCTCCCGTAGGACTTCATGATCGCAAAGATGTGAATTCGGGATGAAGAAAAGTATCTCTCCCTAAGAATGAAAAGAGAAAAATATAAAAATAGGGTTGATGAAAAATATATCTTCCAAATGAAAGAAATGAAAAAGGATGATGAAAAATATCTCTCCTTAATCGTAATCGTATCATCTTTATGGTTCATAAGAAGGAGCACATATGGCACAAAACTCTTGAGTATTTCACTACCTCTCCAGTCTAAGTTTTCCAAGAAACCTTCCTCATTACCTAGTGACAAGCCAAAAAACAAATACTTAGAGATTAACTTATTAACCTTGCTTCATATCCAAAAATTAGAAAATATAATGCCAAAATATTTTGATCATTTCAGTTAAGCACATGCCTTGAATTACAAAATCAAAATCTCATTGATATCTTTTGTTGACTATCATACCTAAAAAAAAAATAGAAAAATACAATTTTGAGCTTACTCGAGGATGAGCAAGAATTTAAGTGTGGGGGTGTGATGAATCCATAATTTATACCCTAAATAAAGGAAAAGTTCATTTATTTATCATATTAAAACTATTCCTTAATCCAATTCTATTTATCTTTTCAGGAAAAAGGCCTATCCAAGGAATTCTGAGTCATTTGTGCAATTCTCCAAATTTTTTCAAAGGAAACCACTGCCGCACGCTGTAGCGGTTCAGTTTGCAAACCGCGGGCACGATCGTGCGCTGCAGCGGTTCATTTTGCAATCACGGGAGTGATCGCGAGCTGCAACGGGGCATTTTATGAAATGCTGGCACTACAGCCCGCTGCAGCAGAGCGCCTTGCGAAAAGCAGGTGCGATCGCGCACTACAGCGAGTCATTTTGCAAACCGCGGGCGCGGTCGCGCGCTGCAGCGGGGAATTTCGTGAAATGCTGGCGCTACAGCATGCTGCAGCGGAGCGCTTTGCAAAATGCTAGTGCCACAGCACGTTGTAGTGGGTCACTTTGCGAAAAATGAATGTAATCGCGCGCTGCAGCGGGCCTCTTACAAAATTGTTTCTGCCATAGTGCGCTGCTGCGCGTTGCACCAACTCGCCACAATTTTGTCTGGCAGAAGCATTAATTGCAGCTGGAACAAGACACCCAACCAGCCTCTTGTCTCCAGCCATCATTCTTCCTGCTGCAGCTCCATTTTTAATTAATAAAATGATCTTTTGAGGTGATGTAATGGCTTAAGCAATGGAAAGAATATGTCCCCTCATCCATTAAGTGAATTTTTTCATCATTGCTCAGATTTTTAAGAGGCATTTGCTGGATTTTGAAATGAAGAAGGAAGAAGCAGCCCCTCATCTAAAAATACCCTCCTTCTTGACTAGAGAAGGGTTCCAAAAATTGCTCATTTCACCTAAGTAAAGAGAGGTGCTGCATAGAAGAGAAGAAGAACTCCCCAAGGGTGGAGAAGCTCTACTTGCTAAGGAGAAGAAGGAGAAAAGCAGCACTAGGGAATTAAGAACGGCACTTCAAGCAAGGAGAATAAGAGTCTGGAGAACTTCCCAAAGAATGTTCCTAGTATTTTCTAAACTCTTGTTTTGTAATTTCTCTTCTTAGTTAATCATGAAAGGGTCTTTATCCATGTATGTGTTCTTTTTAATCTCTTTTGTAATGGAGAGCTAAACCTCCCTTAGGGAGGGTTGGGGTAATCCCATAGTTTGATAGTTACTTTGATTTGTATGAAGTTTTCCTCAAGTATTAATAAAAGTTATGAACTTAATGCCTTGCTCAAGAAATGTATAATATTACTATAGTCTTGATTGTGAACCAAAGGAAAATGGACTAATGAACTTAAGGGCTAAAGTGTCTTGTGCTCCATAGCTCACCTTGGTTTAGATGCTAGATTTATGAGTGCACGAGAGCTTAGGACTATGTGAGAAAGTTCTTGAGCTTAGTGCACTTTAATTGAAGCTCAACTAAAGTGTTGATGCATGTGATGCTAAGACCCACTAATCGAGTTCCTTTGCTCAACATAATTGAGGGAGGGAAAGAAATAGTTGTGTGCTCATGAACGAGGTGACATAGTCATTAAGCCCAATATATTTAATCCCTCATCTCAACTATGTATGATGCGAGTGATGCTCTTAGTGGAATCAATGCTTATAAGATCTTAAAAATTAATAATCCTCATCTCCTTAATCAAGAGATAAGATGAAAACTACAAACCTAAAATCTTATAAAAATCTTTGTACTGAAATTGAACCGACTGTGTGTTCATTTCGTGCACAAGATTTGAACTTGAGAATCCTTGAGATAAAACTCAAGGAAGAACAATGTGCACTCAATTTAAATCTAAGTAAATGAAAGATAAATGCTTGAGGAATTATCATGCATAAGTGACCTATCATGACATGTGGGAGAAACCCAACTCTCATCTTCCTTCTAATTGACTATTTTATACTAAGTGATTGTTGCATTTGTTCTGGAACCAACTCAAATAACACACTCATAGCTTAAACATTAGTGATAATAGATACACCTTAGTAATAAAACATTCAATTCTCTGTGGTTCGATAAATCTTGGAAACTCAAACTTTTCACTTATTACTTCAGACCACGTACACTTGCGTGCAAGCACGGATGTATATTTACAGTTGTCAGCTCCCTTGGTGACCTTCCATTAATCCCCTGCAAAGCTTATAATATAACCTTCTCTGACAAGGTGGTTAACTGAAATAAGATTCTTCCTTAGACACAACATGTTTCTAACTTCTCTTAGCTTCCAAACTGCACTGCTTGGTAGCTGGATGCCCACATCACCTTACCTATAATATTGCATACCTTGTCATTTCATATATACATCTTCCCCAAGTCATCTTTGATGTAATTCTTGATGGCATCTCTTGTAGGAGTAGCATGAAATGATGCACCCGAGTCCACCACCCATGACTCTGTACTGATAAGTGATAGGATCAATGTGTCATAATCCTATTCCATTGAAATAGTTATCATGGGGCTTGTATCCTTGCTCCCTCCACCTAACTTTTTCATAATAGGTCCCTCTTGAAGTGCCTTGCCTTTTCACAATTCTAACAATCAGGAATTGCTTTTCTGAGTCTTGATTTTCCTTACCTTGACTTAGACCTATTTATGTTATGTCTCTACTCTACACTTCTTCCTTGACTCTTTGCATTCAATGCTGAAGTAGATGCTTTCCCATAGGATATTTTCTGTACCTCTTCATTAAGCACCAACCTGACAATATCATCAAACTTTAATGACGCATTTCTTAATGAGTTGCTAATGACTATCACCAGCCCATCCCAACTGTTTGACAATGAAGAGAGGAACAATATAGCCCAAACCTTGTCACCAAACTTGATGCCCACCAAACTCAGACAACTTGTCATAATGTTGAACCCATTCAAATGTTCCGTCACTGAGGAGTCATCCATCATCATTATATTGAACAACCGTTTCATTAGGAAAACCTTGCTGGAAGCTGAAGGCTTTTCATACATCATTGTTATGGCAACCATGAGATATATAATTATTTTCTCATTTACAATGTTAAATGCAATAGAAGAGTACTATGAAAGACAAATCAAACCCAACACAGTTCTATCAAAAACATCTCAATCCTTATCAGACACAGTGGCCTATTTCTTGTCAGCTCCACTGAGTAGTAAAACAACTTCTTTTGATAGAGTAGATATTTCATTTACATCTTCCAAAAAAAAAACTTGTGCTATTAAACTTCTCTATTTTGTGTCTCATTTCATCGGCCATTACTCCCACTCAACCAGTAAACCCTTAGAACCACTCTCTAATACTAATTGTTAGAGTACAAAAGTGATACCAAAAAGGATACCATTAGGGTTACCAAGCAACAAACAAAATCATCCAAGCACAAAAAGGAGTAAAACCATAGCACAAGACTCATAACATAAATCACATAAGTATCCAAATGCAAGAAATTTTATCTGCAAAACCTAAGGATGAAAAAATACATGGAACAACACCATGCAGAAAAATTCACTATGAATAAGAAAATTATAGAGTTATAGAGAGCTTCACATTTATAAAAATAAGAAGAATCTATCACTTACAAATCCTTCTGATCAACTTCTTCTCCTCCAAAAATCTATTGGTCTCACTATAGGTTGAAAGGGACAAACAGTAGCCACATAGCCAAATTAGGGTTAATCATATCCAAAAATATCCCCATATATTTCCTTATATACTTAGGCTTCACATGAACTACAAATGACCCAAAATTCCCCTACTTAAGGGACTGCCAAATTTTGTAGTAGGACTTCCACATACACCACGACGGGCCGGGACACCCCAACTGAGAACCACGGGGCGCTACAGAGTGCCTGGGCGCTTTGACGGGCACCACAGCACGTCATAGCTTCTGAAACTCGATTCCTAGGCACCTTGACATGCTGCGATGCCTAGTGCACTCAACTGCAGGGCAAGTCAAAGAGCCTTAATTTTTCCCAACTTGTACCAAAATACCGCAAGACCTCCCGAAAATCCACCAGAGCTTCATTGTCACCTCCATCGAAGATCTAATTGGTCTCCACACACTAATAATTAGAACCTATGAGTTATTTTGCATAGATATTTTACCACTAAAATTATCCTCCCATGCAAGAACAACAAACAAAAAGTTGTTTTAAGTAAGTTCACATGGTGCTCAACCATAGGTCGATTACACCTTTATTAGAGCCATAATAGCATTATACTAAAATGGACACATGCAGGCATCTCATTCACCCATACAATAACAAATCATATATTCAAAAAAATTGGTTAACCACTTTGCTAGCTAATTATGCATTTTTCTTTCCATATTCTTTCATTGTAACTTGTGTTGCATATTAATAAGAGAATCAGTTATTGTGATATAGTTTTCTAGGTTGTCTAGTATCCTTGAGTTGTCTAAGTCTTCTTTGCTCAAAGTGGTGCAGTCACTTCTGATGGTGATGGGTTGATCTCATCGCATAGTGGAAAAAAGCAAAAAGATCCCTCTCAATGGTGTCATCACCAACATCAATGGATAAGAGCAACATCATCTATGTGACATCATTAAATCAAAAAATGTCAAATATGATAGAATCCATGTTGTAGATGTAGGCCATGATGTAAGCACAAACAACATCATAGTTGCGGATACATGTTTACGCACTATAAAGCTGAACCCACTTATGAGATGTGTTGTCAAGTAGAATAAGCAATGAAGCAAAGGAGGACAGCACCCATGAAAGTTCAGATGATAAAGAAGAGAGTTATCAAATAAAATCAAGTATTCTTAGAACTAATTAGGAGATTGACTTGTCCAACTATGATGGTATTCATACAACCAATTAATTAACTCTTCCATGAGCAATCAATTATGGGAGTTTAGGAGAGCTATTTACAAAGAAAATTCATGTGAAACAAAAATTGATCACATCCATTTTCAATTTGGATATCAGAAAACACTTAATCTCTAAGCAACGAGTTAAGAGACTTGATTTTGAATAGTTTATGTTGTATTAATACTAAATACTTAAGTTTTTCCATAGTTCCAGCAATCATGCTTTGCTTTTTCGGGTCTTGATTTTCCTCTCCTTAACTTAGACCTATTTCTACTATGTCTCAGGTCTACACTTCTTCCTCGACTCCTTGCATTCAACACTGAAGTATATGCCTCCCCAAGGGATCTTTTTTGCACCTCTTCATTAAGCACTAGCCTGACAATGTCATCAAACTTAAACAACACATTTCTTGATGAGTTGTTAATGGCTATCACCAACCCATCCTAATTATCTGGTAATAAAGAGAAGAACAATAGAGCTTAACCCTCATCAGCAAACTTGATGCCCACTGAATTCAACTAACTTATCATAATATTAAACCCATTCAAATGTTTCATCGTCCATCACCTTCATACTGAACAATTATTTCATCAAAAAACTATTATTGGAACCTAAAAGATTCTCATACATCCTTGTCAAAAAAAAACATGAGATATATTTTTTTTTCATTTACAATATTAAATGTAACAAAAGAAGATAATGAAAGATGAATCAAATCCAACACAGTTCTATCAAGAACCTCACAATCCTCATCAGACATAATGGTCGGTTTCTTATTGGCTCCACTGAGTGGTAAATACAACTTCTTTTAGTAGAGCAGATCTTCCATTTGCATGTTCCAAAAAGCAAAATTTGTGTCATTAAACTTCTCTATTTTGTGTCTCATTTCATCGGCCTTTACTCCGACCTAAATAGTAAGACCTTAGAATAACATATGTGATACCAATTATTAGAATACACAGAAATGATAGAACAGGATACCATTGGTGGCTACCAAGAAATAAACAAATATATCCAAGCAAAATAGACTAAAACCACATCACAATCACAGTATAAAACACACAAGCATCCAAACACAAAAATTTTTTTTTGAAAACTTGATGCTGGGAAAAACCACATAAGCACATTACACAAGAAAATCCACTATGAACAAGATGATTATAGAGTTACAAAGAGCTTCACCTTCATATGAATAAGAAGGATCTACCACTTAAAAAGCCTTTTGATTAACTTCTTCTTCTTTAGGAAACTCCAGCTCTCACTCTAAGTTAAAGGAAACCAATAGCAGCTACAATGTCAAGTTAGAGTTTATCTCAACTTCTCCACATAATTAAACATTCTCATATGTTTCCTTTTATATCTTGGCTTCACTTGAACCTAAAATTCTCCTAAAGATACTAAGGGACTACCTAGATCTAAAAATGGGCTCCAGCGGGCGCTACGACGCGCCGTAGAACCCCAATATCGAATCACGGGGTGCCACCATGCATCATGGCATTCTAGTGTCAAACCACAGGGATCCACAAGGCGCCACAGTGCCTAGATCTTAACTTTAAGAACTGCAGGGCATGCCAGCACCCAAACTTTCTCTAACTTGACCTAGAATGCCCTGGGTGCTCCCAAGAACTCATCAGAGCTTTAATAGCACATACATGATGATCTAAATGATCTTCATATCCCAAAAAGTGGTTCACTCCTAGTCAGCCAAAGAACCAATCAGCATGAGCCTCTTCCCTTCAAACCCATCAAATCTCAAGTTAGCTCAACTGGGTTAACTCAAGCTAGCCTGATCCCAAGTTTGGGCTAGGGTCAGGGTATCCCACTTAGAGCAAACCTAAGCCCACCTAATGAATCAATATAGCTCATTGATGCATAAGGACACCAAGGTGGGCCTCTATAATTCCATTTGTCTCATTTTAGTTATTTGCTAGACTCGAGCTAACCCAAGCTAGCCCGCATCCCAGCTTAGTTAAATTGGTCAACCCAAGGTCCCACCAACACAATTTTGACCCAATAAATATATTGGAGTCATAGGAGCTAAAAAATAAGTCCTCATAACCCAATTTTGCCCAAAACCAATTTTGATTGAACTCGATCTAGCCCAAGTCAGGTCATGTTGACCCATTTTGTCCCTATAGGTGCACCCACTACTTCTATCCCCATATAAAGCTAATAAGTAACCCTAAGGATCCAAACTCTCCTTATTTTTCAAGTTGACTTAATTAGGCTAGCTTAAACTAGCCCAAGTCCCTGACCTAGCTAACCCAATACCCTATATGGGCCATTTAGGTCAAGATATGAACTGATGGATGTAAATAATCATTTTGAGTACCAAATATGACAATGGAACCTCAAAAGCCCAAAGGTCCATTTTGGACCCACCTAAGCTAACCCAAGCTAGTCCAAGTGGGCCCAAGTCAAAACTAGCCTAGATACCCCCATACGGGATGGTTCAGGTCAATATTACTTATTATCAGTTTATTAAGCTATTAAAAGGTCAATCATCCCCCATAGAACTCTGAACCCAAAAATGTCAGATTGAAATCCCATGCTAGCCTAGGACCAAACCCTAATCTTAAATGGCCAATTTTCTAATGATTGAGCCATAAATCAAACCAAGGCACTTTCAAATTTCTTAAGAAGAAACTTAAGTTTAATTTTTGGGCCTAAAACCCATCAAATCTACTTAAGACCATTTATGCTAGCTCAAGCTAGCCCAACCTAAGCCAAATTAGGGTTAACCCGATAAATTAGTCAAAATAATTTGAATTGGCATTATGAAAAATAATAAGATTATCTTCAGTCATGGAAACCATAAAATCAAGATTTGGTCCATTCAGTGATCACTGGCCAATTGAGCCAGCTACGGGTAGCTCAAACCACCCTTAGTCAAAGTGATCTATAGATCTCCAAATTTGATTTTGATCAAAGTAACACTCTTACTTGAGTGTCTCAATAATTTCAGTACTAAAAATCTAAAGTTAAGATTTTAAAATCCATAGTCGGTCAATTAGGCTAGCTCAAGCTAGCCCAATCTAGGCGCTTAGCCAAATTGGTCAGAACCTCTGGAAGTGGCCAAAGTTTCTTCATGATCAACAAAAGTCATATATTTGATAATTAAAGAACTTTAAGATCCTTAAAATCCAAACTATAGTTTTTAGCTCCATAAAGCTAAAATAATTTGATCTAAGCTAAGAGCTAAGTTGTTTGATCACTTTATATCGTTTGAATAAAAAAAACTATATTTCTAATGCAAAAGCTATTATATCTATTAAATATTAAATTATATAACAATTTTATGCAAAAACCTTTGATCACCATCAAAAGTAACATTTGAAACACTAAGTTATTGTATGTCTTTCTTTACTCACATTTTTTGATATTTTTACGCTTAGCTTCACTCAATTTTGAGAAACTATTTTAATGTCACATAAAATGATATATGAAGAAGTTGGGATAACTGTCTTGCATGAGTTCACTATTGATCTATATTTTAGTCTGATCAAACAGCTGCTAGGACAGGGTTGTCCGATATCGAGAGTTATAAATAGCTTATACTAATAAGCCTTTGAGGGCATATATAGAGGGAAGTTGGAATTATTATGTAACACCAAATCCAAGCCCCCTTTTTCTAGATTTTGCACTTTCTCAATAAAGTCACATGTAGCATCATATATCAAATATAAAATTCTATATTTATTTTTATGCCAATAATTTCTATTATGCTTAAGTTTCATTAAGTCTAAATCAGGTTTTGTATGAATAATTATAAGGCTCTTTATTTTCCTATAAAAAGTATGTTTTTGATTTCATAAAATAGCTATAAATATTGATATTATGGTGCATAGTTTCATGATTAACCAATATTTGAATGTCCGCACTTTTAAAATGTGCCCAGATCAAGAACTCATTGGAACCCTTGAATGAAGGCCATAGAGCCAAGGACTTCTACTTCTGCTATTGCTATAGGGATGTTAAGTCATAGCAAGCCCTGACGATGCTTAGTTTTTGTTTCCAAGGTCAAGCGCGCGTGTGACATGGGACATGGAGAATGCCAGGGAAGATTGTGGAAGATAAAATAAAATAAAACTATTAATAATAAAATAGTTATTTATTAATAAAAATAATTTGTTTTTGTTATGTGTATTTTTTGTCATTCAAACGCCAAAATTTATAAAACTTGATTAGATTGTATATTTCAATGAGACAAACTCAATGACACAAAAATATTTAAAATTGTACTTATTTTTATTTTTTTATTTTTAAATATTAAAATTTAAAAATTAATTTAGGGAAAACCAAGATTCCAAAAATTTTTAATGTGTGCAAAAGCATCATTAAATTATGCTTTACCTAATAGAAATCTTGGTTTGATTTTATTTTGAGTTAGTTGAGAGAAATGTAAGAAATATGATGATGTTGAATTTTGCCAAATTATGTTGTTTTGAGCACTCTCAAGTCTTTAAGCAATTATATGTTTACACCTATAAATTCTTATGTGAGAATTCCTTTATTACTCTTCAAATGCACTTGATCATTAAGTATACATTTGTGTCACTTTTATATCTTAATAAGGTGGAATATGCTCAAGATTTGTGAGTTGCTAATCTACTTCTAACCATTCTATGGTGGATAGGTCAAAGCATTGTTGGTTATTATCTTAGCATATTAAGATTATTATAATGTTCATCATTGAAGAGATAATTAATAGTGAGTATTGTTATGATGGGTTTTACTAGCAAGCACATCTAGGCTAATATGGACCAAGCTTAGATACTAAAGATTTTAAGTGATCATCATTAGGTTATTTTGGGTTTAATTTGTACTTATTGGAGCTAATTAAATAAAGTTGTATAGTAATCAATGTTTGTAATCACTATTCAAATCTTGAAAATCTCAAGGGAGGGAATAAAGGGAGCAGTGTGATCTTTCTGGCTTTGTTGAACTTAAAGATTGCTTTGAATTATGCTCAAGGCATTAAAAATTCACTTAATTAGGCTTATAATTATTATTTAAGCTCATTGGTTAAGGTTTAGATCATAATCTTACTAATTATAGATCCACGTGCATGTGGAATTTATGGCTTTGTGAGCTTGTGTGGTTTTGGGATATGAGCTTAAATGAGCAACTAAACTTTTCTCTAGCATAAAGTAATGATTAAATATAAGGAAGTCAACTAACCAAATGTTTTAGATCAATCTTAAGAACATATAGAGTGTATGGGATGGACCTTGCAAGTTTTATATGTACTCATGGTAACAAGACATATCTTGATAGAAGAATGTTCCCATATCATTGATATTAACATTATTATACTAGGGTTTAAGTGTGAATCATTAACATTTAATTTCAATTGTTTGGAAGCATATATATATATATATATATATATATATATATATATATATATTTATTTATTTATTTATTTATTTTTTTATCTATGGATCATCTAAAGATTAAGTGTTGGGTGTATCAAAAGCATACCCTAAATGATCATCTACTTAAATAGAATATAACTGAATGCAGTGATGGCTTCATTAGCATTCAAAATAATAGGGGAATGGGCTAAGAATGCAAGTTTATTATCACACACCATCATTAGTTAAGTATGGAAGGGGCAAGGTTTATAGGCATGCATCCATGGGGGATAGACTAAGCACTAGAAAAAATTAAGTTTGAAGGCTCCCAACACAATCCTAGACCTAATGGGACTAATTTAAGGTTGCCTTATTTCAAGTCCTAACATTACTTAAGTAATGGCTAAATACATGATCTCATGGTTTATAAAATTATGTTTTAAGCAAGTGGGTGAGTGATCTAGATTTAGATGAGTGGTTAAGTGATATTGAAGCTCAAACATACAAGCTCATACTAGCAAGTTTTAATGAGCTATATCATCTTTGTAACACCTTAATGAGTTTATTTTACCATTAAATCATTAAGCTAAATCATGTACTATAAATTTTTAGGATTAAGGGTTCATCTCATCGCCCACATATTCTATTCAAGGCATGATGATGCATCCTTGAAATGTTCTCACCATAACAAGATATAAATATAAATCAAAATAAAGATGAAGTAATATCTTTCTATTGATCACCTTAAGGATATGGTTAGTTTTTAAATTTGGTTGGTCAACCTCTACTGAGTCATGGCTAACCCAACCTCAAATGGGTGTTCGTAGAAGAAAGGGTATGTTCTAATATCTTCACACATAACATTAGATCATTTTATTTTAGTGTTAATCACACTCTAATTACTTAAGATTTTATTTAGACAATTAGCTTTATAATAGTTATATGGAGATTAGAGTTCTTAGTTAGAATTAGGAGTCCTATAAGTTAGGCTAAACCCATAAATTACTGCATGGTTCCCATATCGCCAAACATCCCATCCCAACTTTAATGGGGATAAGGATGAACTAACCACACCCAAAGGTCACAATCAAGTAATGGCTTGGCTCTTGGGCTAGCTTGAGATAGTTAAACTAATAACACATTTTATTAAGCACCAAAGAACTATTTTCAAGGACAACTTATAGAAGAGAGAATGAGATCTCATTACCTTTGAGAAGCTAATTTCTCAAAGTATTCGAAGTGGTGAAGGAAACTTTGAGGGTCTGATCAGGCCACTTGTTGGTTGGTTCAAGCCACCATAATCATCAAAAAGCAAGCTTGAACTTCTGTATATGTCTAATAGAGCACTTTTTTTGAATTTGACTTCTAACTCTATAAACAAGCATTTATAAAAAATAAGGTCTATAAGAAAGTGACAAAGAAGGTCCACAAAATTTCAATAATATATAAAGCACCATATTTAGATTATTGTATAAAAGCTATGATGCCTAAAAGGTCTATATAGCCAAAGGGTTTTCTTAATTTTCACATATATATATATATATATATATATATATATGTAAAATATTTTAAGGGGTTGGTCCTTGATGAAAGTTGTAGGAGAGGTTGAGGAAAGCCTGTGGTTTATATTTGAAGGCTTAAGGTTTACTAGTTTGGCCAAGGGACTTAAAAAAGAATGAATATGAGTCTGAGAAGAGTATGAGAGGAAAAAAGGAGGAATAAATGGGGAAGAAGTGGGTTTAATGGCTCAATAGGTTAAAGTATCCATTCTAAGAATAGAGGATACTTAAATAGGTTCACTGGGATATTTTGGGGAGCTCAAATGGCTCAGGCCATCAATGGATGAAATTTCATCAAAGCTCGTGAATGACCAAGATGCATTCATGCACTTATCTACCACTGCTCTAATTTGGGTCTTCAAGGGAGTCAAGGAAGGCATAAGGTTCAAATTGGACTAGTCAGTCTATATGAGAAGTGACTGAAGGTCATGGGGTGACAGCCTCACCGGCTATCTGAAACTGATAATGTCAGATTCATATAGGTTGGAGGAGCTATGTGCTGAAGAGGAAGAGCCTTTTATTGAAGAGGAGCATCAACCAGGTGATCCAGAAGCTGCTTGCTTTTTCTTTCTACATATTGTGAGGATGAGAGACTTTTCTTTTTTACTTCAGTCTTTTAAACTATTTTATAAGAAAATGCTGTAATAATATAGGTACCTTGTTATTGTGTTTACTTTTCTGTACTGTTATTTCTGAGCACTTTACATTTTGTCTCTCAGTTGATGTATAGTGAATAGATGTATTGTTTACTTTATATGCTTCCGCACTCTGTACTTGTATTGATTTGGTGACTAATAGCATGTATTCATTATGTGCACACCCTTCCCTTATTAGTGGAGTGTAGATTTTACCTAATCCAATGATAAGTGAGGGATTTGCTAGAGTATCACACCATCCCTTAAGTCTAATATTATGGATTTGGGGGTGGGGTGCCACAGAGGGCCAATTAGTTAATCTAAGTTCTTTGAGGTGAAGTTAAAAATATAGAACTATTCTAGGCTAAAAACTCATGAGAATACTCATGTAGGTTTGAAGCTTAAGAATAAGGAAGATCTAGTAAATTAGAGAGCAGTCTTCCTTCCTTATATCTGGATATAATAATTAGTACAAACTGGATAAAATCTTGGGTGAGAATAAATGTTAATTTAAGGATAGATAACCTAAAGTCTTATTTAAACTAATCCTTTAGTAAATTCTGTGTAGTACTTAAACTTATTAGAAGTTAAGTCCAATGGACCTAGATTATAAATTCATCTTCTTATAGATCCTATTTAGAATAATCAATCATGAATCTTTTATATAAAAGTTAGAGTTAACAAGAGAAAGTACTTAGTACCCTTAGTTTAATAAATCCTTCATTCCTTCAACTCCTTAATAAGTGATTATAGGGCAAGAATAGTTAAACTAGTAACAAGTAGATTAAGTTTGATCCAAAGAAACCTTTAAAATAGAAAGGGAGTTAAATAATTCTTTAGCCTACTTTAGGTAGATTCCATCATCCATGAAAGGTAGAAACATAATATAGAGACTTAGAGAATCTTAGCTTTTTAGCCTATAATAGGATTTTAAAAGAACTTCTTCACTATATATATATATATATATATATATATATATATATATATATATATTATTTTATTAATTAAGACATTCAGTTAATGTTTAGGTTAATTGGGGGCTTGATTAGCCCTAATTATTAATGTAGATAACAAAAATTAGATAACAATGTATATCACATAATTTATAATTAACTTTAATAAACTTTGAATGCTGCATTGCATTGAGATTAAGTCCTTGAACATTAGTTCAAATATTGTGCATAAATGAAAACTATAAATATTATACATAGGGATTTTATATGGAGAATTGTTCTGTACAAACATTATTGAGCCAGGGAAGGCTATAGCAAGATCAGGAGACTGCATATATCCTAGAGGGGGAGTGTATGTATTTTTGGGAAATCCAACTTTCATATTATTGGGCAGAACTCCTTTCTTGTTCTGTATTGCTTGCATAACACATTTTAATAAAATAAACTAATTAACATTACTTATGACACAATCTTAGTAATTTTGTATTTTCTACAGTCTTTTGACTGTACCATATAGTTTATTCAGTTTTTGAGATTGAAATTACTTTACTTTCATATCTTATAGGTTATTTACTTGCTTATAGTTCAGCTTCTACATTTATTACAGTGCATTTCTTTTACCACTTATATTTACATTTCCTTATACTACTCTTACACTCAGTATATATCATGTTGGGCTTATTTTTTCTTGTACTAACTTGCTTGTGCACACTTGTATGTAAATTAGTACATGCTCCTTTTTACTTAACATATTTGATGTAGATTTTGAGCAGCTGCATCAGTACCTATTCTTACTTCTTTAACTTGTTTTTTTTCCAATTATTTTCATACTTTCAACTTTTACTGCATTATGCACTGCTTTTAAATAGTAAATGATAATTGTGATATCCACTAATTAAAATAACTTAAATATCCTAAAATATACTTAAACTTTATAGACTAATCACTTATTTTTCTTTTATTGGCTATGTCCTGCTATGTTAAAAACCAAATATGGTAGATTAAGGAGCTTGTTGATGAACCAGTCTGTGATCTTGAATATGGACCTGAGAAGCATCCTTAGACTCACTTTTAGTTTACCCTTCTTTTAGTCATTTTTTTTTTTACTTGAATCTGGACATGAGAATGAGTGTCATTACGTCTCAAAATACTTATATAGTCTTAATTAAACTATGCATGTTTTACTTTTTTTTATGTAATATATATATATATATATATACTGTATTATGCATCTATTTTTTAATCTTAAAGATTCTTGGCTCTTTGTAGTACTTAATAGTGGGTTAAGACTTACTAATATAGTATTAAGTACTATAGTAATACCCAACATTGAATTAAATTACCTAATCTAGCACCGAGATATTATAGTATGTCCTTTCTTATGGAGTAATTCAAGAGTGTTCACAATGATAAAAGAAATGCTCTTACAACTAGATCAAATTGAGATTGCTGACACAGTAAGTTCTCCAAAAGCTTTAAAGTCAAGATTTTTATTGCCACAAAAATTTTGAGGAAATGCTCCATAACAAATTATCAGAGTGCCAAAAAGTAGCAATGTGGTGCCCATGCTCCCTAAGTCCCCAATGATTAGGTTAAAGAGCGGAGTGTCACTCTGGAAAATCCCTCACTCAATATTGGATTAGGTAAGATCCACAATCCACTACTAAGGGAAGGATGTGCTCAGTATAAATAAGAGAACCAATCACTAAGTCTAATATACAAACAGAGTGCGGAAGTAAAATGAAATAATTAGTACATCCATCCACCATGCTTCACATAAGAAATAGTACTAAAGCTCAACAAATAATAAAGTGCATAAAGTAAACACAGTCACAGAACATGTATTATTACATTATTTTAATTAAAGTTAATTAAATGTCGAAAATATAAATATCACTCATTCTCACAGTAAGGAAAATATAGCTAAATATCCTCTGGTCCAAGATGCTGCACCACTTCTATGTTTGGCTCCTCTTCAGGCGCTGGCTCCTCAAACTACTCAAGATCTGACATTATCAGTTTCACAATGTCAGGGCCCCAGCCAATAAAGAAAAATCTTGTTAGACAAAATGTTTAAGTATATTTTATGCAAGTAAATTATTAAGCATTTGTTAATATCACCATTTTACTCTAAACAAAATGAAACATCTATCCAGCATGGGAGCAAGTAAGCATATAAGAGAATGAGAATAAGTTATAAAGGTAATGTTTATAACTAAGCAAAGATTGAGGCAAAAGCATACCTCAAGTAAACTAAACAAGGTAGGGCATATATGTGTAATACAGTAAGTAAAAATACTAAAAAGAAAAGTCTAAGCCTAAAC
Source organism: Gastrodia elata (assembly GCA_016760335.1). NCBI lineage: Eukaryota > Viridiplantae > Streptophyta > Magnoliopsida > Asparagales > Orchidaceae > Gastrodia > Gastrodia elata. Next base: position 17,580,846 of record CM028673.1, read on the forward strand.
ATGCTGATGATCATGTGACATATGCTAATTTAAAACATTAATCTGAAATGGTACATATAATAAGCAGTAAAGTCTAGTATCCTATATATAAGTATCTACTCAAGTAAGTAGGTAAAATAGAGAAAAATACAGCTAACTGAAATAAATACATCATCAATATAATAAATAGTAAGATGAAACTGAAGGAAACATATAACTATCATATCAAAAATAATTGGCCAATCTGGCCCAATATATATATCCATCCCCATAGCCTTTATGGGCTAGGGCAAACATATCACAATAATATTGTATGACTGAAGAGGTAGAGATAATACTATACAAATATCTTTTAGTTATTTTACTTTTATTTTTGTGGACAATTTAGAAATAGATGAGGAGTCAAGCACATCTGCAAGACTAAATGGGCCCAAGCTTAACACACTCTCCTCAATGAGTGATGTTAAGCATCCTAATCTCTCCTTACCCTTATCCATTGGAGTAATGTGCATCATAATCCACCATGAACTGAACCCAAATGCAAATGTTTTCCTAATATTCTAAGTTTTCATTTTCATGCAACAACATTTTTTTATATGATATGTCCAAAGAAAACAAGCACAAATATAAGGAATGCATAGCTCAAAATCAAATAGTAAGCAATAGACTCTATTAGACATGGTGATATTATTTATTTTCTAATATAAACGTTCTAACCATTTCAAGTTACACAAGTTCAGGATCTCAAATTCCTACTATTGAGTGTAACTTAGAAGTACATCCTTATAAGTTGCAAAATATTAGGACTAGCTAGGTCCTAATATGCTTAATTAACATCGACTATGAAAAATAAACACGACCTAGTTTATGAGTTCAGACGTTTTAAACTATTAATTGACCAAAATCTATAACCTAGAGATTATGGATTTAACATCACGAGATTGGGCTAAATCACATAATCCCAAAGGTAAAACCTAAGATCTAGGTTTTAGCCTAAAAGAGATCTATTGATTAAGGTAAATCCTATTAAGCAATCAATCTTAATAGGATGAGCCTTCTATCCTAAATCTAGTGTTGAAGATAAAATAATCATAATAAAGTGTAAACTCTAGAAATTAATAAAACTAAGGATTCATCCATTGAAAAACCTCATTTTTCAATGAATAAAATCTAACCTATGAGCTAGTCCTAGTTCTAGGAATAGTCCTAATGTGAGGTGTAAAGTCCTAAGAAAAATACTTAGATATAACTTAGGAAATTTAATTATCTTGACATAATAACTGATTTTAACACTTAGAATGATTCTACTATAATTGTAATATTAGTTTTATTGACTTAGAAGATAATCTAGGGTTATAGATGCAACCTAAATTTTGGGCAAAATAACCATTTTGCCCCTACTTAAGGGTCTAAAAAGCAACTTTTTGATTTAGAGCTTCAAATTGAAATTTTTTATTGTCAAATAAATCCTTATTGTCTAACATGAAGATAGACAATAAGTACCTCCATTTTAGACAAGAAACTAATTATATAGATCCAAGCTAAGGCTTTTGACATAAAGGGCATTTTAATAATTTACTCTTATTAAAATTTAAAATTTTATGCAGTTTACTATTAGTTACTATTCAAGGATTCCATAGAGTCCAAGAACATTGCATTCTGAGGTCAAATGACTAATTATGGCTATTTCAGTTTCTAATGGAAATTCGATAATTTTGTCGGTCAACGGGAGACAAAAACCGAACTTTTCCATTTGAGATCCAATTTCAGCAAACTCAGTTTTTATAACTTCCCTATAATATGCTGAGTGTGCTGACAGGGAGTAAACCCAATTTGGATTTCAAATGGTCAAGTTATGGCCTAACTAAGGTTAGGGGTATTTTGATCATTTTCTGATTTTCTAGGGTTCAGATTCTAAATATTAATTCATTTTTTTATGACATTAAAATTCTAAGCTAGTTAGCCCTTTGAAATTTTGAATTTGGAGTTGAATTGACCAAGTTATGGTCAATTAAAGTATAGGGGCATTTTGGTCATTTTTAGAGTAGAGTCCTAAATGTTACTTTTCAAACTAAGCTCTAAATATGGAAACTAATACTTATATAATGTTGGGGCTATTCTCTTGAGTATTTTTAGACCCATATACCTATATTTGGACAATTAGGTTAAAAGTTATGAGGGCTTAATTAGGTCCTAAAATATCATTACGTTATAGTACCCTGAAATTAATTTTTGAATTACATCACTTGATTCCTTTTATTTTATTTAGTAAAATGAGACCTATATTGGCTATGTTTGGATCATCCTATAAAAAGTTATTAAACTCTTAAGTTTGAATTAAATAATTTAAATAAATAAAATTACTATTTTTTTATTCAAATTGTATTAATTTACTGTTCATTCCTAAAATTAAAATTAATTTAATTAATAATTAATCAATTATTTGTAATCTATTTTTAATTAGTATTAATTATTAATTAATTAATTAATAATTAATGTGTTATTAACTTAAGTAATTATATTTTTATTTTATATTAAGATTACTGTTTAATTTTAATTAATTATCTTACTACATCCAATAATTATTTAATTATTAGTAATCCATTATTAGTTAATATAATTTAATTATTAATCAATTTAAGTTTACTTAATTAATTAATTAAGTTAATTATCTGTCAATTAATACATATATATATATATTTAAATTTTACTTTACTGATTAATTAAATTAACTTAATCCTCTAATCCAAGGGATTACTTAATTATTTTAAATTAATCTAGTTATATGTATGTATTTATCTATAAATGTATGTATTAATCTGTATATAATATATATATATATATTATTTTATCTGTATTTAATTTAACTAAATTAATTATATTAACTAATGGATTTAAGCAATCTGCCACCTAATTAATTAGCTTAACTACTGATTAATCCTCATATTTAATTATTATTTAACCTTAATTATTATAATTATTACTAATTGTCCTAATGTTCGTGATATGCAATTATAATTATTCCTAAGGTTTCTGATTACACATATGTAGATATGTATATACATGTGTGTATATATATATATATATATATATTTATATATATATAATCATTATTCAGCAGAAAATCAAAGGCGGCGGGCCCCACCACGAACACGTGGCGAGCTCTGGTTTGCGGGGCAGAACCATGTGGGGCCCACGGGACACGTGGCCACCTCTCATTCGACGCGGCCGCGGGTGGGACCCATTCGCTGTCGTAGGTGGGGCCCGCAGCCACGTGAGGAGGGGACATGTGTGCGGCCCGATCGAGATCTGCGCGGGCCCGGCCGACCCGGCCCAGCCCGCAGATGCTTCGCCTCCCTCGCACGGGACCCTGAAGCTGTGACCTAGGGTTGGCTTTTCACCGGCCTTCCTGACAGCGACGAGGTTGGACCTGTACGACATTGTGTAGGGCTCGCCGAGAACTTCACGCCTAAGGGTGCGCCGACTCACAGGTGGCGTACGAGCGAGCCCTAAGTCCTACGGCTTGGTGGTACTGGGGATGAAGGTGATACGAGAAAATTGCATTCGATCGATTGGGGTATTGGCATATTCTATCATTTCGATTATTGCTAGGATTCGATACAATTATTGCACGAAGATAATTACAATAGCAAAAGAAGAGGAGAGGGGTACCTGGTCGAGCATCAGGGAAGGGCGTTTAGGGTTTTACCGGTTTCGATCGAGTGCCAGACTGTACACAACCCAATGTTATTACCCTTGTCAATTAAGACTAATCTCCATCCTAATCTTAATCATAAGTGTTAATCAAGTCATTAGGAGTCATCCACTAAGACTTAGTCCAAATCAAAAGTCAAATGAATCAAGTCCTGATTTTTGGAAAATTCAAAGACCCTGAAAATGACATATCTAAATTGACCTCATAACAAAAATTGGACTTCGCCATTACACTAATTACCCCCAAAATTAGCAAGGGGTGACGTTTTCAAGTCAATCGGAAGACGTCGAAATTTCGACGAATATTTTAATAATATTTAAATATCCCAAAAATAGGAAAATTAAATACTCGTTAGAATTAAAATTCAACTTCACCGTTGCGATCCTCACCCCTCAAATTAGCCAATGGTAAAATTTTGAGATTTTCCGGGAGAACGTTTAATTTTCTTGATTATTTTAATGTATTTAAATTAATTAGGAAATAAGAAAAATAATTTGTCGTCGAAATCAAAATATGATTTCGCCATTTTGTTCCTCACCCCCAAATTAGCTTAAGGTGAATTTTTGGGATTTTTCGGAGAACATTTTAAAATATGATTTTGAGATTTATTAAATTAATTTCCTAAAACTCTAATCTTATCTTCTTCCCTCTTTATTGGCTGGGAGGGACCCACAGCCACCCAAATCTGGCTGAGCCCCCTTTCCTTTCAGTCCCCTACTGTGCTCAGCCTAGTTGTCCCCTATCTCCTGCCAGCCCCTCCCCTATCCCATCTATTGGCTGTCCTCTCCTCCATTAAGAGAGCCTTTGGCTCTCAAACTCTCCACCCCCTCATTTTGGCCAGCTAAAGCTCTCCCCCTACTTCCCATTATTGCTGTACCTACTATTGGAGAAAGCCTTAGCCCATTCCTCTTCTTGCTAGTAGCTGAAGGAGAAGAAAGGACCTCTCAAGCTCTCAAGCTTCTCTTAGGAAATCTGTCATTATCAACACTAAGCTACTTCCTTTCCCCCATTGAATGTATTCAATGGCTACTCCATTTCACTCTTATGATTAGTTTGCATCCTTAGAAATTTGTATTTAAGCTATGGAGTTCATTAGAGCTCATTAAGGTTGCGATTTTAGGAAGATAAAGCTATTCTATTTTTCCTCCATTCTACATACCCAGTCGTTTAATCTCACTATTTGTATTGATAACTTAATCGTTTGGTGCTAATTTGGGTAATGGAAAGGTCTCGGAAAAGAGCTTTCCAACGGTATATGGCACCGCACGTGAAGTGCTCTAGGTTTGAGAGTAATCAAGCCTGAAAGTTGACCCCATCATTGTTTACGCTCAGGCAAAATCACTGTCTGACGCTATAGCGCACTGCATCGCCCAGAGTTGCGATTTTTTGGTCGTTTATAGCGCGCTGCAGCGCAAAATCTGCTAAAGCGCGCTACAGCGCGTTTGCAGCGCCTTAAGTTTTAAATCTGGGTCTGCTATAGCATGCCATAGCACCGAAAACAGCATTTTGCCCGCTACAGTGCTCTCCAGCGCCCCCCGTTTCGAATAGGGACCGTTGTAGCGCACCCTAGCGCGTAAAAATGACGTTTTGGTCGCTACAGCGAGCCGCAGCCGCCAGAAAATTAAATTGATCATAACTTTGTTATTCGAACTCCAAATTAAAACTTTAAAGTGCTAGATAGCTTAAAATTTTAGTGCCTACAATAATATAAAAACAATATTTAAGTTTTTAAAATCTAAAAAGATCTTAAATGACCAAAATACCCCTAACCATAAGTAGGTCATAACTTAGTCAATTGAAGTCCATTTGGGCCTACCATTAGTCAAAATATTCAGTGTAATATAGGAAAACTATAACCACTAAGTTTGCTGAATTTGGATACCAAATGAAAGAGTTATGCCTCTTTGACCCTCTTAACTTAGAAAAATTACCAAATATACCCTTAGAAATTCAAATGACTATAAATAATTTATTAGACCTCAGAATTTAGTATTCTTAGACTCTATGGAAATTTTGAATAATAACCAACAGTAAACTATATAAAAATTTAGATTTCATTAAGTGCAACTTACCAAAATACCCCTTAGATCAAAAATCTTAGTTTTGACCTATATAACTCATTTCTTATCCAAATTTGGTATACATACTGTCTATCTCCATGTTAGACAGTAAGGAATCATTTGACAAGTAAGAAATCTCAATTTGGAGCCTTAAATCAGTTGACTTTTTAGACCCTTAAGTAGGGGCAAAATAGTCATTTTGCCCAAAATTTAGGTTAAACATCCTTAACCTCTAATTAGTCTTCTAATTCACTAAAAAAATCAATATTAGAACTATATTACAATCATTTAAGTGAGTAAAATCAATATTTAGGTCAATTCGTCAAAATCCCTAAAAATTTCCCCAAGTCCTTTTTCCTTAGGATATTACATATCACATAAGGACTACTCTTAAGACTAGGACTAGATCCTAGGTTAGATTTCATTATTGGGTAAATAGGTTATTCAATGAATGAAACTTTAGTTTTATTAGTTTCAAGAATTTTACAACTTATTCTGATTATTTTATCTTTTAACTTAGTTTTAGGATAAGAGACTCATCCTATTAAGTTTGATTATTTATAGGATTTGCCTTAGTTAGTAAATCACTTTTAGAATAAAACTTAGATCTTATGTCTTATCCTTTGGATTATATGACTAAGCCCAATCTCGTGGTATTTAATCCATAATCTATATGTTTAGAAGATCTTGATCAGATATTAGATAGAACGTCTAAATTCACCAAAAATTAGGTCATACGATTTATTGATTTAACTCATAGTCGTCTATCTGATTGAACTAAATTAGAACCTGATCAGTTCTAATCCTTTTTTTTTATTTATAAGGAGTGAGTTTCTAAGTTACACTCAATAGTAGGAAAATGGTGATCCTGAACTTGTGTAACTTGGAATAGTTAGAATGGTTAAGTAGAAAATAAATGATATCAAGATGTTTAGTAGAGTCCCTTGCTTCTGTTTGATGATTGTTGCTACGCATTTCTTGTAGTTTTGTGCCTTAACTCCTTGAGCATATCATATAAGATCTTTGATGTATAAATAAAATATTAGAAAAATATGGAGACTACTTAAGTTCTTTGTGAAAATATTAAAGTGATTGATTAAAGATAATAATTATATGTATTAGAGCTGCCTCTCAGTCATGTTTTCTTTGCTTATACACTAGGAGAAGACCTTGTTTATATCTTCTTTTGCTTAGTCTCCTTGTTGACACTAAGAGAAGATTTGTTGTGTTTTTTTTCCTAGTCTCATTGATAATACTAGGAGAAAACCCTATATATCTGCCTAGTCTTCTTGAATGACACTAGGGTTATATAGTTTTGTGCCTAGTCTCCTTGATGACACTAGGATCTCTTTTATATTCAGTGGGCTAGATTAGCTCTTTTCTGTATGACAGTTAGTACATAGATATTTATATATATGCAGTTTGATGTTTTGGTTACTTTTCAGCATTTTTATTCAGTCAGCTATTCCTTTATCCTGCTTATATATATATATATATGTATATATATATATATATATATATATATATATATGTATATATATATTAGGATGTTAGAACTTTGCTGCTATTATATGTATTATTACTGAGTTATGTTATTTAATTTGCATATTTCCATTGATCACCAGCATGTTTAGGATGTAATATTTTATTTCAGCACTTGTTTAATTATTTATATATGCCTTGCCTTGTTTAGTTTGCATGTGAGGCATATCTTAGCCTCCCTTTTTGCTTAAGTTATAAATGATCATTTATAGCTTTTTTCTTTCTTATTATATTTCTAGTTGCTCCTATTTTTGATACAGTTGTTACTTAGAGAATGTAAATTGGTGATATTACACAACAATAAAATGTATCAGCTTAAAATGTACTTAGACAATTGTCTAACACAAGATTTTCCTTTTTTTTTTTTGCTAGGGCCCTACATTGTGAAACCGACAATGGCAGACTCTCTTCACTTAGACGATCAGAAGTTAGGAGTGGAGCCCTATCCGGAAGAGGAGCCTTTGGAAGAAGCAGTTGTTTAGTTCCTTATTTATAAGTGTAACAGCCAAACTCTTAAGCACCAAGGTATTGTCCGCTTTGGCCAAAAAGGCCTCACGGTTTTGCCCTCAGAAGATAACTTCCCAGCAGGTCACCCATCCTGAGAGTGCTCCCACCTGAGCACGCTTAACTTTAGAGTTCTTATCAGGAACTCCACCATTATCTAAAAAAGCGTCTCGATGTTTAAGAGTTTCACGTATTACTACTTAAGTGGATCTTCACAATCTCCCCAACTTAAGTAACTGACGTCCTCGTTAGTATCCACACACAGATCCAATAACCATCCATTGGGTAGATAGAACTAGAGGTGACCCATACAGACTCAAGAGGTGCCCACAACCATGTAGCACCTTAACCATCATGGGTTCAAGGGGTTGCTCACAATAAGTCAGGGTGAGCGTATTTTTTTTTTATTTGATGTAATAATACAGGTACCCTTGACTGTGTGTTTAGATTACTATACTTTTTATTCTCAGTTTTTTTATTTTCTGCTATTTATACTGTAATGCTTGGATGTTTCTCATTTTAAATCGCTTCCGCACTCTGTATATTTTTATTTGATAGTGACTGATATTCGATTCTGTGCTTACTCCTTCCCTTATTAGGTGAATTATGGATTTCATCCTAATCCAATGATAAGCGAAGGGTTAGCCAGAGTGACACACCACCCCTTAGCTTAATCTTGTGGAATTAAGGGGTGGGGCGCCACACAGACGAACTCCAAATGGCATGCCAGGCGTTGCGATTAGTCACGGAACGGAGTTATGAAGACGGGGACGGATGCTCCGAGGGGGAAGGAGGCCGCCGATTGGTCTGGATCGCGGCGAGCGCGCCGCGTGGCGTCGGGGACGGAGAAGGCAAGGGTGACGGGCCGAGAGCCGTTCGATCGATCCTGATCGAACGGCCCAGATCTTTCAATCGGGTCAACAGGCGGGGGTAATGGCGTTGGCTTTAAAACGGACGGCGCGCATTTTAAGTGGACGGCGCCGTCAGGAATTAATTAAATAAATTAATTATTAATAATTTAATATTTAATTAATTAAATCCTTATTTAATTTAAATAATTAAATCGATTTCAGAAAAAAAATTCCAAATATTCACTCCGAGCTAATTGAGGGGTGAGGAATGCAACGGTGAGGTTGAATTTTTGATCCGACAAATATTTTAATTTCCCAATATTCGGGGGTATTTTAATATTATTAAAATATTCGTCAAAATTTGATGACTTCCGATTGACACTAAAACATCACCCCTAGGTAATTTGGGGATAATTAACACAATGGCGTAGTCCCGTTTTTCAATTTGAGGTCTATTTAGATAGGTCAAATTTTAGGATTTTTGAATCTTTTAAAAATCAGGATTCTATCCTGATTTGAACTATGTCTTAGATTTGACTCCTAATAACTTGATAAACACTTAAGATCAAGATTAAGACTAAGATTAGTCCTAATTGATTAAGGTAATAACTTGGGCTATTACAGGCTCCCCCACTTAAGAATGATATCGTCCTCGACATCACTCAAGTGGAAAATATGATGGCAAAAATGAAATATGACTTGAATTTGTAAGCTTGGAATGCTTAGAAAGCATACCTGCATTCTCGAAGAGTCTTGGATATCTAACTCGCATATCGGATTCGTTCTTCCAGGTGGCTTCATTGTAAGAACAATTCCTTCACTGAACTTTGATCATATTGATAGCACGACTCCTAAGTTGCTTACAATCATGCGTTTAGAATTCGAATTGGCTCCTCGGTGTATGATAGATCAGGTTGGATCTGAATTTCTAGGAACTGCACGAGGTGAGACGGATCTCTGAGGCAAGTGACGACACATGAAATACATTATGAACTGCTGCGAGGTTATCTGGAAGGTTGAGTTTGTAGGCTAGAAGAATCTATTTTGGCTGCTACTTCGAAAGGACCAACATAGCAGGGACTAAGTTTCCCAGCTATGCCGAATTTGGAGACTCCTTTCATTGAACTGACTTTTAGGTATGTGAAGTCTCCAATATTAAATTCCAAAGGACGATGATGAAGGTCGTGGTATTTTACTCTGGCAGTCTTGGGCTGCACAAATTCGTTGTTTCATCAACTGGACTTTCTTGTTTGTCTCTTTTACTAATTTGGACCCATACAGCTGAACACTACCTGTTTCAGACCATGCCAATGGAGTACTACACTTCCAGCCATACAAGGCTTCATATGGAGCCATCTTGATGCTAGCTTGAAAACTATTATTGTAAGCGAACTCCACTAGTGGGAGGTGATCTTCCCAAGATCTAGCAAAGTCAAGTATACACAATCTGAGTAGGTCTTCAAGAACCTGATTTACTCATTCTGTCTGACCATCTATCTGTAGATTAAAGACTGTACTCATTGCTAGAGTTGTGCTTAGATCCTGATGCATGGCTTTATAGAACTTGGAGGTAAATTGACTGTCTCTATTGGATACGATTGTCTTGGGAATCCCATGGAGCCTGATTATCTCTTTAATGTAGAGTTTCACAAGTTTCTCAATAGAATCTGTCTGCTGAACTAGAATGAAATGAGCAGACTTAGTCAATTGGTCAACTATGACCCAAATAGCATCGACCCCCAGATCTTGCGCGAGGCAAACCCATAACGAAATCTATTGATATATCTAGCCACTTCCATTCAGGAATCTCAAGTGGGTGAAGCAGACCACCGAGTCTTTGATGCTCTGCCTTGACTAGACTGCAAGCGTGGCACCTACAACGAATTCAGCCACACCTTTCTTCATTCCTGGCCACCAAAAAGATTGCTTCAGGTCTTGGTACATTTTTGAACTTTCCGGATGAACCTAATATCCGGAGTTATGGCCTTTAACTAGCACTTTCTGATGCATGGACTTAAGGATCCATAAACGATCCCCTTGATAGATGGCACCCTTATGGAATCGAATGTCGATACGATGACCGCTCTCGATGGCTTTGTTTGAAAGTTAGGTACGCATCATCTTTAGTTTGAGTGATAGATACATCTCTGTGGAACATGGGCTCCATATTAATCATTGAGAGCATCGTACTCACTTGGCCGCTATGTACTGATTGGATGTCCAATTTACGGAATTCTTCTTCCAGAGGACTCTTGGAGATAAGAGCATTAAGAGTGGCATGACAGCTCAGAGTGTTGGCTACAACATTCGCCTTTTCAGGGTGATACTGGATATCAAGGTCATAGTCACTGATTAATTCTAACTACCTTCTCTGTCGACAGTTCAACTCCCTTTGGGTGAATATGTACTTCAAACTCTGGTGATCTGTAAAAATGGAGCACTGAATCCCATAGAGATAGTGACGCCAAATCTTTAAGGTGAACACTACAGTAGCTAGCTCGAGGTCATGAACTGTGTAGTTCCTTTCATGAGGCTTCAGTTGATGAGAAGCATACATGATGACTCTTCCTTCTTGCATTAATATGTCACCTAAGCCTATACCTGAGGCGTCAGTATAGACTTGATAGTTCACCTCTTCTTTAAGAAGGACTAGAATTGGAGTGATGGATAGTGCATCCTTCAATGCTTGGAAGGCCTCCTCACATGCTGGAGATCATTCAAATGGCACTGCTTTCTTGGTTAGCTTAGTCAGTGGAGAGGCTATCTAGGAGAAACCCTTTACAAATTTCCTATAGTAACCAACTAAGCCTAAGAAGCTTCTGATGTCGGTCACTGTCTTGGGCTGAACCCATTCCTAGATAGCACTGACTTTGTTCTGATTGACTCTAATACCCTAGGCATCTACCACATGCCCCAGAAAAGCTATTGAATCGAGCCAAAACTCGCATTTAGAATATTTAGCATAAAGGCTATGGTCATGTAGTTCTTCTAGCACTACTCTTAAGTGCTCTTCGTGCTCTTTCCGATTCTTGGAGTAGATTAAGATGTCATTAATAAAAATGATTTCGAATTTATCAAGGTATGGTTTAAGGATGCTCTGCATTAGGTCCATAAATATTGAAGGTACATTTGTCAACCCAAATGACATCACTAAGAACTTATAATGTCCATAACGAGTCCTAAAGGTTATCTTCTCAACATCGGAGTCCTTGACTTGTAGTTGATGATAGCCTGATCACAGATCAATTTTAGAAAATACCCTGGCTCCAACCAACTGATCGAATAAGTCATCTATGCATGGTAACAGATACTTGTTTTTTATCATGACTTTATTCAATTCATGGTAGTCAATACCATACGCATAGAACCATATTTCTTCTTTACGAATAGTACTGGTGCTTCCCAAGGTGACAAGCTTGGCCTAATGAGACCTTTTCTTTAGCAGTTCTTGTAACTGTTTATTCAACTCCTGCAATTCCTTGGGCGCCTTACGGTAAGGAGCTTTAGAGATGGGCTGCGTTCTTGGAACAATGTTAATTGCGAATTCCACTTCCCGTTATAGCAAGAAGACCGGGTAAATCTTCTGGGAAAATGTCAGTAAATTCACAAACGATGGGGTTCTTGGATAAGGGAACGTCTTCCATCTTTTCTCCTAGTATTATTACTAAAAAAACATCATAACCTTTCTGAACTAAGCTTTTTGCCTTTATAGCATTGATGAGTGAGGCTCGAGTACTAAGGTTACCGATGAAAGATCTGGCCTTACTACCACTACCCAAGATGATCTTCTTTCTTGTACAATTGATAATGACGTTATGTTGGCTTAGCCAATTCATACCTAATATTACATCAAAGTTGGCTATTGGGAGAACTATTAACTTAGCTTCATACCTCTCATTTTCAATTGAAATTTGTACTTTGCAAAATTGGTGAGCTGAAATTTGGGCTCCAGAAGGTAACCCAATATTAAGAGGGTTGGCTAGGCGATACAAGGGTAGGTTAAGTAATTTTGCCCAACCTTCAGACACAAAGGAAGACTAGCTCTAGTGTCAAATAGAATGTTATAGTATTTGTCATTTACACAAATTGAACCTAATTGCAAAGATAATTAATTGTAAAGCAAGTAATAATTATAGATATATAAGAGGTTCGAGAGCGTGTACCTAATACCACGTGATTATCTTCAGCAGCCTCAATTAGTGTGAGGGTGTATACACGTACAGGACTGGTAGGCCTATTATTATAGGTCTACCATGGAGGTGGTCGAGGTGCATTTGGGCGAGGAACATTAGCTGTCTCGCACCTCATAGCTGGAGTAGAGGGTGGTGATGGACGAGCGGTCGCAGGCTTCTGAAACAAATCAAAGGCTTGGTGGCACTTGGAACGGTCGATTTGATCTCCATCAATTGTTTCCGTGGCAGTACAATGATAGAATCCATGTCCTGGCCATCCACAAGTGAAGCAGACACATTTCCCGTGGTAACACCGACCATACAGGTGTGGTTTCGTACAACCATTGAACGGATCAGCAGAGGGGGCTTCAGCCTCGAGTTAGTATACTCTGGCTTGCTAGGGGGATCTTGCTGGAATGATGTGGACCCAATAGGTCTCTTGGGTCCTTCCCTGGCCTGATCCTACTCTACCACCTTGGCAATTTCAAGTAACTCCGCAAAGTCTGTTATGCGAAAGGGGATTAATTGGCTCCTGATGGAGGCTTGCAGGCTGCTCTGAAAATGGTGGCAGCGGTTCTAGCTCAGTAGGAACCAAGCTACTGGAAAACCTGGCAAGGTGACGAAACTCTGCCTCGTATGCAGCTACATACCAGTCACCCTATTGTAACTTCAGAAACATGTCTCCCAAGCAATGTTTGGCAGATAGAGGGATGAAGTGGGATTGGAAGGCCTCAATGAGTTCATCCCATGTGATGTCCTCTAACGGTACCTCGACAAACTGCGTGCTACGGGTGGTGTCCCACCAGTACTTGGCCTCATCTTGTAGGAGGTGGGTAGTGAGACGGACCACCTCTGAGTCTGGGCACTTTATGCTTGTAAGGTTCTTTTCCACCATTTTTATCCAGGTGGCTGTGTCGACTGCGGAGAGACTCCCATTGAAGGTGGGGGGTCTCAAGCAGAGAAAACTGTGCAGCAGTCCTTCTGCGGACTGAAGGTGATGTTGATGGGAGTACTATAATGTTGGTGCAACTTCTACCGCAGTGCGGTTCTAGCTTATTTGAGCTACCAGCAATCGTTCCATCCGCTCGGCCTGTTTGGCCTGAGCATCTGCGGTCTTCTTAGCCTGCTTTTTGCTGGATTTTGCCTATTTCTGATGGGATTCCACCATTACTTTGATGGCTTCCAGTAAGGCATTTACCTCACTGGATGAGGGGCTGGAAGGAGCAGGAGATGAGCTCTGTCCAGGATTCATTATATTTCACTAAAATCTGAATTAAGAACAACGCATATTTCAGAAATTGGAGATCGTAACATTCTATCTCTTTTATTAATCATAGATGAAAGATAAAAAATAGATCATTGGAAATAGTAGATAGAACATCAGATAATAAAAGACAACAACTAGGAAAACATAGAGTCTATCCTATGTATTTTTTAGTGAAAGAATGGGAAAAGTCAGTGTAGGTCATTTCTTGTCGGCGGCGAGCAGACCCACACTCAAATATCCACATTTTACGAGCCCACCACTCCTCTGCGTAGTCTTGGATGAGGATGTCGATGATGTCGAGTCGAATGCAATATGGGCATTCCAGATCGTCGAACACTTTGGTCACTCTTCGTAACCACTCCTTAGCTAGGATAGGGAAGTCCAGTCCCCAGTATACAGCATCTTCTAGCATTCTTTCCAAAACACTAGCTCCTGCTGTAGCGCCCTGCCCCGTTGTCATGCGCAAAAGATAAGTATAATCCGTTTGGCGGCAGAGCGGTGCGCCACTCGGGATGGAATAACCCGTCTCCCCGAAATAGCTGAAAATCAAACCCCTCTAAGGGGCTGCTAACTCAACCTTGAAGAGGGTTGAGAGCTAATACTTAAAATAAGAGTAATATCCTTATCCTAAGTATTAGGCAAGTATATACATTAGATTTAGAATACAATATAAAGAATAAAATATATGCATATGATATCAGCATTTCCAGTATACTAATCATATCACAATTCTAAGTATAAATAGTATATAACAGAATGCGGAAGCTTAAAGCAAATATTTAGAAATATTCATCACAGAAGCTGTATGAAAACATTTATCTCAGAAAAGAAAAGAAAGCACATCTAGAATTATTACAAACAGTTTACTGAAATATAGAATTAAGGCTAAGTACTGAACTGAAATAAAATTAAACAGAAAAGTAAGGTTAGAGAAGAGTCCACTAGTGCTCCACTGGCTCCTCCTAAATCTCCTAGGCGTCCTCCTAACCTGGCTCAATAATTAGCTCAAGATCTAGCAAATTGCTGGATCCCAAAAGTACCCCGTATTAGATAATAAATCTAACACATTGAAACTAGTCTAAATAGTTTTAGTTATTCATTTAACATTTACATAATGTAATTAAATCTGCAGAAAAACTATAAAGGTGACTGATAGTATAAAACAGAATAAAATTATATGAAACTGAAGTAAAGTAAAGTAAAATTGAATGGTAAACTGAATACTGAAAATAAACCAAAAATAGTAATGGGTATAAAACTGAGTAATGATCTGTAAAACTTATGTTGTATGTCATTGAAACTGTGCATCCAAATATTCCACAACACTGTATATACTGATATGCAATCAAAATATCACTAAACTATTATGAGTCATACGGTCCAATATACACATACATCCAGTTTGGAACTGCGATGCCGATGCATCCTGAAATTCTCCAATCAATATATGCAACAATTCGTAACCCATAAATCATCACTGATACTCATATGCCATCATTGATAGTTGACATCATGCTTATGCTCGTGCTCATGCTTCAAATCTATATGAGACAAAATTAGAAAAATGCTTAGAAATCTGATAATGAATTCAAGGTCTCTATTATGCAAAATCTTGCTAAAAGGATTTTGACTCCTAAATTCTAATTCGATAATTGGTTAAAGTTGAAAGTTTACTTAAAAATTATTAGATGGGATGATTGTATACACATATTTAACACATTTGCAAGAAAGGTGATTCTTAACACTTAGTTTGATTAAGCCACCCTAACGAAGCGATCTTCATTAGGAGGCGTCACCCGATGGCGATATGTATCTCAAGCTAAGTTATTAATATGCCCAACTCACAATCACACTTAGTGTCCTAAAGAAGGTGACTCGAATTACTTAGTTTATTTAAGCCACACCTATTGAAGCAATCTTCGCTAGGAGGCGTCACCCGATGGTGATTTGTATTTTAATCAAACTAAGGAATGAGTCCCTATTTATAATACTCTTAGTGTAACAACCCAAGGTTATTACCCAGCTTAATTTAAGCCTAATAATGTCTTAATTATCTTTCCACTAAGTTCATCTAGTCATTAGAATCAAATCCTGACAGTTTGGAGCAATTCAGAGCTCAATCGATTATTTTTTAATATTTTAATATTTAATTAATTTGAAAATTGAGGTATTTATTTTGACCTCCAAATCGAAATCTGACTTTGTCATTGCGATCGTTACCCCCCAAATTAGCCAGGGGTGATGTTTTGGACGTGTTTGGAAGTCGTCAAATGTTCATCAATATTTTAATATAATTAAATACCTCGAAAATTAGCATAATTAAATAATCATCGGAATCAAATACCGACTTCATCGTTGGATTCATCACCCCCAAATTAGCTAGGGGTGAATTTTTGAGAATTTTTGGAGCACATTTCAAAAAATCAGAATATTTAAATAATTAAGGAAAATAAATAAGTACTTAGACAGTCCCCAAATTGCAATTTCCCTATTTTTCTAATTCCCATTTTCAGCTGGCTATCACCTCAGCCGGTGCCCCATGCCTTCATTAGGCAAGCAAGATGGCCTCCCTCCCTAGGCTCATGATGGCCTAGCCCCTACTCCCGTCATCCTCTCCTCTTATATTAAGTGAGCTCAGCCATCCCTCCTCATTTTGCTATCAAGCTAAGCTCTAAAGCTGTCTCCCTTCCCCTCTATTACTAAACCTTGGGCTGAAGAAAAAGAAGGGAAGCTCATCCTCCAAGCCTTCCAAGTCTCCTTCCTCCTTCTCTCGCAAGACTAAAAGGTACCCCTTTACCCTCTCTTTTGTCTTCTTCATATAGCTACAATGCTTGAATACATCTCTAGACATCCATGTTTAAGTATGCAAGCCATTACAGCTCTCCAAGAAATTAAATTTAATGTTTTGTTTTTCTTGCATTTTGTATTCCCTGTCCTTTATCCACATTTTTCGTATAGTTAAGATGCTCCATTTGTGCCGATTTTAGTGTCGATGGAAAGGTATCAGAAAGACCTTTCCATCAATATATGGCACAGCTAAAATGAATGCTCATGATTAGGAGTATTTGAGCTTGAAAATGGGTCTTCTAGGTTTCATCCAGCCAGGCGAAAAATGTCGTCTGGCGCTGCAGCGCGTGGCAGCGCCAAAACTTGCAAAACGGGCCGCTGCGGCGCTCCATAACATGCAGCAGCGGTATTTTGGAAAAATTATATATAAATCAGTGATTAAATTAATTGAACAGTAAAATAAAAATCTCAATTTGGACCGCCGCAGTGCGCCATAGCGCGCTATAGCGGGAAGCAGCGGAAATATTTCAAGAAAAACTTAAGGAATCAATTAATGAAGTATTTAAATAGTATTTTGCAAATTGAACCGCTATCGTGTGCCATAGTGCGTCGTAGCGGGTCGCAGCGCACCATAGTGCGCTGCCGCGGACCGCATCGCACCCCAGTGCTAAAATCGCTACCGCACTAAAAACGCTACAGCGCGCTCTGCGCGCTTGCCGGCGCGTTGCAGTGCCTGAAATTGCAAAATGCCCAGAATTTCTTAAAAACTGCCCAGTTTTGACTGAAATGGCCAAAACTTCACTGTTTTTGTATTTTAAGGTCCCTAGGACCCTAGTGGGGCTGAATTATATCAAATATGAACATATTTTAGTTAAAATTGAACATTGCATAAATTTCTATGTGGAAATTAAGTTTGAAAATCTTGTCATTTTTAATAAGTGCTCAAAACCTACCTTGTATCTTAAATGTATTGTGCAAATTGCTAGATAACTTAGAATATCAGTGCCGATAATAACCCAAAATAATATTTAGGTTTTGAACCCTAGAAAATTAGAAGAAATGACCAAAATACTCTTAACCTTAGTTAGGTCATAACTTGACCATTTGAAGTCCAATTTGGATCTGCTCCCAGTTAAAGTACTTAGTGTGCTATAGGGAAGCTATAGCCATTAAGTTTGCTGAATTTGGACACCAAATGGAAGAGTTAGCTTCTTGGCCCCTCTTAATTTAAAAAAAATTACCTATTTACCCTTAAAAATTCAAATTATTATAACTAACTCATTAGACCTCAGAATTTAGTGTTCTTAGACTCTATGGAATCCTTGAACAGCAACTAATAGTAAACTACATAAAAACTTAGATTTCATTAAGTACAATTTACTAAAATGCCCCTTAGGTCAAAAACCTTAGTTTGGACCTATATGACCCATTTCTTGTCCAAATTAAGCATACTTACTGTCTATCTTCAAGTTAGACAGTAAGAAACCATTTGGTACTAATAAACTTCAATTTGGACCCTTAATTCAAAAGTTGACTTTTTTGGCCTTAAGTAGGGGCAAAATAGTCATTTTGCCCAAAATTTAGGTTAAGTACCCTTAACCTCTAATCTGTATTTTAAATCACTCAAACCAGTATTAAAATTGTATTAGAATCATTTAAGTAAGAAAAATCAGCCATTAGGTTAACTTAGTAAAATTCCCTAAAATTCTCTAAGTCTTTTCCTTAGGATCTTTCACCTCACATTAGGACTACTCCTAAGACTAGGACTAGCTCATATATTAGATTTCATTCATTAGATAAGTGGGTTATTCAATGAATGAATCCTTAGTTTTATTAGTTTTTAGAAAGCTTACAACTTATTTTGATTACTTTGTCTTTTAACCCTAGATTTAGGATAAGGAGATTCATCCTATTATATTTGATTTGCTTAATAGGGTTAACCTTAATCAATATATAACTTTTAGACTGAAACCTAGATCTTATGTCTTAAACTTTTTGGATTATGTGATTAAGCCCAATCTCGTGGTGTTTAATCCATAATCTATAGTTTAGTAGATCTTGATAAGATTTTAGATAAAATGTCTAAATTATCAAATTAGGACGTTGTGATTTATTAATTAAACTTATAGTCATACTTGATTGAATTAGATTAGAACTTGATCAATTCTAATCTTTTAAACATATAAGGTCGTGCTTTTAAGTTACACTCGATAGTAGGAATTGGAGATCCTGAACTTGTATAATTTAGAATAGTTAGAATAATTAAATAAGATAACAACAGTGTCACCATGTATAGAAGAGTCTCTTGCTTACTTGATTAATTTTTGTTGCTACACATTCCTTATATTTTGTGCTTAAATTTCTTGTTCATATCATATAAGAGAACTTTGTGCATTAAATAAAAACTTAGAATAATTAGGATAATAGTTGCCTTTTAGTTCAGTATATTTAGTAGATTCAGGTGCATATTTAACCTAATGGACAGGGGTAAGGAGTAATAAGGATGCTTAACATTACTCATTGAGAAGTGTGTGTTACACGTTGACTCCTCGGCTATTTCTGGATGTGTCCATAGAAACAAAGTAAAATAACTAAAAGATTCTGCATTTGTATTTACTGCCTCCTCAGTTATTGTAACAACCCAAGTTGTTACCATAGTTGATTAAGACTAATCCTAGGTCTTAAACACAATTATAAGTGCTAATTAGTTCAAATGGAACCTAGTCCAAATCAGGAGTTAAACGAATTGAATCCTGATTTCTAGAAATCTAGAAACCCTAGAAATTGACCTATTTAAATTGACCTCCGATCAAAAAATGGACGCCACCATTGCGTTCCTTGACCCCAAATTAGCTTGGGGTGAAGTTTTCGTGTCAATCGGAAGTCGTCAAAATTTCGACGAATATTTTAATAATAAAAATATCCCGAAAATCAAGGTATCAAAATACTCGTCGGATCAAAAATCTGACTGCTCCATTGAATTCCTTGACCCCAAATTAGCTAGGAAAAACATATTCAAAATTTTCTGGAAATTTTTCAAAAAAAAAAAAAATATTTTAATGCTTAACGGCGTGCCGTTAAGTATTTAACGGACCCGTCACTGTAGCTGACAGCGCCGTCTATCCAAACAGCGCCATCGCAGCCGTTGGATTGGGCCCGGATCCAACGGCTCCGTCGCGCGACACGCGGCGCAGCGGCCTCCCCCAGCCTCGGCGAGGTCACCTGAGGTCCTATAAGACCTCAGGCGAGCTCGGGGCTCCGGGTTTGCGAAACCCAAGCCCCGAGCCCCGTTCCGCCGTCGAATCAGGTACTCCCCGATCTCCCCCATCCTCCGTTCAAGTTGCAATTTTTCCTTTGAATATTGTAGATTAGGACTTAGATCGACGATCCAGTGGACCTGATCGGCCTCGATCAGGTCCGGCTAGCCCAGATCAAGGCTTGAAGCCTCGGGCCCATTTTTCGCAGCCGCCGAAACCCTAGGAGTTAGGGTTAGGTTTTGCTGGCGATCCCGGCCACCTCCGGCGAAGGTCCGCCCGCCGGCGTGTAGCCCTCGTCGAGGGCTACCGGCGGGCGTGCGGGCCGAGGTGGTCCGGTGCCGGTAAGGCCGGCAAAAGCCGTGCCCTAGCCGGCGCCCTCGGACCGTCTTCGCGGAAGAAGATGAAGTCAAGGTCGGGCCGGGTCGACCCGAGCCTGACCCGCCTGAGCTGGGTCCGCGTCAGCCGCGGTGGGGCCCACCAGGCCACGTGGCAGCCTTCGGGCCCGCCACGTGTCACGTGGGGCCCACACGCCGAGCCGCGACGCTTCGGCTTCGGCCGTGGGGCCCACCAATGCCACGTGGCAGCCAACCGGCACGCCCCGTGTCACGTGGGGCCCACAGCCCGAGCCCACGCGGCTGTTCGGCTCCCCAGTGGGGCCCACAGCGCCACGTGGCATCCTCTGGGCCCGCCACGTGGCAAGTGGGACCCACTGCCCGGTCAACCCGCAGCGGTCCCTCCTTGTGGGGCCCATAGTGCCACGTGTCAGGTGGGGTCAACTGCCTAGTCATCCGTGCTGAGTCAGCCCCTGTGGAGCCCACAGTGCCACGTGGCAGCCTCTAGCAATGCCACGTGTGCAGTGGGGCTCACTGTCTGTTAATTAAAATTTAATTAAATTACTGTTAATTACTATTTAGCCTTAATTAATTACAGTTAGTGGTTAATTAAGTTAGGATTAGTGTTAATTACTTTTGAACAGTAACCTTAGTTAATTAAGTATAATTAGATTAATTAAATGTTAATTAAAGGTTAATTAAACCTTAAATAGTAATTATGACAATTAATTATTATCAAATAGTAAAATATAATTAATTATTCATAATTATATATTAATGAGTAATTAAGGCTAATTAAATAGTGATTAGCACTAATTACTTTGCTACAGTAAAAATATTAATAAATATAATTAAATTAAATAAATAATAGATTAATTAATGTTAATTAGTAATTAAGCCTAATTAATCATAGATTAATTAATGATTAATGATTTCAGGAATTTTATATAAAAACTTTATGAATGAACAGTAAAATAATATAATTTGTATAAATGAATAGTAAAATAATTCAAATTATATTTTTGAATATTAAATCTTAAAAATTTAATAACTTTTTATAGGATGATCCAAACATAGCCAATATAGGTCTTAAAATACTCAAAAAAATGTAAGGATTCAAATAATATAATGTAAAAATTTATTTCATGGTACGTATAACGAGGTAGCATTTAGGACCTCTTTAGAGCCTCATAACTTTTTACCCGATTATCGAAACATAGTCAATATGGGTCTTAAAATGCTCAGGAGAGCGGCCCCATCACCGTAGTAGTATTAGTTTTCTCATTCGGACATCAGGATAAAAAGTCAACCCTAGAATTTAGAGTTTATTTTGGTGAAAATGACCAAAATGCCCCTCGAATTCAAACGGCCATAACTTAGTTAGATCAACTCCAAATTGGAATATTCAAGATGCTAACCAGTATAAAATTTCAATGACATCAATATAATAAAATAATATTTAGGATTCGAATCCTAGAAATTTAGGTAAATTACCAAATTACCCCTAGCCTTATTTTAGCCATAACTTGACCGTTTCTCGCCCGATTTAGGCGTACTTACTGCCTATCTTCAAGTTAGACAGTAAGGAATCAATTGGAACTAAAAGAATTCAATTCTAACTTGTAAGTCAAAAGTGGACTTTTTGACCCTTAAGGTAGGGGCAAAATAGTTATTTTGCCTTAAGATTGGACTATGTACTCTTAACCTCTAGTTTACATTTCAAAACTCTTAAACCAATGTTATAAATATCTTAGTGATATTTAAGTGAGTGAAATCAACCCTTATGTTAGCTTCCAATAATTTCTGTTAAGTCCTAAGCACTACACTTTAAGGACCTTTCCTGAGAATAGGAATAGATCATATGTTAGAGTTCATTTATTGGATAAATTAGGTTACTCAATGGGTGAAACCTTGGTTTTAGTAGTTTCTAGACTTTCTTTTATTTTACAACTTGTTCCAATTATTTTATCTTTTAACTTTAGATTTAAGATAGGAGATTCATCCTATTAAGTTTGATTACTTAATAGGATTTGCCTTAATTAGTAGCTTACTAATAGAATAAAACCTAGAACTTAGGTCTTATTCTTTGGATTATATGATTAAACCTAATTCTCATAGTATTTAATCCATAATCTATAGGTTTAGAAGGTCTTGATCAGATCTTAGTTAGAACGTCTAAATTCACAAAACTAGGACGTTTGATTTATTGATTTAACTCGTAGTCGTCTAACTGTTTGAACTAGATTAGAACCTGATCAGTTCTAGTCCTTTTTAACTTGTAAGGATGAGTTTCTGAGTTACACTCGATAGTAGGAAAATGGTGATCCTGAACTTGTGTAACTTGGAATAGTTAGATGGTTAAGTAGAAAACAAATGATGTCACCATGTTTAGTAGAGTCCCTTGCTTACTTGATACTTTGTTGCTTACGCATTCCTTAATTTTTGTGCCATATTTCTTTGAGCATATCATATAAGACATTTGATGCATGAATAAACTGTTAGGAAAATATGGGACTCCTTAGATTCCTTGTGAAAATATTAAAGTAATTTATGAGAAGATAATAATTTGATGTATTTGAGCTGCCTCTCAGTGTTCTTTTGCTCATACCGATTATTGCCCTAGTCGTATCGTGCTAGGAACCGCCCTAGCCGTACTGGTGCTAGGATCTTTCGGGTATGCCTGTTGGTGACCTAACCATATCGTGCTAGGAACCGCCCTAGCCGTACTGTGTTAGGGCCTTTCTTGTTGACTGATATTGCCTTAGCCATATTGTGCTAGGAACTGCCCTAGCCATACTGGTGCTAAGATCTTCAGCCCTGTTTGGTGAGCTTGTGTAGCTCTTTTCTGTATGGCAGATTGTGCACGCATGGTTTTATATGCAGTTGTTGTTGCTTACTTTTCAGTAATCTTATTCCGTCAGCTATTTCCTTGTACTATTTATATATATATATAGGATGTTAGAATCTTGCTGCTATTTATATGTACCACTGTTGAGTTATTTATTTTTAATTGGCATGTTTTCTGTTGATCACCAGCATGTTTAGGGTGTAGAATTTTTCTTACTACACTTGTTTAATTATGTATATTTATACACCCTTCTTTGTTTGGTTTGTATACGAGGCATGTCTCAGCCTCTTCCCTTTTTCTTTACTTAAGTTATAAATGATAATTTATAGCTTCCCTGTTTCTTTGTATTGCTTGCTGCTCCTTTCAAATATATATATGTTGCTTAGATGTTGTCAAATGGTGATATTACTTAACACTTATAATAATTCATCAGCTTAAAATGTACTTAGACAATTGTCTAACCAAATTTTTCTTTTCTTTGGCTGGGGCCCTACATTGTGAAATCGACAATGGCAGACTCCTTTCAGTTAGACGAGCAGGAGTTAGGTGTGGAGCCTTACCCAAAGGAGGAGCCCGTGGGAGAAGCTGCCGTCTAGTTCCCTTATATTTCAAGTGATGATGAGTGATTTTCATTATATTTAAACATTTTAAATCATGTAATAATACAGGTACTATTTACTGTGATTTTTGGATTGTATACTTATATTATGAGTTCTATTTTTCTTTCCTATTTGTCTTGTGATACTTGGATAGTTTACATTTCTTTAAATTGCTTCCGCACTCTGTTTGTTTACTTATATAGTGAATGTTAGTTTGATTCTGTGTTAATCCTTCCCTAATCAGGTGGATTATGGAGTCTATCCTAATCCAATAATAAGTGAGGGGTTAGCCAAAGTGACACCTCACCCTTAACCTAATCCTTTGGTGGGATTAAGGGTGCGGGGAGCCACAGTTATGCTGCTGGATTCTGTTTACCCTAGCCCAGAAAGGCTATGGAAATTTA
Source organism: Gastrodia elata (assembly GCA_016760335.1). Taxonomy (NCBI): domain Eukaryota; kingdom Viridiplantae; phylum Streptophyta; class Magnoliopsida; order Asparagales; family Orchidaceae; genus Gastrodia; species Gastrodia elata. The sequence continues at coordinate 17,605,163 of CM028673.1, forward strand.
TGTCTGCCCAAGCCCAGAAAAACTTTGGGGATTTCACCAGCCCAATGGCCATCTTTCTGATATGGCAGTCTTTACATACCTATTTCAATTTTAGCTTACTGTGTACTGTATTTTGATGCATATTTCGCTCAGCTATGTTTCTTTACTTACCTACTCATTTATACGTATTTATAGGATGCTAGACTTTACTGCTTACTATATATACCATGTTCAGATTTTTGCCTTTAATCAGCATATGTCATATGATCATCAGCATGTTTAGGATTAGACTTTACTTTTAGTTATTTTACTTACTGCAGTATATATATGTATATGCCCTTTTCTCGCTTAGTTGTTGAGGTGTGCCTTTGCCTCATTTGTTGTTTAGTTATAAATGCTGTATTTATAACTTATCATATTCTTTGTACGCTTACTGCTCCTACTGCTTTCTTGTGCTTAAGTATAAAAATGGTGACATTAATAACACACACAAAATATTCAGCCTAAAATGTACTTAGATAATTGTCTAACAAGATTTTCTCTTATTGGCTGGGGCCCTGACATTATGAAATCGATAATGTCATATTCAGATAGGTTTGAGGAGCTAGGTGTTGAAGCAGAGGTGCCTTACTTAGAGGAGGAGCTTCTGCTAGGAGAGCTGGATATTGCTTAGTTCTTTTTAACCGCTTGTAAGGATGAGTGATTTATCTTTCAGTCTTTTAAACTATTTAAATGTTATAATAATATAGGTACTGTGAGTGTGATTTACTTTATGCACTTTATTATTTTCTGAGCTATCTTATTACTGTTTCTTATGTGATGCATGATGAATGGATGTACTATTTACTTCATTTTGCTTCCGCGCTCTGTATGTCTGTCTTAATTAGTGACAGATCCTCTTATTTATCCTGTGCACATCCTCCCCTTATTAGTGGATTCTGGATCTTATCAAATCTAATAATAAGAGAAGGATTTGCACAAGTGACCTCCGCTCCTTAGCCTTATGATTGTGGGCTTAGGGAGCGGGGTGCTACAGTTGGTATCAGAGAATTCAATAAGATGTTAGATTAGAAATTGTATTCCACTCTACCTAATGGATAATTCTTCTGCCAATTAGTCACTTGCTAAATACCAGAGTTACATCCAAGCACCATGATCATGAGCTCAGGATAATAAAAGTATAGAAATGTAAATTCATGCATAAGTAACATGCTAGTAAGCTAATGTGACTTAGAAAAATACTAAACGTACAAGGATGACGCTTAGGTGCCATCACCAACGATTTGAAGATAGGTGGAAATACACCGTCCAATTCTATTAATAGCACGAGAAGTACATAGAAGGAGTGTTGGACCCTGACATCCAAATGCTGGATCGACTACTCTAACAAAGTGCATTTAGGGGATACGATCTCCCCGTCGTAGCCAAGGAGTGGCTAAAACAGGCAGATTTTAGGTTCGAAATTATTAACTGGCCAGACAATGTTAGAATACCCATTATATCCCATCTCCTACACGACAGATCCAGGGATTGGTGGAACGTCACCCTATGAGCACTCACCCATTGGCGTGAAGAAATGCAAATGGAGGTCACCTATGCGGACTATCATTGTGCCTTTACCGCTAGATATATCGGATAGACTCCATATTTTCCCCAGTTGTTGTCTTTTATTATCTTATGTTCTATCTACTACTTCTGATGGTGTACTTTTATTTCTACTTTTGATTAAAAAGGGGATGGAATGTTATGACCCTTTGCTTTCTGAAATTCTGAAAGTGTATTTCTCTTAATTCAGATTCTAGCAATCAAAATCATGAACCCAGAACAAAGCCCTTCTCCTGCTCCCTCCAGCACCTCATCCAGTGAGGTGAGCACCTTGCTGGAAGTAGTAAAGAGATGGTGGAATCTCACCAAAAGCAGGCAGTGTTCCACCAAGAGTAAGCAAAGCAAGCTGCAGAGGCTCAAGCCAAGCAGGCTAGGAGAGCGGCCATAGTACAAGCTCGTCAGGCAGAACGCATGGAACCACTGCTTATGGCACAAATGAGCCAGAATCACATAATTCCTGAGACCGCCATAGCACCCCACCACTCGTGTCAGCAACCAGTCCGCTGATGGATTGCTCCATAGTTTTCTATGCCTCAGACCCCCGACATTTGATGGCAGTCTCTCTGCTATCGATACAGCAAACTGGATAAAGGTGGTGGAGAAGAACCTAACCAGCATCAAGTGCCTGGATGTCGAGGTGATTCATCTAACGACTCATCTACTCCAAGGTGAGGCAGAATACTAGTGGGACAATATCCGCCATACGTTATTCGCAGATTGGGAACTTGAAGAAATTTCATTGGACAAGTTCATAGCAGCATTTCAGGCTCGATACATTCCTTAAACTGCAGTAGGGAAGACAATTTGTTTCGACTTATGAATCTAAAATTCGGCGACTGGCAAGATTCGCCTCCAACCTCGTTCCCACAGAATCCGATAGATGCCATCGCTTTCAGAGCGGACTCTATCCGAAGGCTAGTTGTATCTCATTGCTCAACCAACTTCGTGGAACTACTAGAATCCACCAAAATGATTGAAGTAGATGAGGCATCTGAGCCCAAGCACAATTATGGCATGACAACTATTCAGCACGAGAACCCTAGAAGAGCTAAAGTATATCAACTTGAGGCGGGAAATTCACCAATAGATCTTTTTAATGGATACACTCTCCCCTATCCTTATAGGTGATGTTACCATAAGACTGGGAACTGCTTCAACTGTGGGAGGCTAGGCCACTCCTACTATCGGTGCAACCACACTGACACTATTGATGGTGACCAGTCGATCACTCTAAGCGCCAACGAACTTTCGATTTATTCTAGAAACCTGCCGCGGCTCGTCCAGCATTACCACCTCCTCCTCTTGCTCAGTGGTGTGAGACAGCTATTGTCCCCCACCCAATTGCTCCAAGGCCTCCCATTCGGCAGCCTTACAACACATAGCAAAATGGCCCGGCACGAGTCTATGCTCTCACTCCTACCGTAGCCGTAGAAGATAATAACGTTGTATCAGGTACACACTTCTGAACCAATCTACCATTTCATTATTACTTATTTAAAAGTAACTTGTAGATTACTGCATCCATAATTAGGTAAAATATGTTTAAATAATAAGCCCTGCAATATCTTATTCGACACTGGAGCGAGTCACTCCTTTATTTCTGAAAGCTGGACAACGTCTCTCAACTTGTCATTACACCGTTTAGCAAAACCCTTAAACATAGGACTACTGTCTGGAGCTCAACTACAAATTAGTCAATTCTGCAAGATACAAGTCCCCATTGGAGAAACAAAATTTGAAGCCAAGCTTGTAGTCTTGCCAATGAAGGGTGTATTTCATTTTGGTGTAGCTGGAAAGCTCAGTCCTCACTACGTCGGACCATTCGAAGTAATAGAGAAAATTGGTTCTGCAGAGTATATATTAAAATTTCATGAAGATTTTTAGCAGTTCATAATGTGTTCCATATCTCTTCACTACAAAGGTGTCTTCGTAGCCCTTCTCATCTGATTCAACTCCCAACAGTAACTCTTCAGCCGGATCTTTCTTATATGGAAGAGCCTATCAGGATCTTAGCTCGTGATCAAAGGCAGCTAAAAAATTATTTCATTCCCATGGTAAAGGTCCAGTGGAGTAATCGGTCTATTAAAGAATCCACTTGGGAAAAAGAGGCTGACATGCAACAGAAATATCTAAGCCTCTTTGAAAATCCAGGTACCGTTAAAATTCTAAATTTTCGTTCTTAATTACCCGCATCTTCTTTCCCTTCTTAGTAATGATCTCGAGGATGACATCATTTTTAAGTGGAAGAGTCTGTAATAACTCAAGGTTGTAACCCAGCTTAATTTAAACCTAATCATGTCTTAATTATCATTCCACTAAGTTTATCTAGTCATTAGAATCAAACCTTGACTATTTGGAGCAATTCGGAGCTCAATCAATTATTTTGGAATATTTTAATATTTAATTAATTAGAAAATTGAGGTATTTATTTTGACCTCCAAATCGAAATCCGACTTCGCCGTTGAGATTGTCACCCCCAAATTAGCCAGGGGTGATGTTTTGAACGCATTTGGAAGTCGTCAAATATTCGTCAAAATTTTAATATAATTAAATACCCTGAAAGTTATCATAATTAAATAATCATCGGAATCAAATTTTGACTTCACCGTTGGATTCCTCACCCCCAAATTAGCTATGGGTGAATTTTTGGGAATATTTGGAGCACATTTCAAAAAAACTAGAATATTTAAATAATTAGGGAAAATAAATAAGTAATTAGAGAGTCCCCAAATTATAATTTCCCTATTTTTCTAATTCCCATTTTCAGCTGGCTATCACCTCACCTGGTGCCCCATGCCTTCCTTAGGCAAGCATTGATGAATTCATAAATTATATCTAAATAAAGGGGAAAATCCATCTATTTAAGATCTTTATGCTGCTCCTAAAATCAATTTTTTCTATCTTTTTCAGGAAAATGGAATCCAAAGGAGTTCTAGGGCATTTATGCTGGTTTTTAAATTTTACTAAAGGAAAATCGCTGCAGCGCGCCGCAGCGGGTTGCAGCGGAAATATCTAAACTTTATGAAAATTAATTGAACAGTGTTTTTCGCGGAATTCACCGCTACAGCGGTCTGCTGCGGAAATACTTAACTTTATAAAATGGGCAGCCAATTTAATTGATCAGTGTTTTTTGTGGAATTCACCGCTAAAGCCCGCGGTCGCGCGCTGCAGCGGTTTATCGCGTAAATACTTGACTATATAAATCGGGCCACCCAAGTAATTGAACAGTATTTTTTGCGGAATTCACCGCTACAGCGCGCGGTCGCGCGCTACAGTGGTTTATCGCGGAAATCCTTGACTATATAAATCGGGTCGCCCAACTAATTGAACAGCATTTTTCGCAAAATTCACCGCTACAGCGCACGGTTGCGCGCTACAGCGGTTTATCGCGGAAATACTTGACTATATACATCGGGCCGCCCAACTAATTAAATAGTGTTTTTCGCGGAATTCACCGCTATAGTGCGCGGTCGCGCACTGCAGCGGTCTGCCGCGAAAATATTTCTCTCTATAAAATCGGGAAAAGGAACTAATTAAACAGTATTTTTCGCAGAATTCATCGCTATGGAGTGTGTTCGCGCACTGCAACGGTCTACTACGGGGGACTTAGCTAATATGCTAGGGACCATGGTATGCTAAAGCATGCTGCAGTGCGCTACAGCGTCCCGCTGAATTTTAGCCCAGACACTGCATTTAATGCGGTTGGAGACATGACCTCTATCCTGAATTTTGTCTCCAGCCACCTTTTCCTGCAGCTGCCATTTTTTTTAAAAAAGGGAAGCTTTGAGGTGATGTTTTGGGTAAACAATTGAGGATTCTTGTCACCTCACCATAAATGGATGTTATTGTCATGATGAATTCAGATTTTTATATGGAAAAGTTGGTTGCAAATGAAGAGGAGAATTCAGCCTCCCCCCTCCTATAAATACCCCTCCTCTTGACTAGAGGAGGGTTCACAATTTTAGCAAAAATCCACTAAGTAAGGAGGAGAGCCAAAGGAAGAGAGAACTCCCCAAGGGTGGCAAGGCAAGCTTTTGCAAAGGGAGAAGAGGAAGAAGGCAGCACTAGCAACCTAAGGAGATGATAATTAGAAAGAGAAGAAGAATTCTGGAGAACTTCTACGGAGCGTTCCTAGTATCTAAACTCAATCTTGTATTTTCCCTTTAGTTGACCATGAAAGGGTCTTTATCTATGTATGTGTCTTCCTTATTTTCTTGTGTAATAAGTAGCTAAACTCCCTTTGGGGAGGGTTGGGATGAAGTCCCATTTTGCATGATATAATATTGATGTATGAATGTTTTCCTTCAAGCATAATGTATTTGTGATTTTAATATCTTACTAAGAAATTTTCATTTAATTAGTCTTGATGTGTTTATGAGAAAAGAACTAAAAAAAAATCCAAGATCTAATTGTCTTGTGCTCCTTAGCTCACCTTAGGTTCGATGCTAGATTTTGAGTGCATAAAAGCTTAGAACCATGTGAGAAGGTTCTTGAGCTCAATGCACCTCAATCTAAGCTCAACCAAAGAGTTGATGCAAGTGATGCTAAGACCCACTAAATGAGCTCCTTAGCTCAACATAATTGAGATTGAGTAATAAAGTGTTGAGTGCTCATAAACTAAGTGACATGGTCGTTGAGCCCAATATGTGAATCTCTCATCTCAACTATGTGAGATGTGAGTGATGCTCATAGTGGAAATCAATGCTTGTGAGGTCCTAAGATTTAAAAAAATTTAAACTCTCCTTGAATAAAGAGAAAATGAATTAACTTTAAATCTCAAGAATCTTACAAGAATCTTTGTGCTAAAGTGGAACCGTATGTGAGTTCATTTTGTGCATGAGATTTGAACTTGTAAGCCTTTGAGCTAGACTAAAGGACAATAATGTGCACTTGATTTTAATTAAATTAAATGATAAAGCTTGAGAAACAAATCTACATGAGTATTATATCATTGCATGTGGGATGGTCCCAACTCTCCTCTTTCTTTAATCTTGCTATTTTACTTAGTGAATACTTATGCTAATTTTAGACCAACTAACCAATACATATTATAGCTTAAACATTAGTGAGAATCGATATACTTTAGTGCCAAATCAACCAATTCTCTGTGGTTCGATAAATTCCCAAAAAGTCACACTTTCCACTTATTACTTCAGACCACGTACACTTGCGTGCAAGCGCAGACGTGTATTTACAGTCTATCAAATTTTTGGTGCCGTTGCCGGGGAATTGGTTTTTTTTTTTTTATTTGAACTAAGGAGAATCTATAAGTAGCTAGCGATTTAAGCATTTGATTTTTTTTATATTAGTAGTTTTACATTTTCTTTTGTAATTATCAAGCTAACATTTTATATTTCTTTTTTGTTTATTTTCATTTCTGAAAAAAAAATATGTTTGATCTTTATTGCTAAATCGTTCTTGATAAGCTTTATTGAAACTTGCATGAGTAAAAGAGTCTTACTGAATATCTGTTTGATCCTGAAATAGAACGAACATACTTACTTACAAGCTAAGCGAGAACGAAATTTTTCAAGCCAACAAGCTGTGATGGACACTTTCACTGAAAACTTAGAAGAGCCTAGGGGTAAAGCACTTAGAGATTATGCACTGCCCACTGTTAGGGGAATTCCCCATGCGATCGTAAGGCCGAATATAGAAGCCCATAATTTTGAAATCAAACCCTCTACGCTGAGTATTGTACAAAACAATCAGTTTGGAGGATTAGCCACTGAAGATCCAAATTCACATATTTCAACCTTCCTCGAAATATGTGATACATTCAAGTTTAACGGCGTCTCCGAAGACGCAGTTAAATTGAGGCTATTTCCTTTCTCACTGTGAGATAGAGCCAAGAGTTGGCTCAGCTCTTTATCGAGCGATTCTATCCGTACTTGGGATGATTTGGCTAAGAAATTCTTAGCCAAATACTTCCCTCCAGCTAAAATTGCATGGTTGAGAATTGAGATCACCATCTTTACTCAGATGGAAGGTGAGACTCTCTATGATGGGTGAGAACACTTTAAGGAGTATCTCAGATGTTGCCCACATCATGGGTTCCCTCTCTGGATGCAAGTGCAAACCTTTTACAATGGTTTGAATGCTCCAACAAGGACACTCATTGATGCGACTGCTGGTAGCTCCATTAGTGGAAAAACCTAAGGGGAAGCCTATGACCTTTTGGAAGAAATGGCAAACAATGCTTACCAATGGCCTTCTGAAAGGCTTAAAAAAGAATCCATTAAAGTGAATGAGTCAAATCAAATAACAGCTTTGCAACAAGAAATTTATGCCTTGAATGAAAAGATAGAAAGGATGAATGTACACATGGTTTTTGAGGTACAATGTGAATTATGCAGAGGGAGACATAATAGTTAGAGCTGTAACTTGAACAACCCTTTTGTACAAAACAACACTGAACAAGTCAACTACTTGAGAAACAATAACCAAACAAATAACCCCTACTCTAACACATACAATCTAGGGTGGAAGAACCACCCAAATTTCTCATGGAGTAATCACAACAACAATGCAAATCAATATGGGGGGAATTCATCCAACCAACAAGGAATAAATTATAGTAACAATAGCCACAACTACCAGCACAATCTAGAAGGGGCATTCAACGCATTTAAGGCCAAAACAACCCAATTCATGCATCGCACTGAGGCAACTATCACACGTCACGAGGCTTCTATTCAGGGGATAGAAGCCTCCCTTAGAAATATTGAAACTCAATTGGGGCAAATCTCTAAGCAGCTGACCTCTCGGCAGCATGGGGCTTTACCTAGTTCTACTGAAATAAATCCAATGGATTTAGTGAGTGTGATCTATTCTGAAATTGTATCAGGAGGAATGAATGATGAAATAGTGAGAGCAACAAATTTTGGATTAGAGGTAGAAGAAGGAATAAAAGGGAATGATAATGAAAAGCTAACCGCACCCAAATGTGATGATCCAGGGAGGTTATGCATTCCATGTGTAATAAGAAATGAAGTGTTTGTAGATCCCTTGTGTGATCTAGGCGCCTCAGTTAATGTTATGCCCTACCACATATATGAGCAATTAAAGGTAGGAGGGATGGAATACACCTCAATGATTCTAGAGTTTGCTAATCTTGAGTCCTTTACTCCTCTGGGAATGATCAAAAATGTTGCTGTGGAACTAGGAAATTTCATTGTACCAACTGATTTTGTGGTGTGCGAATGGGACAGATGGAATAAAAATTCAACAATTATTTTTGGAAGACCCTTTCTGATGAGTGTTAAGGCTGTTATAGATGTAAGTCGCGGTATAATGAGCGTCAGTGTTAAGGGAAAAATAGAAGTGATTGAGTTAAAACCCACTCTCTTTAAAAAGAAAAAAATGGAGGAAGAAATCAGGAAAAGAATTAGAGAAGAAAGATTATGGGTAGATAATGTTCTAGGAGACTTGACGATAGAAGAAAAAATTTTGATGTCTATTCTACTCCTTCCTCTGAAAAGGGGAGCAAGGAAGGAGTGAAGAAGAGAAAAATGCAACAGGGAAAAAGAAAGAAAAAGACTCCTACAAATTATGAAATCAAAAAGAAGGATCCTTTAGTTGAGGTTGAAGGTTCGAACCACCAAGAGGGGTGTGCTCACTCGAACATCCTTAGCCTATGAAAAATGAAACTGCCAGATCCAACTTATTAATCTTAAGAAAGTCTAGCTTAGGATGTTAAATAAAGCACTTATTGGGAGGCAACCTAAGAAAAAATAAAAAAAATTTGCGCTCCAGCGCGCTGCAGTAGAAATTCCGCGACAGCGCGCTGCAGCGGAAATTCCACGACAGCGCGCTACAGCGGGTAATCCGCGCATAAACGGCATCGCGACAGTGCACGGAACCATTTTCCGCCCGAACACACCCAAACCCGCGATCGCACGCTACAGCGCGCTGCAGTGGTTTGCCGCGGTATGCCCAGATTTTCTATCTTGGGAAAATACAGTCAACAAGTCATGACCCTTAGGTTCCCAAGGCAGTCAAAAGTTGCTGAAAGAGCTGCCCCCCCCCCCGCCCCCTTCAGATGGATCACCACATTAATGGCATGAGAAAGACAATTTGGCCATCTTCTCATGCCTTGAATATTTGGGCTATAAATAAAGAGGGAATTGGGGGGTTATCCTTGCACCTTCTCTTTATCTTCTTAGGGCTCTTGATCATCCTAAAACTCTCATCCAAAGCAATGTATTCCGGGAAGAAAGCAATTGCTAGGAAGGATGTTGAAGCTTCCTCATCCGGAGGAACTTTCAACATGAAGAGGTTCTCCTCGGTGGAGGCCGAGCACCGTTTCACCTCCATCACTTCCCAACGGAAGTTGATCCCAGAGAGAAGCTTCAGTGTTGCCTACCCCGACCCTCATGAGCAGGTCACTCCTAGAGGATGGAAAAAGTTTGTGACCAAGAGAGCTCCCACGTACACGGCGATCGTCCAGGAAGTGTATGCCAATGCAATTGACGCGTCTGGGCAGCGGATCTTCTGTCAGGGGAAGGGTGTCACCCTAGGAATTACTCAAATAGAGCAATTTTATGGGTTAGAGGAGGTAAGCTCTTGTTCATACTCTGATCTCTTGGACTCTCATTTTGACCTCCGCGCTCTTGTTGTGGAAATCGTCAATGATGACACCGAGTGGGAAGGGGGACTCGCCAACATTCCTCGCTTTGAATTAACGAAGATGAGTAGTGCATGGCTAGTCTTCATTTCTAGCTATGTCATGCCCACGAGTCACTTAACTGAAGTGACTCGTGCCCGAGCACTCCTTTTGTGCTCGTTGGTTAGGGCGGGCAAAATCCGCATTTCAAGCATAATCTTTGAGCAGCTTTGGAAAGCTCTCAAAGGTTCATGCGCGGTATTGGCCTTCGGATCTTTGATTTCTGGGTTATCCGAAGCCCAAGGGGTAAAAATCCTCTCCTCCGACACTATTTTTCCCCCCAGCATCGCCCTGCACCTCTTGAACCTTAACGTCCGGGCAAGTGAACATAAAATGCCCAAGAAAAGAAGGGGCCCAAAGGGGGATGTGTCTGCACCTTCTGACTATCGTCTCACAAACCAACTCTTGATGCGCCTCCACAATCAAAATGCGGAGCTTAGTAAGGCTCTAGCTACCGATATGGGATTTTTCAAACAGGAATACGTCCAACGGTGCCAGTTCCCATCTGAATTTCATGAAGCCCTCGGGATGTTGTTCGATGATTGGAATTTGCATGGCGGACTGGACGCCTCCATGTTGCCAAGGCCTCCCATCGGTGCACCCATACCGGAGACGCGCTACCCTACCGAGACGGCGTATGTGTCGGAGGAAGACGATGATGGGGACGAGGATAATTAATTAGGTTGTATTTGTTCTTTTTTAATTTTTCTTTTTATCCTTATGTTATTTATTTTCATTTTGAGATTTCAATTTATGAATTTTTATATTCTCACATTTATGAGTTGTTCTTAATTGACATAATTTTTTTGAATTTTTCAAAAGCAATGAAAATCACAATAATGTAAAAATTCAAAGATAATATAAGTAAAAAAATGCTTAGCAAAAAATGATTGAATGAATTATAAGCAATAAAATGTTGATAATGAGGAATGAATGGAGGAAAATCTAAATCTCCAAAAATTTTAAATAAGTACTTGAGCTAAGTTTGGGGGAAGGCTTAGGACTTAAAACTTAAAAAAAATTATGGTATGAATTCTAAATGGAGTGTGTTAGGCTCCCGTAGGACTTCATGGTCACAAAAATATTAGAGATGAAGAAAAATATCTCTCCCTAAGGATGAAAAGAATAAAATATTTATGAAAAAAAGGATGATGAAAAATATCTCTCCCAAATGAACAAAATGAGAAAGGATGAAGAAAAATATCTCTCCTTTAATCTTTTCATCTTTGTGATTTATAAGGAGCACATATGGTACAACTCTAAGAGTCTCTAAACCATGTCTTTAATCTAAAAGTCTAAATATATTGAACCCATCACTTATTATCAAGTATTAAAAATTCAAACATTTGGAGATTTAGTGACTCAACCACCTTAGTGACTCAATTGAAAACATTATTAATGCTACAATGCTCATTTCATTTCTGCCATTGCACACATTTTTTACTTATACCTATTTTATATTACATTATTCTGACTTTCATCCCTCCAAAAACAGAAAAAGTGTATCATTTTGAGCTTACTCGAGGACAAGTAAGAATTTAAGTGTGGGGGTGTGATGAATCCATAAATTATATCTAAATAAAAGGGAAAATTCATCTATTTAAAATCTTTATTGTAATAGCCCAAACTCTTAAGCACCAAGGTATTGTCCACTTTGGCCAAAAAGGCCTCATAGTTTTGCCCTTAGAAGATAACTTCCCAACAGGTCACCCATCATGAGAGTGCTCCCACCTGAGCACGCTTAACTTTGGAATTCTTATCAGGAACTCTACCATTATTTGAAAAGGCGCCTCGATGTTTAAGAGTTTCACTTATTACTACTTAAGTGGATCATCACAATCTCCCCAACTTAAGTAACTGACGTCCTCGTCAGTATCCACACACAGATCCAAGAACCATCCATTTGGAAGATAGGACTAGAGGTGACCCCTACAGGCGCAAGAGGTACCCACAACCATGTAGCACCTTAACCATCATGGGTTCAAGAGGCTGCTCACATGAAGTGGTACTTTGCCATGTATAGCACTTAGCTCCTATCTGATACTCTATGGTTTGCTCTGATACCATTTGTAATAGCCCAAACTCTTAAGCACCAAGGTATTGTCCGTTTTGGCCAAAAAAGCCTCACAGTTTTGCCCTCAGAAGATAACCTCCCAGCAGGTCACCCATCATGGGAGTACTCTCATCTGAGCACGCTTAACTTTGGAGTTCTTATCAGGAACTCTACCGTTATCTGAAAAGGCATCTCGATGTTTAAGAGTTTCACTTATTACTACTTAAGTGGGTCATTACATTTATGCTGCTCCTAAAATCAATTTTTTCTATTTTTTAGGGAAATTGAATCCAAAGGAGTTTTAGGGCATTTATGCTGGTTTTTAAATTTTACTGAAGGAAACCGCACGCCGCAGCGGGTTGCAGCGAAATATCTAAACTTTATGAAAATTAATTGAACAGTGTTTTTCGCGAAATTCACTGCTACAGCTGAAGTCGTGTGCTACGGCGGCCTGCTGCAGAAATACTTGACTTTATAAAATGGGCAGCAAAATTAATTGAACAGTGTTTTCTGCTGAATTCACCGCTACAACGCGCGGTCGCGCGCTTTGCAGCGGTTTATCGCAGAAATACTTGACTATATAAATCGGGCCGCCCAACTAATTGAACAGCGTTTTTTGCAGAATTCACCGCTACAGTGCGCGATCGCGCACTGCAGCGGTTTATCGCGGAAATACTTGACTATATAAATCGGGCCGCCCAACTAATTGAACAGTATTTTTCGTGGAATTCACCGCTACAGCGTGCGGTCGCGCGCTGCAACGATTTATCGCGAAATACTTGACTATATAAATCGGGCCCGCCCCAACTAATTGAACAATATTTTTCGCGGAATTCACCGCTACATCGCGTGGTCGCGTTGCTGCAGCGGTCTGCCGCGAAAATATTTCTCTCTATAAAATCGGGAAAAAGAACTAATTGAACAGTGTTTTTCGCAGAATTCACCTCTCCAGCGCACGTTCGCGCGCTGTAACAGTCTACTGCGGGGGACTTAGCTAATATGCTAGGGACCTGGGTATGCTAAAGCATGCAGCAGCCGCTGCAGCGGTGTGGCGGCCCAGCCCCACCGTGGTCCTGTTAACCCTTAAGTTAACATGATTACGGTAGAGGGGTCACCAAATGACAAGGTCCCCACTTAAGATTGGATTAGACACACATTCTAATCCAGTTTAAATAAGGATTTTGCCATTCATCTCAGAATTTATCACTAAATGATCATACAAGAACTCAGAGTGCGGAAGCAATAAAAGGTATAACATCCATCCAATACAGTATAAATACAACAATACAGAATAAGTAAAGTATTGAAAGAGAAATATAAACCTGTATTATTATAACATTTAATAAGTTTAAAGAACTGAAAGAGGAAACTCTCGATCTCACAAGCAACAAAAACTAAAGTTACAAATCTTCAGGAACGGGCTCCTCCTCCAATGGCAAACTCTCCACTGGATCTGCTAATCCAACAAACTCAGAACCTACCATTATCAGTTTCATAATAGTAGAGCCCCAGCCAACAAAAGAAAAACTGGTTAGACAATATGTCTAAGTACATTTTAGGGCAGAAATTTTTATTTAAATTAAGAAGATATCACCATAAAAACAGAACTAAGCATAATAGGTGCAGAAAAGCGTACAAAAGAACAGTAATAAGTTATAAACTACAATTTATAACTAAACAAATAGGAAGTAATTCATACCTCCTTCAAGCAACTGCAACACAAACAGGTAAGTAAAGGAAAAGTAAAACTGTAAGAAAATACAACCTAAATATGCATATGATCAAACGGATTATGCTAAGTGACATATGAAATTTAAACAGTATAAAAATTGAAAACACTAATATCCTATGTAAGCATATGAAAACAGTAAGTAAAATTAGCATCCTATATATGAAAACACGTACAGGAAAGCTGTAAGAAAAACAGTGCTGAAATGCAGAATATGCTAGTAAAACAGTAACTGCGAACTGAAACAATAGTAACTATACGAACTCAACAAATCTTAGCCTGATGAGCTAAGAAACTCTGAATGTAAGTGTACTTAAATTAGTATAACCATATCAAATCCTGACTATATAGTCAGTAGGGCAAGAGTCTATCCATCATATCCCATGGACTAGGCATGGTATAGACTATCGGACTGAAACCCCCTACAAGAAGCCGACCCCGAACGAGTTGATCGAAGAGGTATACTAATCAAGCTACACCTTACAAACCACTTGTGAAACAAAACACAATGCTATTTATGAATGTTCAAAATTGACATAAGATATTTACCAAATATCTTAAGTACATAATATATGTTCAAGGTATAAGGCTCAAAATCAAGGAATGCGAAGCATCAAAATCAAAGTGCAAGAAACTCTATCTAAAACACAGGTGATATCTTTTGTTATCTACTTTATTCGTTCTATCTACTCTAAGTTACATAAGTTTCAGAATTATCAATTCTTACACATTCTGTAACTTAGAATCACGAATCCTACTAGTTGAAGATAATTAGGACTGGCCAAGTCCTAATTATAACTTAATCAAAAGACGACTATTTGGTTAAAATAAATAAATCATCGACCTATTTTTGTAATTTAATTCATCCCAACCTCATCTTGATTAGCCAAATCAAAATGAATAGATTAAAAATTAGACTCCAGATGATGGGGTCTAATCACTTAATCTAAAGATATAATCTAGGGGTCTAAGTTTAGAACCCAAAACTCACAGATTAGGTTAAGGCAAATCCTAATGATAAATCAAATTCATTAGGATAGATCTCTATTCTTAGTTCTAATGTTTAAAGATCAAATAATCATTTAATAAATTAAGAAAAATCTAGAAACTAGTAAACTCAAGGTTTCATCTAATTGAGTAACCCAATTTACTCAATAGATGAATTCTAACTTAAGATCTATTCCTAATCTTAGGAAATAAGGCTCTTAATTACTAAGAGTATCTCTCAAGACACACATCCTAACTAATATTATAAAACCTAAGGATGGGTCTAAGAATAATTAAGGAAGGAGAACACTCACTTAGGATTTAGGGATTTTCTAAATGAGCAAATTACGAGATTTTAATCAAAACTTAATTTAGACTTAAGTTTGATTAATTTTCAGTTCTAAATCATTCTATTTACTGATTTTAATAATTGGAAATTGAATTTGGGGCTTTAAAAGGCTAAACCCTAAATTTGGGCAAAATGACCATTTTGCCCCTACTTAAGAGTTCAAAAGATCAAATTTTGATCTAGGAATTAATTTCTGAAATTTTCTTTTGGAAAGTGATTTTTACTATCTAATATAAGATTAGACAGCAACTAAGCTACTTTTGGGTGATTATTAAGCCATATGAGATCAAATTAGTGAATTTAACTCATAAGGGCAATTTAGTAATTTGACTAAGTAAAAGCTAAATTTTCTTTTATATTATTGTTCTTTACTGCCTAAGCTTTCCATAGAACCTAAATTTGCTGAAATCTGATAAGTATTGGCCAAGTTATGGCCAATACAAGATCTAGGATTTAAGGGGTAATTAAGGGATGCTTAATTAAGGGTCAAAAATCCTAACTTTGCCAATTAGTGTCCAAATTAAGCGAAATCAGTGGCTATGAATTACAAATAGCTCACTGATCATAATGACATGTGGTAGGCTCAATTTGGACCTAATTTGACTAAGTTAAGACCTAATTAGGGTTTAGGGTGATTAGTGAGTGATTAACAAAATTAATCCCTCAAACACTAATCCAACCTTATAGATTAATTCTAAATGGTTCTATGAGTCCTCTGAAATTTGAATCACTCAATTTGGATTATTAGGTTTGCTAAAATTCACTAATCAAGATTTAGGGTAATTAAGGGTGATTAGCAAATCTAACAGTTGGAACTGAAATATTTTTACAGATTACTGTTAATTAGGTTTTCTGATCTAAATGGACCTTTGGATCATTAAATTTAGAGCTCAATTGACCAAGTTATGGTCTATTGAAGTTCTAGGGTTAATTAACCTAATTAGGGTTAGGTCCTAAATGTGATTAGGCAAACACTAATCCAAACAGCAAGATAAATACTATCAAATTAATCCTTAGGGTTTTCTGATCACTTTAAGACCCATATTGGGTATGTTTGGATCATTGGGTACAAATTTATGAGCTAAATAAGGTTTGTGATATTTAATTTAAATTAAATTAATCATTGAAAAATCACTTTGCAAAATATTGATCATACAGCAAAAATTTTGGTATCAATAAATTTCTCATATTTTTTTGATTAATTTGGTATATTTATTTGTATATTTTGGATGCATATTTTAGGAGTTATTTAGGTTTAAAGATTTGATTTAATTGATTAATTAAATTCTGTTTAATTAATTTAATTATTCTGATTTGATTTGAATATATATATATATATATATATAATTTCAGTTATTATTAATATTATTAAATATACAACTTTTATAATTAAATCAGGACACGTGGCGCATAGCCACTGGCTGGGCAACTGCAGCGGGCCCCACAGGTGACTTGATTAAGACCGCCTGACGCGGCTGTTTGACTGTGGGTCCCACCACAGTCGCGGGATGCCTGGATGCATGCCACGTACCCTTCCCGAAATCCGGACATCGAAGGCAGCGCGAACCGGGTTCGGGCCAGACCGGCCCGCCCGGCAATTTCAGCAACTTCCTCTATCTCCCGAGGGGTGCGAGTTAGGGCACGCGAATGGAGGTCCTTCCCGGCGTCCAAACCTCACAACCCTCATGACTATGAAAAGAGAAAGTGCTTAGCTATCTAATGGTATAAGGTTCTATAGCTGAGGTGGTCGAGTTAGAGCGCAAATCTAAACCCTAAATACTATAGTCGCGGGTTTATAACGGTTTGAACTGTGGATGAGCTGCAAAATTAAAGAGATCAAACCATCCATTGTTTGATCAGGCATAGATAACGATCAATTGAAGACTTGAAATAGAATTTCGAATATTCAGATGGACAATCATATAGGAAATAGGGTGGATCGTGAAGTACCTTAGGGTTTGCAGAGAAAATTAGGGCTTCTGATTCTGGACTCAATCGATGCTTCCTCTTGAACTTAAGCGATGATAAATGACAGACACGAGAAAATGGAGTCTTAAATGGTTTCAAAGGCGGCGGGTGCCATTCGTGGCGATCGGCGAAGGCCGCGTGTCTGCGTTTTGGACACGCGGATTAGGGTATTTGGGAAGACGCAGATCTGCCGTCTGATCTTAGATCAGACGGCACCGATTTAATCACGCGGGTTAACGGTACAAGGTGACGCCGTAAGGGTCTTTAGACGGCGCAAAATACGAACCTGACGGCGCCGTCTAGAATTTAATTAATTAAATATTAATTAATTTATTTTAACCAAATTTTGTTAATTAGAATTAATGTATTTAATGCATCCCAAAAAATCTCGATAAATTACCCCTAGCTAATTGAGGGGTAAGGAACGCAACGGCGCTCTCAGATTTTTAATTCGATGAGTATTTTTTATTTGATTTTCAGGATATTTAAATAATATTAAAATATTTGATGAAAAATCAACGACTTCCAAATGCCTCCAAAATTTCACCCCTAGCTAATTTGGGTGTTCTGAATGCAATGGCGAAGTCAGATTTTCAATCTGAGGTCTAGATAAAAAGTCTAATTCTAGGGTTTGAAATTTTCCAAAATTCTAGATTTGACTTTGTTGACTTCTAACTTGACCTAGGTTTTAGAGGCGAGTTCTAAATTACTTAATTAGTGACTTAGAACCTTAATTAAGACTTAGATTAGTCTTAATTGAGCAAAGTAACAATCTGGGTTGTTACAAACTCCCCCACTTAAGAATGATGTCGTCCTCGACATCACTCAAGTGGAAAAATAGACAGAGCATAATATTTAAAATTGAAATTACTGAAGTCGAATATCTCTGATTGCATGAGTTTAAAAATATAGAATTGCTTGATGGAAATAGAAGAGTATGAGGGTTCTAAATTAATCTTTATAACTTAGATCAAATAACCAATTTGATCTTTATCTAGGTTTTGACAAGTCTTTTAATTTGAAATTATCACTAAAAGACAGAAAGATGAGAATCATGAAAGTATTATGTTACTTTCTTTTGAGATATGAGATATTTATAGATATATACAGTCTTATGATAAATAAATTGTAAATACAACACATCGCTACTAATACAGTAATGCATGCAGTAGAAGATAAAGTGTCTCTAAGAATAATTATTTGATTTGTGTTTGCACACCAAAATTGAGATGAGTTTAAGAATATATTATTGTACAAATAAGCAAGGCTTAAAGGAACTTTGAAGGTTTAAGGATTATCATAATTCATTTTATAGAAAAATTTCTATCCCAAATTTTATATTTAATGAGCTGAACAACTAAGTGATAATCATCACTTAATGAGGATCTTAATATTTAAGAAAAAGAGAAGTTAATATTTTATCTAGGCTAAATATAACTGTAAGGATCAAATACTTAGCCCTTAAGTCATAATATATGACTTGACAACCCAAAATGATTATAACTTGGCAAGTGACATTACTTACTGAACATAGGATAAATTTAGGAGTCAAGATTCTAATGGTTTCTACTTAAGTTACATTTGCTATCTAAGAAGGCTTTGGCAACTAAATAAGCCTTTACATGATTTAATAGGGATTGAAGAATAAGAATGGTTTTTCTTCAACGAATGGGGAATTAAAGGATTTGGCATCAAAGAACTAGTATTCTTTGATTTCTTACCCTATGAGAATTGTAAGAAGAGATTCATCTTTAGAATATCAGTCTAATAATGAATCCAAATGGTTTGGCTTATAAAGATAAGTTGAGGATGGACTACATATATGAATTAGTCCAAATTAGATTTGAACTATTAAAGTGACATTCAACTCTTGTTAAAATGTTCTAAATAGGGCAAATAGGATCAGCATGCAATTTCTTGATACTTAGCTTCAAGTTTAAAATATTAAGTCACACATGATGACTTAACATCAAGTTTTGGATATTATAAGAGTCTAATAATACAAGTTATAAGTTCTGACTTGGTCATGTCAAGGAACTCACTCATCCATATGGATAAGTATGCAGAAAACTAATTCTATGATTATAATTTATAAGGCAAAATTTCCAGAACTAGCTGCTAATATCTAAGTCACAAGAGATGGCTTAGATCATTAACAATCTTAATAATTTACTTTAGCTCATAATAAATGAGAACTTATTTTGTTATGGCAATAATAGGATTAGTATCCAATTAGGATACATGGTCTCAAGTTTAAGAGAAAGTTTAAGAATTTAAGTCTCACATTATGATTTAATATCCAAAGTTTGATGATTACAAAATATAAGTCATAAATTCTAATATAAAAATGGCAGGAATTTCACTTATCCATATGGATAAGTACTAGGAAGTTCAATAGAAATTAAAGCTATAGATCATAGGTCATAATTTATGACTTATGTCAGAATTTCTGGAATTAGTTGTTAATATCTGAGCTACATGATGTGGCTTAGATCACTTCGAAATTTAATGGTTATATTAATTTATGTTGAATGAAAGCTTATCTTAAGAGAATGATCAATAATTGCTCAAGTCATATCATGACTTAGGCAAAAAGTTGAAATTAAATTATTTGGGAAAGGAGGTTTTCTTATTTAATAGGAATAAGATTTTTCTCAATTAATCTATTCACTTAAAGTGACATTTATCACTTGATGAAGATCATAGTGAAAGAATAAAATCTCTATTCTATCAAGAATGGACAAGGGAAACTATATATTCAAACTTATTAAGTTACCATAAATAACTTAAATAAAAGAATTTCCAATATAATATTTATAGATTCAAATTTAAAATTTAGAATTCAAAATATTTTGCAACTTTAAGGAAATCCATCCTTTCAAGAACAAAAGTTCTTTGACTTAGAATGGGTTATAAATTTAAAATTATTTAGAATATCCTTATTATGCTAGGACTAAGAAAGCAACATATTTATTATAGCTAAACATTATGAGTATACGCATATAAGTTAAAATAAGTTAACCATTATGTAATCTGTGATTTGTCCACTCTAAGGTTTCTGTTATTAATCAATCAATCATCCTTGATTAAGGAATGATTTTTAGATGCAGAGGATGATTACCCAACCTGATTACTTAACTTAATGGGAGAGAGAAATTTATTGCTTCGAATCATACAGGGTGGTTTGATACATTGAAATCATAAGAATTAATCAAGGTAATGAATTGCTTATCAACATTGATGAGATACAATCATAAAGTCACTATTATGAGTTAAAATTTTTGATTTAAATAACCTATCCTATGGTCATAAGTGTATATTTAATTAATGTGAATATACTCATCCTAATAGAATGAGATATTTAGAACTTAAGGAATGGCTTAGTTTAGTGTTTGAAGTCACACTAGTGACTTATTCAATAATAAATTCAAAATTCTGAATTAATTTAATCTAAGGAATGAGAAGTTATTTACTCAAATTGAGCAAATTACTTTTTAGAAATATTTATTTCTATAAGTCACACACACATAATTTTGTTAAAAGAATCTAAGGCTTGATTGAATTAAGCTAAGAAAGAGATAATTATCAAGTCAAGGATAAAATCTATTGAACACAAGATTAGGCTTATATGCAAAATTCAAATTAAATGATGACAATAATTAAGTGATTACAATTTGAACTTATATGTAGTAACATAAATTCTATGAATGAAAAGAATAATGAAATTGAATGTATGTACCTGGGACAATATTATCATTAGATTCCTCTTTTCCCAGATGATTGTGTTCTTGAAGTTTAGGAGCAGCTATTTTCTCCCTGCCAGCTGAACATTTTATCTTAGGCAGTGGTGATGTTAGAATTGATATTGCTTCCATATCTTTATGTGAGTTGTCATGGCCTGTTTTGCTCTGATGAAAATGATGAATTATATCTCCATTGATTGTTTTGGAAGCACGGCATTTCTGATATCCGTGGCCTTGACGACCACATGTAAAACAGCCTCTACCAAAATGATAACACCTTCCATAAAAGTGTGGTTTAGTGCACTCTTGGATTGATTCCATTGATATGCTAGATCCATCTTGGTGAGCTTTGCGTTTTCGATTCTTTTTGGTGATCCTATGTTGAGTTTTAGAATCTGGGGGAAATAAGTTTCCATTAAAGATTAGAAGTCTAGACCTTAAGTCTTAAGAAGCCACTAAATGACTTATTAGTAACAGTTTGTGCAGTATAAAGAATATAAAAAGGATACCAGAAATTGCAGTATTAAGAGTAGATACTAGTTTCTGGATAGTCACTGCTTGTTGTAATTGATTCTCTAGCATGATAGTTATCATGTTTCTGAGTGAAGTGACTTCATTGGTATTACTGTTTGATGAATCATCCATGTTGAGGGAAGAAGTTTCAGGATTCATGCTTAAATAATTATGATTAATGTTAGTCTTTAATAAAAGAGTTACTATACTTCTTGGGTTATTAATATTCAAAGAATAATTTAATATAATAAAAAAGATACTAAGTGTGTTCCAACATTTTGAATTGATAAAGATTCTATCACAGGTGTTTAGCCAAGATCAAAGTTAATGTTTATAATACTAAAATATTTTATTTATCATTCAAAGGATTAACTTTTTATCAAGTTCTTACTTCATATTGGATAAGAGAAATTACCAGTATAACTAAGATATGATTGGAATACCTATTTTTATTTGAGTTAGATTCTATTATGATTTTGGTTCTTATTAAATCAATAATTAGGGTCCAATCTTCTATAGGCAAGCTGTTGCACTAAAAAGGTTCATTTAACGTACAAGTTTTGAATTTCTTAATTATAACTTAATCCCTTAGTCTAAAACTCAAGGTTTAATATTTTAATTTCTATGATTATAGAGATCTACTAGTGTTTGTTACTTAAGCTTTTTATAACTCTAAAGTTTTAGTACTTACTAAAGTTATATTATGAAAGTGTTCTCTTTATTTTCTACTACTTATTCTGAGTTATACTTATAATGAGATGGATGTCAATTCAAGTATTCATTTAGTGATCAAGTGGCAGAAGAACAGTCCATTAGGTAGAAAGGAATGAATTCCAATCTGACACCTTATGGAATTCTCTGATACCAACTGTGGCGGCCCAGCCCCACCGTGGTCCTGTTAACCCTTAAGTTAACATGATTACGGTAGAGGGGTCACCAAATGACAAGGTCCCCACTTAAGATTGGATTAGACACACATTCTAATCCAGTTTAAATAAGGATTTTGCCATTCATCTCAGAATTTATCACTAAATGATCATACAAGAACTCAGAGTGCGGAAGCAATAAAAGGTATAACATCCATCCAATACAGTATAAATACAACAATACAGAATAAGTAAAGTATTGAAAGAGAAATATAAACCTGTATTATTATAACATTTAATAATTTTAAAGAACTGAAAGAGGAAACTCTCGATCTCACAAGCAATAGAAACTAAAGTTACAAATCTTCAGGAACGGGCTCCTCCTCCAATGGCAAACTCTCCACTGGATCTGCTAATCCAACAAACTCAGAACCTACCATTATCAGTTTCATAATAGTAGAGCCCCAGCTAACAAAAGAAAAACTGGTTAGACAATATGTCTAAGTACATTTTAGGGCAGAAATTTTTATTTAAATTAAGAAGATATCACCATAAAAACAGAACTAAGCATAATAGGTGCAGAAAAGCGTACAAAAGAACAGTAATAAGTTATAAACTACAATTTATAACTAAACAAATAGGAAGTAATTCATACCTCCTTCAAGCAACTACAACACAAACAGGTAAGTAAAGGAAAAGTAAAACTGTAAGAAAATACAACCTAAATATGCATATGATCAAACGGATTATGCTAAGTGACATATGAAATTTAAACAGTATAAAAACTGAAAACACTAATATCCTATGTAAGCATATGAAAACAGTAAGTAAAACTAGCATCCTATATATGAAAACACGTACAGGAAAGCTGTAAGAAAAATAGTGCTGAAATGCAGAATATGCTAGTAAAACAGTAACTGCGAACTGAAACAATAGTAACTATACGAACTCAACAAATCTTAGCCTGATGAGCTAAGAAACTCTGAATGTAAGTGTACTTAAATTAGTATAACCATATCAAATCCTGACTATATAGTCAGTAGGGCAAGAGTCTATCCATCCTATCCCATGGACTAGGCATGGTATAGACTATCGGACTGAAACCCCCTACAAGAAGCCGACCCCGAACGAGTTGATCGAAGAGGTATACTAATCAAGCTACACCTTACAAACCACTTGTGAAACAAAACACAATGCTATTTATGAATGTTCAAAATTGACATAAGATATTTACCAAATATCTTAAGTACATAATATATGTTCAAGGTATAAGGCTCAAAATCAAGGAATGCGAAGCATCAAAATCAAAGTGCAAGAAACTCTATCTAAAACACAGGTGATATCTTTTGTTATCTACTTTATTCATTCTATCTACTCTAAGTTACATAAGTTTCAGAATTATCAATTCTTACACATTCTGTAACTTAGAATCACGAATCCTACTAGTTGAAGATAATTAGAACTGGCCAAGTCCTAATTATAACTTAATCAAAAGACGACTATTTGGTTAAAATAAATAAATCATCGACCTATTTTTGTAATTTAATTCATCCCAACCTCATCTTGATTAGCCAAATCAAAATGAATAGATTAAGAATTAGACTCCAGATGATGGGGTCTAATCACTTAATCTAAAGATATAATCTAGGGGTCTAAGTTTAGAACCCAAAACTCACAGATTAGGTTAAGGCAAATCCTAATGATAAATCAAATTCATTAGGATAGATCTCTATTCTTAGTTCTAATGTTTAAAGATCAAATAATCATTTAATAAATTAAGAAAAATCTAGAAACTAGTAAACTCAAGGTTTCATCTAATTGAGTAACCCAATTTACTCAATAGATGAATTCTAACTTAAGATCTATTCCTAATCTTAGGAAATAAGGCTCTTAATTACTAAAAGTATCTCTCAAGACACACATCCTAACTAATATTATAAAACCTAAGGATGGGTCTAATTATAATTAAGGAAGGAGAACACTCACTTAGGACTTAGGGATTTTCTAAATGAGCAAATTACGAGATTTTAATCAAAACTTAATTTAGACTTAAGTTTGATTAATTTTCAGTTCTAAATCATTCTATTTACTAATTTTAATAATTGGAAATTGAATTTGGGGCTTTAAAAGGCTAAACCCTAAATTTGGGCAAAATGACCATTTTGCCCCTACTTAAGAGTTCAAAAGATCAAATTTTGATCTAGGAATTAATTTCTGAAATTTTCTTTTGGAAAGTGATTCTTACTGTCTAATATAAGATTAGACAGCAACTAAGCTACTTTTGGGTGATTATTAAGCCATATGAGATCAAATTAGTGAATTTAACTCATAAGGGAAATTTAGTAATTTGACTAAGTAAAAGCTAAATTTTCTTTTATATTATTGTTCTTTACTGCCTAAGCTTTCCATAGAACCTAAATTTGCTGAAATCTGATAAGTATTGGCCAAGTTATGGCCAATACAAGATCTAGGATTTAAGGGGTAATTAAGGGATGCTTAATTAAGGGTCAAAAATCCTAACTTTGCCAATTAGTGTCCAAATTAAGCGAAATCAGTGGCTATGAATTACAAATAGCTCACTGATCATAATGACATGTGGTAGGCTCAATTTGGACCTAATTTGACTAAGTTAAGACCTAATTAGGGTTTAGGGTGATTAGTGAGTGATTAACAAAATTAATCCCTCAAACACTAATCCAACCTTATAGATTAATTCTAAATGGTTCTATGAGTCCTCTGAAATTTGAATCACTCAATTTGGATTATTAGGTTTGCTAAAATTCACTAATCAAGATTTAGGGTAATTAAGGGTGATTAGCAAATCTAACAGTTGGAACTGAAATATTTTTACAGATTACTGTTAATTAGGTTTTCTGATCTAAATGGACCTTTGGATCATTAAATTTAGAGCTCAATTGACCAAGTTATGGTCTATTGAAGTTCTAGGGTTAATTAACCTAATTAGGGTTAGGTCCTAAATGTGATTAGGCAAACACTAATCCAAACAGCAAGATAAATACTATCAAATTAATCCTTAGGGTTTTCTGATCACTTTAAGACCCATATTGGGTATGTTTGGATCATTGGGTACAAATTTATGAGCTAAATAAGGTTTGTGATATTTAATTTAAATTAAATTAATCATTGAAAAATCACTTTGCAAAATATTGATCATACAGCAAAAATTTTGGTATCAATAAATTCCTCATATTTTTTTGATTAATTTGGTATATTTATTTGTATATTTTGGATGCATATTTTAGGAGTTATTTAGGTTTAAAGATTTGATTTAATTGATTAATTAAATTCTGTTTAATTAATTTAATTATTCTGATTTGATTTGAATATATATATATATATATAATTTCAGTTATTATTAATATTATTAAATATACAACTTTTATAATTAAATCAGGACACGTGGCGCATAGCCACTGGCTGGGCAACTGCAGCGGGCCCCACAGGTGACTTGATTAAGACCGCCTGACGCGGCTGTTTGACTGTGGGTCCCACCACAGTCGCGGGATGCCTGGATGCATGCCACGTACCCTTCCCGAAATCCGGACATCGAAGGCAGCGCGAACCGGGTTCGGGCCAGACCGGCCCGCCCGGCAATTTCAGCAACTTCCTCTATCTCCCGAGGGGTGCGAGTTAGGGCACGCGAATGGAGGTCCTTCCCGGTGTCCAAACCTCACAACCCTCATGACTATGAAAAGAGAAAGTGCTTAGCTATCTAATGGTATAAGGTTCTATAGCTGAGGTGGTCGAGTTAGAGCGCAAATCTAAACCCTAAATACTATAGTCGCGGGTTTATAACGGTTTGAACTGTGGATGAGCTGCAAAATTAAAGAGATCAAACCATCCATTGTTTGATCAGGCATAGATAACGATCAATTGAAGACTTGAAATAGAATTTCGAATATTCAGATGGACAATCATATAGGAAATAGGGTGGATCGTGAAGTACCTTAGGGTTTGCAGAGAAAATTAGGGCTTCTGATTCTGGACTCAATCGATGCTTCCTCTTGAACTTAAGCGATGATAAATGACAGACACGAGAAAATGGAGTCTTAAATGGTTTCAAAGGCGGCGGGTGCCATTCGTGGCGATCGGCGACGGCCGCGTGTCTGCGTTTTGGACACGCGGATTAGGGTATTTGGGAAGACGCAGATCTGCCGTCTGATCTTAGATCAGACGGCACCGATTTAATCACGCGGGTTAACGGTACAAGGTGACGCCGTAAGGGTCTTTAGACGGCGCAAAATACGAACCTGACGGCGCCGTCTGGAATTTAATTAATTAAATATTAATTAATTTATTTTAACCAAATTTTGTTAATTAGAATTAATGTATTTAATGCATCCCAAAAAATCTCGATAAATTACCCTAGCTAATTGAGGGGTAAGGAACGCAACGGCGCTCTCAGATTTTTAATTCGATGAGTATTTTTTATTTGATTTTCAGGATATTTAAATAATATTAAAATATTTGACGAAAAATCAACGACTTCCAAATGCCTCCAAAATTTCACCCCTAGCTAATTTGGGTGTTCTGAATGCAATGGCGAAGTCAGATTTTCAATCTGAGGTCTAGATAAAAAGTCAAATTCTAGGGTTTGAAATTTTCCAAAATTCCAGATTTGACTTTGTTGACTTCTAACTTGACCTAGGTTTTAGAGGCGAGTTCTAAATTACTTAATTAGTGACTTAGAACCTTAATTAAGACTTAGATTAGTCTTAATTGAGTAAAGTAACAATCTGGGTTGTTACTAGCGGCCCACCAAATTTTTGCCCAAACACTGCATTTAATGCGGCTGGAGACATGACCTCTATTCTGAATTTTGTCTCTAGCCACCTTTTCCTGCAGCTGCCCTTTTTTTTAAAAAAGGGAAGCTTTGAGGTGATATTTTGGATAAACAATTGAAGATTATTGTCACATCACCATAAATGGATGTTAATGTCATGATAAATTCAGATTTTTATATGGAAAAGCTAGTTGAAAATGAAGAGGAGAATTTAGCCTCCCCCCTCCTATAAATATCCCTCCTCTTGACTAGAGGAGGATTCACAATTTTAGCAAAAATCCACTAAGTAAGGAGGAGAGCCAAAGGAAGAGAGAACTCCCCAAGGGTGGCAAGGCAAGCTTTTGCAAAGGGAGAAGAGAAAGAAGGCAGCATTAGCAACCTAAGGAGAGGATAATTAGAAAGAGAAGAAGAATTCTGGAGAACTTCTACGGAGCATTCCTACGGATAATTAGAAAGGCAAGCTTTTGCTCATGAACTAAGTGACATAATCGTTGAGCCCAACATGTGATTCCCTCATCTCAACTATGTGAGATGCGAGTGATGCTTGTAGTGGAAATCAATGCTTGTGAGGTCCTAAGATTTAAGAAAATTTAAACTCTCCTTGAATAAAGAGAAAATGAATTAACTTTAAATCTCAAGAATCTTACAAGAATCTTTGTGTTAAAGTAGAACCATATGTGAGTTCATTTTATGCACGAGATTTGAACTTGTAAGCCTTTGAGCTAGACTAAAGGACAACAATATGCACTTGATTTCAATTAAATTAAATGATAAAGCTTGAGAAACAAATTTACATGAGTATTATATCATTGCATGTAGGATGGTCCCAACTCTCCTCTTTATTTAATCTTGCTATTTTACTTAGTAAATACTTGTGCTAATTTTAGACCAACCAACCAATACATACTATAGCTTAAATATTAGTGAGAATAGATATACTTTAGTGCCAAATCAACTAATTCTCTATGGTTCGATAAATTCCCAGAAAGTCATACTTTCCACTTATTATTTCAGACCACGTACACTTGCATGCAAGCGCAGACGTGTATTTACAGTCTGTCAAGCATGATGGCCTCCCTCCCTAGGCTCATGATGGCCTAGCCCCTACTCCCCTCCTCCTGTCCTCCTATATTGAGTGAGCTCAGCCCTCCCTCCTCATTTTGCTATCAAGCTAAGCTCTAAAGCTCTCTCCCTTCCCCTCCATTGCTATACCTTGGGCTGACGAAGAAGAATGGAAGCTCATCCTCCATGTCTTCCAAGTCTCCTTCCTCCTTCTCTCGCAAGACTAAAAGGTACCCCTTTATCCCTCTCTTTTGTCTTTTTCATATAGCTACAATGCTTGAATACATCTCTAAACATCCATATTTAAGTATGCAAGCCATTACAGCTCTTTAAGATATTAGATTTAATGTTCTGTTTTTCTTGTATTCTGTATACCCTGTCCTTTATCCACATTTTTTGTATAGTTAGGATACTCTATTTGTATCGATTTTGGTGTCGATGGAAAGGTATCGAAAAGACATTTCCATAGATATATGGTAGCGCTCATGAAATGCTCTAGAATGGGAGTATTTGAGCTCGAAAATGGGCCTTCCAGGTTATGTCCAGGCGAAAAAATGTCGTCTGGCGCTGCAGCACGCGGCAGCGCCCAAACTTGCAAAATAGGCCGCTGCAGTATGCCATAGCGTGCGACAGCAAACTGTAGCGGTATTTCAGAAAAATTATATATAAATCAATAATTAAATTAATTGAACAGTAAAAAAAATCACAAGTTGGACCGCTGCAGCGCGCCATAGCGGGCTACAGCGGAAATATTTCATGAAAAACTTAGGAAATCAATTAAGAAGTATTTAAACAATATTTTGTAAATTGAACCCCTGCCGCGCGCCATAGCATGCCGTAGCGAACCGCAGCGCCCCCAGCACTAAAAGCGCTACAGCGTGCTCAGCGCGCTGCCAGCGCGTTGTAGCGCCTAAAATTGCAAAATGCCCAGAATTTCTTAAAAACTGCCCAGCTTTGGCTGAAATGGCCAAAACTTTACTGTTTTTGTATTTTAAGGTCCCTAGGACCCTAGTGGGGCTGAATTATATCAAATGTGAACCTATTTTAGTTAAAATTGAACATTACATAAATTTCTATATGGAAATTAAGTTTGAAAACCTTGTCATTTTTAATAAGTTCTCAAAACCTACCTTGTACCTTAAATATATTGTGTAAATTATTATATAATTTAGAATCTCAGTGCTAACAATAACCCAAAATAATATTTAGGTTTTAAACCCTAGAAAATTAGAAGAAATGATCAAAATACTCCTAACTTTAGTTAGGTCATAACTTGACCATTTGAAGTCCAATTTAGGTCTACTCCTAGTTAAAGTATTTAGTGCTCTATAGGGAAGTTGTATCCACTAAATTTGTTGAATTTGGACACAAAAGAAATAGTTAGTTTTTTGGCCCCTCTAAACTTAGAAAAAATTACCTATTTATCTTTAGAAATTCAAATGACTATAACTAACTCATTAGACCTCAAAATTTAGTGTTCTTAGACTCTATGGAATCCTTGAACAGCAAACAACAGTAAACTGCATAAAAATTTAGATTTCATTAAGTGCAATTTATTGAAATGCCACTTAGGTCAAAAACCTTAGTTTGGACCTACATGACCCATTTCTTGTCCAAATTAAGCATACTTACTGTCTATTTTCAAGTTAGAT
Organism: Gastrodia elata; assembly: GCA_016760335.1. Classification (NCBI taxonomy): domain Eukaryota; kingdom Viridiplantae; phylum Streptophyta; class Magnoliopsida; order Asparagales; family Orchidaceae; genus Gastrodia; species Gastrodia elata. The sequence continues at coordinate 17,635,138 of CM028673.1, forward strand.
AGTTAAAAACTATTTGGTACTAAGAAACTTCAATTTGGACCCTTAATTCAAAAGCTGACTTTTTGGGCCCTTAAGTAGTGGCAAAATGGTCATTTTGCCCAAAATTTAGGTTAAGTGCCCTTAACCTCTAATCTATATTTTAAATCACTCAAACCAGTATTAGAACTGTATTAGAATCATTTAAGTGAGAGAAATTAGCCATTAAGTCAACTTAGTAAAATTTCTCAAAATTCTCTAAGTCTTTTTCTTTAGATCTTTCACCTCATATTAGGACTATTCCTATGACTAGGAATAGCTCATATGTTAGATTTTATTCATTAGATAAGTGAGTTATTCAATGAATGAATCCTTAGTTTTATTAGTTTCTAGAAAATTTATAACTTATTTTAATTACTTTGTCTTTTAACCCTAGATTTAGGATAAGGAGATTCATCCTATTATGTTTGATTTGCTTAATAGGGTCTACCTTAATCAATAGATCACTTTTAGACTGAAACCTAGATATTATTATGTCTTAACATTTTTGGATTATGTGATTAAGCCCAATCTCATAGTATTTATTCCATAATCTATAGTTTAGTAGATCATGATAAGATATTAGATAGAATGTCTGAATTCATCAAATTAGGACATTATGATTTATTAATTAAACTTATAGCCGTACTTGATTGAATTAGATTAGAACTTGATTAGTTCTAATCCCTTAAATATATAAGGTCGTGCTTCTAAGTTACACTCAATAGTAAGAATTGGAGATCCTGAACTTTTGTAACTTAGAATAATTAGAATGGTTAAATTAGATAACAACAATGTCACCATGTATAGAAGAGTCCCTTGCTTACTTGATTAATTTTTGTTGCTACGCATTCCTTGTATTTTGTGCTTAAATTTCTTATTCATATCATATAAGAGATTTTGTGCATGAAATGAAAACTTAGAATAATTAGGATAATAATTACCTTTGGGTTCAGTATATTTAGTAGATTCTGGTGTATATTTACCCTAATGGATAGGGATAAGGAGTAATAAGGATTCTTAATATTACTCATTGATGAGTGTGTGTTAAACTTGGAACCCATATAGTCTTGCAGATGTGTTTGACTCCTCAGTTATTTCTGGACATGTCCACAGAAACAAAGTAAAATAACTAAAAGATTTTGTATTTGTATTTACTGCCTCCTCAGTTATGCTACTAGATTCTGTCTGCCCTAGCCCAGAAAGGCTATGGGAATTTCTATCTGCCTAAGCCCAAAAAGGCTTTGGGGATTTCACCGGCCCGATGGCCATCTTTCTGATATGGTAGTCTTTACATGCCTGTTTCAGTTTTAGCTTACTGTGTACTATATTTTGATGCATATTTTAGTTAGCTATGTTTCTTTACTTACGTGCTCATTTGTACATATTTATAGGATGATAGACTTTACTGCTTACTATATGTACCATGTTTTAGATTTTTGCCTTTAATCAGCATATGTCATATGATCATCAGCATATTTAGGATTAGACTTTACTTTCAGTTCTTTTACTTACTGCAGTATATATATGTATATGCCTCATTTGTTGTTTAGTTATAAATGTTGTATTTATAACTTATCCTATTCTTTGTACGTTTACTGCTCCTACTGCTTTAGTTTACCTCTTTGTTATGCTTAAGTATAAAAATGGTGATATTAATAACACACGCAAAATATTCAGTCTAAAATGTACTTAGATGATTGTCTAACAAGATTTTCTTTTATTGGTTGGGGCCCTGATATTATGAAACTGATAATGTCATATTCATATAGGTTTGATGAGCTAGGTGTTGAAGCAGAGGTGCCTTATTTAGAGGAGGAACTTCAGCCAGGAGAGCTGGATATTGCTTAGTTTCTTTTAACCGCTTGTGAGGATGAGTGATTTATCTTTTAGTCTTTTAAACTATTTAAATATTGTAATAATACAGGTACTGTGGCTGTGATTTACTTTTTGCATTTTATTATTTTTTGAGCTATCTTATTACTGTTTCTTATGTGATGCATGATGAATGGATGTACTATTTACTTCATTTTGCTTCCGCGCTCTGTATGTCTATCTTAATTAGTGAATGATCCTTTTATTTATTCTGTGCATATCCTCCCCTTATTAGTGGATTATGGATCTTATCTAATCCAATGATCAGAGAAGGATTTGCACAAGTGACCTCCGCTCCTTAGCCTAATGATTGTGGGCTTAGGGAGTGGGGCACCACACTTAGTCTTGGAAGATTTACTCTAACGAGACTGTATTTGTCTAATCTCTCAGGATAGCACCTAGTCATAAGTCCACTTGGAGTGAATAAACCAATCCTGAATACTACTGAGTAATCCAGTACTATGGGTATACCATACTACACCAACCAATAACCTGGGTTCAGACAACTCTATTTAATCAACAAAGTTTTATCAAAGCTATTAATTCTTACTCTAAATGGGTCAGTCCAACACAAGGCTCAAAGGGTATGATCAAAAGATCACTCAATGTAGGTTGCTACCATAAGGAATAAGTCTCATTTTAAGTACTTTGGATGATTCCTACCATAAGGTATCAAGTTCAACTTCTAAAGTTATGAAAGGTCATCTAAGTTTCTACCTCATAAAGTTACAAAAGATCTTCCTACCTCAATGTATCAATAATTAAGGTCCTTAAACATTTCCAGAATGATCCTAAAGTAAGATCATTAAGATCTCACTCTTCTACTCCTTAAGTTAACATTCAAGGTTTACTTATTAGACTAGGATTTAAGTGATCAGATTAGATGAATAAAATCCATCTGATCATACTCTATTCTACAATCACGAGATGAAATTAAATGTATTATTAGAGTTATATCATTACATAAATCATTACAATTTTATTTCCCATCTTATGCCAATAGTCTTATATAAGAGAAAATCAAAGATCTAAAGCTTAGATTCAGATGATTCAATCACACATATTCACTATTAACCCTAGCACTTCTAATTCAATAATTTAAGATTAATATCAAATCATATGCATTATTGGAATAATATTAATTAAATTATCTTACAATCAAGTTAATTGATTAAGTGATTAAGGTTTAGGTCTTAATCAAGAAAGATTAAGGTTTAACCCCTAACCTTTCTACCATTAAGACTAAAGGTTAATTTAAAGGTCAATGACAAATTAATGTATTATTAGTATATTGTTGATGTCAAATTATAGATTTAAATTAAGTATCATCTACTTAATCAAGTTATCAAGATTCTTATGTTCAATTGCAATTTAATGTCAATTACACACAATAAGGTGTCCAAATAAGTGGTTAGAGTTTTCTAACATTCATCCTAATATCATGAAAGCATATAAATGTAAAGATGATATAGAAAAAGGTAATTAATGTTAATCAAATTCTAAATCAACCCAAAAGGATTAACACTTAATCACAAATCTAAAAGGACTTAGGTTTCATTATATAGGTAATCATAGATCCTAGTCTTTAACGTTTGGCATAATATATTTATGATATATAATAGGTTTTGGACACTTGCTAAAAAGGACAATGTTTCAAATTAAATTTCAACATAGAATTTTATGCAATGCTCAATTTTATAGCTAAAATAGGTTCAAATTTCAACATCCAAACTAAGGATTTTGACCTAAGGGGCAATCTAGTAATTTACACTTAATGAAATCTAAATTTTTATGTAGTTTATTATAGGTTGCTATTCAAGGATTCTATAGAGTCCAAGAATACTAAATTCTGAGGTTACATGGTCAAGTTATGGATATTCTAAGATTAAATGGCAATTTAGTAATTTTTCTAAGGTCAAGGGGGCTGTAACAACCCAAGTTATTACCTTAGTCAATTAAAACTAATTTCAGTCTTAATCTTGATCCTAAGTGTTAACCAAGTCATTATGAGTCATCCACTAAGACTTAGTCCAAATTAGGAGTCAAATGGATCAAATCCTGATTTTTGGAAAATCCAGAAACCCTAAAATTTGACCTATCTAAATTGACCTCAAATCAAAAAATGGACATCGTCATTACGTTCATTACCCCCAAATTGGCTAGGGGTGAAGTTTTGGTGTCAATCGGAAGTCGTCGAAATTTCGACAAATATTTTATTAATATTTAAATACCTCAAAAATTGGGAAATCAAAATACTCGTTGGATCAAAAATCTGACCTCGCTATTGCATTCTTCACCTCTCAATTAGCTAGATGTGAGTATTTGGGAATTTTTGGAAGTTAATTATTAAATATTAATATAAGGATTTATTTAAATAAGTTATTTAATTATTTAATGTGTTTAATATTTAAAATTATTTAAATATTCCAACGGTGCCGTTCGAAATTTCGCCCTGCCGTCTGTCCGTGAAGCGGCGCTAACTAATCAGACGGCGCTTGATTCGACCGTCGAATCAGATCGATCCGACTGCTGCGGGTCTTCGTCCTCAAAAACTCCGCGAGTCGCCATGCAGAGCATCGCCGCGCCCATGCCCTATCAGCAGCCTCCCCGCCCCTCGCAGGATCTACCCATGAGTCCGTAAGGACCCTACCGATGCCTAGGGTAGGGTCATTTTGCGATTTAGGTCATCGGGAGCTGCTGGTTGGATCCTCTACGAACCCTAGCAACCTCGGCCCGTTCATCCTCCAGGTACAAGATCTCCCCCTACTCGTATCTGTTTCGCTTGATTATTGCTCGTACCCTTATTGTATGTGTCTGATTGCCAATCGAGTGGCTCAGATCCGAGTTAGCTCAACCCGATCGATGGGATTTGGGCTCAAGTCCACAGTACTTACCGTTAAGCCCAATCCCACTGAACCCTAGCCACTAGGGTTGACCCTAGCCGGTGACTCTGACCACCTTCCGTGTCTGTCCACCCGCCAACGTGTAGGCCTTTTCAAGGGCTGCTGTCGGCCGGGTGGGCCGAGGTGGTCCGGCATCGGGAGGCCGGCAAAAGCCGTGCCCTAGCACGGCGCCCTCGGGTAGTCGCGCGAGGAAGAAGGAGTCTGGGCCGAGTCGGCCCGGGCCCGACCCGATCTCGCCCAGGTCCATGTCAGAGTGGTAGGACTCACCTTGACACATGGCATTCCCTCGTGATGCCACATGGCGTTCCCTCGTGATGCCACATGGCGTTCCCTCGTGACGCCGCGTGGCCCCTACATCAGCGGCGCAGAGCTGCTGACATGCGTGGGTCCCACCCACATGCCGGTGCCCTCTGGGATGTCGCCACGTGTCTTGTGAGACCCACTGGTCATCGGGCTATCGCGTACAGCCGACATGTGGGTCCCACCTGTGCTGTCATGGCCAATCCTAGGCTGCTACGTGTCCCTGTGGGACCCACGACCCCTTTGTTAGCCAACCAGAGTCTGCCACGTGGCATGTGGAGCCCAGCATCTGAAAACCTGCAGAAAAAAATAAAAATTAAATATAATTTAAATTATATTATATATATATAATTTAATTAAACATATTAATTCTTGCTTAATTAATTTGATTAATATTAATTAAGTTAATTAATTAGTAGATAAATTAGTTAGTGAAATAATTAAAAATAGTAAATTAAATTAATTTATAATTTAAATAGTGAAATAATTCAATTTGTATTTTTGAATAATAAATTTAATTAATTTTGGATTAAATAAAATACAAACTTTATGATATCGTATATCCTAAAATAATAATCCAAACATATTTAATATATATCTCATTTTAACCAGACAAATTAGAGGAATTCAATGGTTGTATCAGATTTTCCATATAATGTTTAAACAACATAGTGATATTTTAGGATATCCCCTCACTATTACCTAAACTTTAGAACCTCATAACGTTGTACTTAGTGACCCAAACATAGTCAATATGAGTCTTAAAGTAATCTGAATGATATTAGGAACACCCTGATAGTATTAGTTTTGCCTTTGGATAATTAGTTTGCTTAATGACTTTTAAGACCTACCCTAATTACCCATAAAACCTTAGGTTCTTAGTTTGACCATATCTTAGCTAATTAGACTCCAAATCAAAAAATTTAAAGTGCTAGATAGCTTATAATTTCAGTGCCAATAATAAACTGAAATAATATTTAAGTTTTGAACCCTATAAACCTTAAGTTGATAAAAATACCCCTAAACTTAGTTAGGCCATAACTTGACTAATTGAAATTCAAATTAGGTCTACTCCATATTTAAGTACTCAATATACTATAGAGAAGTTATAGAAACTGAGTTTGCTGAACTTGGACCCTAAATGGGAAAGTTAGGTTTTTGACCCCTCTTAACTTAGAGAATTACCGAATTACCCTTAGAAATTGCAATAGCCATAACTAAGCCATTTGACCTCAGAATTAGTGTTCTTAGACTCTATAGAATCCTTGAACATTAACCAACATTAAACTGCTTAAAGATTCATATTTTGTTAAGAGTAAATTACAAAAATTGTCCCTTAGGTCAAAATCCTTAGTTTTGACCTATATGACCCGTTTCTTATCCAAATTGAGTGTACTTATTGTCTATATTCATGTTAGGCAGTAAGGAATCATTTGGCAGTAAGAAATTTTATTGTAGAACTCTAATTTAAAAAGTAGCTTTTAATACCCTTTAAGTAGGAGCAAAACGATCATTTGCCTAAAATTTAGGTTATGCGCCTTTAACCCCTAAATTGCCTTTGTACAAGTATTATAATTATAATAGAATCATTTTAAGTGATGGAATCAGCAATTCAATCAACTTAGTAAAATTCCATATTTTTTTTTTCTTTAGGATCTTTCACTTCACATTAGGATCATTCCTAAGACTAGGGCTAGATCATAGGATATATTTTATTCATTGAATAATAAGGTTATTCAATGGATTAATCCTTAGGTTTATTAGTTTCTAGATTTTACAGTTTAATTTTGATTATGTTGTCTTTCAACCATTGATCCAGTATAGGAGAATTATTCTATTAAGTTTGATTTGCTTAATAGGATTTGCCTTAATCAATAGATTATATTTAGGTTGAAACTTAGATCTTAAGTATTACCTTTGGGATTATGTGATTAAACCCAATCTCGTGGTGTTTAATCCATAATCTCTAGCTTAGTAGTTTGTGATCAGCTTATAGTTTAGAACATCTAAAATCAATAATTAGGTCATGATGATTTCTTATTTAACTTATATAGTCGACATTGATTAATCATATTAGGACCTAGCTAATTCTAATATTTTATAACCTATAAGAACGTACCTCTAAGTTACACTCGATAGTAAGAATTGGAGATCCTGAACTTATGTAACTTAGAATAGTTAGAATTGTTTAATTAGACAACAACAGTGTCACCATATTAGAAGAGTCTCTTGCTTACATAATTTATTTGTGCTACGTATTCCTCGTATTTTGTGCCTAATTCCTTGGACATATCATATAAGAAACTTTGTGCATGAAATAAAAATTTAGAATAATTAAGATAATAGTTACCTTATGTTCAATTATATTCTGGTAGGTTCTGGTGCACATTTACCCTAATAGATAGGGGTAAGGAGTAATAAGGATGCTTAACATTACTCATTGATGAGTGTGTTAAGCTTGGAACCCGTATAGTCTTGCAGACGTGTTTAACTCCTCAGCTATTTCTGGACGTGTCCACGAAAACAAAAGTAAAATAACTAAAATATTCTGCATTTATATTTACTGCCTCCTCAGTTCTGCTATTTTGTTCTATCTGCCCTAGCCCAGAAAAGTTATAGGAATTTCTGTCTCGGACTAATTGGCCAATCTTCTGATATGGCAATTTTTACATACTTATTCAGTTTAAGTCAACTGTTTTACTGATGCATGTTATTCAGTCAATTGTATTTCCTTACTTAACTGCTCACTTATATATATTTATAGGATACTAGACTTTATTGCTTACTATATGTATCATTTTTAGATTTCTATCTTTAATTAGCATACGTCCTATAATCATCAGCATGTTTAGAATTAGACTTTTATTTCAGTACTTTTACTTACTACGTTATATATGTATGTGCCCATTTCTTGCTTAGCTCACTTGAGATGTGCTTTTGCCTCACTTTCTGTTTAGATTATAAATGTTATATTTATAACTTATCTTGTTTCTTGTACGCTTACTGCTCCTATGCCTTTAGTTCACTTTTTATTGTGTTTAAGTTTAGAAATGGTGACATTAATAATTCATGTAAAATATTTAGTTTAAAATGTACTTAGATAATTGTCTAATAAGATTTTCTTTTTATTGGCTGGGGCCCTAGAATTATAAAACTGATAATATCAGATTCAGATAAGTTTGAGGGGCTAGGTGTTGAAGAAGAGGAGCCTTATATAGAAGAGGAGCATCAGCTAGAAGATTCAGAGGCTACCTAATTTTCCTTCTATTTATTGTGAGGATGAGAGACTCTTAGATTTATTTTCAGTCTCTTAAAACTATTTATTAAATATTGTAATAATACAAGTACTCGTGACTGTATTTACTTTTTTATACTATATTATTTTCTGAGCTGCTCTTTACTATTTATTTCATTATATGTCTAATGTATGGTGAAAAGGATGTACAATTTATTTCATATGCTTATGCACTCTGTGTTTGTATTGATTTAGTGACTGCTCTCCTGTATTCATTCTGTGCAATCTTATTCCCTTATTATTGGATTGTGAAATCTTATCTAATCTAATGATAAGTGAGGGATTTCCCAGAGTGGCACTCAACCTCTTAAGTCTAACCTTGCAGATTAGGGGGCGGGACTCCACAGTTGGTATCAGAGCGTTCCATAAGGTGTCATATTGGAATTTGTATTCCTCTCTACCTAATGGATTGTTCTTCTGCCAATCAGTCACTAACTAAATACTAGAGTTACATCCAAGCACCATGAACAAGAGCTCAGGATAAAAAGAGTATAAAAGTAAAGATGCTTGCACAAGTAAGACATTGGCAAACTAAAGTTAACTTACAAAATCGTTAGACATTCAAGGATGACGCTTAGGTGGCATTACCAATGATTTGAAGATATGTGGGAGTACATCTTCCAATTCCATCAGCAATACGGGAGGTACGTAGAAGGAGTATCAGAGCCCGACATCTGAATGCTGGATCGACCACTCCAGCAAGGTGTTTTCAAGGGATACGCTCTCCCTGTTTTAGCCAAGGAGTGGCTGAAAAGGGCAAATTTTGTGTTTGAAGCCGTTAATTGCCTAGACAACGTTAGACTCTCCATTGTATCCCGTCTCCTACACAATGAAGCCAAGGATTGGTGGAGCGTCACCCTACGGGTACTCACCCATAGGCGTGAAAGAATGCAAAGGAAGGTCACCTATGCGGACTTCCACCGTGCTTTTATCGCTAGATATATCGGATAGATCTTTTAGCTTTCATTCATATGCTACCTATTTTAATTTCTGCATCTTGCATCTTTGAATGTATGTTGGAGTTAGAATTGAACTATTATTCTTAGGGACATTACTATACGATCATGTCGACGTACAACTTTTTCACCCACTTTGAAGAAAGGTAGGAGTTCGATGTGTACCTGGCGAAATGATACGGGAGGGAAGTCCAAGAAGTCTCCCCAGCAAGAGCCAGCGTATTAGAGAGAATGCTGGAGGATGCCATCTACCGGGGATTAGACTTCCTCATCTTGGCCAGGGAATGGTTACGACGAGTGACCAAGGTGTTCGACAATCTGGGATACCCGAATTGTATTCGACTCAACTTCGTTGATATCCTCCTCTAAGAGTAGGTGGAGGAGTGGTGGGCTCACAAAGTGTGGGTATTTGAGCATGGAATCTGCAGAAAAGAATAAAAATTAAATATAATTTAAATTATATTATATATATATATATATACATATATATCTGTTTAATTTAATTAAACATATTAATTATTGCTTAATAAATTTTTGATTAATATTATGCACCGATCACTCCAGGACGCCATTAAAATGCCAAATCGAAGCTTGGACTGAGAACTTCGTTTTGAACTAAAAACCCCTAAGCATTGATATCTAAGTCGTTGAACCATAATCCTACTTTCTCATTCAAATAGGGTTCACTGTGCAGGGAAAATATTCCCTCCACAGAGAGACGTTGGGCTCGGGATCAGTCCCAATGAAACCCCTAGGTCGAGACCAATCTATGGAGTTCATTTGGGATGTTAGGGTCGACGAGAGTGTCGGGAAACCACGGCAGGGGCTCGGGCACTGTATAGTACTGTACATGCTCGCGTCCTGAGCTTTGATCGGGCTCCATTGATTCCAATTGAACCCGATTGACGATAAAGGACATAATGGAATGCATAAACTAAATTGAAATCTCAACAAATGAGTAGAAACGAAGGCAGGAGAGGGGTACCTTGCACCAGCGAGTCTGTCGCTTCACCGCCCTCTACAGCCTCAATGGGGAAGCCCCGAACATCGGGGGTGATCTCCATCGAGCCAAATGAAGGAGAGGAATCAAATGGCATGGTTTTGAGGGTCGAGGGAGGCCGAGAGCTAGGTCGTAGCATGACCTCTTGCACCCACTCCCGCGGTCGGGCCTACGTGGACGAACACGACATAGCGCAGTGCTCTGTCGTGTTCGAGCCATTGGATCAACCGTCCGATCTGGACGAGGGGTTTGATCGAGCAATGCGGATCGCCGCCGTTAAGCTCAAACGATTTAATTAATTTAATTAATTAATAAATAATATCAATTTAATTAATTAAAATAAATCTAACAAATGAGCTTCGAAAATTCTCAAAAATTCACCCAAATCTAATTTTGAGGTGTGAAATTCAAAAATTTAATAAATTTTTTAATCGGAGATCAATTTAATTTCTTATTTTTCTAATTAATTAAATACATTAAAATATTTATTAAAATCAAACGATTTCCAAATTGGTTCAAAATTTCAGAGTTGATTCCAAATGATATTTAGATATTAACGGCACGATTTTTTAACCTAATTGGATACTTAAAATTGGGTAAAAATGTCAGAGTTGTTACACATACTCTCCCAAAATCATCCATTGTGCTCAAGAGTGCTATTATGAGTGCACAAGTAATTATATCAATAAACCTGAGTAGGGGTTTTACCCTAATATTCCGTCAAGAACAAAATTAAACCAAGGATACATGTAATGGATAGGGAGCATACGCAACTATCTATAAATCCTTTTGAATCTACTTGTGTTAATTTTAAAATGCAACCTAAAACCTGTATTCATAAAATAACTACTCAATAATCATAGAAGGTTGAGTTTAATATTAATGATTGCATAATTCATGCACACAAAATAGATATGCGATTTCTCATCAATGCATCACCATGAACTTCGCTTAATTGATAAATTATGTATATAACCCCTGCTTAAAATTATTTATTCAATGATATTCTTTTTTCATTATCTTTTATTTGAGCAATATTTTTAAAATATTACATTTTATATAATTAAAATTATTTTAATATATATTATTTTGGAGATTTTACATGCACACCACAAACTTATTTTTATTTTACAAATTTAACATAACTTTTTTTAAATATATCATATACAAAATAAAGTTTTCAAGTATACAATATAAATACCACGTTTTAACCCCAAAAGAAGCAATAACGACGCCGTTCTCCATCCCTCGTCGCCCGCTCTGCAGCCACAGCGTCCGGAGCCACGTACCCCAACGAGCCCACCACCCAAAGGCTGCCTCCTCCCCCGCTGTTAGGGCCATCCTCTCCAGCCCTAAATCCAACAAATGTAGCTCTAAATCATAGCATTGAACAGCACATGTTGCGGCTTCACATCGCTGTGGACGACTTAGATGAATATATATATATATATATATATATATATATATATATATATATTTATTTATTTATTTATTTATTAAAATAAATATATATATATAATAAATCAAAATGAGTTTAATATTTAGATAAGTGTTATATTTATTTTTTCTTTTGAGATGTCTTTTCTCTTTTGAGGTGTGTCTTTTTATTAGGGATGTGTCTTTTAAGGCGTGTCTTTTCATTAGGGATGTGTCTTTCATTGACATCACTTAGACTATTATATTTACTAATGTATTTGTTAAATTAGATGAGCAAGAACAAAATATTGTTCCAATATATTAAATTATATCTTCTTTCTTTTATGCGAAGACGGTGAATTATTCAAGTTCTCTTTCTTTACATGGTATCAGAGATTGGTTGATAATTCGTCTTGCAATTATTCCGATTTCTCAACAATGGAAGGCAGTGGTAGTTTCCGTGGTTTGGGATTTGATATGCTCACACATACTAATTTCAAGAAATTGAAATCATGCTTAGAGAGTTATTTGTTGGGAGAAGATTTGTGGAAAGTTGTTGGTCGTGATGCACAGAAAGCGGTAGCGTCAACTGAAACAAATGACCGGGAAGTCAAGGCATGGAAGAAAATGAATGCGAAAGCATAGTTCACTCTAAAAAGGACTATCTCAGCAGATTTGTTCGATCACATTATAGGGTGCAATTCAGCATCAGAAATTTGGGCATCTCTTGATGGTTTGTTCAACAAGAAAAATGTGGCGAGGCTTCAATTTCTTGAGAACGAGTTAGTGAAAGCAAATCAAGGAGAGCTTTCTATTTCTGCATTCTTCCTAAAGTTGAAAAATCTATGTGCAGAGATTACCGCATTGGATCCGGAAGAGCTAATTTCTGAGGCAAAGATGAAGAGGCATATTATCAAAGGATTACGAAAGGAGTATCTATCATATGTCACATCGATGCAAGGATGGGCTACTCAACCATCTCTGATGGAATTGGAGAACCTCTTGGCGTCTCAGGAAAGTTTGGCTAGACAGATGGCAGGAGTGTCCATCTCCGATGAAGGCGATGATGTTTTATACACCGGAAAGAAGAAATACTGGGATAAGAAAAAGAAGAATGATATTGGAAATTTCTCTGCCTCATCTAAGGAGGGTGGTGCTCATTTCTCTCCTAAGAATGATGAAGGAAAGAAAGTTGTCAGATGCTTCATATGTAATAAGGTTGAACTTTACAAGCGTGATTGTAGGGTCAACCTCATATCAGGTCATACAGCAGAGAAGGAAGAAGGTATAAAAGAGGACGAAGGTTGGGGGAGGTGTTTTCTTGTCGAAAAGGTCTCTACTGTGGAAGCCTTAGCCTCTGTAAACTTCGAAGATGATTGGATCATTGATTCTGGATGTGGACACCATCTTACCGGTGATGGGTCCAAGTTCTCATCTCTGCGAAAGTATGAAGGAAATGATGCAATAGTGACAGCGGATAACACAGTCCATGCGGTGGAGCAGGAAGGGATTGTGACTGTGGGTAGTGATCAAAGTGCACTCACGTTAAAGAGTGTGTATCATGTGTCGGGCATGAAGAAGAATCTCTTTTCAGTAACAAATGCGGTTGATGCAGGGTACCATGTGCTTTTTGGGCCGACGGAGGTAAGGTTTCTACGAAACTTAAATTCGGTAAAAGCAGAGGTGACTCACAATGGAAGACGAGTTCGTTATTTGTTTGTTCTTTCCGCAACATCATATATGGACAAGATGAAGAGCAACGATAGTGCTGTAATTTGGCACGAAAGGTTGGGGCACGTCGGCATAGAAAAGTTGAGAGTGATGGTGGCACAGAGTCTTGTTAGAGACTTACCTAGCTTATCTTCTTTCGGTGACAGGCATGTATGTGAAGGATGTCAATTTGGAAAGGCTCATCGTCTTCCATTTGACATGTCTCTCTCGAGGAGCAAGAGACCGCTAGAATGCATCCGTAGTGATGTGATGGGGCCAACATCTACCTCATCTTATTCAGGAAATAGATATATGTTGTTGTTTGTGGATGACTTCTCATGCTACACATGGGTGTATCTCTTAAAAGAGAAATCAGAAGTGTTCGGCAAGTTCTTGGAATTCAAAGAGAGGGTGGAAGGTGTGCTTGGACAAAAGATCAAAAAGCTCAGAACGAATAATGGTGGAGAGTTTATATCTGCCGAGTTCTTTTCTTTCTGCTGCAAGCATGGAATTAAAAGGGAGTTATCTTGTGCTTACACGCCGAAACAAAATGGGGTGGTCAAAAGGAAGATTCGACGTATTACTGAGACTTGTAGGTGTTAGTTGCATGCCAAAGGAATTCCCAAAGCCTTATGGGCGAAGGGAATGGCTTGTGTGGCATATGTGATAAACCGATTGCCATTAAGCCCGAACAATCAAAAGTCGCCGCATGAACTTATATTTGGAGAAGTGCCGAGTGTGAAGCATATGCGAGTGTTTGGAGCAACTTGTTATGTTTATGTCCCAGATATACGAAGAACAAAACTTGAAGCCAAAGCCATAAAATGTGTTTTCATTGGCTACGATGAACAAAAGAAGGGTTGGAAATGTATGGACCCCCAGACTCGAAGGTTCATTGTCTCTTGTGACATGGTGTTCAACGAATTGACATCATATGATGGAGGGTCTAACATCATGTTGGAAGGGAACAGAGGAGTAGCAAGTCTTGAAGAAGAAACTGAAGAAGAATCAGTTGAGTTACTAGTGTCTCCAAGAGACCCATACTCTTCAAATTCAACGTCAATGGAGACGAAGTCAAGAAGAAGGGGGAGTAATGCTTCAAGTCATGGTGATGGGGGAGCAAGTGCAGAGACAAGAGGCGAAGAGGTGGAGAGTAGTTCTACTCTTAAAAGATCAAACCAAATGATTGTGCCACCTGCCCGCTATAGAGAAGGAAATTTAGTAACAATGAGTTCATGTTACTTTGCTGGCCCACTTGATGAGGGGGAGCCAACATCTATGATGAAGCTTAAAGTGTAAAACAATGGGTAGAAGCCATGGAATAGGAGATTAATGCCCTTAAGAAAAATGAAACATGGGATCTTGTGCCCAAGGTTGATGGCGTTACCCTGGTTACTTGCAAATGAGTTTATAAAGTGAAGAAAAAAACGGACGGTAGTGTCGAGCGCTTTAAAGCTAGGCTTGTCGCTCGAGGGTTCTCACAAAAGTATGGAGAGGACTATGAAGAGACGTTTAGTCCGGTTGCGAAGATGACATCGGTACGTGTTATGATTGCATTGGCAGCATACAAAAGTTAGAAATTTTGGCAGTTGGATGTAAAGAATACATTTATTTATGGGGATATTGATAAAGATATCTTCATGGTATAGCCACAAGGATACGTATCCAAAGAGCATCCGAATTATGTTTGTAAGTTGAAGAAAGCACTATATGGTTTAAAACAAGCACCGCGGGCATAGTACGGAAAAATAGCAGAGTACTTGCAATTCTGTGGATATTTCGCTTCAGATTCTGACTCAAGTATATTTGTGAAGAAGCATGGCAACCTACATGTCCTTGTGCTTTTGTACGTTGATGATATGATTGTGATAGAAAATGACGATGGGGAGGTGACAATGCTTAGAGAGGAGTTATCAATCCGGTTCAAAATAAAAAATCGAGGTGAACTTCACCATTTCCTTGGCTTGGAAGTTCAAAAAGTGAAGAATGGACTAATTATATGTCAGATTGGATATGCTGGGAAGATCGTTAAACGATTTGGCATGAAAGAAGGCAAGTCATGTTCCACACCCTTGGAAACGAACTTGAAATTAATTCGTGAAGAAGGTAGGATTTTAGTGGATCCTAAGCCATATCATGCACTAGTGGGGAGTTTGATTTATTTAACGATCACAAGACCAGATATTTGAGTCGTTATATGCAAGAGCCACGAAAACCACATATTGATGCGGCTAAAAGAATTCTCAAATATATCGGGTCAACCTTGGAATTTGGGTTGTTGTATAAGAAAAAAATAGATTTTGTGTTGCATGGATTTATAGATGCGGATTTTGCTGGAGATAAAGATGATAGGAGGTCGACATCTGGGTATGTATTCATGTGCGGGTCAGCAGCAGTCTCATGATGCAGTAAGAAGCAGGATTGCGTGTCCATCTCCACTACCGAAGCAGAGTACAAGGTATCATCTTTAGCAGCTCAAGAGTGTATCTGGCTTCGTAGACTTGTGGAAGATGTGTTTAAGAAGATTGAAATGGCTACTACACTCTGTGGGGACAACTAGAGTGCCTTGAAACTCATGACAAACCCAGTTTTTCATGCTCGGACAAAGCATATAGAGATTGAGCATCATTTTATTCGGGAAAAGGTGCTTGATGGTGCTATTCTGAGGAACATGTTCGGAGTCATGAAAATGTGCCAGACATATTCACAAAGTCATTGCCAAAAGGACCATTCGAACATCTTCGTAGTTTGCTTGGAATGGTATCAAAAACTCATCTTGAGGGGGAGTATTAAAATAAATAAATATATATAATAAATCAAGATGAGTTTAATATTTAGATAAGTATTATATTTATTTTTTCTTTTGAGGTGTGTCTTTTCCTTTTTGAGGTGTGTCTTTTCATTAGGGATGTGTCTTTTGAGGTGTGTCTTTTCATTAGGGATGTGTCTTTTCATTGACACCACTTAGACTATTATATTTACTAATGTATTTGTTAAATTAGATGAGCAAGAACAAAATATTATTCTAATATATTAAATTCTATCTTCTTTCTTTTATGCGAAGACGGTGAATTATTCAAGTTCTCTTTCTTTACACTCTCCAGCCCTAAATCCAACAAATGTAGCTCTAAATCGTAGCATTGAACAGCACATGTTGTGGCTTCACATCGCTGTGGACGACTTGGCGGCGTGCAGGAAGGACAGCCCCCGCACCACTCCCAACGCGATCAGGTGCCTCGTCGGCCAAATCAGCACGTGCTAGTCATGGTGGGACAGTCTCCTGGAGCAGTGTCGCCGATTGTTGTTCGACATGTAGTCGTAGATCAGAAGCCTCATGTCCTGCGGCGGCCCGACATAGTGCCACCGCGGTGATGAGTTAATCTAGTTGTCTCTAGGAGTTATCTATGTATGGCCATAGATAACTATGAATCAACAGTTATTAAAATTAGTTTTCATAGATAACTATGAATCAGCAGTTATTAAAATTGATTTTTTTTTTAGAAAACGTGGGGGTGCAGTTATGATTTCTTTTTTTTTTCTTATATAATGAGAAAATAGAGAAACAGTAATATATCGCCAAAAATCCTCTGTTTTTTGTTCGTTTTTCAATTTTGTTACTGGCTTTAAAGAAAACCAGCATTTGGTATCAGAGCGAGGTTGTCAAAGCAATGGCCGGTGGCAAAGGAGATCCATCTAAGATGCTTGCAGTCGTAAAACCGACGACAAGAGGAGCCTCAATCCCGATCCAATATCCAACGTTAAGCGAAACGAACTACGGCGTATGGGCTGTCAAGATGAAGATAATCTTGTGTTCTCTAGGAGTATTATGGTCAGTGATCGAAGGTGGAGACAGACACTGACAAAGATCAAGGCGCCATGGTGGCTATTTCTCAAGCCGTTCCAGATGATGTGATGATGGCAATCGCGGAGAAGCAAACGGTAAAGGAGGCTTGGGACGCACTCAGGGAAATGCGAGTTGGTGAAGATCGCGTCAAGAAGGCACGCGTACAGGTGCTGAAACGACAACTGAACAAGTTACACATGGAGGATTCAGAAAAAAATAAACGAGTTTTCCATGAAGCTTACCACTCTAGTGGGTGAGATCCGCTCGCTGGGCACGAAGCTCGATGACAGCGAAGTAGTTGAAAAACTATTCAGTGCAGTTCCAGATAGATTTCTCCAAATTATCGGAACGATCGAGCAGTTTGGCGATATTGAGAACATGTCAGTTTCAGAGGCGATCGGCTGTCTCAGAACCTTCGAGGAAGGACTTAAAGGGCGATTGCACTCAAATGGCAGTGGAGAACAGTTACTCATTACCCAGGCCGAGTGGGAGGCAAGAATCTCAAAGGCAAAGAGAGATGAAGGTTTCAAAAGAGGAGGATGTCACGGGAGAGGACGTGGTCATGGGCGTGGATATGGTGGAGGTCGAGGAAATGGTGAACGCACTAACGAAGATCGAAAGCCACGCAACTTTGACAAATCCAAGGTTAAGTGTTTCAATTGTAATGAATATGGACACTTCGCAAAAGATTGTCCCAAGCCAAACTGAAGAGAAAGGGCCAATCTTGTTACAACACAAACTGATGATGAACCGACACTGTTAATGGCCGAAACTTGTGTTCTCAACCACGCAATACAGAACGAGCATGTGTTACTGAACGAAGACAAGGAGGTGCCAAAGATTAAAAGCACCCGAGAGAAGACTTGGTATTTAGATACCGGCGCAAGTAACCACATAACCGGTTGTATCGAAAAATTTGCTGAAATTGACATGACCATTAAAGGGTCAGTCAAATTTGGGGATGGCTCGGTTGTAAAAATCCAAGGAAGAGGTTCGGTTTTGTTTGAAGGCTTCACAGGTGAACATCGAATACTTATTAATGTCTACTACATCCCAATGTTGAAGAGCAACATAATAAGCCTTGGCCAGTTAAATGAGAACGAATGCAAGGTTGTGGTTGAAGGAGGTGTTATGACTATTTTGGACAGATCACAAAGGCTACTAGCAAAAGTGAACAGGTCAAGCAACCGGGTTATATGTGTTTAACATAGCACAAGCTCTACCCGAATGCTTTCTGGTAAGGAGCAAAGAAGAAGCATGGCGATGGCATGCAAGATACGGGCATGTGAATTTTCATGCCTTGAAGTCTCTAAGTCAGAAACAGATGGTGCACGACTTGCCCATAATTGACCATGAGGACCGCATCTGTGTGGTTGTTTGATTGGAAAGCAACATCGAAATCCTTTTCTGGCAGTGGCAAAATTCCAAGCAGAATCACCTCTTGACCTATGGCATGGAGATTTATGCGGCCCAATTACCCCTGCTACTCACGGAGGGAAGCGCTATTTCTTGTTGTTGGTTGACAATTGTACAAGATTTATGTGGAAGGTGCTGATCCGAAACAAAGATGAAGCATTTAAGAAGGTCAAAGCTGCAGCCGAAATGGAGAAAAATAGTAAGCTAAAAGTTTTGCGCACCGATCGTGTCGGCGAATTCACCTCAAATGAGTTCAAGACTTACTGTGAGCTGTTGGGAATTAAGCATCATCTCACGGCACCTTATTCTCCTCAGCAGATAGGAGTTGTTTAACGAAGAAATCAGGCGGTGGTCGGCATGGCAAGGAGTTTGTTGAAAAGCATGGGAGTCCCGGGTGAATTTTGGGGAGAAGTGGTATCAACTGCCGTATATCTCTTAAATAGAGCACCAACAAATAGCGTCATCGGCAAAACACCCTATGAAGCATACTATGACCGCAAGCCAAGTGTCGATCATTTTCGCATTTTCGGAAGCCTTGCACATGTAAAAGTAGTTATGTAACAACCCAGGTTGTTACTTTGCTCAATTAAGACTAATCTAAGTCTTAATTAAGATTCTAAGTCACTAATCAAGTGATTTGGAATTCATCTTTGAAACCTAGGTCAAACCAAGAAGTCAACAAAGTCAAAATCAAGAATTCTGGAAAATCCCAAAACTTGGAAATTTGACTTTTTATCTAGACCTCAGAATGAAAATCTAACTTCACCATTGCGTTCAGAACACCCAAATTAGCTAAGGGTGAAATTTTGGAGGCATTTGGAAGTCGTTGATTTTTCGTCGAATATTTTAATATTATTTAAATACCCGGAATAATCAAATAATTAAATACTCGTCGAAACAAAAAATTGAGTGCGCCGTTGCGTTCCTCACCCTTCATTTAGCTAAGGGTGATTTATTGGAAATTTTTGGAATTTATTTAATAGGCTAAAATTAATTAATTAAATCTGAATAATTTAATTTTAAATATTATTATTTAATTATAACAGTTAACGGCGCCGTCCGTATTAAGAAGCACCGTTACTGTTCAATTAAAGCAGCGCCGTCTGGATCTGACGGTGATCCCTGACCGTTCGATCGAAGATCGAACGGTCCGTGCCCTTCGTTCTCGCGGCTTCCGCGTGTCGCGAGAAGCAACACGTATCGCGCAGAGGACCCTCCGCGCGTCGCCTCCCAGCCTCTCCACCGCCTTAGAGCTTCCTTAAAGACCCTAAGACCTCAGTTTTTGCCCGATTTCAAACCAGAGGTCCAAAAACCTAAGATCAAGCTTCGACCTTTTTTCAGCCGTTCGTCTAAAGGTATGCACAACACCTCTAATATTCATCAAAGTCTGCATCTAAAGTTTCATTTCTCAATTTCATATGCTTGATTGTTCATCTAACGGTTCCGATTGAGTTGATCAGGTTGGGTTAGCTCAGATTTGCAAAGTCCTAAACAGTACAAACCGTTAGCCGAACTTAGGGAATTTAGGGTTTACGTTTGCCGGAGTTGTATGCCTTCTCCGGTGGCGTTTAGGGTAGCGAATGAAAGGTCTCTCCGAGACCTTTCGATCGGTGTATGTCTCGCCGTTTGACACCGCCGTCTTCGTCGTCGTTTTCCAAGCCCTAGGTTCCGAGCGTCGGGGCGATCGCGTGAAGACGAAGGCGTTTTCGGGCCGGTCGGGTCGGCCCGTGGCCCGTGCCCGCGGCGCTTCAGCTGCCACGGTGGGACCCACCGCGCAGCGCGCCAGCCAATCCTGGCGCGACGCGTGGCCTGCGCGTCAGTGGTCTGACCCGTGGGGCCCGCCGCTGTCTGCCGCGCCAATAAGCAGTTGCCGCGTGTCCTGCAGATTTTAAATAATAAAATTTAAATAATTATAATTAGATAGATAATGATAATTGATTTATAATTATATTTAAATGTATAATAAACAGATTTAATTTAATTTAATTAAACAGTATTAAATAATTAATATAATACCAAACTTTAAACCTAAATAACTCCTAAAATATTTATCCAAATCATACAAATAAATATATTAAATTAATCAGAAAAATATGAGGAATTTATTGATGCCAAAATTTTTGCTATAGGATCAATATTTTGCAAAGTGATTATTTAGGTTTAATTTAATTTAAATTAAATGTCACAAATCTTCTTTAGCTTATAACTTTGTGTAGATTGATCCAAATATACCTAATATGGGTCTTAAAGTGATCAGAAAACCCTAAGGATTAATTTGATAGTATTTATCTAGCTGTTTGGATTAGTGTTTGCCTAATCACATTTAGGACCAAATCCTAATTAGGTTAATTAACCCTAGAACTTCAATTGACTATAACTTGGTCAATTGAGCTCCAAATTTGATGATCCAAAGGTCCATTTAGATCAGAAGAACTTAATTTTCAATAATATGTAAAAATATTTTAGATCCAATGGTTAGATTTGCTAATCATTCATTAATCACCTTAAACCCTAATTAGGTCTTAACTTTGTCAAACTATGTTCAAATTGAGCCTACCACATGTTATTATGATCAGTGAGCTATTTGTAAACCATAGCTACTAATTTTGCTTAATTTGGACTCTAATTGGCAAAATTAGAATTTTTGACCTATAGTTAACAATTCCTTAATTAACCTAAAAACCTTAGATCTTGTATTGACCATAACTTGGCCAATACTTATCAGATTTCAGCAAATTTAAGTTCTATGGGAAGCTTAGGCAGTAAAGAACACTAAACTGAAAGAAAATTTAACTTTCACTTAATCAAAATTATTAAAATTGCCCTTATGAGTCAAATTCACCAATTTGATCTCATATGGCTTAATAATTGCCCAAAATTAACTTAGTTGTTGTCAAATCTTATATTAGACAGTAAGAAACACTTTCCAAAAGAAAATTTTAGAATTTAAGCCCTAGATCAAATTTTGATCTTTTGAACCCTTAAGTAGGGGCAAAATGGTCATTTTGCCCAAATTTAGGGTTTAGCCTTTAAAAGCCCTAAATTCAGTTTCTAATCACTAAAAATCAGTAAATAGAATGACTTAGAACTGAAATTAATCAAATTTAAGTCTAAATTAGGTTTTGGTTAAAATCTCAGATTTTGCTCATTTAGAAAATTCCTAAGTCTTAAGAAAAGTTCTCTTTCCTTAATTACTCTTAGATCATCTTTAGGTCTTATAACATTAGTTAGGATGTGTGTCTTGAGAGATACTCTTAGTAATTAAGAGCCTTAATTCTTAAGATTAGGAATAGATCTTAAGTTAGTATTCATCTATTGAGTAAATTGGGTTACTCAATTAGGTGAAATCTTGAGTTTTCTAGTTTATAGATTTTCTTAGTTTATTAAATGATTATTTGATCCTTAAACTTTAGAACTAAGAATAGAGATCTATCCTAATGAATTTGATTTATCATTAGGATTTGCCTTAACCTAATCAGTGAGATTTGGGTTCTAAACCTTAGACCCTTAGATTATACCTTTAGATTAAGTGATTAGACCCCATCATCTGGAGTCTAATTCTTAATCTATTCATCTTGATTTGGCTAATCAAGATGTGGTTGGGATAAATTAAATTACAAAATTAGGTCGCTGATTTATTCATTTTAACTAAATAGTCGTCTTTTGATTAAGTTATAATTAGGACTTGGCCAGTCATAATTATCTTCAATAAGTAGAATTCGTGATTCTAAGTTACAGAATGTGTAAGAAGTAATAATTCTGAAACTTATGTAACTTAGAGTAGATAGAACGAATAAAGTAGAAAACAAAGGATATCACCTGTATTTTAGATAGAGTTTCTTGCACTTTGATTTTGATGCTTCGCATTCCTTGATTTTGAGCCTTATACCTTGAACATATATTATGTACTTAAGATATTTGGTAAATATCTTATGTCAATTTTGAACATTCATAAATAGCATTGTGTTCATTTCACAAGTGGTTTGTAAGGTGTAGCTTGATTAGTATACCTCTTCGATCAACCCGTTCGGGGTCGGCAACCTTTCGAGGGTTTAATGTCCGACAGTCTATTGGCCATGCCTAGTCTGAGTGATAGGATGGATAGACTCTCGCCCTACTGACTACAGAGTCAGGATTCTGATATGGATATACTAATTCAAGTACACTTACATTCAGTTCTGTCTTAGCTCATCAGGCTAAGAGTTTCAGTGATGTTCAGTTCAGAGTTTCTTAGCTCATCAGGCTAAGAATTGCTAAGTTCATGTTCAGTTCAGTTGACTTATATAGTTACTATAGTTTCAGTTTGCAGTTACTGTTTTACTTGCATATTCTGCGTTATAGCACTGTTTTACTTACAGCTTTCCTGCACGTGTTTATATATAGGATGCTAGTTTTACTTACTGTTTTCATATGCTTACTTAGGATGATAGTGTTTCAGCTTTATACTTTTGTACTTCACTTAGCATAATCTGTTTGATCATTAGCATGTTTAGGTTGTACTTTTCTTACTTTTCTTTTACTTTTACTTATCTGTCCTTGTTGCAGTTGCTTGGAGGAGGTATGTTTTACTTCCTATTTGTTTAGTTATAAATTGAAGTTTATAACTTATTACTGTTCTTTTGATACGCGTTTCTGCACCTATTTTGCTCAGTTCTGTTTTTATGGTGATATCTTTTTAATTTAATTGTTTACCTAAAATGTACTTAGACTTATTGTCTAACCAGTTTTTCTTTTATTGGCTGGGGCCCTACCATTATGAAACTGATAATGGTAGGTTCTGAGTTCGTTGGTTTAGCAGATCCAGTGGAGAGTTTGCCATTGGAGGAGGAGCCCGTTCCTGAAGATCCGTAGGTTTAGTGAGATTGAGAGTTTTTCTTTTAGTACTTTTAAGCTCATTAAATGTTGTAATAATACAGGATTTTATTTCTTTTTCAGTACTTTACTTATTCTGTATGGTTGTATTTATACAGTATTGGATGGATGTTATGTTTTATGCTTCCGCACTCTGAGTTCATGTATGATCATTTAGTGATAGTAGTTCTGGATTGAATGGCAAAATCCTTATTTAAATTGGATTAGGATGTGTGACTAATCCAATCTTAAGTGGGGACCTTGTCATCTGGTGACCCCTTCACCGTAATCATGTTAACTTAAGGGTTAACAGGACCACTGTGGGGCAGGGCCGCCACAAGTTACACCGCACCTTCCGAAGTTGGCTGATCGTAGCAAGCAAATGGTGTTCATTGGTTATGATATGAAAACGAAAGGCTATCGAATGTTCGACCCAGTGACAAGACGAGTTGTGGTGACACGAGATGCAGTGTTCGAGGAGGAGAAGAAGTGGGAGTGGAGCAAATATCCAGTAACAGGTACAGGATCAGCAGGGAACACTCTTACAACACACTACTTTACCATAGCAGGCACATCTGATATGACAAATCAGGAAGATAAAGTGGCGGTCAGCAATTGTGGTATGGATTTCCCACAGCCGACACAGGAACAAACTGGTAACCAATACCAGCATGCTTCACCAGTGATGAACATGAGATCCAGAACATCTGTTTCAGACCCCGATTCATTGACACCACACACTCCAGATGCAACTTTTGATTCTTTTGATGGTTCGGCCTCAACAGAAGTAGTGCAGCCCACAATATCTGATGAGAGTTCATTAGAAGGACCACGGGGTAAGCGTGACATCAAAAGCCTTTACGATGAAACCTTCCCAAAAGAACTAGAATATTCGAGACTGTGTTTGCTAGGAGAGGAGGAGCCATCAACTCTCGAAGAAGCTAAGGCAGACCCGATGTGGAGAAAAGCAATGGACGAGGAAATTTCTTCCATTCGAAGGAATTGAACTTGGAAGCTCGTCCCATTACCCGACAACCACAAACCTATAAGTCTAAAA
This sequence comes from Gastrodia elata, assembly GCA_016760335.1. Lineage (NCBI taxonomy): Eukaryota > Viridiplantae > Streptophyta > Magnoliopsida > Asparagales > Orchidaceae > Gastrodia > Gastrodia elata. Next base: position 17,659,776 of record CM028673.1, read on the forward strand.
TGGGTTTACAAACTAAAGAAGGACACTCAAGGCAGAATCGTGAAGCGCAAGGCGAGAATAGTGGCAAAGGGGTACGTTCAGCGACAAGGCATAGATTTTAATGAAGTTTTTGCCCCTATTGCTCGGCTAGAGACGGTACGTTTGCTGATCTCTATTGCGGCACATGAAGGATGGGAGGTGCATCATATGGATGTAAAGTCAGCCTTCCTCAACGGTGATTTAGAAGAAGAAGTAAATGTTATTCAACCGCCGGGTTTTGAAATAAAAGGAGAAGAGCACAAGGTATTGAAACTGCACAAGGCATTGTACGGTTTGCGACAAGCACCTAGAGCCTGGAACTCAAAACTGGACAAGTCATTGAGGACACTTGGTTTTGAGAGGTGTTATTTAGAGCATGCCGTGTACATAAGAAATCAAGGTAAAGGGAATTTAATTGTTGGAGTCTACGTGGATGATTTAATCATCACTGGAGAGTGTATTCAAGACATAGACAAGTTCAAATCACAGATGAAAAAATTATTTAGTACGAGTGACCTTGGGTTACTAAGTTACTATCTGGGAATTGAAGTCTGTCAGAATTCTCAAAGGATTACACTCAACCAGTCGGCATATGCAAGAAAGGTTTTAGATAAATGCGGCATGAAAGATTGCAACCCTTCGCAAATCCCGATGGAACCTCGTCTGAAATTGAGCAAGAAAAGCACAAGTCCACCTGTAGACACAACTCTGTACCAAAGTATTGTTGGCAGTTTAAGATACCTACTGCACACGCGCCCAGATTTGGCATTCTCTATCGGCATGGTAAGTAGATACATGGAGAATCCCACAACGGAGCACATGGCCGCGGTGAAGCACATACTGCGATACGTGAAAGGAACTTTAAATCTCGGTTGCGTTTATGAAAAGAATGAAGAAAACTTGAAGCTGATCGGTTACTCTGATAGTGATCTAGCTGGTGATACAAATGATAGGAAAAGCACCTCAGGTTTAATATTTTTCCTTGGGTCAAATCCTATTAGTTGGTGTTCACAAAAACAAAAAGTAGTTGTGTTATCTTCCTGTGAAGCAGAGTATATCGCTGTCTGTGCAGCAGCATGTCAAGGAGTATGGCTGGGACGATTGTTGGCAGAATTGTTAAAAACCGAGGTTAAGAAAGTGTTTCTGAATATTGATAATCAGTCCGCAATTGCATTAAGCAATAATTCAGTTCACCATGAGAGGAGCAAACACATCGATACCCAATTCCACTACATTAGAGATTGTGTTGAATCAGGAATAATTGAAATTCAACATGTTTGAACATAAGATCAGTTTGCTGATATTCTGACAAAGTCACTTGCAAGATTGAAGTTCTTGGAGATGAGAAAGAAAATTGGTGTGCGGATCGTCAGTGGAGGACAACAAGCTTAAGGAGGAGATTGATGAGTTAATCTAGTTATCTCCAGGAGTTATCTATGTATAGCCATAGATAACTATGAATCAACAGTTATTAAAATTAGTTTCCATAGATAACTATGAATCAGCAGTTATTAAAATTAGTTTTTTTTATAGAAAACGTGGGGGTGCAGTTATGATTTCTTTTTTTTTTCTTATATAATGAGAAAATAGAGAAACAGTAATATATCGCCAAAAATCCTCTGTTTTTTGTTCGTTTTTCAATTTTGTTACTGGCTTTAAAGAAAACCAACACGCGGAAGGTACTTAACCTTCCCAAATGCCTCTACCTTCTTTCGATCAGCTGGAGGATATGGCAGCGATGACGAAGGATAGAAGAAACGCGCAGTAACAGACAAGTTACTTCGAGCCGCATTAGTCAGATTTCAGGCTGGAGCGGCCAAGCCGTGACAGCGGTGGCGGTGGCAGCATTAGGGTTGTTAGGGTGCGGGCTCCGAATGTTGTGGCTCTAAACAGGCGAAGTGGAGAGAGAACGGCGGCAAAGTAACTGCTATTTTTTATTTGCATTAAATTGTAATATTTTGTAATAAATTTAAAAGGCTTGTGATATATATATATATATATATATATATATATATATATATATATATATATACACACGGTAGAATCTATCTAAATTAATAATCTCGGGACCGCCACTAGTATATTAATTTATGGAGGTTATTAATTAATAATCTCGGAAAGTTTGCAGGATGTCCAAATTAATAATCTCGGGAAGCTTGCAGGATGTCCAAATTAATAATCTCGGGAAGCTTGCAGGATATCCAAATTAATAATCTCGGGACCGCCACAGTGATACATTTAAAAGTCATCGGAAATCGCCCATTTTCACACGCCCAACACACTCAGAACCACCATCAACGATGCCGCTTCAAGGAGCAAAGCACACCATCATGACGGATAGCATCTGCATCGGTCTTTGCAAACATCATAGAGACAACCCAAAGCTGACGCAGACCGAGCTCGACACCTGGCTTCAGGAAACGCACAACCTAATAGTCGTTTCCAACACCCTCAAACGGAAGGCAGATTTGCTCAAGCACGACACGGATGAGGCAAACCTTAACAGCAAGCGTCAGCGGGCAGTCAAATATCCGATGATGGAGACTGTACTGGTCGAATGGTTCTAAGGCCACCAAGAGCGCGTCAATCTGAGCGGTGACCTTGTGTGTGAGGCTGCCCAGAAAATTCTTGACCGCCTTTATCCAGGCCACGATCCATTCAAGTTCTCCAACGGCTGGCTGGAAGCGTTCAAGAAGCGACATGGCATCCATTCGTACAGGCATCTGGATGACAAGGTTGAGCAACCAAAGAAGATTGACGTCCTGCAAGCCATTCAGATGGCTGTGCCAGCCTGGGCTACAGAAGTCAACCGTGAAACTATCCATAATTGCTTCCACCATTGCAAGATTCGGTCAGAGCCAGCTGGCACAATGCCAGTTCAAGAGGACGAGCTTATGGATAAGGGCGTTGTTGAAGAGCTGGTGTCGCAGATTCGCCAGTTTCGCTATCTCAATCCGATGGACATCGGCAACCTGCTGGATTGTCCCGCTGAGCAGGAGGTGGCCTTCGTCCCGGACATCGATGACGTCGTCAAGAATCAGCTGACAACAGGGAAGCCGACGACGCTGACGATGACAGCCAGGAGCACCCAAATATATTCCCAGCCGAGGCGCAGAAAATACTTCAGACACTTGAAAGATTCTGGATGCAGCAAGAGGCGGACTCCCAGGAATTCATCCTTTCTCTCCAACGCATGAAGGACAAGATCAGCAAAATCCGTGTAAACCAGATGGTCCAAAAGGATATTCGTCAATTCTTTAACAGTTCCTAAGCTATTTCCATAGTGTTCTTTCACATTTTCATAGTACATAAATTTCATAGTACTTTATGTAGGGAATACAAATAATGAAATTGTCAGAAACACTCATTACAATTAATAATTAAATAACAAAAATTTATTAATTGATGCAAATGACCGAGCTCGGGACCGACCCATATTATTAATTAACAGAAATTATTAATTTATGAAGAATTAATTTAGACAAATTCTACTGTATATATATATATATAATTTTCCAAACTAAAATTTAAGAAATTAAGTATAATAAAAAATTATTATTAAATTCGCTTTTATTTAAAACTCATAAAAATATATATTTTAAATTTTAAATTTTAATTATTCAGAATTGAGAACAGTAACATTTTTCTTAAAAAAATCATGTTAAATTTGTACAATAAAATAAAAAAATAAGAAACTAAATACACATACACATCAAAATCAATGCAATACTTAGCCCTTGAGGTTGTTTAGTGAGCACACGTAGGGTTTATTGCACAACAGAAACAAATAGAAAAAAAATAAAAAAGCAGAACTGCCAAACCTGTATATATTACGCTCAGTGTGCTCATGAATGAATATGGACACATGCTGTGCCAAGACACTTACCCATGAAAAGGGTAATTTTAACAAAATGCACGGATAAGCATGCGACAGGGAGAGAACAGCAGTTTCACTGCTACATAAAAATACATGTACAGTGTTGCTCTACCTTGACTTGGGAAAAATTCACTTCAGCTCGAGCCAATCTCCATCCTGTTCCTGCCATTCTGGGAGAAATCCGTTCTTCTGCTCGTAAAGCCTTCTTAGAGAGAATAATCAATCTCTCTGGAGCCGATGCGGCTGCGAAAAAGGCTGAATTTTATATCACAAGTCGGATATGGATTTGGAGCCTACGAACTTGGCCACGGCTTGTGACAGCTGCTCTTCGTCGAAGGGTTTGGAGACGTAGCCGTCCATTCCGCATTTCATGCACTCCTCGTACGTCGCCTGAATGACGTCGGCGGTCATGGCCAAAATAGGAAGGTGCCACTCTGGAGACTCTCCGCCGCCCTGAGACCCGTCACTGCCTGCTGAATTTCTTTTGCTCCTCGCATACTCGTTGGCTTCCATCTCCATCGCACGAATCTGTCGAGTTGCTTCGAATCTGAAACAACAGCAAGGTTTGAATTAGTGCGCTGCTTCCGAGGAATATCAATGTGAACGCAATCCAACACACTAAAATTAGGATGATAACATGAGATCATGATCATAGCATAAATTATTAGCCTTCGATCTATTGTGAATGGCTGAATGAATCCTCATTTTTCATTTTCGTCAGTTGTTGCAAAATGTGCATCATAGCAAGGTAAATTGCTTTTCTTCTTCTCGACGGCTGAGTTTATTGATTCTGCTCGTTCGTTGCTCACCTTAGGGTTGCTCTCTGTTGTCTTCCAACTATTTGGCAATTGGCCGGCTAGACTCGTCGACAAGAAACATTCTTTGTAAAGTTAGAAAATGACTACTCAACAATTCTCCAAAAAACATCCATTTGAATAATAGCTAACGTATGCAACTACTGAAATGAACTTGGAACTTGATCCAAATGTTGAGTCACCTTTCAAGCAGAAATAGATAGTTTTTCCCTAACTTCACATTTACTTTTACATTAAGGAAGCACGATGGTCATTGGGCTTCATCCTTACAAAACCTAAGAAGATTGATCTTGCCACCATTAATCTGATTGGGCAGGCCATCAGTGGTATGCATCTTAGTTGAGATAGGTATTACAGCATACCACTATTTCTAGATATGGATTGATTGCAACAGAATCAATTTTTGGCAAGAGATGGCAACTAAGAAAGTTCCTAGATGTTGTACAGCATGCCATACAGTCATGTGTGATCACAGCTCCTGCTACAAGCTTTATCCCGACCTCTATCCTTCTAAAGCTGCTATGAATCAGTCAAATCACCAAGTCAGTGGAATTGCTCTATCAATCAGTCAAATGTTACCAAGTCAGTGGAATTGCCTCTGGATTATGTGCTTGGGTAGATGAGATGTAACTAAGTTCGTTATATTGAAGCTCCACATCCTATCAGTGGTTCTCAGGATCGTTTACTTTGACAGGTACAAATTGTATGGTTTCTGGCTTTAGCATTACAGATGGTAGTCAAATTATTGAGAACCTCCTCTCCATGGCAATGCCGATTATATGGTGTTCCTCTGGCAGATCTTGCTATCCCTTCATTCAGCTATTTTGGAATCTTTAACCTCTAAGATCGTGACAGTTCTGCAGTTAGTTCAAAGGATGGGTTTTGGCAGGCTTCTTCTACTAAAGACTTAGATTTCACATCTGCCTATATTGAGAGAATGATTTTGTATGGTATCTTATAAGAATCTCAGTATTGGAGCTAGTGCATCAAGTATTGCAGGAAAATTTAATTAAATCAAAAGAGCATAAAGTATCTCAAAGCGTACTAGTCATACAAGGAAGAAGAAGAGTGGCTTGTCATCAGAATTGATAGGTATAATTCTTCCGTGCAGTGCACGCTTCGAAGATATTACTAGGACTAGAAAATTTTAATTTCAAGATGTAATCTACTACTCTCATACCTCTACCTATATGATCACATCTACCACTCTTTCTACATTTTACTATATACACATATATATATATATATATATATATATATATATGTATATATGTATATGTTGATGTAAGCTTTCTACTCAATGACAAAGTATCATCAATGTACATTTGGGGTAGGGGAGAAAAATGAAAAACACTATACATATACATATTGCCATAAAGAATATATGAAGCACAAAAGTAAAATGACAAGAACAACTCAATATGAAGGAAGATGAATTTGTGTTCATGTTCTCTACATCGGATGTAAACTAAACAAAGTTTGCTTGATAAAACAAATTATTCTAATGCACAGATGCAAATTTTTAGCCAACACGATGTGCGAGGATTTTTTTTTATATTACTTTTTGTAAAAGATTTATAGATTTTCTATCATTTTAACACCATTTTATCAAACTACATAACAATATTCTGTAAGATTAAATTCCTATCATTTAAATATTCCTCCTTTCTCTTCCCCCAAAAAAATGTAAGGCGTCTCTCCATAGTCGTATTCCACATTCTCCCTTCTGTTAAACATGCGAGTAGTTTAGCTCCCATCAAGTGATGGGAAAAAAATAATGATGTAAGTACATTAAATATTAGTTCACACAAGTCTTTAAGTTGAAAACAATTTGCTAACAAGTGTATTTAACCCAATTTTTAATCATCATTGCTTATTCTCATTAAAATAAACAGTGATATCAAAGTCAATGATTTGATTGGATTCAAGTGACTCAAATCATTTGAAACTCCCATGGGCTTTGGTGTATTCTACCAATATTAGATTCAATAATTAATAACTCCCTTGATATGTAAATTGAATTCTTAGTGCATGAACCTTGACAATATTGAACAAGCTTTTGTTTTAAGATAAAATTTGTTGATGTGGAGTGCTATTACAAGGAAAAAAAATTTAGACACATGAAGGTGATTTAATCCTACAATCTGTAACAAGAATTAATAATGATGTAGAGAGAAAAAAATTAGCCCACACTAACAAGTATAATTTTTAGATTGAAAAAGCTTGATTATTGATGCATCTAAAGCCAATTTTATGTTTCTTTTTAATTCTCTCCATTACAAGTAACATGTCTCATGCCCATACAAGCATTAAATATAATTTATAAATAATGAAGGGACAATTATATGACAAGCACCATTCCATTTCCATTTTGAATAATATCACTCTCATTTAAAAGAGGGTGATAAAGCTTCAACTCGAATTTTTTGTACTATAAAATACACAACGGGTTTGATCATGGCTGGCACACATGAATACACTAGATCCTTAGTTCATGAACATTGGATTGAGTTAGAAATATTGAGTTACTTTTATGCCCTAGTGATTTCTCCCTTCATGGAATTTTTGGGACGTTCATTCCCCTGAATAGTTATATCAATGTCATTTATATTCACTATGGGGCAACCTTCATCATCAGCGATCTTATCTCTTTGTTCGATTCATTACTAGTCATCTCTTTCCAGCTCCGTTACTGCCACAAATAGATATGATCATAATTGAAATAATTGAAACAACTAAAGAAGAAAGCATTACAGCTAATGTGCAAAAACCTTTGTATAATATCAAACAAGGTGATAGAAATAATTCTTTTCATATGCGTGAAAATTTTATGCTTATGTTACCAGCATGATGCTTAACAGCCAAATATGACTTCAGGCATGAGATCAACTATAATTTATAAAAAGTCAAAGATACATGGCAAGCTTTCCATGCACTTGTAAACGTTTTTGTTTCAATATATGGTTGATGTTTTTTTGCCAGCTATCACAAACAATTGTTTAACTAGACTAAAAATATAGTGAAGTTAATTATTCTATAATAATATTATGTCAATCCCATAAACCATTGATATTTTAATGATTACTAAAATAATTTTACATTATACCAATTTTTTATAAGAATGATTTTAAGGTTAAGAGTATCAAAAAAGAGGAAAAAAGAAGAGAACAGAAGGTATTTCAATCAAGGAGATTGCAAAGAAACTACAAGTACAATGCATTGCTTAAATATTAGAGTTTGTTTAAAAATAAGTGTGTATAACTAAAAATGCCTAAAAAATTATATTAAAACAAATATTAAACTAATAAATCAATCATTCCGACAATACCAAATGAATCGTCCAGATGATCAAAATAATCTAGGCTACTGATAAAAATAGCCAAGATAATTGCTACCTGGAAATGAGCCGTCAGGAGTATTTTCCTTGCCAATTCAACTAATGAATCATTTGCTCATCCAACAATATAACAAAATCATCCAAATGATTGATGTGAAAGTAATCACCAATTTTATGCGAAAAAAATAGGTGAACTGTATAATTAGATCGCCAAAATCATCTTATATATTACGTGTTATTTTATAGACGAATATGTTATGACATTGTATAATGTATTACTCATATATGAATATCCTTTCTTAGCCCTCACTTTGGTTTTGTGCTTTACAGTTGTATAACATAAAAGATTTAACTTGTTAGAGACATGTGCCTAATACTAGCACATTTATATGTGACTATCCTCATTAGACTTCACTTTGGTTTTGTGATTTACAGTCGTATAGCATAAGAGATTAACCGGCTGAAAACATGTGCCTAATACTTGCATAATTTACCTTATGGATTTAGCATTTTGGGTACAACATGAGAAAGCTTAAAAGAAAAAAGAGTTTTTAAAACGTCAAAAAAAGCATTGGTACACTTTGAGTGGAAATCAACCAAACAATTAGTTGATTTGAGATCCAAGATAGTTACGGTTTGGTTTTCTAATAAAACTAATTTGACGTATACATGCTTAAACTTCAAAAATGCTTTTTTAAAGATTTATTCATCAAAAAAGTCCCTTGACTATTGACATGTGATCAAGTTAATCCCCAACTTTCAAAAGTCTCAGAAGTAGTCCTTAACTAATTATTTTGCATGGGAAACGGCCCTTCCGTTTATCTTCGTTACAACTCCTCTGTGAATCATGTGTCCTATTGGTGATTGTTGAGAATCTTTTAGGCAATTCCATCATCGTTGCTACTTAAAAAACAAATCATTCCCGTAACATGAGAGTTTCTTTATTGCGCAACAAGGGTTTCTACGTTCTCATTAAGCAAAGAAGGTGTATGCATTCTGATTCATGCAAGGGTTTCAGTTCTCATTGAGTGACGAAGGTGCAAACATTCCCATCCACATATAGAAGTCGGGATTCTCATCAGGTAACGAAGTTGCAATTATTCTCATCCAATCGAGGGTTTCAACATGTTATAAAGAGACAAAAGTGCAATCATTCTCATCCATAAGAAGGTTTTTGAAGCTCACAATAACAACAACGCCGAAGATTTGCTAAGGTAAGATGTTTTGGGACAAAGGTTGCTATCGATATTGAAAATCATATCAAGACATTTTAATGGCTGCCTAGCCTTCACATAGCTACTCAAGTCTATATGCGTGTATTAACACTCATCTCAATGCTACATTCCCCATTTGGGTGTGCTCAGGACACAACCTCACACACTCAGCCACATGGCACCCATAAGATTTGTGGTATCCATGATCGTTGCACCTCTACATACGTCCCAATCATTTGTTGGAACTCATATCCTTAATTTCTCCCTTATTCTCCAACTGTCAAATTCACCCAAGGTTTAAGGAAAAAGAATTGCTTATTTAAAAATGAAATCATACTAGCAATAACAATAATAGCAGTACAAAATGCCAAAGCTATTTCCACAAAAATCTTTAACATAATTTGATCAAATTTTGTATTTAACAATCACCCTAAAATTGAAATTAAATGATTCAACTACTTTATTAAATTAATTGATGAAGTAGGTTATTATATCAGGTAACTTATATATATACAAAAAACATTAGCCAAGCAACCATAAAATTAGGCTTACTTATATTGCATAACTTGAGTAGCTTTTCCATCACATGGAGAACCTCGCAATAAATTGATTAGAGATAAAGTTAATAACACCTAAAATGTTTTTAATTGTTTTTTTCATGCAAATTTTTTCTTAATATATTTATTTATTATATATTGATACTAACAAGTATAATTTTTGCCCACAACATGAACTGACACAAACCAATAATGTGAAGCTCTAACGAACATTCAACAATATCACAAATTATCTTATTTTACCTTTTCAAGAAAATATTAGTTAATGTCTCTTTGTATTGATTTTGTTTTTAAATAACAGAAATTTAAATGATCTCACATTGTTGAACGACACAAATTTATTAGCTATATGGGATCTTAGAAGATTCTCAGTCTACACAATTAAATATTATTGATGGAAATATGCTTACTATTGAGAATGATAATAATGATGGGAGAACAAATAATTGAGTGATAATAGTCACTTCATTTTAGAGTAAATATGAAATAGATAATTACGTTGATCCAAATGCAACAAAAGAGACATGTGAATTTGGATGATAGTAGGCCATATGATGGTGTGAGTGCTAAAGGAAGCAATTTAGAAGAGTCAACAAAATGATAATATTCAAATCAAGTGTAGATATGAAAAATCCAACAATTGAAGTCAAAATGATTTTTATATCAAATGAAGAATTTAAGGATGCACTTAAGAATTACTCTTTTATTAAGGGGAAAGATAATAAATTATGTTTAAAAACAATAATAGAAGATGCAAGACTATATGCAAAAGGCCTAACTATCCCTATATTGTGAATCTTTCTAAGCAAGAGATCATGACATATGGCATATGAGATTGATGGAAAAGCATGCATGCTATTTGTCATACCATAATAAAACCTTAACCTCTTTTATCATTACTAAGAAATATGTCAACAAAGGAAAAAATTAACCCAAGGTTGAAGCCTAAAGTATTTAGGTAGACAATCATAAAAAAGTTAAGAATACATGTTTCCAAACTCAAGCTATTATTGCAATTTAAAACGCACTATTTGATACATCTCAAAAATGCTGAACAGTTTAGTTATATTTAAAAATATTATTTTGAGATAAGGAGGACTAATCTCAATTCAACAATTGTGGTAAAAGATATTGATGTTTTAGACTTGAAAGGAAGAATAGCATTTTTAAAGTTATCTGTGCGCTTAAATTCCTGCAATTGTGACTTTAAGGCAATTTGTTGTCCATTCATTGGTATCAATGGTTATTTTCTTAAGGGATTACTAAGTTGGCAACTTCTAACAGCTATGTTAATTGATGCCAACTATAGTTCTTTTTGCTATAGGTTGCTATAAAAAATGAGAACAAAAATATTTGGGAGTGATTTTCAGATTTACTTGGCTACAACATTAGCATTTACTAGAATTCACTTTCATTTCAGATAGACAAAAGATTTGTCGCCTACTTTTGAATCCACTTTTCTTGATGAAACAAAGATTTTGTATCCAGAATATATATTAGAATTTCAACCAAACATGTTTCACAAGCAAAGCACTTAAGGACGCATTATGGGAAATTGCACATTCCATAACAATCAATCAATTTGGAACCAATATGGATATTATGAAATACATGAATCCTTCTATTTATAAGTGGTTGCAAGAGAAAGAACCAAATTGATGATTGAGCTCACAATATTAGTTGCAATTTTAAATGTGATATACTATTGAATAATTAATACGAGTACTTCAATGCCATTAGTTTTTATACTAGGGATTTACCAAATATTTTTCTTTGGGAGAGCATAAAAAGTATGATTAATGATAAGAATATAGGAGAGCATAGATAAGACGAAAAATGGAATGACTTGCTATGCCAAGAATAAAAGAGGTGACTGGGAAAATGTGTATGATGTTGCATCATGCAATGGAGTAATAACTCATGATGTCACCAACCAAATTATAGCTATGCATAGTTCTCAACTTAGTATAAAAATTTGCAAAGTTGTAGTTGTAGAATGTATGTATGCAATTAATTAGAAACTATGCATGTATGCACGTGCTGCTATTATTAAAAATATCTGCAATCTTGAATATTAGGTGCATTTTTACTATCAAGTGAAAACATATAAAAAAATTTATGAATACATAAAGTTGCCACAATTGCCCAATAGAATGGACAATGAATGATAAAGCATCTTTAATTATATTATTCTAAAGAGAGCATGCCAAAGAAAAGTAAGAGAGGCATTGGACGAAGCTTCTAAAAGATCATAACAAAGAAAATTGAATGGGAGCAGTCATACAAATTTGTTCTATGGACAGGCAGAATGGGCATAATACTCATGCATATGAAATTCAGAAAGGTAATGTGCCACATGAAATTGGAACAATAATAAGGAAAAAATATTGGTAATGCCATAATTAAATAAATTTTCTTATATTTTATATTTGTTATGACAGTAATCTAAATCTACTAAACAATTATATGGACAAGTGTACAAATGAAGTCATCAAAATGATAACTGCTTTCCTTCAACTTGGATCTGTTCTCTTGGTTCTGCAAGTCAAATGTTTTTTTTATGCTTTTTAGTTATTAGTACATATTTGTCAATGCATATCTCTAACCCAATATGCATCTATGTGAATAGCTGTACAGACGAAGACATTGAAACGTGTGAGATCAACAATCAAGTGCTGATATATGGTATTGTTAGGATGGGCATTGGAGAATTGTTGAGAATCTTATCATCTAATTTCTTGACTATTTAGCATTTTGGATTTTTTAAGATTTTTGAAATATAATTATGAGTACAAACAATCTTCAATATTTTTGTGTTTTATAAGTTCTATAAGATATATATATATATATATATATATATATATATATATACATATTGTAACTATCCAATTTTATTTGCTATATGATGGATATATGTTACCTTTTTATTTCAAGCAAAGAGTTCTTTAGATCCTTCAAATATGGCTTTAGTTACTGATTCTTATTATGAATAACTGCAATATAAATGAAAGATCAAATTTAAGCAAAACCCAAGCAATATAATCCATTAAAAAAGTGTAGTTGCATATAATTCAAATATAGCCAAATAAATATATAAATATTTATATATGCAATTTGATTATATAAAATTTTTGCTGAAATAAAAAATTGTATTTTTCAGTAAAAATGATGCACCCGATAGGAATTAAATCTACAATATTCAGCTTAAAACCTAGACACTTCATTTATTGAGATACTAGTGCGAATGTTATGCTATAAAATATTTGAATTGTTCAATAAACTTATTATTAGTATAAGCTTTTATTGTATATTATTTGTCCAAACATATTATACAAGCTTTACCAATTTCAGATCTGCTAATATTTATTACATTGCACCTCATATAAATGTTAAGTGTGTTGCCCTCATCCAAAACTTTTAATGACACCAAATATTACAAAAAATTATTATAAGGCAAATCAAATATAACTATGCCACATGAAAACTTTATGTTGCATCCAAACATACAAGTAATTGTTTGTTTAAATTTAGAAATTGATTATGCAACTCATCCCAATGTTCAACTAATGGTAGGCATTTTCTTTAAGCATAGTTTCATGCTAATCATGATGATTTTATTCCAATTGAAACATTTTTTCAAAATAATCCAACATTTCTCACTAATGTCGTTTCAACATATTTAATTTTCCCAGAATCAAATATTCAATAATTTTAAAAAATATCATACAAATTATAAATCTAATTTGAAACTTTTCTAAGATCAAATATTCTCATCGAATGCAAGAATGTAGTTTTGAATCTCAACTAAATTAATAATCTACTCTATTTCATTAGAAAAAAAAATTACTTGTAGGGAAAATTTTTTAATAATACTCATTAAATAAAAAAATAGCTTGTCTTCATGACAGCTAGTACTTAGGAATTGGAAAATCATCTGTTTCTCACCCACTAAACTAAACAAATAATTGTTTTCAATTGTCACCAAAAAGAAATTCAATTTGAAACAGAGGGAATGTTTGGCATGATGAAAAGTTGGGGAAAAGTAAAAGTTTTACTAGGAATTCTACTAGGAATTCTATAGTGCCAGTGTTTGGCATGATGAAATTATGCGGTAAAGTAAAATTTTGACGTAGAATTTTTACCCAAGTATAAATAGATCGAGGTAAACCTTTTACATCAAGGCCCAAATCGGCCGATTTTTGTTTTACGTTGAGAAACAAATGCAAGAATTGAACATTCATTCGAAGATGAAGGTCGTTCGAAGGGGAGAATCGCCCAAATGAGCACTGATGAAGTTCGAAGACGAAAGTTTAGAGATCAAACACAGCTTCTGAGAGGAACATCAGGACACGAAACTCAAAGATGAAGGGGAATCACCGGGAGGAACGCCAATGATCTAGAAAGGATGAATGCCGGGAGACAAAGCTTCTGAGATCTTCGCCTTCGCACCAAATCGGCTCCGTACCTTTTTTGTTTGGAAAGCTTCATCTAGATAAATCAGAGGGCTTCGTTGGAAAAAGAATCATAAACCCTAAATGAATCAGCTTCTTCTTTGCACATATTCCATTCGAACAAATCCTAAATAAGAATAATGGCAAATTGTAAAACTTGGAATTTGTTCGAAACTACCATTTGTCTGAATAATTGGTGCTTAAATATTACTGAACTGATTCTTATAAATTTTTTTGGTAAATCAAACCGATTCAAAGGTGATGTGCTTCTCTCTTTGACACTTAAATCTGAGTTATAAAACGATAAATATTTTTGAAACCTGTGTTTGGAAAAGAAAAATATGTGCTGAAAAATATGCGCTGCAAAATGATAGTGATGATTGAAGAGAATCAAATAGCACCTTCGTGCAAAATAAGAGAGAACACAAAATAATAAGCATAAATTTCTCATTAGGAATTATTGAAAAATATCGCTTAACAAAAACATTCTTACCTTTCATCTGCTATTTAACTTTTTAAAACAGGTTTTCTAAGCCTGTTAAACTAGAAAATTTACTTTATGAAGTTTTCTGAATAAACTATAGGGAACCTTGGCAATGTGCTGTACAGCTAACAGTTACTTTTCAGACCACATAAAGATAGAATGAACTATTTACGATAAATTAATAAAAAGTTTCAATCTTGAAAACACTCTTCCAAAGTATGACTTAATAATGGTGTTTACGGCCATAAAAACATGCAAAATATTTGCAAAGTATATAAAGAGAAAAGAATCACTCAAAGAAAATAACAATAAATTCTGAATATCAATAAACAAGTCAAGAAAATCAGCAGCTAAAACTTAAGTACTTTTTAATATGCTAATGCTTGTCATTCATACCCATCCATTTCTGGCATTTGAACATCCATAAAGCAGGCATCGAATTTGTGTGGCAACTTAAGAAGTGAAAGAGCTTCTTTTCCACTCTCAGCACACTCAACTTTAGCACCGTACTTTTTAAGTGCAGCAGCAGCAACTCTAAGATTTACCTTGTTATCATCAACAACTAAAATATTCTTCCCCATTAACAGGTTTCTTAGGAAAACAAACCCATAAGATAATTCTTTTCTCATAAGGTTTTCCATTCCAAACGCTTGCTGAAGGGATACTGCCACTGAACTAGCCCTCAGCGGTTTCATGATGACAAAATCTGCATGACATTCACCCTTTGCTTTGTCAGATTCAGAGGTTCCCAGAAGGATCATCTTGGGAACTTCTGGTATATTGCCAGTTTGTTTCCATTCAAGTAACTTCTTACGCAAGTAAATATCACTACTTCCCCAAAACTCCTTTTCATACAACAAAAGTTTTGGAAATTTCCTGTGAGATTGAACATTAATGCAAATAACAATTAGCCTACGTTTAGGAAATGAAAGTAAGCAGTTGCTGAAATCAATTTAAAGGCCAACTAACAAAATACAAGGATTCATCTTTCCAAAAAAAGCAAGAATTTGAAAAGAAAATATTCACATGTGCCAAAAGAGCATATAGCATAGTTTCAGCATTACAAGCACAAATAGAGAAAATTGGTAAAATTACAAAAAAAAATCAGCGATCAAAATTTCACAAGAAGAATAAAAAGTCACAAGAAAGATTTTTTGCAGTGGTATTCACTTAACAACGTACCTCATCCTTGAATTGCCATTTTTTTGAGACAATATACTGAGAACCATTGTGATACTTTTTGCAACTTCAACGCTTATACCTAACCTATGGAAATGATAAGTTGTCACAGCACTTCTGACTGGCCGTTCATCTAGTAAAACTGCTTTCATTCCTTTGAAACAGACTGGAAAATCTTCTGAAGGAGATCTCTTCATATCACCATCTGCCATACTAGTACATTGTTCGAGGACAGCTGTAAATGTAAATGTGCTTCCAACATTCGGTCTGCTGATAAAGTTTATTCTTCCATCCATTAGTTCAACCAAGCACTTACTTATGCTCAGGCCGATGCCAGTTCCACCATAATTCCTAGATGTTGAGCTATCAGCCTGCATGAAAGGTGTGAATACTCGATCCTGAGCATTAAATGGAATTCCAATCCCAGTATCCTCTACACTCACTGTCAAAGTAACTTTTTTATAATTTTTTTCACCGGGCAATAATCCATTTAAAGAGACAGCATCATGAGATGTTTCATTTGAGAGCAAAAGTTTAAAATTTTCCCAACTGTTTCTATCATCAGCTGCTTCAAAACCACTTAAAGTATTGATTTTTCTGCCACAAGACATAGCCTCAAATTCATCAATTTTTCCATTTAAGTGTGTGTGCACCATCCCATCAATTAGCATATTTGATTGTCTAGCCATATGAACTTGCACAAGTATGTGGCCTCGCTCCGTAAACTGTTTCAAATAAGTAACAAATCAAAATTAATAAGAGAAGGATTATGTTTCAACCTAACTCATGAAACTCAAAAGTCATGCTGATTTGTTTAGCAGTAAACATGCATCTTCTGAAAGTAACAAAAAACTGCCATTAAGTATTCAAGTTACGAATAAAGAAAACTTTTAGACCATAAGCATAAAATTACTTACTTTCAATGAATTTCCAACAAGATTAGTAATTATTTGTCGGAACCTTCCTGGGTCACCAATTAGGACTTCAGGAACACTATTTGAGACGAAAGCAGAAAGCTACAATTTTACAAATTTGAAATTCAGCAAGAACAGAGCTTGAAACTGGAATAGAAGGTAAGAGAGAAATGTGGGAGTGCACATAATAGCCTAAATTTATTGAAGAGATCAAACATACCGAATTTTTTTTTTATTTAAGGTTTTTAAGTACAAATCTACACAAATAACTAACAACAACAACAAGCCTTAATCCTACTAGGTGGGGTAGGCTATATGAATCCTTTGTTTCCATTTTGCACAATCAAATAAAAGCCCCTCCCTAAGTTCCAAACAGAGAAGATCCATTCTAATGATTTCTTGGCATGTTTTTTTGGTCTTCTTCTTCCTCTTTTAGGAAAAATTCATAAACTCAATATTCTAACAGATGCATTGAACGGCCTATGCTTAACATTCTCGAACTATCTAAGGCGACATTCTCTAATCCTATCCACTATTGGTGCCACTCCAGCCTTGCTACGAATAACCTCAATTTTCTAACAGATGCATTGAACGGCCTATGCTTAACATTCTCACACCATCTAAGGCGACAATCTCTAATCTTATCCACTATTGGTGCCACTCCAACCTTGCTACGGATAACCTCATTTCTCATTCTATTCTTATGAGTATACCCACTCATCCACCTAAGAATCCTCATCTTTGTAACACTTATTTTATCATTAAGTTTTTCTTTGTTAACCAACACTCAATCCCATATAATTTAGCTAGCCTTAAAGCTACTCTATACACTTTTGAGTGGAATTTTTCAATGCACAGCACTCCAAAAGCACTACACAAGTAACTAAACTTCATTAATCCATTTTATAAACTACAACTGCTATTAAATAGCAGATATCATCAAGAATAAAGGTAGTTAATAATCCGAACCTCTATTCCTTTCTCTCTTGATTTAGAAGAAAATAAAGAAAGTACATCATCAAGAGTGGAGCGCAAGTCAAATGGTACAGCTTCAATCTCCAATTTTCCAGCTTCAATCTTTGCCCGATCAAGAACCTCATTGATCAAAGCTATTAATGCTTTCCCACAAACCTGAGCTGTCTGGGCATAGTCCTTTTGCGCATGATTTAAATCGGTATCCAATAGCATTTCCAACATCCCTTGCACATGCAAACAAAATCCAACTTTTCAGGCAAAAGGATTGTGAGCTAGATTTGCAGAATGCATGCATGAGTTCATAACTGGGCATACCAAGGACCCCATTCATGGGCGTTCTGATTTCATGAGAAACAGTAGCAAGAAACTGTCAACAAGTAGACTGGTGTCAAGTGACAAGAGGGCCAAACAGAAGGGGCATAAGAATTAAACAGAAATTCAAACCTGAGACTTTGCAATGTCAGCAGCTTCAGCTTGGACTTTCAACTCTTCCATTTTTTTACAATCCTCCATAACCATCACATAGCGTTTCTGAGCTGCATATAATATATAGGCTACTAGCATCAAGATCACAACCAAACCAGATGGTGAAGTGATTGCTGACCATGGTATGGGAGGTTTTTGGCAATATCTGGTTGTGCAAAAAAAAAAAAAAAAAAAAAAAAAAAGATAACATTACTTTACCCTTAAAAGGTTGTTGAAACAAATAGCGCATTGAACTTACCTACACACCATTTGATGCTTCCTGAACGGGTCTCCAAATTCCAGCATACTCACGTGAGTCAGTGGTGTATAGCCTTCAGAATTTTCAGGTCCGTACATTGTCAAGGGGTCAGAAATATTAGTGACATCATACACATTGACGACTATATCCTGACTACCAGCAAGTTTCCTCAACAAATTTTCTACTAGTGACTCAACATCAAAAGCTCCACCTAGGTATCTGCATACACACGCCATAAGCAAAGGCAAACATGGCAGGGGAAAAGCTCTACACGTACTAAATAAAATAAGAAAGAGCTTGGAGTAAGCATGAATTAGAATGAAAAAATTAAATATTTGAACTAGCAAACCAACCCACAGTTTAAATGTAAATGAAAATGTGCAAGCAGCAAAAATTCAAAGAGCTCTCACCCAGCTGTAGCTTCTATGCGTTCTTCAATGGTTGCATCCGCAGGAAGCCACATTCGATAGACTGGCAATGTTAGAACTACACCAAGGTGATTAGATTCAAGCAGCTTGAAAGGGTTTGTAAGAACAGCTTTCCCTGTAGCTCTAGCCCTCAATATATTCTCCCTATCTTCCTGCAGCAAAACAAGGATTTATAAAGGACACAAGAATTGAACAGTAAAACAATTACAGAAAGCATAAGACTATCCAGTCGGTAAAGTTAACCTCTCCAGACATCATGTCGATGACCTCAAGATATGAAACAGTCTCCTGAGAAAAAATCACGGGAGCATATTCATCTTTCTCAGGAGAAGGCTCCTGTTTCATGGTTTTGATTATCCAACCCTGTTCACTCTCAAAAATTTTCCTTTCAGAATGAAGAACGCGCTGAGCATATGCCACACCATTTAGCAACGGTCGCTCAAATGCAGTCATTCCAGTGTAAAAACCAAATGTATCCTGAAAAACCGGCAAAAATGAGTAGAATGAAATATTTTCTAACAAGAGTCCGAAAAATGAAAGGGCGGCACTGTAGAACATTGTAATGTAAAACAAAGACGAAAGAACAGCTCAAAACCAACTAATAAAAGACGTTTAAATGAAGAACAGCTTGTATCGCAATCTTTAATACTAGCACCGCCAAAAAATTCCCAGTAAGCACATGAATCAAACACAAATTTCTCAATACTAGAAAAAGCAATTAACAAATATCAAATTAGATTGTGAAGAAAAAGCCGGTCAGGGGGATAAACCATGAGAACAAAGAAGGAAGCCTACTTGATCCATAGCGCTTGGATTCTTCTGGTAGTGAAAAGTGGATATGAGAATAGCTAGGGCGTGAACATGGTTAACACTGACGGCAAACTGGTCCTGAAGCATTCTTGCCCTCTCATCGCACATACTAACCAAGGCTTCCTCTGCCGTTGTCATAGTCGAAACCAAATTGTACCAATGAATCCCCACCCAAAGAGCCACCATCACCAGCATAAACAGCGTCCACGCCGTCCATGTCTGCCACCACCGCCGGCCCGCCGCCGTCATCTCCGATCCCATGGCCGACAGACTCAAGGCCACAATTCCCGCTATATTCCTCCCAACTCTTCCAAGAACTTCCTTAATTTATTAATTTATACTCCTAATTTCTTCCATTATACTATTATTCCCGGCTGCACCGGCCTGCGTGGGAAACAATAAAAAAATTAAAAAGGAAAGCGATACTTACTAGTTCGTAGGCGTGGGCGAACGATTTCTTAAAAGAAGGAAAGTCAGGTGAAGCACTCACAAACCCATGGCATGAGATGAACCAAGCCCATTTTCCTAACTCCGACAAGTTCACTTTTTATAATTTTTATTCCGCCAAAGGACAAGTTTCTGCTATTTTGAACAAGCCAATGAAACTAGCAAAGAAATAAAAGAGTTTAAAAAAAGAAAGTGAAGGTAAGCTGGAGAGAACGATAGGAAAGGGGGACGAAGCGGCAGCGGAGGGATGTCTCGTGCTGCGAATGGAACTAGCTAAGTAAATATACGCTACATCCTTCTCTTTCCAAAGCAACTAAAGCAAATTTCTGGATAGTTTTAGGTCACTATTAATAAACAAACTCCTTCCCTAGTTCAATTATTTGCATTCATCTGAACACATTTTCATCTGCTACCGCCCTCTTTAATACATCGATCCTTTTCTGCTGATAATGAGCCCTTTCACGATCTTCTGGAATTGCGCAAAGCTCAGAGCCTCAACCCAAGCTTAATAGCAAGCAGGTCAAGCTGTCTCAGGCCGGTCCACGTCGCGGAAGAAACCGTCAGAATTCGGCGATTTTCATGGTTCTACGATCGCGAAGAAGGCGTGATCAATCGCCAAAAAAATGTTAGGGTTTTAGAGTCCAGACGAAGCAGAAAAGCCCAAAAGAAATCGCTCAGATGCTCGCCGATATCTCTAGGACAGCGACTGAAAAAAAGCAAAACGATCTCTTCACATGGAAGAAGTGGAGCAGCAGCAGATTTACGATTGTGCCCCCACCGCGCGCGGGCATTTAGAATTGTTTGGTCTTTTGGTTGGCCCATATTGGGCTACAATGTGTTAATTACTAAGCTAATAATGAAAAATTACAAAATTACTATTCAAATAACACGACTGCATTTGGAAATTACAGGGATTACTTGTGTTTTTTCTAAGTCACTTTTGATTTTGGCAAGATTAGGTTCTTCTGCAACCGCCCGATGGTCTTTTGCCCCCTTCCTCCGGCCTCGCCTTTTCACCGCAATTTGCACTAAGAGAAATTCTATTTATATTTATTTATATGGCACTTAAAAATAATTTATTAATGAAATTTAAATATTATTTTCTATACAAATTTTAAAATTAATATTTATATTATTTTAATATAAATAAATAAATACTAATAAAATAATATTCAAATTTTATATATATTTTTTTAAATGTCACGTTAATAAATTTAAAAAATATTTTTAAAAGAAAATATTCCTCTCAAAAAATATGATTTTTTCTTTTTTTTTTTATTAGTAATATTATTTTAAATTAACATAATATCACTCAACAATGTTTTAATAATAATGTTATATAGATAACATGCTATATTATTAGTATGACATTTTAATAACTTTAAGCATAACAACCAACCAAACAACTTCTTAATAAGTAATATTATGCTTAAATATTGAAAATATATAATTTATTTTTACTAAAATATTAGTACTCTACATAGTAAAAATAAAAAATTAAATGCAATAGTTGTATATGACAGAAAAAAATTTCATAAAATATTTATATTAAAAAAATATTTAACCATCTTTCTTATGCCCCCTCTTCTGCAATGACTTTTATATTATGTTTCCTATAGATTCCTTCGGCTCCTATTTAATTATTGTGATATTAGTATAGTTTAATGAGATTATTCTATTAGTAAATTCTAATATTGCTATTAATTTTCCATAGATTACTTTCATATTTTTAATTTGCTACATTGTATACAAGAATGGGCAATGAAGATAATGAAGCTAACCTCTAGGTAGGAGGGCAAGTTCCTCTTAAATTTTAGCATTCATCTAATACTTCATTTGATCATTTAGATACTACAAACTTGCCACTACCTAAAGCTATGTTTCACCTTGCTTTAGTGGAGTCTTGAACTAGTCATCCTTAGTTTATACTCCCTTTGCATTCTCAATTTCATAAAGTTGGTATTCTATTGTATTGGAGATTGCCATTTAGAACACTTCTCAGCTGCATTTTGCGCCTATGGAAATGAATTGGCTACAACTTGATGTTTCATTTGCTTAGTCAGCTGCACAACCTAATTTTGGCTTCCCAGCCAGCTTTGCATCTACTTACAACCATTATGGTTCTACTCTGCTTGATGTTGTTTTGTTGTTCAGTTATCATGACAATTTGCCATTCTTTTTAAGACCTTCATATGGGGAATGGAGCTGATTTTCTGTGCTGATGACCCAAACTTGGGACCTTTAGAATGATGAGACCAAATAAGATTTGATATTACTTCTTTATATTTCAAAAGTCTATGTTTATACTCATTATATTTATTTTATCTTATTTTACGGAGTTATTGTTATACATGCACTACAGAAATCTGCTCGACCATTTGAGATATTGGCTTACCAAAAATACTACATAATTCCCCTCAAGAATATATGCATTTTCTTTAGTCCGTCAAAAAGTTTTCCTTAGATATACCGTGTCTGTACAGGCTGATCTTCCTTGAGTAAACTGATTAAGTACTTAATGTTTCTAATTTACTGAATGTTATTTTTCATGCACAATTATAAATGTTATGCAACATAAAGTTTGGCTCAAAATGATACACCATCAAAAATTGTTTAATTTAATTAATTGTAGCTGCGATATCCGATGATGTTTAATTATCATGAATTACCTGTCCTTAGTAACTAATTTTGAATTCTTATTTAATTTTTAAGGTTCTTGAAAATATCTTGACTTGGGATTTATCGAGTATCCTGATCTACTTTTTCAAACTTACTGATTCATCTGATTATTAAGATATACTTGTTTCATAATCTAAAAGTTATGCTGAGTTAATTATTGAAATAATCTATTCTAATAATATGATTATAAAATATTTATTAAGACATACTTTGTCTTAACCCATCTAGTTGAATATTGAGCTGAGTTATAATACTAAATTATGTTTGATGTCTATTTTACATTAATATTAAGATACAAACTAATGTCTTAACCTGACTAAATGAATTATTAATTTAAAGTATTATATTATCTTACATATTAACTGAGATCTGATATATCATTAAGACATAAACTGGTGCCTTAGTTTGTTTGATTGAGTCTACTAATTCTTTATTTACTATTACTATAATTTAATTTATTTAGTGTCTAAATTTGATCCTGAGAATGATTAAGACATGATTTGATTGTAATTAACCTAACTGACTAAGTTTGTTGAATTATTATATAATCTACTTACTAAAAATTATAATGTATAGAAGATTTATCAAGTCATTTCTTAACTTGTCTTAATTTGATTCCCATTTAGACACATTTTAAGTGTTTAGACTAACTAAATAAAATCACTGTATTCTACTATCTACCATAATCTATTAAATGTTCTAAGTTCATAATTATGATATTATTGATTTAGTTATTTACTTAAATATTTCCAATGTCAAATCTAACTTTGCTTAAATCTAAGACATTGAGTCTTAGAAAGGGATCAAAATTCAAACCTTGTCTAAAATTTGATCACTTCTACTAAATTGTACAGTTTAATCTTACTCTCATTATTTATGAACTATTATGAAGTTTCCATTGAAATATAGGTTGACTAAGTTGTTTGATTTGCTAATTCCAATATTTGATTGAAATATTATTAGTTTCTACAAGGCTACAAGTATGGTGAACTTTCCTCCCTTTATCTTATTATTGATGTTATTCTCCTAATTTCTAACTTAGAAATTCATATTTGAAGTTCTGTCTAATTTCAGCACTTGGACTGCTCATTATAGTTTCGAGTTTAAGGCTAATCAAATCTTCTAAGATCTTACTTAATCTTTCATTTGTCATTCATATGTCATTAAATTGATTTAAGCTACTTAACTTACCACTATAAACTAATTAAATGGTCTATATATGTAACAACCTAAAGGTTGTTAGCTAATATTTATCAGTCAAATGATTTCATAATTATCTCTATTAGTCTTCGTAAGGTGTTTAGACCAAACCTTGCAAATTTGGAGCGATTCAGAGCTCAATATAATATTATGATTATCCTAATATATTTAATTAATTAAAAATTTGAGATAATTAATTTGAACTTAAATAAAAAATTTGACTTTGCTATTGCACTAATCACCCTAAAATTAGCTAAGGGTGATGTTTTAGAATTTCTTGGAAGTTGTTAGATTTTTCCCGAATATTTTAATATATTTTAAATACCCAAAAAATTAGGATAAATTAAATTAATCTCAAAATTAAAATCTGACTTTGTCGTTGAGTTCCTGTAACAACCCAAGGTTGTTACCCAGCTTAATTTTAGCCTAATTGTATCTTAATTATCATTATGTTAAGTTCATTTAGCCATTAGAACTAAACCCTAAAAGTTTGGTGCGATTCAAAGCTAAATCAAATATTTTGGATTATTTTAATATTTAGTTAATTATAAAATTAAGGTTTTTAATTTGACCTCAAAATCAAAATCTGACTTTGTCATTGTGATTGTCACCCCCAAATTAGCTATGGATGAGTTTTGGATGCGTTTGGAAGTCACCGAATTTTTTGCGAATATTTTAATATAATTAAATAACCCAGAAAAATAGGATAATTAAATAATCTTTGAAATCGAAATCTGACTTCACCGTTGAATTCCTCACCCCCAAATTAGTTTGGGGTGAATTTTTGAGATTTTTCGGAGCACGTTTCTAAAATTTGAATTTTTAAATAATTAAAGAAATAAATATTTATTTCGAATTTTCCTACTTTCCTAACTTATTTCTTATTTTTCTATTATCCTTTTTGCATTGCTGGCTGCCCATCCCTCTTCCTTTCATTCGGCTGACCCCTCTCCTCCCCCTCCTTAATGGCAAGGATTGGTGGCAAAGGCCATCCCTCTTCCCATGCCTCCTAGCCTCCCTAGCTCTTGATGGCCTCCCCCTTTCTTCTCCTCTTTTAAATGGAGCTCAACCCCCTCCTTCTTCGCTTGCTATCAAGTTAAAGCTAAAACTCCTCTCCTCTATTCCCTCATTATTGAGCTTCGAGCTGAAAAAGAAGAAGAAGAAGTTCCTCCTCCAAACTTTCCAAGCCTTCTTCATTCATTTATTGCAAGGCTAAGATACCTATTTGCTCCTTTTTCTTATCTACTTCATATTGCTAATATGCTGGTTTGTATCTTTAAAAATCTATGATTATATTTGGAAGCCATTGAGGCTCATTAAGGTATCATATTACTTGAAAATATCATGCTCTATTTTTCATCCATTTCGTATACTCGAACCTTTAACTCAATTATTCGTATAGTTAGAATGATCCATTTGTACCAATTTTGGATATTGATGGAAAGGTATCGGAAAGACATTTCCATTGATATATGGCACCGCTCATGGAAAGCTCTGGATTGAAAGTATTTGAGCTCAAAATGTGACCCTTAACAGTTTTCGCACAGGCGAAATCACGTAGGGCACTACAGCGCGCCATAGCGCTCGAAACTCAAATAGTTTCTGCTGCAGTGCGCCACAGCGTGCCGCAGTGGGCTGCAGCATCATTTCAGGAAAAATCATATGAAATCAATAAATAAACTAATTGAACAGTAACCCGCAAGTTAAACAGCCACAGCGCGCTGCTGCAGGCTGTAGCGTCATTTCAGGGGAAACTATAGGAAATCAAGAGAAAAATTAATTGAACAGTTACACGAAAGTTGAATTACTGCAATGTGCCCTAGCGCGCCACAGTGGGTCGTAGCATCATTTTTAGAAAACTATATGAAACCAAAAAATAAATTAATTGAACAGTATTGCCGCAAGTTAATCCGCCACAGCACCTGAAAGTGCTGCAGCACGTTGTAGCATCCAGCTCTCGGATTGGTCTCGTTGGAGCGCACCACAGCATCAAAAGCACTGCAGCGCACCACAGCACCATTTTCCGCCGCAGCACGCCGTAGCGCCCATAATTTTTTGAAAATGCGCAGAATGGCTGAAATTGCCAAAACTTCACTGTTTTTGCATTTTAAGTTCCCTAGGATCATAGTGTGATTGAATTATATCAAATTTAAATCTAGTTTAGTTAAAATTGAGCATTGTATAAAATTTTATGAAAAAAATCAATTCTGAAAATTTGCCTAGCATCATCAAAGAATCTCTATTAAAGAGCATGTGCTTAAAATCTGAAAATTTGCCTAGCGTCATCATAACATGTGCTTAAAATCTCCTAATAAAGAATAAAATCTTTGAATGCTTGTATTGATTAGGTACATCTTATTAACTAAATGGCATGAAACTTAAGTCTCTTAGCGTTGTAATCAAGTGCCAATCCCTTTGATTGATTTAGATATTGGTTAGTCTTAATTACCTTCTATTTTATATTACTTTACATTCCTATGCTTTCATGATTTTATGATGTATGCTAGAAAACTTTAATATTTATTTGGACACTTAAATGTGCTTAAATTGACATTAAATATATTTAAATATAAGAATCTTAAGAATTTGATTAAGTAAATGATACTTAATCTAAATCTAAAATCTGACATCAATAATACACCAATAATACATTGATTTGTCATTGATCTTCAAATAAACCATTGGTCTTAATTTTGGTAAGGCTAGGGATTAAATCCTAACTTATCTTGATTAAGATCTAAACTTTAATCACCTTAATCAAGTTACCTTGATTGAAAGATAAATTCAAGTGACATATTCCAGTAATGCATATGATTTGATATTGATCTTAAATCATTAAATTTTAAGTGCTAAGGTTAATAATAAATTTGTGTGATTGAATCATCTGAATCTAAACTTTGGATCTTTGATTTTCTCATATATAAGACTATTAGTATAAGATGAATAATAAAATTGTAATGATTTATGAAATGATCTAACTCTAATAATATCTTTGATTTCATCCCACGATTGTAGAATAAAGTATGACCAGATGGATTTTATTTATCTGATCTGTTCACTTTAATCCAAGACTAAAAAGTAAACATTAAATATTAATTTAAGAAATAGAAGAGTAAGATCTCAAAAGTCTTACTTTAGAATCATTCTTAAATATTTATAGATCTTAAATATTGATGCATTGAGGTAAGAAGAACTTTTGTAACTTATTGAGGTAGGAATCTGTAATAATCCAAATTGTTACCTTAGTTAATTAGGACTAATCTCAGTCTTAATCTTAATCTTAAATATTAATCAAGTCATTAAAAGTCAACCCTTAAGACTCAGTTTGAATTAGGAGTCAAATAAATCGAATCTTAATTTTAAGGAAATCCATAAACCCTAAAATTTAACCTGTCTAAAATGACCTCAAATCAAGAAACGGACTTCGTCATTACGCTCATTGCCCCCAAATTAGCTAGGAGTAATATTTTCATGTCAATCGGAAGTCATCAAAACTTTAACGAATATTTTAATAATATTTAATACCCCGAAGATTGGGAAATTAAAATACTCGTCAGATCAAAAATTCAACATCACCGTTGCATTCCTCGCCCCTCAATTAGCTAAAGGTGAGTATTTGGGAATTTTTGGAGATTGATTTATTAAATATTAATATTAGGATTTGAATATTTAGATTATTTAAATTATTTAATTTTTAAAACTTAAAATTAACGGCACCATCCGCTACCGTTGGATCTTCGCATGTCGTTTCCCCCCCTATCGTTTGATCGAATGGCAGATCTCAATTGTTCGATCGATCGATAGAACGATCGTCAAGTCTCGTCCTGAGGGAACTCGCCGCGTGTCGCAGCGGGTGAGGGCGCCACCGTGGTCGCCCTCGGGTAGCCCTCGGTGAGTCCGTCGCCACGCTCTCAAAGCCTAGATCGCCTCGCACGACCGGTCTCCATGCAATTAGGGCGTCTTTGGAGCTGAACTTACCCTCTGCCAAACCCTAAGGCGCATACCGTCCGTTCCAGACACACTCCCTCTCTTCGATCCTTCATTATTTCGCTTTGCTTCAATTTCAATTATCTATACCGAGGCCTTGATTGTCGATCCATAGCGTTGGATCGACGTGATCGAACCTAAGTTCGTCCAATTTGTAGAGTCATCCACAGTAGGAATTAGGGTTCACCGTGTTCCGTAGAGGGTAGGCTATGGTTTGTCACTACCGGCTATGCAGTCCTCCTCGACTGGCGTACCACCCACCAGCGTGTAGCTCCCGACCCGGGCTACCCAAATCCGTGTGGATCCATGATATCCTTTTGAAATAAATGGTAATACATATCTCCCATTTCATTTGATAATAATGGCAACATTTCATCTCATTCAATTTGTGAAGAAAGACAACATATGATGGCGGCATATTACCTTATCACTTCTAAAATAAAGGTAACATGTATTTGACCTTATATTAAAAATGACAGCATATGATAACATTTTATCCTCATATAATCTATTGGAAGCTTTTGTATCTTACAAATAAATGGCAACAATTATTCTCGTAAACTAGATGACATTGTTGAATTTTATAGGATACGTAGCAGCATTTAGTTCTCATATTTATATGTGAAAAGAAAATGATAGCATTCCTCCTTAAAGAAATAACAGCATTTGATCCTTTAAAGTAGATAACAACATTTTGATATATATATAAATAATAACATTTGGTAAGGCAACACTTGTTATTCTTATTAGAATGAAAGACAGCATATGATTCCATTTATAAATATGGCAGCAATAAAATAGTATTTGGATTCTTTTAAGATAATTCCATAAGTAGCAACATGTGATTTATGGCAGTAAAAATATTACACAGCAAATGTAAACAAAAAGGCAGCAGTATTCTACTATATAAAGTATAGAACTATACATTCTCAGCATTCAACAGTCTCAGCATTCAACAATAATAGTTAGGATTGAAACTTATCATTAGTATCCAGCATTTAATGGATCTTAGTTTAAATTCTGAAATCATAAATAAAGCTGTAATGAAATAGCATTTCTAAATGTTTCCAATTATATTCAGCATTTAATCATATTTGGTAACATTGCAGTACTTATAATCTCATTATGCTAAAGGTATTATCGTTTGATCATATGTATAATGACGGTTCCTACCTTTACTTTCATTATTTGGCATCAATAAATCTACATGACATAACTAAAATATAAGAATTTAAGAACACACATTAAACAGTTTGACTAATGCATTTGATTCTTCCATAAGAACCAAGTTTGGCGGCATTTTGACCTTCCAATTTACATGTCAGCATTTTAATCAACATTTGGGTCTCTTAAAAACATGCAGCATTAATGACAGCATATAATCTTATAAATGAAAGGCGTCATCGGCATCAATATTCATCTTACACATAAAAATGAAAGCATATAATTTTAATAAATATGTGATTTTCTTAACACAAATGACAATATTTAGATCACTTAACATTTGATCATTTTAACCGCAGCAAGATAATTCTAATGATGTGAAATTCAGTATTAAACATTAATACCCATCTAATGATGTGAAGTTTTACATCATCTATTTCAGCATTCTATATTAATATCAAAATTTAAAAGCATAGTATTTGTACTCAGCAAAGACAATATATTGAAATTGATGATAGCAAGTGTTCTTTCTTTACTTTAGATAGTAACAATTTAATCTCAATTAATACACAGCAGCACATGATACTAATAGAAGTAATTACAACATCATTTTTAATATCCAATTGACCTTATATTTATGTATTTAACAACATGCAGTACTAAGAAGTGACAACATTTATTCTTTCATTACATTAAACTACGACATATGGAATAATAAAGAAATGAGAGTGTTTGTTTTCGTATATCCCATGGATCTTACATTAGGGTTGAAAAGCAGCATATATTTACAAAAAATAGCAACACTTGTTTACATTTTAATCTCACATAGACTGAAAAAGCAATAATTGATTCACTTATACAATTGATGGGTCAGCAAGATATTTAAAATAACATCAAATTTCAGTTACTATAAACAAAGTATTGTAACTATAGGTTTTTATTTGGCATATAAAAAAAAATACATCAGATAAATGAGCTCTCCTTAAGCCTTGGTATATGCAATCAAACAAATATATTGTAACTTAAAATACATGAGATTGAGAGTTTAGCTTGTGAATCAACTTTAATTATGAAAGTTAAAAGCATAAATTTTAAATATGCTAACAATACACATATAGTACTTCTGAAAGATTGGAGTAAATTTTAGAGGCAATCCGTAACTCATCAAGCTAATTACCTTAAGCTTATCATAAGAAAACTTTTGCAATAAAAATCCAAACAAAATTAATACATGAAGATTAGCGCTTTCATTCGAAATATATCGCAAAAGCTTCAATTATATATATGTAACATATAAGCACAACATTGGTCTCAAATGACTTCACCATCTAACATCTTTAAGCCCAAATCATTATTCGATTTATGCATAAACACAGCTAAAAAGATTAAAATCTGTTTGCTAACTTGGAGAGCAATATTAGGATATATATTTAATTTCCTATTTTGAGGTGCTTAATAAGTACCTTAAGATTTACTGATATGATTTTCTTTCAATTCAGTAAGAAATATGATCTTATTCTTCTGCGCAATATCTTCATTTAGATCACCCATAATCTACTTATTTCCTTTGATAAAATGAGTCCGTTATTTGAAATGCATAGCAATTCGAAAGTAAAGATCCAGCATGCAATATAAACATATTTACTTTGAATAATCAATAATGCATCCTTTTAACATTTGAAATCCTAGATTATTATTAACCATTTGGGACTATTCTAAGGAATAAAAATCAGGTGGAGTACTTTTCTTCCTTCATGTCGCATTTTAGGATTTATATGTTTAGATCAAATCAAAACACATAATCTATTTTTCAACATTAGAAAATATTATGCAAAGGAAATAGGGTACGAATCGAAACGAGAGTACTGATATACCTCTCAACGTTTTAATTTAAACGTATAAGATCCTCAACACATCGTAATTATTCACCAATACCCTAAAAAAATCGAAGTTCAGCACTGATTAAATCAATAATAGAGCAAGGTGAAAGGAAGGGAGTACCTTATTTGCAGTTTTTAGGTCTTAAGAGGTCATCCTTTTTCGCCACCTATTTCTTGCGATCCTTTCTGTGCACCCTCATAAAAATATCGAAGGTCTAGACAAAAATCGCATATGTATAGTTTCGACACTTACCTCGATCGAGATTCTTTTTGGACGTGTGCTATAACTTGTAGTGGATGAGGTCGCATTTATGACCAAGGTATCTAGTAGACAGAGAATGGCTTAGACGAGCGGTGGAGGCCACGCGTTGATGCTCCACGCCTCGGTTGAGAGGCGACTTCACTTCGTTCCTATCGCCGCTCGAATGATAAGGCGAGAGGCTCGATCGCGTGCGAAGGGTATGGGATTTTAGGGCTTGCCGATCGAAATGAAGATAAGAGGGAGTGTTTTTAAGTATATTTGGATATATATATTGATTTATTTGATTAATTTGGAAGTTTTATTTAACTAAAAATTTCATGATAATATATTTCTAAATTAATTTTTGAAAAATTGCTTTTTAGCTAAATTGAGGGTCACGGACTCAAAAATGAAGTTGAAATTTAATTTGGAAGCCATCTTAATTATTTTAATTACTAAATTATGAAAATATAATAAAATAATCAAAAAAATTTGACTTTCTCCAAAACTCACCAAAATTTCACCCCAAGCTAATTTGGGCATGAGGAATGCAATGGCGAAGTTCGTTTTTGATTCTGAAGTCTAATTAAATTAGGCATCTTCAGAATTATCAGAAAATCAAGAAACATTGGAAATTGCCAAACGGTCTCCAAATCGCACGAAATTTAAAGTGGAGACTTTTAACTCTATTGTAAGAGTAATGAAAGAGATTTATAGTCAATTAGAGCACTAATTGATAGGTAATAATCTCTAAGTTGTTATATAGCTGCCATACAGAATAAAAGCTAATCTAGCCTATTAAATTCCAAAAAAATCTTAGTGTCAATAAGGAGGCCAAGGCGCAAAGCTATATTCTCCTAGCGTCATTAAGAAAGCATAGACAGAATATAGGGTTTTTTTCTAGCATCATCAATGAGGCATAGGTAGAAAACACATAACAAATTTTCTCCTATCATTAACAAGGAGGCATAGGCAGAAAATATAAGCAAAGTCTTCTCTTAGCGTCAACAAGGAGGCATCGACAGAAGATATAACTGAGAGGCAGTTCTAACACATGCAAATTTTATCTTTAATCATTTACTTTAATATTTTCATAAGGAATTTTTTAGGAGTCTTCATAATTTCCTAAAATTTTATTTATGCACAAAGTCTTATATGATATATCCAAGGAAATATGGCACAAGGTACAAGGAATGTGTAGCACAAAGATCAAATCAAGTAGTGAGTAAGGGACTCTACTAAGCATGGTGATATCATTTATTATATAATTTAAATATTCTAACTATTCCAAGTTATGCAAGTTCAGGAATTCCAATTCCTACTATCAAGTGTAATTTAGAAGCTCGGCCTTATAAGTTAAAAAGGATTAGAATTGATCAGGTTTTAATCAAATTCATTCAATTACGACTACAAGTTCAATCAATGAATCATACATCCTAATTTTATGAATTTGGACGTTCTATCTAAGATCTGATCAAGATCCACTAAACTATAGATTATAAATTAAACACCATAAAATTGGGCTTAATCATATAATCCAAAAGGATAATATAATGGATCTAGTCTTTATTCTAAAAGTGATCTATTGAGTAAGGTAAATCCTTTTAAGTAAATTAAACTTAATAGGATGAATCTCCTATCCTAATCTAGGGTTAAAAGATAAAATAATCAAAATAAATTATAAAAGTCTAAAAACTAATAAAACCAATGATTCATTCATTAAAAAAACCTGTTTTTCGATGAATGAAA
Source organism: Gastrodia elata (assembly GCA_016760335.1). Lineage (NCBI taxonomy): Eukaryota > Viridiplantae > Streptophyta > Magnoliopsida > Asparagales > Orchidaceae > Gastrodia > Gastrodia elata. The sequence goes on from CM028673.1 coordinate 17,692,906, forward strand.
TTTAACATATGATCTAGTCATAATCTTAGGAATAGTTCTATTGTGAAGTGCAAAGTCTAGGAAAAGATAGAGATTTTTAGGAATTTTAATAGATTTAACTTAATAGCTGATTTTGCTTACTTAAATGATTCAAATATAGTTCTAATACTGGCTTTAGTGATTTAAGGGGCAATTTAGGGGTTAAGGATGCTTAACTTAAATTTTAGGCAAAATGACCATTTTGCCGCTACTTGAGGGTCCAAAAATGTACTTTTTGAATTACGGTTCTAATTTGGAATTTCTTACTGCCAAATGATTCCTTACTGTCTAACATGAAGATAGACAGTAAGTACACTCAATTTGGACAAAAAATGAATCTTATAAGTTCAAACTAAGATTTTGACCTAAGGGGTAATTTAATAATTTACATCTACTGGGCCCTAAATTCTTGTGCAATTTATTGTTTATTACTATTTAAGGATTCCATAGAGTCCAAGAATACTGCATTCTGAGGTCAAATGACTAAGTTATGACTAATTCAATTTCTAAGGGCAATTCGGTAATTTTGTCAGTCAACGGTGACAAAAATCTAACTTTTTCGTTTGAAGTTCAATTTCAACAAACTTGGTTCTATAGCTTCCCTATAATATACTGAGTGTGTTAATAGGGAGTAAACCCAATTTGGACTTGTTCAATTATGGCCTAACTAAGGTTATGGATATTTTGGTCATTCTCTAATTTTATAGGATTCAAAGCCTAAATATTATTTCAATTTATTGATGATATTGAAATTCTAAGCTAATTAGCACCTTAAATTTCTGAATTTGGAATTAAATTGATTAAATTATGGTCATTTGAAGTCTAGAGGCATTTTAGTAATTTTTAGGGTAAGGTCCTAAATGTTACTTTTTAAACTAAGCTTCAAATGGGGAAACTAATACTTCTATAGTGTTGGGGCTATTCTCCTGATTATTTTAAGACCTATATTGCCTATATTTGAACAACTAAGTTAAAAATTTTGAGGGTTTAATTAGGTCCTAAAATGTCACTACATTATACGTACCCCGAAACTAATTTTTTGCATTACGCTATTTGATTTATTTTATTATTTTGAGTAAAATAAGACCTATATTGACTATGTTTGGATTATTCTGTAAAATGGTATTAAGCTTTTAATATTTTTAAATTAAATAATTTAAAATTATTATTCATTTATTTAATCTGTATTAATTTACTATTTATTCCTAAAGTTAGAATGTATTTTTCTGTATTTATTAATATTAATTATTACTTATCAAATACTCTATTAATTAATTCAAATATTTTATTTATAATTTTATCATCAAACTTTAATTAATGAATTAATTAATTTAAAATATTTATTTAATTATCATTAATTTACTGCTTTATTATTAATTTAAACTTAACAAATTATCTTAATTATGTCTACTTGTTTACATAATATTAATTGAATTAAGCATAATTAACTAATTATTATTTTTACTTGATCTATTAACTGATTAATGTAATAATGATTTAATATTGATTAGTTAATTATTTTATTAATCCTTACTGTTAATGTCTTAATATTTATTTATTGTTTTTATTAATTATACTAATTAATTTATTAGTTAATTAGTTAATTCTTACTGATTAAATTAATTAATATATTAATTAAATTGACTAATAACATTCATTATTTATTAATTAAATCATAATTATATAATATTAATTAGTTTAATTGTCTAATCACTATTTTAATGTAACTTAATTAATTAACTATGATTAATATCCTAAAGTTGTAATTGCAGTTATACATATATTTAACTTATATATTTAATTTAAGTTTACTGGCTTTATAAATATACATATCACATATATATATATATATATTATATTCCTTTTTTTCTGCAGGAAAATCATGGCGGCGGGGCCCACTGCCACGTGGCATGCTCTAACTAAACACGACAAAGATGGCGGGGCCCACTAGAACGCATGGCGGCCCAGGGACGTGGGCCGCTGCGGTGGGGCCCGCGGCTGATGCTGGTTGCAGACGTGGGCCTCGCGGCATTCAACACTTTCGCGGGAGGTGGGTCCCACCCGGCGCATACGCTGCTGACGCGTGACGGCCCAGTGCGAAGAATGGGCGGGTTGGGCTGACCTGCCCCGGCCCCCGCCTCCTCGCATCCTCCTCGGGTTCCCGGAGCATACCGGTAGGGCTCATCGGGCCCTACCCGACGAGAGTCGGGTCGCATGGTGAGGTGGCCGGACCTTGAGCCGAGGCCTAACCCTAGGGGAGGCCTCATGGGAGCTCGCGCAAACGTAGGACCCGAGAGCAGTTGCTCTCCGATTTAGGTCGATCGGGTCTGATTGATCGACGATCCATTGAGATTCATATGAGTTGCAATTAGATTCAAAGGCATGCAATGAATGTAAGTGGGAGGATGAGGGTTACCTGATCGATGGGTGTGTTGGGTCGAGGGTTCAGGTCGGCTTCTAAATGCTCCGAGCTTGGTTCGACCAGCATCCTCGTCTTCGAGCATTGGATGGAGGTTTAGAGGCTCTGAGACAGAGCTATCAAGGCGGCCGGGCGCTGGTTGGGTGCGAAGGGCGGTGGATCGCCGCGTGGCCCGCGGCGATTTCCGCGAGGAAGAAGGCTTGGGAGCCGTCGGATCAGGCCCGATTCGATGGTCGGGTGCGGTGCCGTCTGATCAGATGGTTCCGTTGGCAATAGTTGACAGTAGGGTTAATTACTTAACGGTGCTATCAAGTATGATATATATATATATATTTATATATTTTCAAATTAATTCCAAAATTTTCAAAAGTCCATTCCTAGCTAATTGAGAGGTGAGGAATGCATCGACGATATTGGATTTTTGATCCGACGAATATTTTATTTTCTCGATTTGCGGGGTACTTGAACATTATTAAAATATTTATCAAAATTTTGACGACTTTTGATTGACACGAAAATATCATCCTTAGCTAATTTGGGGCCAATTAGTGCAATGACGAAGTTCGTTTTTTGATTTGGGTCAAGTTAGACAGATCAAATTCTAGGGTTTTTAGTTTTTCCCAAAATTTTGATTTTTGACCCGATTGACTTCTGATCTAGACTGGTCTAGAGGTGAGTTTCTAATGACTTAACTAAGCTATTTAAACCATAATTAAGATTTGGATTAACCTGAAATGACTAAGGTAACAACCTGGGTTGTTACAAATAAGGATGCTTAATATTACTCATTGAGGAGTGTGTGTTAAGCTTGGAATTCGTATAGTCTTGCAGATGTGCCTGACTCATAAGCTGTTTTTGGATGTGTCTACATAAATAAAAGTAAAATAACTAAAAGATTTTGCATTTGTATTTATTGCCTCCTCAGTTCTGCTGCTGATTCTGTCTGCCCTAGCCCAAAAAGGCTATGGGAATTTCTGTATGCCAAAGCCCAGAAAGGCTTTAGGGATTTCATCGGCCTGATGGCCAACCTTCTGATATGGAAGTCTTTACATACCTATTTCATTTTTAGCTTACTATGTATTGTATTGTTGATGCATATTTCAGTCAGCTATGTTTCTTTACTTACCTGCTCACTTGGATGCTAGACTTCACTATTTACTATATGTACCATTTTTAGATTTTTATCTTTAATTAGCATATGTCATATGATCATCAACATGTTTAGGGTTAGACTTTACTTTTAGTACTTTTACTTACTGCACTATATATATATATATATATATCCATTCCATGCTTAGTTGTTGAGGTGTGCTTTTACCTTATTTGTTGTTTAGTTATAATATTGTATTTATAACTTATCCAGTCCTTTATATGCTTACTGCTCCTACTACTTTTGATTTACTTTTTATTGTACTTAAATTAAAGTGGTGATATTAATAACTCACTTAAAATATTCAGTTTAAAATGTACTTAGACAATTATCTAACAAGGTTTTTTTTTATTGGCTGGGGCCCTGGTATTATGAAATTGATGATGTCATATTCAGATAAATTTGAGGAGCTGGGTGATGAAGGAGAGGTGCCTTATTTAGAGGAGGAGCATCAGTCAGGAGAAACAAACATTGTCTAGTTCCTTCTTAGCTTTTGTGAGGATGAGTGATTTACTTTTAGTCTTTTAAACTATTCATTTAAATGTTATAATAAAAAATACAGGTATTGTGACTATAATTACTTTTCTACACTTTATTATTTATTGAGTTATATATTATTTCTCACTTGATGTATGGTGGATAGATGTAATGTTATTTTATTTTGCTTCCGTACTCTGTAGGTATGTCTTATTTAGTGACTAATCCTATTAGTTATTCTATGCACATTCTTCCCTTATTAGTGGGATATGGATCTTACCTAATCTAATGATAAGTGGGGGATTTTTTAGAGTGACACTCCACTCCTTAGTCTAATGATTATGAACTCAGGGAGCGGGGCGCCACAAAATCTTAGATGATCCTTCATAACCTTAGAGATTGATCTTGACACATTGTGGTAGGAACCACCTAAAGTACCTAGAATGGAACTTCCCCATTGTGGTAGAAATCATTATTGAGTGATCTTTTTGGTCACACCCTTGGAGCCTTGTGTAGGACTCACCCATTTAGAGTAAGGATTAATAGCCTTAATGAATCCTCACTGATTAAATAGAGTCTTTTGAACCTAGATTATTGGTGGAGTGTAGTTGGGTAGACCCATAGTGCTGGATTATTTTAGTAGTATTCAGGATTGGTTGATTTACTCCAATATGGGCTTATAATCACGTGATATCCCGATGTATTAGATGAATACAATCTCATTATAGTAAATCTTCTAAGACTAAGAGTGTTATAATTAGTGAACCAAATCCTTAGTTTGAGATATAAACTTTGACCGGGTTCTGCCTCCTATCGTAGTGCACTTCGATAAGTGCAGTTTAAGCAAATTAAGTGTCTCAAGTTACTTTGCGTAGAACACTAAGTATGATTGTAATTAGGCTATTTAACGGCTTAAGATATAAATTGTGAACGGGTTCTGCCTCCTATCGAAGTGTGCTTCGATAAGTGCAGTTTAAAATAAGCTAAGAGTTAAATCCACATTTCTTGGAAATATGCTAATATGTGTATACAACCTTCCCAACTAATGATTTTTAAGTAAACTCTCAACTTTAACTAGTTATCAAACTAGAATATAGAAGTTAAAATCCTTTATTTTGATAGGATTCTACACAATGGAGATCTTGAATTTATTATTGGACTTCAAAGCATTTTCTAGATTTCTGGATTTATCTCATGTAGCCTAGAAGCATGAGCATGAGCATAAGCACGATGTTGAGTATCAGTAATAATGTATGAGTATCAGTGATGATTTATGGGTTATAGAATGTTGCATACATTAACTAAGAAATTTTAGGATACGTCAGCATTACAGTTCCCAATTGGATGTATATATATATTGGACCGTACGACTCATAGCAGTTCAGTGGTATTTATGTTGCATATCAGTAGCATGCAGTATAATGGCATATTTAGATGCATAGTTTCAGAGACATACATCATAATTTTACATATTATCACTCAGTTTCAAATCTATTATTATTTTTGCTTACTTTTAATATTCAGTTTACAGTTCAATTTTACTTTACTTTACTTGAGTTTTGTATAGTTTTATATATTTTTATACCTTTAGTTACTTTATAGTTTTTCTATAGTTTTATTTATTTTATGTAAATACTAAATGAATAACTAGAACTATTTAGATTAGTTTCGATGTGTTAGACTTATTGTCTAACACGGGGTACTTTTGGGATTCGGTAATTTGCTAGATTTTGAGCAGTATATTGAGCCAGGTCAGGAGGACACCCAGGAGATTCAGGAGGAGCTCGTGAAGCACTAGTGGACTCTTCCCCATATTTACTTTTCAGCTTAGTTTATTTTAATTCAGTACTTAGCTTTTATGTCTGTATTTCATTAAATTGTTTGTAATAATTCTGAATGTATTTTCTTTTCTTTTCTGAGACAAATGTTTCATATAGCTTCTATGATGAATATTTCTAAATGTTTGCTTTAAGCTGCTACACTCTATTATATACTACTTATACTTAGTATTGTGATGTGATCAGGATACTAGAAATACTGATATGTTATACATATATTGGATTCCTCATGTGTTTTACATCCAATATATGTATTGGTCTAATACTTAGGATAAGGATACTACTCTTATCTTATGTATTAGCTCTCAACTCTCCTTGAGGTTGAGTCAGCATCCCTTCAGATGGATTTTGTTTCAACCGTCTGGGGAGATGGGATGTTCCTCCCCGAGTGGCACGCCGCACCGCCGCCGATCTGTCATACCTTTTGCGCGTGGTGACGGGGCATGGCGCTACAGTTCCTCACCCCCAAATTAGCTATATTGGTGAATTTTTAGGATTTTTTGGAGCTCATTTATCAATCTAATTTCAATGCATTAATTAAAATTAGAAGATATTAATTAATTTAATTAAATTAATTTTAAAAATCCTTTCTTTTCCCTCTACACCTGGGACCCACTTTGTAATAACCCAAATTTGTTACCCAGCTTAATTTTAGTCTAATCATATCATAATCATCATTCCATTAAGTTCATCTACTTATTAGAACCAAATCATGAATGTTTGGAGCAATTAGGAGTTTAATCAATTAATTTAAAATATTTTAATATTTAATTAATTATAAAATTGAGGTATTTATTTTAACCTCGAAATTAAAATCCGAGTTCACAATTGCGATCGTCACCCTTAAATTAGCTAGGGGTGATGTTTTGGACGCGTTTGGAAGTCATCGAATTTTCGCGAACATTTTAATATAATTAAATACCCCAAAAATTAACATAATTAAATAATCATCAAAATCAAATTCCGACTTTGCCATTGAATTCTTCACTCCCAAATTAGTTAGGGGGTGAATTTTTGGGATTTTTTGGAGTACGTTTATTTAACCTGAATTTTTTTTAATAAATTAAAAATTAGGAATAATAATTAATTATTCCTAAATTTGAATTTATTTTTTCTTTCCTCCCTTATCCCCCCCCCCCATTTATCTCCCATGCAAGCTGTGATGTCCCGCTCCCCGCTGTGGTCCTGTTAACTCTTAAGTTAACATGACTACGGTGAGGCGGTCACCAAATGGTAATGTCCTTACATATGATTAAGTTAGTGGCTAATACTAACCCATTATAATCAAAGACTTTGTCATTATCCAAAGAAATCATCACTAAATATAAATACAAAGAGAACATAGTGCGAAAGCATAAATACAAACATCCATCCATCATATATAAATACAACATTTCAAAATATGTAAAGTGCAGAAAATAAAGTTTAACCTGTATTATTACAACATTAAAGCAGTTTAAAAGAACTGAAAATAACACTCAGCCTCACAATGCAATAATAAAAGAGATAAGCCTAAAGATCTTCAAGAACACGCTCCTCCTCCAATGGCAAGTCCACCACTGGATCAGCTACTTCGAATAACCCTGAACTTATCATTATCAGTTTCATAATGATAGGGCCCCCAGCCAACAAAAGAAAAATTTTAATTAGACAAAATGTCTAAGTATATTTTAGGGTAATCAATTTATTTAATTAATTAGATATCACCATTCACATTAAGCACACAAACATATAAATAGGAGCAAAAGCGTATAAGAAAGGATAAGGTAAAGCTATAAACAACTAGTTTATAACTTAAACAACTAGGAAGTAAACACATACATCCTCCATAGTGACTACAACAAGTTCAGGTAAGTAAGTACAGACTAAAGCAAATGATTATAAAGAAAATACATCCTAAATATGCTTATGATCAATCTAGAATTATCTTAATTGACATAAAAGTAAATGAACATATAAAATATTGTAAAACTAAAAATAAGGCTAACTAACATCCTATACATATAAAAATAACAAGTAGGACTATCATCCCACAAATGTATAAGTAGTAAGTAAAACTAGCACCCTATATGCAAGTAAAGCTAGAAAAGACTGTAAGTAAAAATAGTGCTGAAATGCAGAAAAATAGTAAAGTAAAATAGTAAATCCAAAACTAAAAGATGTCTTGGCAATTCAAGCCACTCAAACTGTAAATGAATATAGTATCACTTAGCTGATGGGCTAAGATAGAAGCTCTGAACAGATAGTATTAACGTACTTAGCTTGATATGCTATAACCTAAAAAACTAAGTATAAGTGTACTTAAATTAGTATAACCATATCAAATATTGACTAATCAGTCAATGGGGCAAGAGTCTACGTACAATCCATCATATCCCACGAATTAGGCATGGCATAGACTATCAGACTGACCTGACAATGAAGCTGATCCCGAATGAAAGAAGTGAAGAGGTACACTAATTAAGCTACACTCTATTAAAAATACGAGAAAAAGAACGAATGCTACTTATGAATTCTCAAAGTTGATATGGGATACTCATCAAATATCTTATGTACATAATATATGTTCAAGGTATAAAACTCAATTACAATGTAGCAAAGCATCAAAGTCAATGTAAGCAAGAGACTCAACTAGAACACATGTGATATCCATTATTATATAATTATTCATTCTATCTACTCTAAGTTACACACAGTTCAGGATCTCCAAGTCCTACTATCGAGTGTAACTCAGATTCACGACCTTATAGTTAAAAACAATTAGAATTGATCATATTTTAATCTTATCGATCGACCTATTTTGATGTTTTTATCATAATCCCAATTCATATTGATTGATCAAATTAAGATGAAAGGATTAAGAATTAAACTCTAAATATTGGGGTTTAATCACTTAATCCAAAAGCATATCTAATGATCTAAGGTTTAGAACCCAAGTCTCATAGATTAGGTTAAGGCAAATCCTAATGAGTAATCATCTCATTAGGATAGATCTCTATTCTTAGTTTCAAGATTGAAAGATCAAATAATCATTTAATAAACTAAGAAAATCTATAAACTAGTAAACTCAAGACTTCACCTACTGAGTAACCTAATTTACTCAATAGTTGAACTCTAACCTAAGATCTATCCATAATCCTAGGAATTAAAGCTCTTAGTTGCTAAGAGTATCTCTCAGACACACATCCTAACTAATGTTATAGCTTATGGGAAAGATCTAAGAAGGTTAAGGAAGGAAGGAAAGTTCATGATTTTACTTAGGATTTTCTTAAGATCTTAAAAATGAGATTTTTAATCAAAGCTTAAACTAAGCCTTATAATCACATAAATTATGCTCTAAATCATTATTCTTACTATTTATATTATTTATAATATGATTTTAGGGATTTAAAATGCTAAACCCTAAATTTGGGCAAAATGACCATTTTGCCCCTATATAAGGGTTTAAGAGATCAAATTTGGATATAGAGTTCCAAATCTAAATTTTTTAATGGCAAAGTGTTTCTTACTATCTAATATAAGATTAGACAATAATTACACTAATTTTGGGGTAATTATTAAGCCTCATGAGATCAAATTAATAAATTTAACTTATAGGGGTATTTTAGTAATTTGGCTTAATGGAATTTAAATTTTTTGTCTGTTTGTTGTTGCTTATTGTTTAAGGTTTCCATAGAATCTAAAATTACTGAATTCTGATAAGTATTGGCTAAGTTATAGCCAATACAAGCTAAGGGGTAAAAAGGTAATTTATGATTTCTTAATTAAAGGTCAAAAATCTTAACTTTGTCAGTTAGTGTCCAAATTGAGCAAAATAAGTGGCTGTAGATCACAAATGACTAGTGGTAGGCTCAATTTGAACTATAATTGGCTAAGTTATGACCTAATTAGGGTTTAAAGTGATTAGTGAGTGATTTATGAAATTAATCATCAAAACACTAAACCAACTATACCACTACGTTCTATTCTACTTCAATAGTTCTTTGAACCTTGAATTATTCAATTTGGATCATTAGATTTTTTAATTCTTACTAATCAAGTTTTAGAGTAATTAAGACTGATTAAGAAATCTAACCGTTGGATCTTAAATATTTTTGTAATTTACTGTTAATTAGGTTCTCCTAATTAAAATAGGTATATGGATCACCTAATTTGAAGTTCAATTGACTAACTTATGGTCAATTGAAGTTCTAGGATTAATTAACTTAATTAAGGTTAGGTCCTAAAATGATTAGGCTCAAACTAATCCAAACAATAACATAAACACTACTAGATTAATCCTTAGAGTTTGCTGATCACTTTGAGACCCATATTGAGTATATTTGGATTATTAGTTTAAAAGTTATGATCAAATGAATTTATATGATATTTGAATTTAATTAACACCCCTAAATGTTACTATGTGAAATATTAATGTTACAGCAAAATAAATGCCATCATTAACTTTCTTAACTTTTGCTGATAATAATAGTGTATTTATTTGTGTCATTTGAACTTATATTTATTAAGATATGGATGTTTAAAGTATTATGGTTTAATTAATTAAATTACATTTAATTAATCTGATTTTAATTAACTGATTTAATTTAATAGATTTTTGTTTAATTTAATTCTAATATATATATATATATATATATATATATATACTCTTAAATTATTCTGCAGGTGGGTTCCACAGAACTATACGTGGCATCCTAAGACACGCCAGCTAGGTGGGTGGGGTCAGACAGAATTGATCGGTTGATCAGCTATGGGTCCCACCATAGGCACACCTCCACTGGAATTGTGCCATGCGTCTCAGCTGACGCGGTCGTCCAAACACGCGGGTCGGGCTCGGGTCGACCCGGCCCGACCCGAAATTCCTTCTTCCTCCTCGCCTCTTCCCCGATAGCAGTGACTAGGGCTCGGTTTCTGGAGGTCTTCCCGGCGATATCAGATCCCGGACCATACGGCAACGGGTAAGGAACTTTCAGACCTACCCACTAGCGGTTGCCCGGAGTCCTAAGGTGGTCCGAGTCGGCGATGAACACTAGCCCTAGGCGGCGATACGAAGTTAAGCCCGATGTAACGGTTTCTACTGTGGACGTTTGACTAAATTAGCTCGATTGGGTCCCATCGAGTCCGATCGAACCCGATCAACAATCAATCGAATGTATGAAATAACAATTCGAATTGAAATGGAAATGAAAGAATAAGATATGGAGGAAGATCAGTACCTCTATTTCGACGGCTCAGGTTTGCTAATCCTCGATCGAGAGCTCCTTCGTCTCTCACGAGTCCTTGATTGCGTAAACTCGCGAGGGAGAGAGATCTGAGCCTTTAATTGAGCTCTGATCGATGATTGATGGCGGTGAGGGGAGCCATTTGGCGAGGCGTGCGAAGCCATCTTGCTAGCGCTTGCGACACGCGCTGAATTGGGATGAAGACGTAAGGGCCGTTCGATCAATTTGATCGAACGATCCATCTCTAACCATAGATCAAACGACGATAGCAAATAGCATTAGGGAAATTAGACGGAAAGGACTAAGATACTGACGGCGCCATAATAATAAATATTAAATTATTATTTTAAATAATTTGTATCAATTTTATTAATTAATATTAAATATCTAAATGCATCCCAAAAATTCCCAATAAATTGCCCGTAGCTAATTAAGGGGTGAGGAATGCGACAACGTGATCGGATTATTGTTTTGACAAGTATTTATTTATTTGATTTTTCGGGGTATTTAAATAATATTAAAATATTCGATGAAAATCCCTAGCTAATTTGGGAGTGGTGAACGCAATTGAGAAGTCATATTTTTGATTTGAGGTCAAAATAAAAAGTAAATTTCTAGGGTTTTGAGATTTTCCAAAAATCAAGATTTGATTCAATTAATTCTTGATTTGACCTAGATCTTAGAGATGAGTTCTAAATAACTTAATTTATATTCTAAAATCATAATTAGGACATAAATTTGTTCTAATTGACCTAGGTAACAACTTGGGTTGTTACACAAGCAACTTAAGGCCACTCCTACTCCATGCCTTGATGTGAGGTCACATCCTCATCCCCTCTCCTAGCCATGCTCTACCCTCTCCTCTTCCTCCTTTAAGAAGGAGCTCAAGCTCCTTCTTCATCTCCATTTGGCAAAAGCTATAGCTCTCCCTCCCCCCCATTGCTTGCCCTTGTGTTGAAGAAGAAGAAGTTCAGCTCACCTCTAAGGCTTTAGAGAAAGATAAAGGTTCCTTCTTCCTCCACCCCTTGTAAGGCTAAGGTACCCTTTTGTTTACTCTCCTTGTATCCATTGTTCCTCTTTCTTGCCTTCTTAATATTGCTATTATGCTTGAATATATTTTTAGAAATTCCTAAGCATGTATGGAAGCTATAAAGGCTTTTTAAAGCATCACATTTCTTGAAAGAAAATTGCTCTATTTTTCGTCTATTTTGCACACCCCTGCATTTATGACCATTTTTTGTATAATTAAAATGCTCCGTTTATGCCAATTTTGGTGTCAATGGAAAGGTATCGGAAAGACATTTCCATTGATATATGGCACCGTTCATGAAGTACTCTGGATTAGGAGTATTTGAGCTCAAAATAAAGTCTTATGGGTTTCGCTCTGGCGAAAGCACCGTCTGGCGCTGCAGCGTGCTGCAACACCCAAGTTGAAAAACGGATCGCTGCAGTGGCATTTCGGGAAAAATCATATAAATTTTGTTAATTAACTAATTGAATAGTAAATCATAAATGGACTGCTGCAGCGCGCCATAGCGCGCTGTAGCGGGCTGTAGCGGTATTTTAAGAAAACTATATGAAATATGAAAAATAAATTAATTGAATAGTATTTTCACGAGTTGGACCACTGCAGCGCGCTATCGCGCCAAAGCGCCATAGCGCGCTACAGCGCCACAGCACAATACAACGCCAGAAGCGCCACAGCACGCTACAACGCCCAGAAACTATAAAATTGCCCATAATTTTTTGAAAATGCCCATAATTGGCTAAAATGGCCAGAACTTCTTCATTTTTGCATTTTAAGGTCCCTAAGACCCTAGTGTGACTGAATTATATCAAATTTTAGTTAAAATTGAGCATTGCATAAAATTTTATGTTGAAATTAAGTTTGAAACTTTGTCATTTTTATCAAGTACTCAAAACTTATTATGTATCTTAAATTTATTATACCAATTACTAGATAATAGAATCCTTAAAAACTTAATTGAATAGGTATAACCTTAACAACTAAATGGCATGAAACCTAAGTCTTTTAGATTTATAATCAAGTACTAACTCCTTTGGTTTGATTTAAAATTTAGTTAGCCTTAATTACTTTTCATTTTATGTCAAATTTACATTTCTATGCTTTTATGATTTTAAGGTGTATATTAGAGAACCTTAGCATTTATTTGGACAGTTAAGTGTGCTTAGTTGACATTAAACTATAATTGAACATAAAAATATTGATAACTTGATTAAGTAGATGAGTCTTAATCTAAACTTGAAATTGTCATCAATAATAGACTAATAACACATTGATTTATCATTGACCTTTAAAATTAACCTTTGGTCTTAATAGTAGAAGGGTTATGGGCTAAACCCCAACTTATCTTGATTAAGATCTAAACCTTAATCACTTAATCAATTAACTTGATTGAAAGATAATTTAATTAACACTTTTCTAATAATGCATCTGATTTAGTATTGATCTTAAATTATTGAATTAGAAGTGTTAAGATTAATATTAAATCTGTGTGATTGAACCACCTAAATCTAAACTTTAGATCTTTGATTTTCTCTTATATAAGACTATTAGCATAAAATAGATAATAAAATTGTAATGATTTATGAAATGATCGAACTCTAATAATACATTTGATTTCATCCCATGATTGTAGCATAGAGTATGATCAGATGGATTTTATTCATTTGATCTAATCACTTAAATCCAAGTTTAATAAGTAAACCTTGAATGTTAACTTAAGAAGTAGAAGAGTGAGATCTTAAGGGTCTTACTTTTATGTCATTTTTGAAATATTTAAAGACCTTAATTACTGATACCTTGAGCTAGGAAGAGCTTTTATAATTTATTGAGGTAGAAACTTAGATGATTCTTCATAACTTTAGAAGTTGAACTTGATACATTGTGGTAAGAATCACATAAAGCACTTAGAATAGAACCTCTCCATTACGGTAGAAATCAGCTTTGAGTAATCTCTTTGATCACATACTTGGAGCTTGGTGTAGGACTCACCCATTAGAGTAAGGATTAATAGCTTTAATAAATTCTTGTATATTAAATAGAGTTGTCTGAACACAAATTATTGATTGGTGTAGTATGGTATACCCATAGTACTGGATTACTTCAGTAGTAGTTAGGATTGGTTGATTCACTCCAATATAAACTTATGACCATATGCTATCCTGAGGGATTAGATGAATACAGTACCGTTAGAGTAAATCTTCCAAGGCTAAGAGTATTGTAAATTGGGACTCATTCCTTAGTTTGATTAAAATACAAATCGCCATCGGGTGATGTCTCATAGCGAAAATCGCTTCAATAGGTGTGGCTTAAACAAACTAAGTAATTCGAGTCACCTTTTTTAGAACACTAAGTATGATCATGAGTTGAGCATCTTAATGACTTAGCTTGAGACACAAATCTCCATCAGATGATGCCTCCTATCGAAGATCACTTCGTTAGGATGGCTTAATCAAACTAAGTGCTAAGAACCGCCTATCTTGCAAACATGCTAAATATGTGTATACAATCATCCAATCTAATGATTTTTAAATAAACTCTCAACTTTAACCAATTATCATATTAGAACTTAGGAGTAAGAATCCTTTTAGCAGGATTCTGCACAATAGAGATCTTGAATTTATTATCAGATTTCTAAGTATTATTCTGGATTTATCTCATGTTGATTAGAAGCATGAGTATAAGCATAAGCATGATGTTGAGTATCAGTGATGACATATGAGTATTAATGATGATTTATGAGTTACAGAATATTGCATACATTGACTAGGGAATTTCAGGATGCATCGACATCGCAGTTCCTAACTGGATGTATGCATACATTGGACTGTACTACTCATAGCAGTTCAGTAATATTTTAGTTGCATATCAATAGCATGCAGTATTGTGGCATATTCAGATGCACAATTTTAGTAGCTTACAGCATAGTCTTACAGATCATTACTCAGTTTCAAATTCATTACTATTTTTGGTTTACTTTCAGTATTTAGTTTATAGTTCAGTTTTATTTTACTTAAGTTTTATACAATTTTATAATTTCAGTTATCCTTACAGTATTACTGCAGATTTAATTACATTATGTAAATGTTAAATGAATAACTAGGACTATTTAGACCAGTTTTGATGTGTTAAACTTATTATGGGGTACTTTTGGGATCCAGTAATTAACTAGGTCTTGAGCATTATATTGAGCCAGGTCAGGAGGATACCCAGAAAATTCAGGAGGAACTCGTGGAGCACTAGTGGACTATTCTCTAGTTTCATTACTTTTCCTACTTAGTTTATTTCAGTTCAGCACTTGTTCTTACTTCTGTATTTCAGTAAATTTTTTGTAATAATTATGGATGTATTTTCCTTTTTTTTTTGAGACAAATGTTTTATACTGCTTCTATGATGAATATTTCTGGATGTTTGCTTTAACTTCCACACTTTGTTTATATACTACTTATACTTAGTATTGTGATGTGATCAGTCTACTGAAAATACTGATATCTTATACATATATTATATTCTTATTATATTCTAAATCTAATGTATGTATTTATTTAATACTTAGGATAAAGATACTACTTTTATCTTAAGTTTTAGCTCTCAACCCTTCTTAAGGTTGAGTCAGCAGCCCTTCAGACGGGTTTGGTTTTCAGCTATTTTGGGGAGACGGGTTATTCCTCCCTGAGTGGAGCACCGCTTTGTCGCCGAACTGATTATACTTATCTTTTGCACGCGGCGACGGGGCGGGGCACTACACACTCCCCCTTCAATTCCTACGTGCGCCCCTTCCTTCACCTCCTGTGCACACAAGCTCTCCACTCTCTCCATTTTGCTCAGCTGCTAAAGGAAGAATCTCCCAAGGAGCCCTAGAAGAAATCTCCACACTGCAGCACCTGCTTCTTGGTTGCTGATCGCTGAGGGGTGCGATAGCACCTCAACCTCGGGTTAAGACCACCTGGGTGCACTGCAGCGCGCCACGATGCCTGCAGCGCCTGTGCTATTCTTGGGCACTAAGGTCTCCACAACACAACATTGTGGTGCCCTTAATTGAGAGTATTTGGATAATATATGGGAATTTTCTATCTTTCATTCATGCAAAATGTCCGTCGGGCGCTACAGCGCACCGTAGCTCCTAGTTCTCGGTCAGGGAGCGTTACCTCACGCTGCAATGCCTGCATCTCAAGAAAATATGGAGTCATAGCCTTCCGTAGTGCATGAAAGATCTGCAGTGCACCGCAGTGCCATTGCACATCACAGAATGCTATAGCGTCTAATTATCGGCTAGGAGGGCTCTACAGATCTTTCAGGGGCTACGACTTGCTGCGATGGAGTGCGCCGTATAGCCTGAAGCACTCTACAACTCAATAACATGCTACAGCGTGTCGTAGCACCTGAAAGCACTGCAGTACGCCATAGCCCAATAGCATGTTCTAGTGCGCCAAAGCGCCTGAAAGCATTGCAATGCGCCATAGCATTTGGCTCTCGACCAGGGAGCGTTACAGCGTGCCGCAGCGTGCTATTGCGCGTTGCAATGCTCAATTTAACACAAGCTTCATATTTTTCATCAAAATCATGCATTGTGTAAATGTAGAGGTAACTTCAAATATGAAATTCATTTCTTATCCAATTGACATATTTAGTAGCAAATTTATTTGACCAAATGCTTTGTTTAGGGTCTCTAGTTGCTCATTATGGCATGAAAATTTTATTTCCAATGTTGATTTGATTTTTGTAATTTATTCTCTGAATTTTTCCTTGTTAGTTAAATGTTAAATACTTTGGGATTGTATTAGTGCTAATTAGTCTTAATTACTTTTTTTTTTATAACTTGGGCACTCATTAATTTGCATGAATTTGACTAACACTTGTTGATTTTAAGAATTTGATCCTATATTAGTAAGATAAAAGAGTAAGTATTAAGGTGATTCATGTGATTAGCTATCTTAATCAAAATCTTACAATTTTTCTTGATTTTCTCTTAAGCAAGAGAACTAGCATAAATTGATCTTTAATAGCCCAATAAAAGATGATTGATTTACAAACAATCAATTCTCGATAATTTTATGATTTTATCCCATAACTTAAAGTGCTTGTGATTAATATAGAAATTTAGAAGACTAACATACTTGATTTTTTTTTGTATCTAAACCAATGATTGAACTTATAAAACTACATGAGGTTTTATCATCTAAACTTCCTAGAATTAAATTGTGATGATTAGAAACTTTAGATCTTTAAGATATAAATATAATGCTAAGTTTAAGCAAATATTATACTTTTAATAGAGTTACTTTGAGGTAGGGATGCTTTATACGCTCGATGGGTTTCTGCTCCGATTTAGGCGCTACCAAAAGTATTTTGGGGGTATTTTAGATAATTTATGGTCCAAATATGTGGTTTCCAGGGAATCGAGTTCGAGAATTTTTAAGGAGCAATTCAGAATCAAGATATTAGTAATGAAAGTAAAATGATACTAAGTTCATAATTATTTATACAAAGCCATTTATATAAGCATTACATGATTTAATATTATAGCAAAAGTAAAAATGAATTTTCTTCTCCAGCTCACTTTTTAAAACTCAAGTCATTTTTCTTTACTCCAATTACTCTTCTTATGATCAACTATCAAAACTTAAAAATTTAACAACAGATGCTAGTCGAACAGGAGTACATAGACTATTTTTATAAGAATTACTTCTTAGCATCCTATATCAGGTATAAATTAATATAAAAATTACATGATTAGCTTTCATCATAAGGAAATATAAATATTTACCAATTAAAATTAATTTTGCACTGCATGTTAAACTTGAATTCTAGTGTAAAATAAATCTTATCAAAAGCATTGTGTGAAATAAAGTCGAATTCGAAGACCCCTATGCCCAAATGGGTAAGCCAATAGGCATAGCCTTTTGGAAGCTTCATGACTACCCGTTAGTAGCTTATTAGTCTTTTCAAAAATATTGGTGTGTCATTTGTCTAGATTTGCACATTTCTTAAAAGAGCTAAATCTTTTTTTATAACTCCCAGGGGCTGCTAGCCAGCCCAATATGTATAGATTATCAGTATTGCTTTTCTCCCTATAAAGACAAACACCATAAATAATGATACAATTTATCTTTTTGTCACACGTCTTATAATAATTTTTTTACAATTCATTAAATGGTAAGCGTATCAAAAGCATGATTCAATTGAAATTATACTCAAAATTAATATAATTAAGTAAAACTTATAAATAGATATACGTACCTGACTGATTTGATAAAGCATAAATATTTCACTTGATTGGATCTGTTAAACATCAATTTAAATTAAACTTTGTTGTCTCGTACCTTTAGGGGGGTGAATAACACATTGATTGAATGTGCAAGATTTTCATTAGTTTATAAACAATATTTTGCCATATAAAACCCAAATTTAAAAGATCCAAATATTAAAAATAATGAATATATATTTATGATGCATATTCTTATTAAAACCAATTGTTATTTTAGTGTATTTTTGTGTTATTTTAGTTTTGGAGCGGGCATATTGCAAAAATTGCAAAGATTTGGAAAATTATGTACTAGAGCGCACTACGATGTGCTAAGGCGTGCTACGATGCCCCAAACTCGATAGTCGGGCGCTACGACATGCTGCACAGCTCCCGACCCGAGAGTCGGGCGCTACAGCGTGCTGCGGAGCCCCGAACCGAGAGTTGGGTGCTACGGCATGCTGTGGAGCCCC
The DNA here is from genome assembly GCA_016760335.1 of Gastrodia elata. Taxonomy (NCBI): domain Eukaryota; kingdom Viridiplantae; phylum Streptophyta; class Magnoliopsida; order Asparagales; family Orchidaceae; genus Gastrodia; species Gastrodia elata. Next base: position 17,711,771 of record CM028673.1, read on the forward strand.
CGACCCGAGAGTCGGGTGCTACGGCACGCCATGGCACTACGCGGGTCGAACTGTTCAGATGTAAAATGCATGCCTCATTTAGGCATCCAAATTATCTCAATTTTTGGTACCTCATGGATCGTGTCATATACCGATCGAAATATCTTTTTGAAATCTTTTGGTTGGTACCTAAATTGATATAATTTGAACCACTCTAATGCTACTAAAATTGATGTCTTATCTTCGGGTATCAGAATTGAAAAATAAAAACTATGATTTTAAAGAACAATACTATTTCTCTTCATCCAAAAATTGAACTCGAATCGAGAATGTTTCAATTTGATTTAGTACTTTAGGGTAGTGAAGAGTAATAAGCTTGCGAACTTGAAGTAATTGCATAATTAAATCCATAGGAAGGGAAATTTTTGGAGATTTTTCTCTGCTTGAGATGAAGCTTCTATACACTTTTATTTCTTTCTCCTTTTCTCAAAATTACTAAGCAAGCTGAGAGATTAGGATGAGTATTAATAAGGAGTGAAGTATGAGCTGGATTAGAAAATAGGCTACAAGTTTCTGAGTTTGCAAGTGGGGAGGATGAGCTTGACTATGAGATAAATTGCATATTTTAGAGTTTGCAAGTGGGGGAAGATGTGTTTGATTAAAGGAGGTGGAATAGTTACAGTAAGTATGCTATTTTCTGTAAGTGAGGTAAGATGTGCAAATGGGGAAAATGGGTTAGACTTCAAAGGATAAGCTGTAGGTGAAGAAGATAGGTTGATTATGGGATGAGCTACATTAAGTTCTTTATTTTCTGCAAGTGGGGAAAAATTACAAGAGCTGATGAGCAGGTGGCAGGCCCCACTTGTTAAATTAATTATATAATTTAATATCTTAGGCTGATAAATGAGCTCAAAAGAATTCTAAAACTTCACCCCAAACTAATTTGGGGTGAGGATTTTAATGATGAATTTTGATTTTAGGTTGGAGGTAAGTTTAATTATATTAATTTTTCTAATTAAAACCATACATTAACATAACCCGGGAGTGTCTGATAAAAGAAAAATTCTTTAAAGGTATGCTTAATGATCGCAAACTTTATTTTAATAATTTACTGCGTGATTCGATTAAACAAAAATAAAATTTTCAATTATAACTTGATGTAATAGGTCCTGAGCATTTTGGAGAGCCAACTGTGGAGACTTTCTAAAAGATCCAGGAGGACCTAGTGAAGCATTAGAAGACTCAACTCTTACTCTTTTACTTTGCTTTTAGTAATGAGATTGAGAGACACCTTTTATTTCTGATCTTTTCATTTTTAAGCAATATTTATAATAATTATCTGGATGTATGTTCTTTTATTTTCTTTTTTGAGATTAGTGCCTTTAGCTAGTTCTATGATGAATATCAGATGAATGATCTTAGCTTCCTCACATTGATCATTTCTACTTATGCTTAGTATTGCAATGTGATTAGTAGCAAATGCTCACACAAGTACTCATACACATTGGAAGTATCCTTCTTGCCTTACCAAGTTTAATGTGTATAAGTATTCTAACTAATATTTAAGATAATAATATTATATATCTTAAGGATTAGTCCTTAGCTTTTTACCTAGAGTAGACTCCCAGTACTTGTATGTGGGAATATTTAAAAATCCTTCCCAAGTAATGCATCGTTCTGTCGCCAACTGCTTAGGTATCCACTCCTTAAATTACTCTGGTGAGCACGATGACGGGATGGGGCTACACTTGGTATTTTACAAAATAGAACCTAGATATATAAGGGAACATTATGAGATAATTTATATGGGCTTTTGCATATTTGAGAGAACCCTGATCAAGTGGTGGCTGTTGCTCATCTTCTTCAACCTAAAGTGAGAGTTGGTGTTCCCTAGAGAATAAGAAATCGATCGGGAGGCTGTGTGAGCTATAGATCTTTCTTGTTCTTGTGAAGGTAAAGCTCTCTATAACTCTGTAATCTTCTTGATTCATGATGAAAATTTATGTGTAGTGTGGCTCTGTGATTTTTCCCATCATTGATTTTCCACGTTAAAATCATTGTGTTTTGGATACTTGTGGTTTGTGCATGTGCTTGTGATGTGCTTTATTTTTGTGCTTGGTTGAATTCGTCTATTGCTTGGTAACTGTCAACGTAATCGCGGTCTTCGAGCTCAAAAATGCTTTCGTCGTGTGCTCACAACAAAAGCCTCTACAAGCAGCAACCCACCAGCGCATCACAAAACAAGCTCCTCACCTTTCCACCTCTCAGTTGATGAGCTTGCTGGGGAGTGATAATAGCTTCAGCATTTATTAAAATGCTCTTGAAAAGCTATTTGTTATTTGTTCCCGTATCCTCACCGTTGCTCAATTTTATGCATCTTTGTCGTCTACCATAGTTGTTATATATATTCGTGTATTTGCTACTATTTGCCTTGCACAATACATTTTTCTTTCTAGTCTTCGCTACTTCAATGCCTCTATAAGTGAAAACTAACCATATATTCAATTTGCTTTTGAATAAATAATTTATATTTCAACTTGAAGAACAATATTTGCAATTGCTTGAGATGCTTATGTCCAAGTCCAAAAAAACATAGTTGAGAGTAATAAGAATGTATACGATGATCTAGACAAGGATTTGTGAGTTATTTCAAAAAGTTAACAATCAAGGCACAACAATGCTATGAAGAACAGTATGATTGATATTGCCTTGAAAAAAGGTCTAAAAGAAATGATTAATGGGTGAGGGTAGAAAGAATAAACTAAGAAGGTCTTTTCTGTTACTAAATATTTGAATAAAAATAGTATTTTTCAAGCAAAAATATATTAAATTCAGAATGCAAATATTTCTGTTTATATTTTACTGATTTATAAGAGAGTACGAAAAGCCTGTTGTATTATTTTAATCGTGGGCCCCACTCAAATATGTGGAGAGAGCTGTGACAATATCAAAATATATTAATGTCTCAATATCATTAAATTATTTAAAATTAACATTTAATTCATAATAATTAAAAAATTATGATTAAAATAAATAATTAACTAGTAAAAAGTTTTGAATATTTTAAAAATATTGAATTATTTCCTATTATACTATTGCTATATGACTTCTAATTATTTCCCAAAATATATTGATAACTAGAATTTAGAGAGTTAAGTGAATAAAAAAATTTTATTAAATTCATTTTTGCTTGTGGGACTCATAAAAATATATATTTTAAATTTTAAATCATAATCATCTATACTTTTTAGGAGATATTTGAGAGCTAAATAATATTTTTCTAAATAAAAATAAATATTTTTATGAGTACGAAGTCCGTACGATAAGACGGTAGAAAATAATGAAGATTATATCATCAATATGAACTCGAAATAAAATATTATATATTTATTTAAAAAGAAAAATATTATTCTTATATAAAAATATATATTAAAAAATATCCTACAAAAAAATATATATTATTAAATTATTTTTTCTTATTATTTCCTTACGGATTTAGCATCACTCTAAGAAAATAGTTATGCTATTTTATGCTTTAAGAAATAATTTTTTTATATTTTTCAATCAAAAGTATATACGTTAAATAATCAAATATTTATGATAAAATAATCCAATACTTATGTTGTATTACATTTTGTAATCGGCTAAAATTGCATATTTTAAATAAAATACTATATATATATATATATATTTAGTATTTATAATTTATTTTTTAATATTGCGAGAATTTTTCCTAAAGTAATTAGTTAAAACCAAATTACATTTATTTATAGTTCAAAATAAAATATAAATTGTACCAAAAGTATTATAAGAAGATTAAATTGTAAAATCAAACCAATCAGAATTTGAGAATATTTTAAATTATAAAATCACAGTAGACTAAGTGTTTATAATTTAAAAAAATTTATTTTGTTTCAAAATAGTTCTTAAGAAGTTTAGATGATTAAGAGTTTAAATATAGTTTATCTTTACAATTAAATTTTAAGACTATTAAATTAATTTTAATCATACCATTAATTTATTTATAATAAAAACGATATTTTTTCTCTAACATTATTCATAATCATAAGAATTCGAGATATGTGTGAACAACTCTAGAACCTTGAGGTGAACCATGTGTAATCATATAAACTTAGAAATTTGGAAATTCTTTAAAATTTCATATGTAGACTGGACAATTAAGAATCCATCCCGATCCAACGACAACTAAAATCTTAAAATCGCGAAAGAATCAGGCGACTGAGATTTCAGTGCTCGAATCCAATGGTTGTGAAAATATTAATGTTGATTTATTTATTTTTTATTTATGTGGAACAACTAATCATTAGCCACTGAGATACCACAAAATAGTATTAACTCGAGTAATGCTTTTTAACTCGCACGTTTAAGATTGATCATATGTTTTAGATTTTATATAAAACACATAATTTGTTATGGTGTGGAGACCACTTGGATCATCAAGTGAAAATCAATCGGTCTTCCGATGGATTTCAAAATGAAACTATAGAAGCCAACGACAAGACTGATGCCCAACCGCGCCCAGGCGCACGTCAGGTTCCCAATAGACAGAAAGTCTGGCGCCCTAGCGCGCTCCCGACACCCAGTACACATATAGTACGGTGCCCTAGAGATCCCAAGCAACCTAGAATCATCAGGCCAGGTGCCTAAATTGTCCAGGCTCCCTCGAAAATTCTAGCTTGGGTGTGAGGTGTTCAGAGATGTTTATGGCACTTTGAGGGCTGATTTGAGATCCCATATAAAAGTTAACATTATGGGTTAGGGTTTAAGTGTGTGTTATTTTACTGTGTAGAGCTTTTGGAGGCTTGAAATTCTAGAGTGAGCATAAGGAGAAATTTGAGAGAGAAGAAGGAGCTTAAGACTGGCATTTTTTCTTCCTAAAAAATCGATAAGAATTATGTGTAACAAACTAAGTTGTTACCTTAGCCAATTAGGACCAATCCAAGTTCTAATTTTGATCTTAGTGCACTAATTAAGTCATTAGTAGTTCACCACTATGACCTAGTTCAAATCAGAGGTCAAAAGGGTCAAACCCTGATTTTGGAAATTTCAGGAATCCTAAAAATTGACATAATTATTTTGACCTCAAAGTCAAAATTTGATTTGGCCATTGCGCTCATCACCCCCAAATTAGTTAGGAGTGATATTTTGGACGCGTTTGGAAATTATCGGATTTTATCGAATATTTTAAGGTAATTAAATACCCCGAAAAATAGGAAAATTAAATACTCGTCAATATCGAAATTCGACTTCGCCGTTACGTTCCTCACCCCCAAATTAGCTATGGGTGAATTTTTTGGATTTTTCGGAGCACGTTATGAAATTTGATTTTTAAAGCATTAATTAATTAAATAAATTAAGTTAAAATCTTAAATAATTAATTTATTCTCCTCCTTTTCCCTGAGCTGGACCCCACCTCTATTTTGCATTCGGCACCTCTCCCTCTCCCTATGTATGCAAAACCTTGTGTGGCGGCCGACCCCTAATCATCCGGATTAGGGTGTGGTCGTCACTAAGCACATCCCTTACTTAATATTAGGTTGGAAGTTTAATATTCCAATCCCATCTTAAGAGAAGAATATGCTTTTATTAATATAACAAAGGATAACAATCACTTAATGAGTATACTTATGAAATCAAATTGCAAAAGAAGAAGAAACAACTGTAGTAACATCCATCCATCCATAATGAAAAGTAAACCACCCAACTCAAAATATACAATGTAGGAAAAGAAAAGTACAATTACACATGTATTATTACAAACAGTTAAAGTTAAGAGCTGAAATATAAAATAAAGTCTCTCATCCTCTCGAATGCAAAAGTAAAGTAAACTAGAAAGCATAATCTAATGGTCTTCATCAACCTGAACCTCTTCCTGAATCTGCTCCTCTGCAGGCTCAACCTCTTTAAATAGCTCAAAATCTACCATAATCAGTTTCATATTGATAAGGCCTCAGCCAATAAAAGAAAAATCTAGTTAGACAAAATATTTAAGTACATTTTAGGGTAATTATTTTTTATGTGTTTTATTGATATCACAAACTAACTTAAGCAAGAAAGTACTGGTAAAGCAATAAAGAAAGAAAGGCAAGTTATAATAATAAATTATAACTTAAACAAAATATGAGGTAATCACATACCTCAACTTAAGCTGCATAAAAAGGTAAGTAAAGTGCTAATGAAAATTTACTAAGTACAAGAAAAAGTCCTAAGTAATTTGATCAAACTAAGCATGCCAATTTATAATGTAAAGTAAAAGATATTGTATTGAAAAGAAAGTCTAGCATCCTGACATGCTTTTAAATAAAGTAAAATGAGTGAATAAGATAATTACAGAAAATTCTGTAATACAAAAGAACTGCAGAAAATGAAAATATAACAGAAAGTGTATTGAACTGTAAGGTAAAAGTAAGTCAGAATTGTTCGTCCGATCTGATATAACCGCGTGTCCGTGAGCGACTCGCGGCGACGGGGTCGAGGGAGAGGATGCTATGAAACCGTCTGATCGAAGATCAGACTGTCCAGATTTGTCCGTCCGATCTGACGAATGGCTTAACGACGCACACAATTTACAGCGGACTGCGTTAACTTACTTAACAGCAATGGATATTTAATATTAATTTAAATAATTTCTTAATTCTAAATTCTAATTTTATTTTAATTTATTTAATTCTAATTAATTTTAAATTTCCAAAAATTCCCAAATATTCACCCCTAGCTATTTGATGGGTGAGGAATGCAACGGTGAGGTCGGATTTTCGATCCGACGAGTATTTTGATTTCCCAATTTTCGTGGTATTAAATATTATTAAAATATTCGTCGAAATTTCGATGACTTCCGATTGACATGAAAACATCACCCCTAGCTAATTTGGGGGCAATGAGCGTAATGACGAAGTCCATTTTTTGATCGGAGGTCAATTTAGATAGGTCAATTTTAGGGTTTCTAGATCTTCCAGAAATCAGGATTTGATCTATTTGACTCCTGATTTGGACTAGGTCTTAGAGGTTGACTCATTTTGACTTAATTAGCACTTAGGATTAGAGTTAAGATTAAGGTTAATCCTAATTGACTAAAGTAATAACTTGAGTTGTTACATTACTAATTAAAAATTTTACACATGGATTTGCAAGAAATCAATTTAGCAAGAAAAATAGGTACCACATATATCATGAAGTACATTTATATATGTTGATTTACTTACATGCTCTTTACTCTGCTTTAAAACTCAAAAATTTCATTAACTTAATTATATAATTTTGATCTATTTTAAACCTTACAAATTTCATGATTTAAGTGCACTGTTATTATTTGAGATATTATCAAATATAGATAATGAATCTTGATTGAATAAAATGGAATTCTATTGAAATTATCTATAATCTGTACATAATATAATTTTATGCTTAGAATGGGGCTTGTTCACTATCATTCTGCTTTAAAAGATATAAGGATAATATTGTGGCGCCCCGTCCTGATGACGTGTGCAAAGGAAGAAAGGTAATCAATTGGCGGCGGAGCAGTGCACCACTCAGGAAAAGATTTCCCATCTTCCTGAATAGCTGAAACAAAATCTATCTGAAGGGTTGCTGATTTAACCACAAAGGAGGGTCGAGAGCTAATACTTAAGATAAGATTAGTATCCTTATCATAAGTATTAGACAAATACTTATATTGGATTTAAAATATAATATGAAGAATCTAATATATATATATATATATATATATATATATAATATTAGCATTTTCAGTATACTGATCACATCACAATACTAAGTATAAGTAGTATATAAACAAAGTGCAGAAACTAAACATATATCCAGAACATTCATCATATGATTGAATAAAAACATTCATCTCAGAATAGAAAAGAAAAATACTTCCAAAATTATTACAAATAGTTTACTGAAATATGAGAAATGAGTTTAAGTACTGAACTGAAATAGTAACTAAGCAAAATATTAAAATTGAAGAATAGTCCACTAGTGCTCCATGAACTCCTCCTGAATCTACTGAGTATCCACCTGATTTGGCTCCACTAATTACTCTGGATCTAGCAAATTATCGGATCCCAAAAGTACCACGTATTAGAATAAGTCTAACACATCAAAACTAATCTAAATAGTTCTAATTATTCACTTTACATTTAAATAATAAAAACAAAACTGCAGAAATACTATATAAGTAACTAAGAGTATAAAATTGAACTAAAGTAAAGCAAAGTTGTACTGTAAACTGAATACTGAAAATAAATAAAAATAATAATTAATCTGAAACTGAGTAATAACATGTAAAAATATGCTGTATGTCACTGATATCATGCATTTGTATATGCCACAACACGATATGCACTAATATGCAACCAAAATATCACTAAATGGGTATGAATCATACAGTCCAATGTCTACATATACCTGGTTGGAATCCAGTAATAATCATCCTAAAAATTCCTCGATTGATATATGCAACATTCCATAATCCATAAATTATCCTTAATACTCATACTTCATGCCTATGTTCATGTTCATGACTCTACACTACATGCTTTAAAATTCAAAAATCTAGAAAATTTAAAATCAAATAATAAATCAAGTGTCTCCATTATGTAGAATCCATCGAAATGGATTCTGACTCCTAGCTTTAATTTTAATAACTAGATTTTCTTAGGATTTTACTTGAAATTATTAGTTGGAAAAGTTGTATACACATGGTTGTGTGTTTTTAAGAAATGTAGATTTAACACTTAGCTTGTTTAAAATTGCACTTATCGAAGCGCACTTCGATAGGAGGCAGAACCCGATCTTAATCAAACAAGTTAGGGTATGAATACTGATTATAATTGGGTAAATCCTATATAAGGTTCCAAGAGTGTGACTAAGAGGTCACTCAATATAGGTTACTACCACATGGGAGGAATCTCATTCTAAGGACTTTGGGTGATTCTACCATAAGGGGTTAAGATCAATCTTCTAAGGCTAAGAAGAATCATATAAGTTCTTACCTCAAGATGTAATAATAAATTCTTCCTACCTTAATGTGTTAACAATTGTTAAGGCCATTATTATTACCATAAAAACCATAATGTCAGATCATCAAGACCTTACATATCTAACATTTAATTACCTTAGTACTTCTAATTTAATGAATTAATATCAATATCAAATCATATGCATTATTGGAATCATGTCAATTGAGTTATCTTAAAATCAAATTAATTGTTTAAGTGTTTAAGGGCTTAGATGTTAATCAAATAAGTTAGGGTTTAACTCCTAACCTTACCCAATTAAGACCAATTATAAATTAATGGCCAATCAATGCATTATTGGTGTATTATTGATATCAAATTTTAGATTTAGATTAAGTATCATTTACTTAATCAAGTTCTTAAAATTTTTATGTTCAATTATAGTTTAATATCAAATTAAGTAAATTAAGGTGTCCAAATCAATGTTAAAGTTCTCTAACATATACCACAATATTATGAAAGCATAGGAATATAAAGTAATATAAAATAGAATGTAATTAAGGTTAACCAAATTTTAAATCAAACCAAAGTGATTAGCGCTTGATTACAAATCTAACAAACTTAAGTTTCATACAATTTAGTTATTAAGATCTACTTAGTTAATATAAGCAATTAAAGATTCTATCATTTAACATTTGACACAAAATATTTAAGTAAATACATAAGGGATTTTAGCACATGCTATTTAGGATAAATTTTCATATTTGAATTTCATATAAAATTTTATACAATGCTTAATTTTACTAAAATTAGGTTCAATTTTGATATATTTTTGCCCCATTAGGGTCATAAGATCCTTAAAATGCAAAAAATGTGAAGTTTCGGCCATTCCAGACAATTTTGGGTAATTCCGGACAGCTTTGGGAGCTACAACGCGTTATGGTGCATTCTGGCCAAAAGTCAGGCGCTACGACGCATTGTGGCGCGCTACGGCGCGATGTGACGCGCTACGGCGCCTTTTGGCTGAAAGCCAGAAACTACCATGCGCTGTGGCGAGCTACGGGGTGCGGCAGCGCTTTCAGACACAATGGCGCTGAGGCGGATTGCAGCGCGGTGGCGCGCCGCAGCGCTTTCAGGGGTTGCGGCACGCTACGACGCCTGATTCCCCGAGGTGAAGGTGATACGGTGCGCTGTAGAGGATTTCATTTAATTTCGTCAAAAATGTTTTATACTTCATTAAACTAATATACTGCTGCGGCGCACTGTAGCGCGCAATGGCAGACCCAAATTCGAAACTTTGGGCGCTGCGGCGCTATAGCGCCTGACGGTGATTTTGCTTGTGCGAAAATCGTGATGGGTCTCCTTTCGCACCCGAATATTCTCAATCAAGAGCATTATATGTACAATGCCATATATTGATGGAAAAGTCATTTTGAGACCTTTCCATTGATACTAAAATCGGTATGAACGGATCATATTAACAATATAAACAATTAAGTTAAAGCCTAGGTATACGAATATCAAACAACTATGACTGCATTTTAAAAATGAGAAAATGGAGCTTTGATCAGATTCATTGAGTCCGCTTAAGGCTTGACAATCAACTTAGAATCTATACTATAATTTTTTGAAATGGCATTCACAATATTTTGATATATCATAAATAGAGCACAAGGAAGAGTAAGCAAAAGGGTACCTTGGTTAGGAAGAAGATAACTCTATTTTCTTCAAGAATTTTGGAGGAATGAACTCCTTATTCAGCAAGCACAACAAGGAAAGAGGGAGAAAAAGCTTCAGGTGGGCAGTAAGGAAAAGGAGGAGGTTGAGCTCTATTTTAAAGGAGAAGGGGAGGCATGCTCCCCCTTGAGCGCTCCCATCAACTGGAGGAGAAGATGGGAGAGAGGACCTTCCATCTTGCGTGTGCAGGCAGGGGAGGCGCCGAAAATAGGTGAAGGAGGAGTGGGAGGTGGGTCCCAGCGCAGGAAGGATAAAAGTAAAGGGAAAAATGGAAATAATGAAATAAATAATTATTTCCTTAAAATTTTTAATTTATTAAAAATTTTAATTAAATAAAAAGGCTCCAAAAAATCCGAAAAATTCAGATATACTTAATTTGAGGGTGAGGAATTCAACGGTGAAGTCAGATTTTGATTTAGACGATTATTTAATTATGTTAATTTTCAGGGAATTTAATTATATTAAAATATTAACAAAAATTCGACGACTTCCAAATGCATCCAAAACATCACCCTTAGCTAATTTGGGGGTGACAATCGTAATGGCGAAGTCAGATTTTGATTTCTAGGTCAAATTAAATATCTCAATTTTCCTTAATTAAATATTATTAAAATATTCCAAATATTCGATTTAGCTCCGAATCGCACTAAATATTTAGGGTTTGGTTCTAATGTCTAGAAAAACTTAACAGAATGATAATTAAGATACGATTAAGCTAAATTTAAGCTGAGTAACTGTAACAGCCCAAACTCTTAAGTACCAAGGTATTGTCCGCTTTAGCTAGAAAGGCTCGCGGTTTTGCCTTCAGAAAATAACTTCCTAGTAGGTCACCCATCCTGGGAGTGCTCTCACCTGAGCACGCTTAACTTTGGAGTTTTTTTCAGGAACTCCACCGTTATCTGAAAAGACGCCTCAATGTTTAAGAGTTTCACTTATTACTACTTAAGTGGGTCATCACAGTAACAACATTGGGTTGTTACAACTATGATTATGCTTATGAAGGGGCTAGCATATGTGAAAAGATATATATGCTACATTATAACCTAAAATTATGATAATCAAGTAGACGTGCTTTATTCCTCAAGGTTTGAGATCTGCCCACTTGAATGATATTATTATTATTATTATTTATTCATTTTTCGAGATAGATATATCAATTATTGATAAAGTATGACTTGTGACAATTTACTTTTATTACCGTTTCAATTATTGTTCAATATTGATTTATAGAAAAATTACGATAATCATCAAATGAGGAAAAATTATATTTCCAATCATTATTACTTTGTTTCCTGCATTTTATAAATTTAATTCTACACTTTACGCTTATATATATATATATATATATATATATATATATATATATAATGTAATTAATGATATTCAAAATATTTAGAGTTTTCTCTAACGGGTGTTCAACCCGGGCATTTTCATTGTAAGTGCTAGGTCAGGACGTCGTTGAAGAACTTGAACAACACTGAATAATCAGCTGCTGCACTTTTTACTTTCTTATTTTCTTCATGTTAAGTGAGCAATTATCAGAAATGTTTCGTTATTAATCTAAAAGGCTAACTATAATTATCAACAAGTCAGACGACGCTACTTTAATCCCCGCACCTTTGTTGAGAACTAGGATTAGGGGACATCATAAATTTGATGCAAAGTTAAATATTTATTTTTCTTAATATTAAATTTCAACTTAGTGTGCAATGGGAAAAATTTGTAAGAAAATATTATCTATGTTTTGAATGCATGTCTATTATTATTATGATATTTTTAAATGTTGAAATGAATGTGAAAATGTGTGTTTTTATATTCTCCTACTACACTGTTTTACTGAGCCCCAATATGATCATCGGATGTGACCGCCTAAAGCTGAATTAGCATGCGTAGCAGTTCTCCAATACAAAGAAGCTAATGTTTGGGTGCGCCCAAGCGCCGAGAGCTCGATTTGGTGATTTTAGACGCATGCCCAAACACAGGTAGGCGCTCCCAGACGCATGACTTTTAAACAGAGAAGAGAGCACTTGAGCACACTGAGTCGCCGAACACTCAGGTTGGAGGTCAAAACGACACCTAGATGTACTAGGTGCATTACGGAACGACAGAAAGAGAGTTAAAGGGCATCATGTTGGAACCCAATGCAGCATAGAGCGTAAAATTCCTATAAAGTTCTACTTTCATTTAAGGTTCAATGAAGAAAATGAGTGTGATTCTTTTTTAGAGACTGTCACAGCTCAAAGGTTTAGAATCCTCAAAGATTGTAACACTCGCTCTTTTATTAAGTGAAATCATTTCATCTTCTTCGTGTGAGCATAGTTGAATTTGGGGTCGGGGTGACAAGTTAAGAGCATAAATTAACCAATGGAATAATAAATATTTAATGTATAAACCAAAACTTCACTTCATAGCTTTCTCTTTATTATTAAAGTATGGGAGTAACTAACTATCTTGAAATAAAATAGTTATCCTAAAACCTAACACAAAACAACCTATAATATATAAATGCATCCTGTGACGCATGCAAAGAGTACTTCTCCGTTACTGTATCACCACCAAATTATAACTAAGCCTTAACTATTATTTAATTACTTCAAGTCAACACATTTTTTGCATATTATATATTCACTTTGATGAATGTTTTTTTTTTTATCAGCATTTATGTTTGTGTCGTCTCTCAGAAAGTATTTTTAAACTGGTTTAATTATGAGAAGGAAGAATCTTTAAATTAATTAATGAATAGTTAATAAAGAAATTAAAATTAAGTTGAAATATTAGTGCAGTGTATTATTTATTGAGCTAATCATAACAATCAATATAGTTTTGATTAATGATATTTATATAGATGCTAATCTGTTTGTTTGCTGTAGCATCAAGTCACAGTACGAATGCATTATTTATATAAAAAGGTGCTTTTATAATGAATATATTTCTGTTAACTTTAAGTTGAATAGCTAAGAGCTGTAGCACAAAAGAGATCGGCGTATATCAAAGCTTCATTTTTTCTTCCCCATATATCCAATAAACATGGAAGTTCCATAAAAATTTCCAACACAAGTACTGAAACTTGGTGCTAATATGATTCTTGTCCTTAAAAGGGACCTAGTAAGAACAATCCGCAGCAGCAAGTGCACTCAGAGAGCTATCTAAAATGGCTCAGGGCCGATCACAGTTCAGTAGTATCAAATAAAACAAACAAGCTGAATCTGCCCTCCATGATTTGAGTCTATCCTAGCCGTTAGGCATTCGTCACATTATTCTGTGATATTATTTGCCTTTGATGGTATTCTAACCCAGTAAATGATGGCCAGTAGATGAGGGATTTGATTAAAGCACACACTTTACATCACTAATTTACTTCTTTGCAAAACTCACCATTCTTAGGAAAAACACAAAAGCAAAATCTAAGAAATTAGAGGCTTTTAATTAATAATTAGCTTGATGCTTAAAGATTAACATAGAATATATTGTCAAATCAAAGTTAAGCTATTGTGCGAACAAAATTTTTCCATATTTTAACTATCATTTTAGTTACCAATAGTTAATCAACTTTTCATTCTTAGTAGGTTACAAACAACACTTGATAGTATACGTACAATTGAGCGCACGACTCAAGAAGATAAACTAGTTTACACTAATTTGAGCATTTTCAATAAAACTTTTGTTTTTATGATCAATTAAATTCCAACAACATTGCAGTTGTGGATGTTGGTTTGGATCAGCGGCAAAGGAGCATTGGGGGACATAAGTTTAGGCGCCCTAGCGTGCCCCGGCTCCCCAAGGACAGCGCTCCTGCATGCCCAACAAATAGCACGCTAGGCGGTTAGGTGCACCCAGATGCTCAAGTGCGCCTAGGTGCTCAGTTGTAACGATCCTAGTCGTTACTAAGTTGTTTATGACTAAGTTTGACTCAATTAAGTCAAAACTAGGATCCCGATAACTTTAAATTAGGCCAAACAAAATATACCGTTGGAAAGAATATATTCTTATGATCATAATGCTCATATTTATGAGAAATCTGAGTAACAATTACTTATAAAATAATTTATGAATTTTTAAACTCAGAAAAAATGAAAAATAAAATAAAAGTCAAAATCTTCCTTCTACCTCCTTCCTCCAACCCCACACCGGCAAAGTGGCTGCCCTACCCCTCCTTAGCTACTAGCTAGCCCCTCCTCTTCCCTCCCTCTTCCACCTTCCCTCCTATATAAAAGCCCCTCATATGGCTGATCATCCTCCCCCAAGCCTCACTGACCCAGCAATCGCCGTCGCCCTCCGACACCAGCTGCCAGCAACAGAAAGACCCCTTTGAATACGGAAGAAGAGAAGAGGGGAGTTAGCGAGTTAAAATTTATTTAATTACTATATAAAAAAGAAAGAAAACAAAATTAAATAAAATTTTTATAAATAATAATAATAATATTATTAATTATTCTTATTACTATAATTATAATTTTTTATTATCATTTTCTTCTATTCAATTTTTTTTCTGTCAATTATTATTAATTAGTGCAATTTCCTTACTATCATTTTTCTTCTTAATCATTTCTAATTCTATTAATTATTATTATTAAGATTATTATTACTGTAATTTCCTTAGTATGATTTTTTTATATATTTTGTGACATTTTATTTTCATTATTTAAGTTCTATGCTCAAAATTCATACACCTAATGAAGTATTTTGCAGGGACAAGTCTTCTTTTAAAAGTTATTGTAGATTTCATCTTATTTATTATTATGTATATCTTGGCATTTTCTTCTTTTACATGACACTTTTGTTTGAAAAATATAAAGCTTGATATCATTCGATACTTAGAGTAACGGGTATTTAATCAGGGCATTTTTGCCATAAATGTCAAATCAGAAGCCAGAGAAAGTGCAAGAAGGAGATTTTGATGAACTTTCTAGAGGATTAATAAGTCAACAATAGAGGATTAAGAAGTCAACAACAGTGCTATCATTTTATTTTAACCATTATTTCTATTAATGCTTTATACTTTTAAATAAACACATAATATTGAGTAGATGTGAACTTATTTTATAAATATTAAATTAATATGGATGAATAAATATTGGAATTTCATATGAAATTGAATAGCAATACACTTCATCATTTCACTTAAATGCTCAATAGGGTCCCATGACTCTGAGAGTTCGATGCTAGTTTAGCTCACGCTAACCTGACGATGAGTCCGCACAGTTAGTATCTGTGGGGCCCCACACCCACCATGGTCATACTAATACTAAGATTAACATGATTATGAAGAGTGTGGTCTCTAGATGTAGCAAACCCTCAACTCAAGTAGAGTTAGGTATAACACAACCCGCCTTAAGCAGAAGACTTGTCACCTGAAACTGAGAACATGCATCAAAGTAGCGGAAGCAGAAAGCAATATAATATAATATCCACATCACATCATAGCATGATAAAGTAAATGCAGCAATAACTCAGCTCAAAGTACAAAAAGTAAATACATCCAGATTAAAAATTATTACAGACTGAATACTTAAATAAAAAGAGCTCTCATTCTCACAGCAAAATATAAAGCCTAACTAAACAACAACAGGAAGATCCTCCTCCTGTCAAAGTTCCTATCCAGAAGAACCACAAACAAACAGCTCTGAGTATGACATTTATCAATATTACAAATGCTAGGGCCCCAACTAACAAAAGAAAAATATTACAGTTAGACAATTGTCTAAGCACATTTTAGACTGATTAAATGAACTGAACATTTAAAATATCACATTATTACTTAAGCATTCAAGTAATTTAAGGTGCAACAAGCTACAATGAACAGAATAGTTCTAAAATAAAATAAGTAATCTCATCCTAACACAATTATGATCACATGAATACATGCTGGTTATATAAAGAAATATTGTACTGAAACATGCTGAACTGAGTATGCATAACTAGCATCATAAACAAGTAAATACTGAATAAGTACTGAGCTAAAGTAAATATCAAAATATATAGGAACTATAAAGTAAAAGCCACTAAAGCATGTGGCAAAATAAGCCAAAGCATTGGAACTGAACTGAAAGTAAAAGCATGCATAAATATAGTACTCCTATGACAGAAATAGGCCATACAGGACCACTGAATAGAAAGTTCAGCTTATATCCATCCTAGACATCATCTGTAATAACTCAAGTTATTACCTTAGTCATTTAAGGTTAATCCAGGTCTTAACTACAGTTTAGATAGCTTAGTTAAGTCATTTGGAGCTCACCCCTAGATCCAGTCCAGATCAGAAGTCAATCAGATAAAAAATCAGAGTTTCTAGAAAATCAAGAAACTCTTAAATTTGACCTATTTAATTTGACCTTCGATCAAAAAACAGACTTCGTCATTGCGCTCATTGCCCCCAAATTAGCTGGGGGTGATATTTTCGTGTCAATCGGAAGTCATCAAAATTTTGATGAATATTTTAATAATATTTAAATATCCAGAATATTGGGAAATCAAAATACTCGCAGATCAAAAATTCAACCTCACCGTTGCGTTCCTCACCCCTCAATTAGCTAGGAAAACATATTTGAAAATATATATATATATATATATATATATTATTTAACGACGTCGTTAAAAATTTAAGCAACACCGTCTGATCAGACAGCGCCTTCATCTGACCGCCGGATCTAATCCGATCCGACGGTCAGGACTTCATCCCCTATCTCGCGACCTCCGCCGTTGTCACACAGCGATCTGCCACGGATCTGGCCAATACGGGGCTCGGCGCACCTCTCCAGGTGCGCCCGAGGGTCCATAACCCTCCCCATCGTCTTAGCCTCCATTTTGCCAGGATTGCACTCGGGAGCCTCTAGAACTCAAAAGTTTGAACCTACCGTAGATTGACAGCTTCAGGTACCCCGATCTCCTCCGGTCCTCTGTTAATTGCTATGATCTAAATGTCCATGAATAGACCCAAACTTACTTGATCAATCTAACGGTCCGATCGGGTTAATTTTCACCCAACCGGACGGATCAATTGGTTCTTCCTCGTAGGGTTCGATTTCTGCCGAACCCTAGAATGTAAACGGTTGCGGGCCTCGGGTTTGGTCAGTCCCGACCCGCGTGGGGTGGGTCCAGGTTCACGTGTGCCAAACACGTGGAGCATGTGGGGCCCACCTTGCCATGTGGCACAATCCCGCGTTGCCACTTGGCCAACGTTGACCGACGCGTGTCTATGTGGGGCACACTCCTTCCGCTGCGTCTCTTCGACTGTGGCGGTGAAACCTACGCGCTGTGCAGCGCCCAATCAGGCGCTGCCACGCATCCGGGTGGGCCCGCCTGTCCGGTCACGCATCAGCAATAAGACCCACCAAAGCTACCACGGCCAATCTGAGGACGCCACGTGGCAGCCGTGGGTCCCACAGGTCTCATCCGACAGACCCATAATGATTAATTTCTTTTAATCCATTTTTAATAAATGTTAAATGTGTTTAATTAATGGTTAATTATGCTTAGTGGTAGAGTAAGTACATTTAATTACTGATGAGTTACTATTAAATAGTAAGTAGTTAATTAGTTAATTAATTATTAATATTAAATATTAATTAATTAGTTTAACAGTCCTTAATTAACTTAAACTGTAATTTAAAGATTAACTTATTATTAAATTATTAATTAATTAATAATAATTAATTAAATAGTAATCCTAATTAATTAAGATTATCTTAATTACCATTAAACAGTGATTAATAAATTAAGTAAATGACATATTTAATAGTTCAATACTAATTAATAATATATGAATATTATAATAATTAGTAAGTGGGATTAATTAGCCTAATTAAACATACTTAAGATAATCCTTATTAATATTACATAAACAGATTAACAGATGATTAATTAATGGATTAAAGACTAATTAATTATGATTAAGACTAATTTAATTAAATAAATTATCAAATAACAACATAATTAATTTAATTCAGACAGTGAATTAATTAATCTTTGATTAATTAAATAAATAACTATATAGTATTAATTAATTCACTAATTAGGTTTTAAACAGTTAATTAATTAGTACAAATTCTAATTAAATAATAAAATATGATTAAAATATTAGAATTAATTAATTAATTATTAAATACAAAAAATATATTTAACTTTAGGAATGAACAGTAAATTAATACAAATTGAATAAATGAATAGTAATTTTATTTAATTTAAATTATTTAATTCCAAATTCTTAAAAGTTTAATAACTTTTTGTAGGATGATCCAAACATAGTCAATATAGGTCTCATTTTACTCAAAACAATAAAAGGAATCATATGACATAATGCAAAAATTAGTTTTGGGTACGCATAACGTAGTGATATTTTAGGACCTATTTAAACTATATCAACTTTTAACCTAGTTGTTCAAACATAGGCAATATGGGTCTTAAAGTACTCAGGAGAACATCCCCATTACTGTGGTAGTATTAGTTTTTCCATTTGTACATCAAGAGGAAAACTCAACTCTTTGACCCCACAGTTAACTTTAGGAAAAAAATGACCAAAATGCCCCTAGAATTTAATTGACCATAACTTGGTCAATTCAACTCCAAATTCAAAAATTCAAAGTGCTAACTAGCTTAGAATTACAATATCATTAATAAACTGAAATAAAATTTAAGATCTGAAACCTAAAAAATTATAAAATGACCAAAATACCTCTAACCTTAATTATGTCATAACTTGACCATTTGAGGTCCAAATTGGGTTTACTACCTATCAACACACTCAGTATATTATAGGGAAGCTATAGAAACTGAGTTTGTTGAAATTGGACTTCAAACGAAAAAGTTTAGTTTTTGTCACCCGTTGATCAACCAAAATTACCGAATTGCCCTTAGAAATTAAAATAACTGTAACTTAGCCATCTGACCTCAAAATACAGTGTTCTTGAACTCTATGTTTAATCCATAATCTATAACTTAGTAGATCTTGATCAGATCTTAGATAGAACGCCTAAATTCATAAAACTAGGACGTATTATTTATTTGAACTTGTAGTCGTATTTGATTGAATTAGATTATAACCTGATCAGTTCTAATCTTTTTAAACTTATAAAGCTGAGCTTTTAAGTTACACTCAATAGTAAGAATTGGAGAACCTAAACTTGTGTAACTTGGAATAGTTAGAATGGTTAAATTAGAAAATAAATAATATTACCATGCTTAGTAGAGTCCCTTATTTACTATTTGATTTTTGTGCTATGCATTCCTTGATTGTTTGTGCTATATTTCCTTGGATATATCATATAAGACTTTAATGAATAAATAAAACTTTAGAAAAATATGGAGACTCCTTAAATTCCTTATGAAAATATTAAGATAAAAGATTAAATATAAAAATTATATATGTTAGAGCTGTCTGTCAGTTATGTCTTCTGCCTATGCCTCCTTGTTGATGCTAGGAGAAGACTTTGCTTATATTTTCTGCATATGCCTCTTTGTTGATGCTAGAAGAAATTTGTTATGTGTTTTCTGCCTATGCCTCCTTGATCATACTAGGAGAAAACCCTATATTCTGCCTATGCCTCCTTGATGATGCTAGGAGAATATAGTTTTGCACCTTAGCCTCCTTATTGATGCTAAGATCATTTTGATATTCAGTAGGCTAAATTAGCCTTTTTTTGTATGGCAGTTAGTACATAGATATTCTTATATAGTGTGGGTGTTTTGCATGTGCTTCAGTATTTTCATTCAGTCAGCTATTTCCTTGTTTTGCTTTTATATATTTTTAGGATGTTAGATTTATTGCTGCTATTTATATATATCATTATTGAGTTTATTTATTTAACATGCATACTTCTTATGATCACCAACATGTTTAGGATATAGTATTTTCTTTCAGTACTTGTTCAATTATTTATACTTATATGCCCTGCCTTGGTTAGCCTACATTTGAGGCATATCTTAACCTCCTTTTTGCTTAAGTTATAACTATTGGTTATAACTTTTTCCTCTATTTATTATGCTAGTTGCTCCCTTACTTGGTTTAATTATTGCTTAGAATATGTTAAATGGTGATATTACAAAACACATAAAACTTATCAGCTTAAAATGTACTTTGACAAATTTGTCTAACAAAATTTTTCTTTTCTTTGGCTGGGCCCTACATTGTGAAATCGATAATGGCAGATTCCCATCAGTCAGATGATCAAGTTCTAGAGGTGGAGCCTTATCTAGAGGAGGAGCCTTTAGAAGGAGCTGCTGCTTAGTTTCCTTATAAGTGAGGATGAGAGGAGTTTTGCTTTAATTATTTAAACTTTAATATGATGTAATAATACAAGTACTCATGATTGTGTGTTTTGGATTATTATACTATTTATTCTGAGTTATATTTCATGCCATTCATATTGTGATGCTTGAATGTTTTTTATTTAAATTGCTTTTGCACTCCATATGAATTTCTTATATAGTGACTGATTATTTGATTATGTGCTTACTCCTACCCTTAATAGGTGGATTTAGGATTTCATCCTAATCCAATAATAAATGAAGGGTTAGTCAGAGTGACACACCACCCCTTAACTTAATCTTGTGAATTAAGGGGTGGGGCGCTACATCATCAGAGCTAGGTTTGAGCTGAACTTATAGAATAAGGCATGTATCCATCTTAGCCAAGCATAGGGCTAGGTCCGAGTCTATTCTATAACATAACTGATACTAAAGAGGCGGACTAAGCTAGAAGACACTCTATTGAACTGAATTCACTGAATGAATGTTTACGATATTCAAAACTAACTTAGAATACTCATCAGTATTTTGAGTTCATCTATTATGTCCAAGGAAAAGGCTAAATATACAAGGTATGCGAAGCAATAGTAATCAAGTAAGTAAGAGACATAATCTAGACTTATGTGATATCTATTGTTATCTAATTTGATTTGTTCTAACTATACTGAAAGAATACAAGTTTAGGATCTTCAATATCTAACTATCGAGCATAATCCTAGACTCGCGACTTTAAAGTTAATATTAGAACTTAATAAGTTCTAATTCAAAATTAGATGATGACTATAAAAGAATAAAAGTAAATGAATTAATGACTTAATTAATATGCTTTAATCACTCATCCCAAATCTTGACTGTATTAATCAAGATTAAGGATTTTGGACTTAAATTCCATATTTGGGGTTCAAGTCCTGAATCAAAGGTACTAACCTATTATAGATTTAAGATTCACACCCAATCATAGGTTAAGGGTAGAAGTGTTTCAGAAGCTAAAAGATTAAAAAGCTAAGATCTAAGATCTAAGGTCTGATCACTTAAGACTTAGGATAAAAGCTAATGCAAGGGTACTAATACATTTCATTACTGATCATAAACACTTTATTGAAGTTTCTAGCATTTTAAGGGTACTCAAACAATATTTTGGTCAAAATTACCAAAGTACCATTCTTAAGGCAAAAATTAGAAATTTAAGATTTAAACATTTAAATTATTTCAAATAAGATTTAGTGAACTTAATATTGACAAATGAGATGCATGAAACACAAAATCTCAAGATTTAGCTCATGATTAGCTCAAATGACACTAATCTCACCTTAAGGCTAATTAAGGTGATTAAGTGAATTAGGGTTCACTAAGGGTATCCAAGCACAAATATAAGTTCTGCTACACTTAAGAAGATAATAAAAACATAAATCACCAAAATTAAAAGATGAAATTGGGCTTAATTTGCTAATCAAGGATTAGGGTGATTAAGAGGTGTTTAGTAATTTTAGAAGTCCTAAATTAGTTTTAATGGCATACATTAGTTCTATTCTGTCATATGAACAATCAGAGACCTTAATCATAATTTTTGGACATTAAATAAATTAATTATAAATTAATTAAGTTCAGAGAAAGATTAGGCTAATTTATAAAATATAACCATTGGATCATAAATTTTATTACACATTATTATTCCTTGCATTTGTTTAATTAAAATGGTATATTGGATCATACTATTTGAATAATAATTGATTAAGTTATTTCATTAATTTAATCTGAATGTTTTTCATTAATTAAACTATATAATATTTAATTAATATGATTTATAAATAAATTAACCGAAGGAAACTAATTCCTAATTCTGTTTAATTAACCCGGCCCAATTTTTAAATTGTGCGGGTCGGATCGGGGCCTGACTCGGCACTATCGCACCATGCGGGCCTGGGCTCGCCCGGCCCGATGCACCAGTGTCTTCGTCCCTGATACTCCCTTCGTAGACAGTTGTGGGAAGGTATCTTGGACTGCCAAATTCACCGTTGATATTCTACGCTACGGCCAGCATTCAATCGCCACACCTTCTGGAAGTAAAGGCGCGTCGATTGAACATCAAAGCTCTAACTGGGGTGGACTAGAATGTCGGATGACTACTCCACTGAAATGCACAAAATGCAGACAATTAGGATTTACTATGAGGGAATAATTCTTCTCACAAAGATCACCAAATGGATGGGGTTTGATCCCTACACCATTAGTGAGGTAAGGCGAGTCAAACCCCCAAGATTATGCAACCTGGGGTGCAGCCGATCACTGGATCCTTACTCGGACTCAGCCATGGCTCGACTGCTACCTCAATCGATCGATACGATCGGTCAGAGCTAGCTAAAACCCTGGCAACAATCAGGATAGGCTCCTAAGATGCTAAGGCAGCTAGGTGACATCCAGGGGCTCAATTAGAAGCTTAATTATGGAACTAAACTCACATAGTTTAGTGGAAAGAGGTTATACTTGAAATTGAAGATGGTAGAGGCGACAGAGTCAGATTGAAGAGCCCAAAAACTTCTAGATGATCGCAGAAGCTCATCAAGGGGGTCTGAACTCCAGACCACACCCTCTATCAGTGGTTCATAGCTGCAGGGATCATCGAGAGCACCGAGAACTCCAGAAGCTTAGGCTAAAAAATTTTGGAGATTACAGTGAGCAAATGGACTCACTGTGATATCCTAAGGTATTTATAGGCGCTAAAAGGGGATTCCTGTGATAACCCATGATGTTACTTAGGTCAATTATGACTAAATCAAGTACTGATTTTAATTCTAGTGCCTTAATTAAGTTATTATAAGCTCATTACTAAGACTTAGTCCAAATTAAGAGTTAAATGGATCGAATACTGATTTTGAGAATGTCAAGAATCTTGGAATTTGACCTTTTTTATTTTGACCTCAAATAAAAAATATTATGTTGCCATTGCGCTAATAACCCCCATATTAGATAGGGGTGATGTTTTGGAAGCATTTGGAAGTCGTTAGATTTTCAGCAAATATTCTAATATATTTTAAATACCTGAATATTCGAATAATTAAATACTCGCCGAAACAAAAATCTGACGATTTTGCATTTCTCACCCTTTAATTAGCTAGGGGTAATTATTGAAATTTTTTGGAATACGTTTAATTGTTTAATTTTAATTAATAAAAATCAATATAAATTAATTAAATATTAATATTGTTTAAATTAAGTTAACGGCACCGTGTGCTGCTTAAACCGTCGTCTCCCTAGTCCCGTTAATCTAAATAGTGAATCGAAGCCGTCTGATCATCCAATCAGGCTGCAATGGAGCTATCTTCTCCACGTGTGGGGCCCACGTACTGACAATAGGGAGTACGGTGCTCCATCTGTGGCAAATCCCCAACTTAAGTAAAGTCAGGTAAAACCCAACTTTCCTTAAGCTCAGGACTTGTCACCTGAATACTATAAACATCCATCAATACATATGTATATCAAAGTGGCAGAAGCATAAAAGTGTAAAGTAACATCCACAAGCACAACATAGTAGAAGAGAAAGGAACAAAACAGTAACTCATTACAAGTGCAGAAAAGTAAAATACATCTAGAATTTAATTATTACAGACTAAATTAAATGAAAATATAAAAGTCTCCCAATCTCACTAAAAGAGAAATGAAAAGAGTCTATCTAAGTTACAGCAAAACGATCCTCCTCCTAAATTGGGTCCTCTCCTGCAGCACTGCCCACGAATAAGTCTGAATCTGACATTTGTCGGTATCATAAATGCCAGGGACAAAACCAACAAAATAAAAATGTTATAATTAGACAATTGTCTAAGTACATTGTAGGCTATTTTAAATGAACTGATTAATTAAAGATATCACATTTGATTAATCTAACATGCAAGCAATTATGGGGTGCAACAAGCTATACAAGAAACTCAGTAATTATGAACTATCCATTCATAGCAATCAACAAGTATGTGAAATAATATACAAAATATGAAAGTAAGCAAGGTGAAGCTAAAAGCAAAAGTAACTGCAATTTCTGTGATAGATCTGATCCTGACATGTTTATGTTCACATTGAAGTATGCTGAGTATAAAAGAACGTAAGTGCTGAAATAAACATACAATTCTAGCATCCTAACATGCCAATATATATATATAGTAAATCTATAAGAGTATACATACAACATGCAGATAAATATAAAAAGGAAAGGCCACTGATACATGTGGCAAAAAGCAAGACAATCCATTCACTGTAAAGCCACTGAGACATATGGCAAAGCAAGCAAGTACTATAAGAAAGACCACTGAAACATGTGGCACAGTAAGCAAAATTGAAACTAGACTAGAGTAGCAGTAAGCCTAAGACATAGTACTGACATACCAGACAATAGGCCATATAGGGCCTTTGAACTGAGAGTTCAACTATATCCATCATAGACATCCAAATCTGCTAGGCCTGAGTTGAACTCATAGAATAAGTCTATAACCATCCTAGACATCCAATACGTTAGGCCTGAGACTATTCTTTATCGAAGAGGCGAACTAAGCTATGACATACTCCACTAACTGAAAGCACTATAAGAACTAGATGAATAATATGCTTTATAAACACTAACTTAGGATGTATCATCCATATCCCAAGTTCTCCTATTACACTCAAGAAATAAGGCTCAATATCCAAGGTATGCTAAGCTATCAAGTTAAAGTAAACAAGAGACTCAATCTAGACTTATGTGATATATATTGTTGTCTAATTTGTCCAATCTAATTATTTTGAGAAGATACAAGTTTAGGATCTCAATATCTAGCTATTGAGTAAAATCTCAGATTCATGATCTTAAAGTTAATATTAGAACTTAGCAAGTTCTAATTTAAAATCATATGATGACTATAAGGTTTAAACAAATGAATTACGACCTAATTATTAATATTTTTCTCTCTTACCCAAATTTTGATTAAGTAAATCAAGATTTAAGGATTTTGTACTTAAACTCCACCTTGGTGTTCAAATCCTAAATCCAAAGTGATGTCCTAATAAGGATCTAGGGTTCATACTTAATACCCAAGTTACAGATAAAGAATCCTATAAGCTGAAAGATCCAAGAGCTAAAAACTTAGTGAAAGACTACTCTACTGATTATAAGATAAAATAATTAATTAAGAACTTGAGAATCTAAGATATATATCCAACCTTTTAGGATAATTTCATTATCCTATAGATTGAATCAATCCTATGCCCACATGGAAGGTTTCAAAGAGTTAGACAATAAATCATCTAGAGAATTTCAATTGGAGATAGTTTAATTCAAGTAGAAGATCTAAAAGTCTAAGATCTAAGATCTAAGACCTAAGATTTGATCACTTTAGACTTAAATTAGGTTTTCAACTTAGACTTGCTAAATGTATTTCTTTTTGAATTTAAGCTCATGAACTAACTTAATTATACTTATTAAATTGAGATTTAATATCTAAAATTATTTGATTCAATTATTAAGGCACTTAAACACATTTTAAACTTAGGTTTAAGCGGCACTTAAACACATTTTAGGATTTAATTATCCAAATTACTTCTAATCTATTTTAATATTTTTCATATTGGTTAACAAAGTGGGAAACACACTTATCTTAGGTTTTGTCAACTTAATTAAGCTAATTAGCACTAATCACCTATTTAAGACAATTAGGGTGATTAATGAATTTAGAGCATTCTAGGGCAATCCAACCTTACCCATAAGTTCTAATATACTTAAGATAGCATTAGGAATTAACTTACCCAAAATCAGAGGCTTAATCATGACTTAGTTTACTAATCCCTAATTATGGTAATTAAGGCATGATTAACAAAATTAGGATTCCTAAATTACTTTTAATGGTCTACATAGATTCCTTATGGTTAAATGAGCAATCAGAGCCCTTAATCAATTAATTTGGCTATTAATTGAATTTATTATGATTTAATTAAAAATAGAAAAAGGATTAGGGAATTATTTTAAATCCAACCATTGGATCTTTGATTTTATTTTAGATTTAGACTCCTTGCATTTTTTTGATTCAAATGGTACATTGGATCATACCACTTGGATCAGTATAATTAAAGTTATTCAAATAATTTATTTTGTATTTTTATTTAAATAAAAACTATATGAGTTTGATTTATTAAATAATAACCAGAGAAAATGCCATCCTAAAATTCGTTTATTAATCATGGCCCAAAATCAAAAGGCGCGGATCATGGGTCGGCCCGACCCGGACTTCATGTCCTACCTATCGTTGGCTCCAACCCAGATGAATTTCAGTGCTAAAATTCTCGGCATCCGGACGATGGTGGAAGCTCAACTCGATCCCTACACGTTCCTGGAGTCGGGACGCGTCGTTTGGACCAAGAAGCCCCGTCTGGGATGCACCCGATCATCGGGGTGCTACTCGACCGAGACGTGCCAAGGGGGAGGGACTTATGGTTCCCTGTGAGTGAGTAATTCTCCTCACAGGAGCCACCAAACTGATGGGGTTCGATTCCTACACCATCAGTGAGGTGAGGCGAGTTGAACCCCCAAGATGTCATAGCTGGGGCGCAGCCAAACGCTGGGTCCTTACTTGAATTCACCCTCATCTCCGCTGCTAGCTCGATCGATTGATACAATCGATCCGAGCTAGCTCAAACCTTTTCATCAATCACATTAGGTTTCCTAGGTGGCTACGACAATCTAGGCGACATCCAGAGGCTCATTCCAGAGATAGAATGGAGAATTGAATCGAAGGAAATCAATGGGAGAAGGCTTTACCTGAAGTCAGGGTTGTAAGCTTGGCCGAAGAGAAATGAAGTGCTTCCAAGCTTCCTAGGTAGCAGACGAAGGTTCACAGGGGGTATGAACACCAGATGGACCCTCTATCAGCGGTTCGCAGCTTCAGAAGTTTCGGAAATTGCCGAGCTGACGGGGACTTCAGCAGGCCTTTAGCTAAACAATTGAGGGTTCACAGTGAGCAAAGGGGCTCGCTGTGAAGTCCAGAGGGTATTTATAGGCTCTAGGGAGGTCCTGGGTGGCTGCCGAGGTCGGGAGCCATGGCTTAGGCTCGGCCCGAGGGTGCTCCCTCAATTTCCTAAATTGCCATGGACTGGGCCTTAGCCTTGGCTGGGCATGCTAGGGAGATGAGGGCAAGGTCGCAACAGCTTCCCTGATGTGGCACGGGAGTGGCAGACTGGCTTGAGGACGTGGCTGTTTGGGGAGGATTCGGCTGTCGGGCGCGAGTTGAGGTGGAAGACGATCCACAGTTGCGGGTCCGCCAGGATCGTCAGTTGTCGTGGAACGACTCTGATCTCCTGATATCTAATGTCTATGCGAGGAGGCTTGATCGACCGTCGAATCGGTCCCAAGGATCGAATGGACAATCGGGGATTCTTAGGGATGCCGTCGGATTAGAATCCCGGAACCGTGGAACGATCGAGATGAGGAGGGCTTGATCGAAGGCGCAGGACATTTGATCAGATCCGCAGAATGGACGACCCAGATGGCACCTGCGGTTTGGGATCAGCCGACCGTTGGAAGAGGGTATATTTGCATTTACGAATTGTCTAAAACCCTAAATAGCAATCGAACCAATTTAAATTTAATCTAAAAAGTGCCTAAATGATTTTCAAAAATTCCCAAAATTTCACCCTTAGCTAATTTGGGGGTGGGGAATTCAAAAATGAAGTCAAATTTTGATTTGGAGATCAACTTAATTTAGATATTTTCCAGGGCTTAAAAATAGCCAAAAATACCAAAATTTCCATTTTAGCTCTGATTGATTTCAAACTTCTAGGGTTAGGTTTAAATGACCCATTGAATCTAATGAAATCAAAATCAAGGCTTAATTTAGCTAATTTAATCTAGATTTAGCTAGGATAACAACTAGGGTTGTTACACCACGCTACCTTCGTGTGTCGCGGATGAGGACGCACTGCACCCTCCGCTCGCCAAGTGTCGTTCACGGTTCTAAGGATGCAATTAAGTCATACCCTAACTCATTTCAGCAATCAAGAATCTCTGCCTCTGCTTGATCCTGCTCTTGTAAGTCTCGGTGTCCTCATTCAATCCATCCCAATTTCCCCGAAGGTCTCAGCCGTCAAAATTAAGGTACCCCAATTCCCCTCATTTTTCAGCCATCTCCTTTAATTCTTATTCGAATCATTATTGCTTGATCCTGTTTGTCGAGTGAATGGTTTGTATCAAACTCGGAGGGGTTCGATCGATAGTATTTGGAGTACAGTATGCAGTATTTACCATTATTCGAAGTTTGTTGAATCCTAGAATCTAGGGCTAGATCTTATGTCCGCCTCAATGCACCTCTGCATCTGGTCCGGCCGTGGTTGTGTAGTCAAGATCGTGCCCTACTCAAAGGTGTGCGGGCTGAACCTCGATGCCACCGGGAAGGGCGCCGAAATCCATGGCTTAGCTCGACGCCCTCGGGCCATCTGCGGAGGGTGAAGACGAGGTCAGGGTCGGGCCGGGTCGACCCGAGCCCGCCCATTAAGCCATCTGTCTCATACAACTGTGAAGTGGGACCCGCATCGTGCCTCTCGCAAACTGGCGTGCGATGTGTGTTCCGTGGGGCCCGTGGCTATCCCTTATATCGGTGACCGTGGGGCCAACTTGAGGCACCTCTGCCGCTAAAATGCTATCATGTGTACTCATGGGCCCTGCCATTTTATTTAAGTAAATGTTCTGTTATATTACTTAATCCTTAAAGAATAATTGATTTCATTTGCATCAATTAAATTAATTAAATCCAAAAACTTTAGAATACCATAACTTTAGATTTAATAATCCAAATACATTAAATATATATCTCATTTTAATCAGAAAAATAAGAGGAATTTAATGGTAGTATCAGATTTTCCATATGATGCCTAGATAACATAGTGACATTTAGGACCCATATAATTTGCCATATTTGCCCCAAATATTCAAACTATCATAACTTTGCACTCACTCACCCAAACATAGCCAATATGAGTCTCATTTTAATCAGGAGATCCTTAGGAATGTTATAGTAATATTAATATTTCTATTTAAATAATAATTAGCCTAATTACTTTTAAGACCTAACCTTAATTAATCATAGAATTTCAATTGACCATAACTTAGTCAATTTAGCTACAAATTAGGTCTTCCAATTTATCATTCTAATCAGGAAGACCTAATAATCAGTAAACTATAAAAATATTTAAGATTTGATGACTAAATATCTTAATCGACCATAATTACTCCAAAACTTGATTATTAAATATTAGCTCAATTAGTAATCCAAATTGAGTAATTCAACTTTTTGATAACTTTTAGAGTAGAGTAGAACCTTGTGGTATGGTTGGTTTGGTGATTATATGATTAATTTCACTAATCAGTCACTAATTACTCTTAACCTTAATTAAACTATAGCTTAACTAAATGAGGTCCAATTTGGGTCTACTCCCAATTAAAGTACTCAATGAGTTATATAGGGAAGCTATAGCCATTGAGTTTGCTAAATTTGGACTTCAAATGAAAAAGTTAGGTTTTTGACCTCTTTTAGAAAACCCTAATTTTATATAATTAACCTTAAAATTGTTTTGGTCATAACTTGGCCATTTAATATAAGAATTCAATAATTTCAAGTTCTATGGAATCCTTAATCAATAACTAATAATAAACTAACTAAAGTCTTAGACTTCCTTAAGTAAAATTACCAAATTGCTCTTATGAGTCAATTTCTTTAAATTGAGCTCATAAAGATTAATTAAAACCTAAAATATGTGTACTTACTACTATCTTCATATTAGATAGTAAGTAATCAATTGCTATTAATAAATTTTAATTTGAAACCCTAATTCATAAAGTTAAATTTAGACCTTTAAGTAAGGGAAAAATAGTTATTTTGCCCAAATTCTAGTTTAGGTATCCTTAAACCTTAAAATCATAATTTTAATCTTTGATATCAGTGTTATGACTGAGTTGGGATCAAATTAGGATGTTTAAACTCATTAAATATATTATTTTAAGAAAAACCCTAAAATTCAGTTAAAATTTTTCATAAGTCTTTATTTAGGCTTCATAAGGTAAAATTAGTTCACATTATGCCTTCTATAAGATAATTATATCAGAAAGTAAGATTAAAATTAAAGCTTAAATATTCTCTTTATCATAAATCCTTTTATTAGGACTTTCCTTTAAATCTTTGAGATCTAATTCCTTAGGAATTAGTTTCGAGATTTAGGTTAGAATTTATTCATTAAGTAAATGGGTTACTTAATGGATGAAACCTTAGTTTTATAGTTTTTTAGAATTTCATCTTTATTCATGATTATTTTGTATTTTAACTTTAGTTTAAGTTTAGAGATCCGTCTTATTAAGCTTGATTTTTACTTAATAAGATAGCCTTAATTATAACTCGTGAGAATTGGGTTTAACTTCATACCATCAGTGTTAGAACCTATTAGATTTAGAAGTTAAACTTTAATACTTGAAGTTTAACATTTTAATCTCCTAATTTTGATTTGTAATAATCAAGATTGGCTTGGGATTATTTAAAATCATCAATCAGGACATTTGATTTACTTATTAACTTAATAAGCATCATTGATTGAAATATATTAGAATTTTATTAGTTCTAATTGCTTTTAACTTTATAGGACCAGTATTCTGAGTTTATATTCGATAGCTGGATATTGGAGATCCTAAACTTGTATAAGCTTAGATTAGTTAGAATGAATTAATTATAAAATAAGTGATATCATAGAGTTTGTTTAGTGCTATTTACACCTTGTATTTGAATGCTTTGCTTCCTTATTTTGGACCTTTGTATTTTTGATACATTGTATGGAAGATAATATATTTGATGGATATTTTATGTTAAATTTAAAGTATTCATAAAGCATATTCATAATTAAAAGAGGCAATTAAATTAATGAATTTTATTTAAATTTTGTGGAATATGTCTTACTTAGTTTGCTTTATAGTATGATGGCATATTTGAGGTGATATTTTATTTAGGGTATTTCCTCTAGAAGGTGATATTTTATCTAGGATATTTCACCTTGTAGTTCCCCTCCCCGTCACCACGTGCAAAAGAGAGGTAAATCATAATTCGGCGGCGAAGCAATGCACTACTCGGGAAAATGGCACAACCCGCCTTCTCGAATAGGCGATAGCTGAGTCACACTAAAGGACTGCTAACTTAATCCCAAGGGTAGGATCGAGTCAATACTTAAGATAAAAGTAGAGTACTTATCATAAGTATTAGACTAACACATACATTAGATTATCAAAAGAAAATAAGGAATCCAATATATATTCTGAAATATCAGCATTTCCAGTATGCTGATCAAATCACAATACTAAAGAAAAACATCCAGAATATATTCATCACAGAACAGTAGTAACATTCATCTCATAAATGAAAAATAAAATATATCTTGAATTATTACAACTAATTTAAAATGATGCAGAAGTAAAGTTTATCAAAAGTACTGTAAACAAAGGAAATAAAGTAAAAGGTGGAAGATGGGTCCACTAAGGCTCCATGTACTCCTTCGGGATCTCCTGTAAGTCCTCCCGCTCTGTCACAACAAGCTGCTCAGGATCTAGCAAATTATCGGATCCCAAAAGTATCTCGTGTTAGACAAGAAGTCTAACATATCACAACTAACTAAGCAGTACAAAAATAAATACAAGTAGACAGTAAAGCAATAAAATTGTAGAAAAAGCTATAGAGACAATGAATCACTTGAAAATGTAAGGACTAAACAAGGTAAAAATGCACTGAAAGCTGAATGTTGAAAGTAAGTGAAAATATCAAATGCTCAGAAACTCATGTAAAAATGTCCAATGCTGTACTATATGTCACTGGGATAATGCATCCAAATATGCCACAATATGGTATACCATAAATATGTAACAGATTTATCACTGAAAGGCTATGAGTTGTACGGTCCAATGTATACATACATCCAGTTGGGAATACAGTTTATTGTGATGCCGATGCATCATGAAATTCCCCAGTCAATGTATGTAATATTTTGTAACCCATAAATCATCATTCATACTCATACATCACTACTAAAATCATTCATCATGCTCATGCTCATACTCATATTCATGCTTCTATACTACATGAGTTAAATCCAGAAATCTATAAATGCTTGAATACCAATAATGAATTAAAAGTCTCCATTATGCAGAAACCTGCTAAGAGGATTCTGACTCCTAGCTTCTAGAATGCTAATTGGTTGAAGTTTATAATTCAGTTATAAATCATCAGATGGGGAGGTGATATACACATTATATAGTGTCTTTCCATGAAGGGTAGTTTTTAACTCTTAGTTTGATTAAGCCACCCTAACAAAGTGATCTTCGATGGGAGGATCTCCTGATGGCAATATTTATCTCAAGCTAAGCTATTAAAGTACCCCAAATCACAAGCACACTTAGTATTCTAAAGAGGGTGACTAAGATCACATAGTTTGTTTGAAGCACACCTATAGAAGTGATCTTCAATAGGAGGCATCGCCCGATAGTGATTTTTATTCAAATAAGTTAATGATCTAAACTCCCTAATCGTAACACTCTTAGGATTGAATAATTTAGTCTAAGTGAGACTATGCCCGACTAAACTCATAGGATAGAACACAGACATAATTTATACTAAGATGAATCAACAAATCCTGAATACTACTAGAATAACCCAGTACTACTGGAATAATCCCCCTCATATATATATATATATATATATATATATATATATATATATATATATATTGACAGACTGTAAATATACGTCTGTGTTTGCACGCAAGTGTATGTGGTCTGAAGTAATAAGTGGAAAGTGTTAGTTTCTAGGATTTATCGAACCACAGAGAATTGGTTGTTTTGTTACTAAGGTTTATCTATTATCATTAATATTTAAGCTATGATGTAATTGGTTGAGTTGGTTCTAGATTAAGCACAATAATCACTAAGTGGAAAATAAGTTAGATAAAGGAAGAGGAGAGTTGGGTTTATCCCACATATCATGATAAGTCATTAATGCATGTTGATTCCTCGAGCTTTGTCTTTTATTTGCTTCAAATTAAATCAAGTGCACATTGTTCTTCCTTAAGTTTTATCTCAAAGTTTCACAAGTTCAAATCTTGTGCATAAAATGAACACACAATCGGTTCTATTTCAGCACAAAGATTCTTATAAGATTTTAGGTTTTGAGTTTTTATCTTATCTCTTGATCAAGGAGATGTAGATTATTTAAATTTTAAAGATCTTATAAGCATTGATTCCACTACAAGTGTCACTCGCATCTCACATAATTGAGATGAGGGATTAATATGTTGGGAACAATTACTATGTCACTTCATTCATGAGCACGCAACTAATTCTTTCCCACCCTCAATTATGTTGAGCTAAGGAGCTCACTTAGTGGGTCTTAGCATCACACGCATCAACACTTTTAGTTGAGCTTAGATTAAGGTGCACTAATGTGGGGCCCCCGTACTGACAAGAGGAAGTACGATGCCCCGACTGTGGCAAATCCCCAGCTTTAGTAAAATCAAGTGAAAACCCAACCTGCATTAAGCCAAGTACTTGTCACCAGGATACTATAAACATTCATCAATATACATACAAATATCAAAGTAGTGGAAGTAATAGGTGTGTAGTAACATCCACAAGCACAACATAGTAGAGAAAAAGGAAAACAATATAGTAACTCATTATAATGCAGAAATGAAATACATCAAGAATTAATTATTACAAATTTAATCTAAAAGAAAATGCAAATGTCTCTCAATCTCACTGAAAAGAAATATAGAATCTATCTAAACTGCAACAGTAAGGTCCTCCACTTGAATGGGCTCCTCTCTTGCAGCACTGCCCACGAACAAGTCTGAATCTGACATTTGTCGTATCACAAATGTCAAGGCCACAGCCAACAAAACAAAAAGTTACAGTTAAATAATTGTCTAAGTACATTTTAGGCTATTTTAATGAACTGAGTATTTAAATTTACTAAACATGCAAGCTAATAATGGGTGCGACAAGCTATGAAAAAATGGGATAACTATAAACTATCCATTTATAGCTAGCAAGTAGTATGTGAAATAGCATACAATGCAAAATAAATAAGGTGAGACTAAAAGCTAAAAGTAACAGCAACTGTAATACAATTCTGAACCTAACATGCTTATGATCACATTGAAACATATTGATTATAAAAGAAGATAATTGCTGAATATATCATGAATTTTTAACATCCTAAACATGCCAATATACATAAATAAACCATGGGAACACACATACAACATGCTAATTAGTACCAAAGAAAAGAAAAAGGAAAGCCACTGAGATATGTGGCAAAAGCAGAGCAATCTATGTAACATAAGGCCACTGAGACATGTGGCAAAGCAAGCAAGTACTGTAAGTAAGGCCACTAAAGCATGTGGCAAGGCAAAAAGGAAACAAGACTGAAAAATCAAACTATAGTAGCAGTAAGCCTAAGATATAGTACTGCCATACTAGAAATAGGCCATACAGGGCCTCCAAGATCAATCAATACCCAGCTTAGACATCCAAATTTGCTAGGCCTAGGCCCATCCTATACAATACTAATACTGAAGAGGTAGACTAAGCTATGACATACTCTACTAATTGAAAGCACTGCAAGAACCAGATGACTGATATGCTTTACAAACACTAACTTAGGATGTATCCTCCATATCCTAAGTTCTTCTATTATGCTCAAGGAATAAGGCTCAATATTCAAGGTATGCCAAGCAAATCTAGTCAAAGTAAGTAAGAGACTCAATCTAGACTTATGTGATATCTGTTATTATCTATTTACCCAATCTAGCTACTTTGAGAAGGTACAAGTTTAGGATCTCCAATATCCAGCTATCGAGTATAATCTCAGATTTACGTCCCTAAACTTAATATTAGAACTTAACAAGTTCTAATCCAAAATCATGTGACAACTATAAGGTTTAAGTAAATTAATCAATGACCTAATTTGTTAATATTTTACTCTCTTACCCAAATCTTGATTAAGTAAATCAAGATTTAAGGATTTTGGAGTTGAACATTCAAATTTAATGTTCAAATCCTGAACCCAAGGAAAAATGTACTATTATTGATCTAGGGTTCATACTTAATACCCACATTAAAAGTAAGGAATCCTATAAGGTGAAAGATCAAAGAGTTAAGAACTTAGTGAAGGGTTATTCTACTGATTATAAGATAAAATAATCAATTAAGAACTTGAGAAAATAAGATCTATATTCAACCCTTAAGATAATTTCATAATCTTATAGATTGAATCATCCTATACCCACATGGAAGGCTTCAAAAGATTTAGATAATAAATCATCTAAAGAATTCCAATTGGAGTTAGTTCCAAATCGAATAGAAGATCTAAAGTCTAAGATCTAAGATCTAAGATTTGATCACTTTAGACTTAATTTAGGTTTTTAACTTAGACTTTACTAATTGTGCTTTCTTTAGAATTTAAACTCATAAGTTAACTTAATTGAACTTATTAATTTGAGATTTAACATCTAAAATTATTATATTCAACTTATTAAGGCAAAGTGATCATTTTTATGATCACTTAAGATCTATGTATTTTAATTAAGACTAACAGAAGATTTCTAAATTTAATATGAATATTATTAACATTATTAGCTTAAGAGTTCAGAGAATATTAATAATCTAGATAAGGATAATTTACTAAATTTCCCAAGATTTAAGGGGTACTTAAACACATCTTGGCCAAAATGACCAAAATACCCTCATAAGACTAAAATTGAGATTTTTAGGTTTAGTTATTTAAATTAAATCTACTCTACTTTAATGTGTTTCATATTGATTAATAAAGTGGGAGACATACTTATCTTAGGTTTTGACAACCTAATTAAGCTAATTAAGACTAATCACATTTTTGGGCCGATTAGAATAATTAGTGAATTTAGGGCATTCTAGGACAATCCAACCTTACACTTAGGTTCTAATAGACTTAAGATGGTATTAGGAACTAACCTATACAAAAATAGAGACTAATTTAGGGTTTAATTCACTAATCCTTAATTAAGGTAATTAAGGAGTGATTAAGAAAATTAAATGTCCCAGGTTTGATTTAAAGGTCTAAAATGGTTCTCTAGGGCTAAATGAGCAATCAGAGCCTTTAATCCCTTTATTTGGCTATTAATTGGATTTATTAGAATTTAATCAAAAATAGAAAAAGTTTAAGCAATTATTTTAAATCCCACCATTGGATCTACAATTTTATTTTATTTTTAGATTCCTTGCATTTTTCTAATTCAATTGGTATATTGGATCATACCATTTGGATCAGTATAACTAAAGTTATTTAATTAATTTAATCAACATGTTTATTTAAATAAAAACCTTAGGATTTGATTTATGAAATAATTTCCTTTAGGATTTTAATTCCAAAATCCTTTTTATTAATCCGGTTGGCCCAATTCCAAAACGCGCGGGTCACGGGTCGGCCCGACCCGACTTCATCCTCTTCATTCGGCTGGCACCCGAAGCCCAGCGCATTAGGGTTAGCTCCCGACGCAAAATTCTCCATGCTCCGGATACGCCACGCCCTAATCTCGACGGCTACTCCAGACGTGTCAATTAAACAAAAGAAGCCCCAACTGGGAGGTGCTGGATCACCGGGGGAGTACTCGGCCAAGACATCTCTGAAGGCGCACCTGTGAGGAGTGAATTCTCCTCATAGAGGCCACGGATTGCGACTATCTCGATCCCTACACATTTAGGGACCTAAGAAGAAGCAATAGGGCGAGTCGAGGAGTTCTGGATGGTCTGGATCAATGGCGTGCTACTCGTG
Organism: Gastrodia elata; assembly: GCA_016760335.1. Lineage (NCBI taxonomy): Eukaryota > Viridiplantae > Streptophyta > Magnoliopsida > Asparagales > Orchidaceae > Gastrodia > Gastrodia elata. The sequence continues at coordinate 17,749,557 of CM028673.1, forward strand.
GTATTTTGCCAACGAGAGTTGCGACTGGATTGATTGAGTACAGTTGAATCGATCGATCTGGTCAAACCCAGCCTTCGATATGGTTTGACAATAATCATCGATAGCTTCTACTACCTATTAGATGGCCAATCACCTCGAGGGAATGCAGCATTTGGGCGAATTAGATCGACTGGCAGTGCACATTCAGACGACAGATACGCCGTTTGGCTCACTGCCAGGCCTTGCCAGAAGGCTCGAATGTCTACTAGGAAGCTAGGGAGAGGTCTTAACGCAGCATCTAGGATTAGAGAGGAAGCAAGTTGAGCTAAAACTAGCTCGACAGAGGAGTTAGGACATAGGCTGTACCTGAAGATGGGGAACGGATGCGACAAAGGCAATGCAGGATGCTCAAGTCGCTCACGATCACTGCTTAGGCTCTAGTAAGGGGGTCTGAACGCCAGACCTCGTCCTCTATCAGCGGAAGCAGCAGGTCCAGTCGCCGGGTCGCCGAAAGCTCTAAAGCACGTACCAAGGGAATTTGAGGCAATCTCAGTGAGCAAAGGAGGTCACTGGGGAGCGCCGATGGTATTTATAAGCTGTTAGGAGCTATGGTGGTGGCTTCCTGAGCTCGGGCTTGGAGTAGAGGCTCAGGCCGAGGGCTCTTTCCATTTTCCCGCAATTCGGAGGGTCCAAGCCTCCTGGGTCGCACTACTAGGCTCGACCATTCTCAGAAAGGCGCTAACAACCTAGGTGACCTGGCGAGGGGAGTGGCAGACAAGGTTACGTGGCTTGGAACAGGCGAAATTTCCTCTGTCGGGATGCATCACCGCGAGAACGAAGATCCACAGTTGTAAGGTTCATCTCCGCCGTCTGATCACGAGACCGTTAAGGATAGATGGCCTGATGCAGCCCCTACTTAACTGAAATGCGGATTAAATACTGTACATCGGATGCCAGATGCGGATCGGGCAAATTGGATTCGATCAAGGTGCGTGTTATGAGAGCCATTGGATCGAAAGCGCTAAGATGCGTGCTATTGCATCGGGTGGCTTATATGCCTGCACTATTGTCGGGACCCTGCAGCGGATCTGCCGAGGTCTCGATAGCGAATCCCGTCGTTTTTTTTTATTAAAATTTAATTTAAATATAATAAAGCCAATTAAATAATATATAATTATCCTTAAATATTCTAAATCCAATTTAGGACCAAATGAGCTCCAAAAATTCTCAAAAATTCACCATAAGCTAATTAGGGTATGAGGAATTCAAAAATGAAATCAGATTTTAATTTGGAGATCTATTTAATTTAAGCATTTTTAGGGCTAAAAAATAGCCAAAAATAAAAAAAATTTCAATTTAGCTTCGATTGATTTCAAACTTCTAGGGTTAGGTTTAAATGACCCATTGAGTCTAATGGAATCAAAATTAAAGTTTTGTTTTGCTTAATTAATCCAAATTTAGCTAGGGTAATAATTATAGTTGTTATAGACTCCCCCACTTAAGAACGATGTCGTCATCAATATCACCTAAGTGAAGAAAATTCTACTAGGATTTACCAATTCTAAAAATGCAGAAGATGGAAAAGAGAGAAGAACAATACATGGGTTTGCAAAGAGCTGTGGATATTTATTACACATATCCACCTCTTTCTCCCAAGTAGATTCTTCCAAGGTTCGGTTCTTCCATTGAATTTTGACCATAGGAATTGAGCAATTTCTTAGCTGCTTCCGATCACGAGCTAAGATTCTGATAGGTTCTTCGGCATAGGAAAGATCAGGTTGAATCTCTACTACTGGAAGTTGAACGAGATGAGAAGGGTCTCTAAGACATCTTCTTAATGATGATACGTGAAACACATTATGAACGGATGCAAAATCATCGTGAAGATTCAACTAATAGGTGGATGATCCTATTATGGTCAAAACCTTGAAAGGTCCAACATAGCGGGGACTGAGTTCCCAGCTATGCCAAATCTGAAGACACCCTTCATTGGACTGACCTTTAGATAAGCAGAATCCCCCACATTGAATTTTAGGAGACGGTGATGAGAATCATGATACTTGCTCTAATGATCTTGAGTTGAACGAATTCTCTGCTGAATTAATTTGATCTTACTACTAGTTTCTTCAACTAATTCTGAACCAAAGAGCTGAACGCTTCCTATTTCTGACCAGGCTAGCAGGGTACTGCATTTTCTACCATACAACGCTTCATAAGGAGCCATTTTTGAAAACTGTTATTGTAGGCAAACTCCACTAACGGGATGTGATCTTCCCAAGAATCAGCAAAATCAAGAATACAGAGCCTAAGCAAATCTTCCAAAACTTGATTTACTCTTTCAGTCTGACCATCTATTTGAGGATAAAAAGCTGTACTCATGGCTAGAGTAGTACCCAGATCTTGATGCACAGCTTGCCAAAACTTAAAAGTAAATCTGCTATCTCTATCAAATACAATTGACTTCGGAATTCCATGCAATCTGACAATTTCCTTGATGTAGAGTTTTGCTAACTTCTCTTCTGATTCAATTTGACAGATAGGAAGAAAATGCGCTGATTTAGTTAAGCGGTCTACTATCACCCATATTGCATTGGCACTAGATTTTGCATGAGGCAATCCCATGACGAAATCCATAGATATCTAACCATTTCCATCCTGAAATATCTAATGGATGCAGAAGACCACCAGGTATTTGGTGTTCGACTTTTACTAAATTACAGGCATGACATTTAGCCTCGAAGTTGGCTACATCTTTCTTTATACTGGCCACCAAAATGATTGTTTTAGGTCCTGGTACATCTTGGTACTGTCTGGATGAATATGGTACCCAAAATTATGGCCTTCGATTAACACTTCTTGATGTATGGACTTAGGAATCCACAATTGATTACCTTGATAAATTATACCATTCCACAACTGTAGATCATGATGAAGACCACCTTTGTTATCTTATTTTAATTTCAGATACTCATCATCTTTGGTTTGCGAGATAGAGACATCTCGGTGGAAAGTGGGTTCCACATTAATATTTGCTTATAGCGAACTCAGCATATCACTACTAACCAGAGAAATTTTGAGTTTACAGAATTCGGGTTCTAAGGAACAGGATGTGATCATGGAGGTTAAAATAGCACGACGGCTATGAGCATTGGCCACTACATTTGCCTTTCCTGGATGATACTGAATACTGAGATCATAATCGTTAATGAGTTCTAACCATCTTCTCTAGTGGCAATTCAATTCTCTCTGGGTGAAGATGTATTTCAAGCTTTGATGGTCAGTGAAAATTGAACACTGCACTCCATACAAATAGTGACGCCATATTTTCAAGGCAAAGATCACAGCTACAAGTTCAATGTCATGAACTGGATAATCTCGCTCGTGGGGTTTTAACTGACGAGAGGCGTAAGCAATTATCTTACCCTCTTGCATTAACACATAACCTAGACCGATTCCAGAGGCATTGGTATATACTTGATAGTTCAAACATTCTTTAGGTAAAACAAGAACTGGAGCGGTAGACAGTTCATCTTTTAGAGTTTGAAATGCTTCCTCGCATTCAGGACTCCAAATCAACGGAATGACCTTTTGAGTCAATTTAGTAAACGGTAAAGCAATCTGGGAAAAGCCCTTAATAAACTTCCTGTAATATCCCGCTAATCGCAGGAAACTTCTAATGTCAGTGACATACTTAGGTTGAGCCCAGTCCTGAATAGCACTTACTTTACTCTGATCTACCCGAATACCTTGAGCATCGACTACGTGCCCCAAAAATGCAATAGAATTGAGCCAGAGCTCGCACTTGGAGAACTTGGCATACAGTTGATGCTCGCGCAGAGTTTTTAATACTAACCTCAGATGTTCTTCATGATCTCTTAGAGTTTTGGAATAAATGAGGATATCGTCAATGAAGACGATCACAAACTTGCCCAAATATAATTTTAGTACTCGCTGCATCAAATCCATAAAGATCGATGGCGCATTAGTGAGTCCGAATGACATCACCAAAAACTAAAACTAGCCATAATGAGTACAGAAAGCAGTCTTCCCTACATTGTCTTCTTTTACTCGCAGTTGATGGTATTCGGATCTCAAATCGATCTTGGAAAATATAACGGCTCCGGATAACTGATCGAACAAATCATCAATTCTAGGCAGTGGGTATTTGTTCTTTATGGTGACCTTATTCAGTTCACGATAATCTATACACATATGCATAGATCCATCCTTCTTTTTCACAAATAAAACTGGCGCTCCCCAAGGAGACATACTTCGCTTGATGAAGCCTTTACTCAAGAGCTCTTGCAATTGCTCATTGAGCTCTTGAAGCTCCTTAGGTGCCATTCAATAAGGTGCTTTGGATATCGATTGGGTACCAGGGATCAATTCAATAGAGAATTTTACTTCTCTGAAAGGAGGTACACCAGGCAATTCTTCTGGGAACACATCGGCGAATTCTTTGACTACATTACAATCAGAAAGTGAGATACTGTAATGACCCAAAACCGTTGTGTTGCAAATTAGGGCAGAATCCCGCCTTAGGAATTAGGATCCCGGGGAATTTCACTTTAGGGCAAACAAAACTACCAATTGATAGAAACAACTTTAAAAATCAAAGAGCCCTAATTCAGTAGAAATCCGAAAGACGGAAGCTCCCATTCTATCTTCGAAATTTCTAATTTCTAAAAATCAAAAATATTGAAATACGTGTCCAAATTCATCGTTTTCAGTGTCGACATGTTTAGTATATTATTTAAAAGTTGCTCGAGAAGTTTTCATCAAAATTTGAGTGTCGATTGGATCGTGGCCAATTTTCGAAGTTTTAAACCCCTAAAATTAAAATAAAATAAAGTTTAGCTCCGAATCGAAAATTTTCGGCGCGAGGGTGTTCGTCATGACGTAACACACCTCGGTGCTGAGTTCCGTTGTATTCGGACGGCAAATGACAGAAATTTGAGAAGATTATTAATTTTAAGTTTTTTTTTCTTATTTTCTCTGTTTCCTTCCTTCGCATGCGGCCTTTCTCCCGCGCCAGGCGGGAGAAATTTCCACGCCAGGCGGAAGCCTGGCGCGCATACGGCGCGTGCTTGCGCCGTTTTTGGCGCAGGCTGTCGGCCCATAGGGCCGACCACCTTCTCCTGGCCCCACTCCCGCCCTCTGGCGGGAGAACCTTCCGTGCCAAAGTCGCCTGGCGCCATTATGGCGCCAGTTGGCGCACATTGTGGCGCCCCCTCCAGCGCCTATAAAGCCTCCTCCTCAGCCTTCCAGCAGTTCCCAGCCTCCTCCTCAGCCTTCCAGCAGCCGGCCGCCACTCCTCAGCCCTTCCAGCAGCCGGCCAGTCCTTCCGGCAGCCCCGACAGCCCTTCCAGCCTCCTTCCGGCAGCCCGGCAGCCCCCTTCCAGCCCCTTCGGCAGCTCGGTAGCCCCTTCTAACCCCTCCTCAGCCCTTCCAGTAGCTTCTAGCAGCCTCCTGCAGCCTCCGACAGCCCCCGACAGCCCTCGACAGCCACTTTCTGCAACTCGGCAGTCCCCGGCAGCACCTTCCGTCAGCCCTGCAGCCCCCGGCAGCCCCCGCAGCGGCTCCAACAACCCTTCAGCCAACCCGTTCCGGCTTCATTTCGTGTGCCAGCAATCCTAAATCTAAGGTAAGGGAAAGAAAATTGAAAGAACTCATTCGCTTTCTCTTAATTTAATTATTCTCACTATCAAATTTTTTTAGCTAGTCATACACAATAGAATTATCCTCATTAATTAATAATGGGAACGATTCAATGTGTTATAAATGACTACTAATTTCTATTTGTCAATACCATCGATTATTCTGACTTTTTCGTTATACATTAGTATGATAATCATAAAGACACCTTAACAACTGCTTTAACAGCAGCTTAATTTAAATGAACTTCAAAAGCAGAAGAAGACAAACAGAATAAAAGAATCAAAGCTAACTTAAAAATATCGGGAACTTAAAATGCAAATTGAGCGAACTGTCAATCATACGAGCTGTTGAACTTCTGAACTAAAAGACTTTGGTACCCAGTATATGACTTGCATTACATATTGCAATTTTTCTATTACTGCTTTGCTTCGCATACTTGCTTTGAGCTGAATTTCGTTTTGAAGCTTGGTTGGTTGTCCGGAACCAACGTAATATCATTCGGGGTTGTTACTGGAAAATGACATCAGTAATATTCGGGGTTGTTGCTGGAAAAATGACATCAGCAACATTCGGCGTTGTTATTGGAAAATGACATCAATAACATTCGGGGTTGTTACTGGAAAAATGACATCAGTAACATTCGGGGTTGGTTACTGGAAAATGACATCAGTAACCGTTATTTTATGATAAATACTTGTTGCAGGAAGTTACTCGCTCATTTCACGCAGTTGCCTTACATATCATGCATTTTTATCTCTGCTAAATGCGTTTTCGTAAATTAATTTGTTGTTGTATACTGCTGTACTTAGAGTATTCTCTAATTACTGGGAATTCAAATCCCGGTATTATTTTCTGTACAATACCAGGTCAGGTGCTCCTAGAAGAGGTTAAACCAGAACCTTAGCTTTCAAAAGATCAACAACGGCGCTGAAATGCTTATTTTGTTCTTTTGTTTTTTTTTTGTATGATGATGAAACTTGTAATAAGAACTTTAGATGAATGAAAAATATAATTTACTTTTATATGCGCATTCTTTTCTCTCAAATTGCTTGATATGATCCTGCGGTGAGCAGTTACCCAATGCCAGAACGGTTTCTACCGAACTGGCATCGGGCCCTCACAGTTGGTATCAGAGCTGGATTAAGCATATCTGAGAAGAAGAATTATATATATGAAAGTAAAAGTATATTCATTAAGCAAATTAGAAGATATATATAATGCTTCATTGCGATCTGATTATGATAACGCTAAAGCATCATGTACGTGTTAATCTTTTAGATGGATCCTCGTGATGAAATGGTCGAGTACTACGAGGATTGGGAGATTGGCCGTAATCCATCTGACTCCAAAATTACAGATGTTAGCGTCAACATGACTCCTGCCGAAGAATCTAAGATTGAGGTTCTAATAGAAAAGCTGAAAAATGTAGAAGAAACACTAGCCTGGTGGTTATCAAGGTCTGGGAACAGGATAAGGGATCTTGAGGTAGAGGTGCAAGAGCTGAAAGGGATGCTACAGGGGAGGATGACCGCTCTTGAATGGGAGGTCAAGAGAAATGATGACGTGAAAAATCGTCAGATCATTCGGCTTCAGGACGAGCTTTATCAAGTTAGAAAACTCATAAAGCTTGGCCACATGATTGCCGCTACGACTAAAAGAAAGGGGATAATCAAGGACCTCGGGGAGTCCTCAAAAAGGAGGGAATGTAGTCCTGAATCCTCCAGTTAGTTAAAATAAGAAGTTATATTTTTTTTTTTATCTTTTTGTTGCATTCAGAAAAGAATTAGTCTTACTGATAATGCAATCCTCTTTTTGTACAAATTCATTATTAGATAAAGTTTTGTTTGAATCTGAAAAAATTGAAATCTTATATATCATTATTAATTGTTTGTGTATTCGGCAAGTTTTAAACCGCCCCTAAAACTCCAACTTTATCACTCCAAACAGATGGATTCTGAGGAAGGCTTCCTCTCAGTACCCGCCGAAACCCCAGTGAAAACCACGATCTCCTCCTCGACAGCAGACAATAGGACAGATCGTCTACTAGAAGCTGTCTTACTAGCCCTCTCCAATCAAGGAAAAGCTTCCACCTCCCTGCTCTCAGCAGAAGCCCCTCACGAGCAAAAAGTGCGAGTGGACAATGCCCTCCAAGCCTTCCTCAAACTCAACCCTCCTACTTTTAACGGCTTGGCCAGACCCATGGAGGCCGAAGACTGGATCCAAGCCGTGGAAAGCAAGCTAGATAGCTTGAAATGTCCATCTAGCGAGGAGGTTAGACTAGCAAAATACTTGCTAGAGGGTGAAGCGGAGAGATGGTGGAGGATCACGTTCGAGACAACCTTCAAAGGCTTCAGTCTTGAGGACGTGTTATGGGCGGAGTTCACAACCGCATTCAGAAGTTGTTATATTCTCCATTCCGCCCAAAGAATTCTAGAAAGCCAATTTATAAGGGTAGCTCAGGGTGATCGATCTGTAGCAGCCTACGAGACGGAGTTTACGAAACTCTCTCGTTATGCACCGAAGCTGGTGGACTACGAAGCTTCAAGGTGCAGTAGATTCTTGGAAGGCCTAAAAGACAGCATTCGCACTAACTTAATTTCTTTGAGGCATACAAATTTTGCGGATCTGTTGGACTGTGCGACAATGCTGGAGCACAACGAGCAGGTGATTGCGGAACGACAAGGGAAGAGAACAATCACCTCTAATGGGAACCAGGAGACTTTCAAACGTCCCCGCTACCCTCCTCCAGCAAGGGCATACCAAATGTCTACAGAACTCCCAAGACCACCGAAGGCGGAGCATGTGATCGACCTCACCCTGGTGGGAGATGCTACCACGGGCAGAACTGCTGCTTTAATTGCGGACGCACCAGCCATGGTTACCATTTTTGTATTGCCAAGAGGACGGTAGATGGTGATATTATCCATGGGGCAAGATCTGCCCCAAGCCAAAATTCAGCACCAATAACCTGCCCCGCCAATAATCGTCGAAGGGGAACTGCTCCCAGGCAAGTCGCTTCGGCAGCAGCACCTACCCAAAGGAATGGTCAGGCCCCTCGAGCCACCGTTCCAGCAAGGATATACACTCTTACCCCTTTCATAGCACCCGACGACAGTAATGTGGTATCAGGTACACTTTTCTTTATTTTATCATCACGCTTGTTTAAACTTTTTTGTGATAGTTATATCATTTTTAGGCACCATACAAATTAATAGCAAACCTGTTAGCGTTTTGTTCGATACGGGAGCGAGCCACTCCTTTATTTCAGAAAACTGTGTTAAGACCCTAAATATTCCTTGCTGCAATCTAACCAGCACCCTCAATATTGGGTTGCCTTCCGGTGCCACCATGAGCGCTCAACAGTTTTGTATTTGCAACATCCCTATTAATAATGTAGTTTATGAGGCTACTCTACAAGTCCTTCCTATAAAGAATTTCGATATTATTTTGGGGATCGATTGGTTAAGTATGCATGAAGCCGTCATTGACTGTCAGAAGAAAAAAATTACTTTTAAGAAAGAAAGTAAACCAGAAGTATTCTTAGGCAGATTAAGTATTAACGCTTCTCTAATCAGCGCACTTAAGGCCGAGAAGTTAATCCACAAGGGGTGCGAGGCCTACATAGTCTCCTTGATAAATAAGCCGGGTGAAGTCATCTCTTTATCAGAAACCAATGTTGTATAAGACTTTCCTGATGTTTTCCCCGATGAACTACCTGGTCTACCTCCGATAAGGGAAGTAGATTTTCCTATTGAATTAGTACTTGGGTCGCAGCCTCTGTCTAAAGCACCTTACCGTATAGCCCCAAAAGAACTGCAAGAACTTCACGAGCAATTGCAGGACATAATTGAAAAAGGTCTTATTAAGCCCAGCACGTCACCATGGGGAGCTCCAGTTCTTTTTGTAAAGAAAAAAGATGGGTCAATGCGGATGTGCATCGACTACCGGGAATTGAACAAAATAACCATAAAAAATAAGTATCCGCTTCCTCGAATCGATGATCTATTCGATCAACTTGCCGGGGCTGAAGTCTTCTCAAAAATAGACTTACGATCAGGATATCACTAAGTTCGAATACGAGAGGAAGATGTTCCGAAAACTGCATTCAGAACTCGTTACGGGCATTTCGAGTTTCTGGTAATGTCATTTGGACTAACCAATGCTCCCTCAGTTTTCATGGACCTAATGCAACGAGTTCTTAGACCATTCCTGGACAAATTTGTGATCGTATTTATCGATGACATTCTTATTTTCTCGAAAAGTGAAGAATATCATGAAAATCACTTAAGGCTAGTGTTAAGCACATTAAGGAAGCATCAATTGTTTGCAAAATATACAAAATGTGAATTTTGGCTTAAATCTGTTGCCTTTCTTGGCCATGTGATCAGTGCTGAGGGGATACAAGTTGATCAGAATAAGATAAGTGCCATTCAGGATTGGCCGCAACCCTCTTCGGTGACTGAGATTCGTAGCTTTTTGGGTCTAGCAAGTTATTATCGAAAATTTGTTAAGAGATTTTCACTATTAGCCTTACCTCTTTCAAGGTTAACTCAAAAGGTGGTACCCTTTGTGTGGAGTCAAGATTGCGAGCAGGCATTCCAGAAGTTAAAGGAATTATTGACCGCCGCACCAGTCCTGATTTTACCTCAAGAAGGGATTAATTTTCAAGTATACACTGATGCGTCCAACATTGGCTTGGGATGCATTCTAATGCAAGAAGGGAAAGTGATTGCCTACGCCTCAAGGCAATTAAAGAAGCATGAAAAGAATTACCCAGTTCACGATCTAGAGTTAGCATCAGTTGTTTTTGCCTTAAAAATATGGAGACACTACTTGTATGGGGTAAGATGCGAAATCTTTACCGACCACCAAAGCTTAAAATATATTTTTACCCAGAAACAACTAAACTGTAGGCAAAGAAGATGGCTTGAATTAATGTGTGATTATGATCTTAGTATCTCGTATCACCCCGGTAAAGCCAATATTGTTGCTGACGCCCTCAGCAGGAAGGTATCTCTAAATGAATTAATCACAGAAAGTCCCTTGATGGAAGAATTTCTGAAGCTTGAGATAATGCCTACCTCCAGCAAACAGTTAAATGATCTACTCCAGCTAAGTACCACCAAACCTACGCTCCTACAGCAAATATTTATCGCTCAAGGTCAAGACCCAATGTATTCAAAGCTAAAGGAGGACATAGAAAAGGGACGTCGATCAGACTTACAACTTCAACAAGGGAATTATATTTATCACGGAAAAAGAGTGTGGGTCCCTAATATCATACCCATTCGAAGCCAGATACTTTGTGAAGCTCACAATTCAGGATATTCAGTTCATCCCAGAAATAATAAGATATATCAAGATTTAAAAGGAGTGTTATGGTGGCTAGGACTTAAAAGAAGTGTGGCTGAGTTTATTGCTAAGTGTCATGTGTGCTGCTTAGTAAAAGCTGAGCATCAGAAGCCAGGAGGACTCTTGCATCCTATAGAAATCCCAGAATGGAAATGGTCAGATATTTCGATGGACTTTGTCATGGGATTACCTCGAAGTCGTTCAGGAGCAGATACAATTTGGGTAATCATAGACCGATTGACCAAATCAGCCCATTTTATTCCTATCAAGCAAACTGACACCGTTGAAAGATTAGCCAAACTCTATATTAAAGAAATAATCAGACTTCACGGGATTCCAAAAGTCATAGTCTCAGATCGAGATAGCAGATTTACATCCCGATTTTGGCAAGCGGTACATCGCGATCTAGGAACCACTCTAGCTCTAAGCACCGCCTTCCACCCGCAGACAGACGGGCAAACCAAAAGAGTAAATCAAATACTCGAAGATCTACTGCGGTTGAGTGTTCTTGATTTTGGTGGTAGTTGGGAAAAGCATATACCATTAATCGAATTCGCGTATAATAATAGCCACCAAGCAAGTATTGGAATGGCCCCTTATGAAGCCCTTTATAGAAGAAAGTGCAGCACTCCACTAGCCTGGACACAAGTGGGAGACGTTCAAATCTACAGTTCAGATTTGATTGAAGAAACAAATGAAAAGATAAAGCAAATCAAGAGTCGTATTGCAGCATCCCGGGACCGACAAAAGAAGTATCATGACGCTAGGCACCGGATGCTAGAATTTTGTGTTGGTGATCGTACCTATTTAAAGGTTAGCCCGATGAAGGGTATTCATCGCTTTGGAGTTACAGGTAAGCTGAGCCCCAGATATGTTGGACCGTTCGAAGTAACCGCAAGAATTGGAAGCTCGGCCTACAGACTCAAACTTCCTGAAAGATTTTCTGCCATACACAACGTTTTTCATGTTTCTGCTCTTCGCAAATGCCTCCAGGAACCCTCTCAGCAAATTTCTGATTCAATAGTTGAAATTCAACCTGATCTGACTTATGTCGAAAAACCACTTCAAATCATTGAAAGAGACCGGTGAAAACTAAGAAGCAGAACGATTCCGATGATTAAAGTACAGTGGCACAATCATACTGTAAAAGAAGCTATGTGGGAAAAAGAGGATATTATGCGAAGAAAGTATCCAGAGCTATTTTCTAGTTGAGGTAACCCATAACTTCCCTCAAATTTTCTTTTTGTTCTGGTGATGTCGAGGACGACATCGTTTTTAAGTAGGGGAGTCTGTAACGACCCAAAACCGTTGTGCTGCAAATTAGGGCAGAATCCCGCCTTAGGAATCAGGATCCCGGGGAATTTCACTTTAGGGCAAACAAAACTACTAATTGATAGAAACAACTTTAAAAATCAAAGAGCCCTAATTCAGTAGAAATCCGAAAGACGGAAGCTCCCGTTCTATCTTCGAAATTTCTAATTTCTGAAAATCAAAAACATTGAAATATGTGTCCAAATTCATCGTTTTCAGTGTCGATGTGTTTAGTATATTATTTAAAAGTTTCTCGAGAAGTTTTCATCAAAATATGAGTGTCGATTGGATCGTGGCCAATTTTCGAAGTTTTAAACCCCTAAAATTAAAATAAAATAAAGTTTAGCTCTGAATCGAAAATTTTCGGCGTGAGGGTGTTCGTCATGACGTAACACACCTCGGTGCCGAGTTTCTTTGTATTCGGACGGCAAACGACGGAAATTTGAGAAGATTCTTAATTTTAAGTTTTTTTTTTCTTATTTTCTTTGTTTCCTTCCTTCGCATGCGGCCTTTCTTCTGCGCCAGGCGGGAGAAATTTCCACGCCAGGCGGAAGCCTGGCGCGCATACGGCGCCTGCCTGCGTCGTTTTTGGCGCAGGCTGTCGGCCCATAGGGCCGACCACCTTCTCCTGGCCCCACTCCCGCCCTCTGGCGGGAGAACCTTCCGCGCCAAAGTCGCCTGGCGCGCGCGCCAGGCGGCGCCTGGCGCCATTATGGCGTCAGTTGGCGCACATTGTGGCGCCCCCTCCAGCGCCTATAAAGCCTCCTCCTCAGCCTTCCAGCAGTTCCCAGCCTCCTCCTCAGCCTTCCAGCAGCCGGCCACCACTCCTCAGCCCTTCCAGCAGCCGGCCAGTCCTTCCGGCAGCCCCGACAGCCCCTCCAGCCTCCTTCCAACAGCCCGGCAGCCCCCTTCCAGCCCCTTCGGCAGCTCGGCAGCCCCTTCTAACCCCTCCTCAGCCCTTCCAGTAGCTTCCAGCAGCCTCCTGCAGCCTCCGACAGCCCTGGGAATGGAGAATGACTTTATTTTTATGGCAGTTTATCACGGCATTATGGTCACTGAGCCAATTCATCCCAAGGATGATATCAAAGTTTGCTATTGGCAAGACGATTAGTTTGGCATGGAATTCTTGATCATTTATCAGAACTTTGATATTACAAAATTTATGGGCACTTAGTTGGGTCCTAGATGGAAGCCCAACACTCAACGTTTGTGCTAAGTTGCATGCATGAAGTTTAAGGTTATTGGAAAATCATTCAGAGATAAATGAGTGACTAGCAACCATATCGAATAATACATTACAAGGTTGGTTGTTGAAATAAAGTGTGCCTAATTCCTACGAATTGCATTAATGACTTGCAAGGATTGATAGTATAGCAATGCAATTATAAAAGGAAAAATTCAGAGATGTGTACCTGAAACCACATTGTTATCTTCTGCTGCTTCAATAGGAGTTAAGACATATACTTACGCAGGAACAACAGGATGATTGTTAGTCTACCTTCAAAGATAGTTCTGAGAGTTAGAAGCTGGTGACTACGTGGGAGCAACTTCAGAAGTAGGTGCTAGCATTATAACCAGATTGGGTTCTCTCCAGTTTAACGGAGTTGCTCTAAACACTTGCTTCTTCTGGTAGGGCTTCATTGGAACCCCATCCACAATTTTTATGCTATCACACTGGTAGAACCAGTGGCCTATATGCCCACAATTGAAACACCTTTGGCCAGTGTGGTAACACTTGTCGTATGGGTGTGGCCTATCACAGCCTTGAACGGGTTCCGAGGTTGGTGCAGCTTCTAGTTGATAGACCTTTGCGGGATTCGACCTGTGCCTCTTGAAGGTTTCCTGTGGGTTCTGAGTCGCTTGTGCCCACCGCTTGAGATTATCCTCAGCTTGGTGATGCTCGATTACTTTAGTTGTTTCCACTAACTTGAAGAAGCTAGTTAAGCAGAGTGGTATAATATGATTCTTCAGCGAAACTACACTTCCAAGCTATCTTGAAAGCACGCAGATAATAGTCTATATCGGACTCTCAAGAATTTATTTGACTATGAGGATAGAATTTTATTAAGTTTTTGTTAGACTCAAGATGACTGAATTATTAGGATGGGAGTATTCTCCTTCTACAGTTTACATAGAGTTGTTGATACTACTATGTTATGGATGTTACCTATATATATTGTTGTTTGTATTTCAGAAGAATGATCCATTAGGTAGAAAGGAATCATATATCCCATTCTAATACCTTATGGTATTCTTTGATACCAACTGTGGGGCCCCCATACTAATAATAGGAAGTATGGTTCCCCGACTGTAGCAAATCCCCAGCTTAAGTAAAATCAGGTGAAAACCCAACTTGCCTTAAGCCAAGTACTTGTCACCAGGATACTATAAACATTCATCAATATACATACAAATATCAAAGTGGCGGAAGCAATAGGTGTGTAGTAACATCCACAAGCACAACATAGTAGAGAAAAAGGAAAACAATATAGTAACTCATCACAATATAAAAATAAAATACATCCAGAATTAATTATTACAAACTGAATTTAAAAGAAAATGCAAAGGTCTCTCAATCTCACTGAAAAGAAATATAGAATCTATCTAAACTACAATAGCAAGGTTCTCCTCTTAAACGGGCTCCTCTCCTACAGCACTGCCCACGAACAAGTCCAAATATGACATTTGTCGGTAACACAAATGCCAGGGCCCCAGCCAATCAAATAAAAATGTTACAGTTAGACAATTGTCTAAGTACATTTTAGGCTATTTTAATGAACTGAGTATTTAAAGATATCACATTTAAATTTACTAAACATGCAAGCTAATTATGGGTGCGACAAGCTATGAAGAAACAGGATAACTATAAACTATCCATTTATAGCAAGCAAGTAGTATGTGAAATAGCATACAACGCAAAATAAATAAGGTGATGCTAAAACCTAAAAGTAACAATAACTATAATACAATTCTAAACCTGACATGCTTATGATCACATTGAAACATGCTGATTATAAAAGAAGATAATTGCTGAATATATCATGAATTTCTAACATCCTAAATATGCCAATATACATAAATAAACCATGGGAACATACATACAACATGCTAATTAGTACCAAAGAAAAGAAAAATGAAAGCCACTGAGACGTGGCAAAAGCAGAGCAATCTATGTAACATAAGGCCACTGAGACATGTGGCAAAGCAAGAAAGTACTGTAAGTAAGGCCATTGAAGCATGTGGCAAGGCAAAAAGGAAACAAGTCTAAAAAATCAAATTATAGTATCAATAAGCCTAAGACATAGTATTGCCATACCAATAAATAGGCCATACATGGCCTCCAAGATCAATCAATACCAAGCCTAGACATCCAAATTTGCTAGGCCTGGGCCCATCCTCTATAATACTAATACTGAATAAGCAAACTAAGCTAGGACATACTCTACTAATTGAAAGCACTGCAAGAACCAGATGAATGATATGCTTTACAAATACTAACTTAGGATGTATCTTCCATATCCAAAGTTCTTCTATTATGCTCAAAGAATAAGGCTCAATATTCAAGGTATGCCAAGCAAATCTAATTAAAGTAAGCAAGAGACTCAATCTAAATTTATGTGATATTTGTTGTTGTCTATTTACCCAATCTAGCTACTCTGAGAAGGTACAAGTTTAGGATCTCCAATATTCATCTATCGAGTAGAATCTCAGATTTACATCCCTAAAGTTAATATTAGAACTTAACAAGTTCTAATCCAAAATCATGTGACAATTGTATGGTTTAAGTAAATTAATCAATGACCTAATTTGTTAATATTTTACTCTCTTACCTAAATCTTGATTAAGTAAATCAATATTTAAGGATTTTGGAGTTGAAGATTCAAATTTGGTGTTCAAATCCTGAACCCAAGGAAAAATATACTATTAAGGATCTAGGGTTCATACTTAATACCCACATTAAAAGTAAGGAATCCTATAAGCTGAAAGATCCAAGAGCTAAGAACTTAGTGAAGGGTTATTCTATTGATTATAAGGTAAAATAATCAATTAAGAACTTGAGAATATAAGATCTATATTCAACCCTTAAGATAATTATATTATCTTATAGATTGAATCATCTTATACCCACATGGAAGGCTTCAAAAGATTCAGACAATAAATCATCTATAGAATTCCAATTGGAGATAGTTCCAAATCGAATAGAAGATCTAAAGTCTAAGATCTAAGATCTAAGATTTGATCACTTTAGACTTAATTTAGGTTTTTAACTTAGACTTTACTAATTGTACTTTCTTTAGAATTTAAACTCATAAGTTAACTTAATTGAACTTATTAATTTGAGATTTAACATCTAAAATTATTAGATTCAACTTGTTAAGGCAAAGTGATCTTTTTTATGATCACTTAAGATCTAAATATTTTAATTAAGACTAACGGAAGATTTCTAAATTTAATATGAATATTATTAACATTATTAGCTTAAGAGTTCAGAGAATATTAATAATTTAGATAAGGATAATTTACTAAATTTCCCAAGGTTTAAGCGGTACTTAAACACATCTTGGCCAAAATGACCAAAATACCCCTCATAAGACTAAAACTGGGATTTTAGGGTTTAGTTATTTAAATTAAATCTACTCTGCTTTAATGTGTTCCATATTGATTAATAAAGTGGGAGACACAATTATCTTAGGTTTTGACAACCTAATTAAGCTAATTAAGATTAATCACATTTTTGGGCCAATTAGAATGATTAGTGAATTTAGGGCATTCTAGGACAATCTAACCTTACACTTAGGTTCTAATAGACTTAAGATGGTATTGGGAACTAACCTACCCAAAAATAGAGCCTAATTTAGGGTTTAGTTTACTAATCCTTAATTAGGATAATTAAGGAGTGATTAAGAAAATTAAATGTCCCAGTTTTGATTTAAAGGTTTGAAATGGTTCTCTAGGGCTAAATGAGCAATCAAAGCCCTTAGTCCCTTAATTTGGTTATTAATTAGATTTATTAGAATTTAATCAAAAATAGAAAAGGCTTAAGCAATTATTTTAAATCCCACAATTAGATTTGTGATTTTATTTTATATTTAGATTCCTTGCATTTTTCTGATTCAAATGGTATATTGGATCATATTATTTGGATCAGTATAACTAAAGTTATTTAATTAATTTAATCAGCATGTTTATTTAAATAAAAACTTTAGGATTTGATTTATGAAATAATTTCCTTAAGGATTTTAATTCCAAAATCCCTTTTATTAATTCGGTCGGCCCAATTCCAAGATGCGCGGTTCACGGGTCGGTCCGACCCGACTTCATCCTCTTCCTTCGGCTGGCACCCGAAGACCGACGCCCTAGGGTTAGCTCCTGACGCAAAATTCTCCACGCTCTGGATACGCCACGCCTTAATCTCGACGACTTCTCCATCCCTGACTCCAGACACATTGATTAAACCAAGAAGCCCCAACTAGGAGGTGCCAGATCGCGGGGGGACTATTCGGCCGAGGCATCTCTAAAGGCACACCTATGAGGAGGTAATTCTCCTCACAGAGGCCACGGATTGCAGCTATCTTGATCCCTACAAGTTTAGGGACCTAAGAGGAATTGAGGAGTTCTAGTATGGTCTGGATCAATGGGGTGCTACTCGTGGTATTTTGCTGTCGAGAGCTGTGACTGGATCGATTGAGTCCAGTTGAATCAATTGATCTGGTCGAACCCAGCCTTCGATATGGTTCGACAATAATCACCGATAACTTCTACTACCTATTAGACGGACAATCGCCTTGAGGGAATGCAGCATTTGGGCGAATTGGCTTGACTGACAGTGCACATTCAGACGGCAGATACGCCATCTGGCCCATTACCATGCCTTGCCAGAAGACTCAAACATCTACTTGGAAGCTAGGGAGAGGTCCTAACGCAGCATCTAGGATTAGAGAGGAAGCGATTTGAGCTAAAACGAGCTCGACAGAGGAGTTAGGACTTAGGCTGTACCTGAAGACGGGGAGCGGTTGTGACAAAGGCAATGCAGGCTGCTCAAGTCGCTCACGATCACTGCTGAGGCTCTAGCAAGGGGGTCTGAACGCCAGACCTTACCCTTTATCAGCGGAAGCAGCAGGTCCAGTTGCTGGGTCGCCGAAATCTCCAAAGCACATACCAGGGGTAATTGAGATGATCTCAGTGAGCAAAGGAGGTCATTGGGGTGCGTCGAGGGTATTTATAGGCATTAGGGGCTATGGGGATGGCTTCCTGAGCTCGGGCCTGGAGTAGAGGCTCGGGCCGAGGGATCTTTCCATTTTCCCACAATTGGGAGGGTCCAAGCCTCCCGGGTCATACTACTAGGCTTGACCATTCTCAGAAAGGCCCTAACGGTCTAGGTGAGCTGGCGATGGGAGTGGCAGACAAGGTTACGTGGCTTGGTATGGGCGAAATTTCCTCTGCCGGGCCGCATCGCCGCGAGAACGAAGATCCACAGTGGTAGGGTTCGTCTCTGCCGTCTGATCACGAGACCGTTGAGGATAGACGGCCTGATGCAGCCCCTACTTAACTGAAATGTGAATTAAATATCGTGCGTCGGATGCCAGATACCGATCGGGCATATTGGATTCGATCAAGGCGCGTGTTATGAGAGCCGTTGGATCGAAAGCGCTAAGATGCGTGCTATTGCATCGGGTGGCTTATACGTATGCATCGCTGTCGGGACCTTGCAGCGGATCTGTCGCAGTCCCGACAGCGAATCCCGCCATTTTATTTTTTTATTAAATTTAATTTAAATATAATAAAACCAATCAAATAATTATAATTATTCTTAAATATTCTAAATCCAATTTAGGACCAAATGAGCTCCAAAAATTCCTAAAAATTCACCCTTAGCTAATTAGGATATGAGGAATTCAAAAATAAAATCAGATTTTAATTTAGAGATCTATTTAATTTAGGCATTTTCTAGGGCTCAAAATAGCCAAAAATATCAAAATTTCCAATTTAGCTCCGATCGATTTCAAACTTCTAGGGTTAGATTTAAATGACCCATTGAGTCTAATGGAATCAAAATTAAAGCGTAGTTTGGCTTAATTATTCCAAATTTAGCTAGGGTAATAACTAGGGTTGTTACAACTAAGCTCAAGAACTTTCTCACATAGTTCTAAGCTTTCATGCACTCATAGATCCAGCATCTAACCCAAGATGAGCTATGGAGCACAAGACACTTTAGTTCTTGAGTTCATAAGTTCATTTTCCTTTAATTTACAATCAAGACTAAAATGATAAAAAGCATTTCTTGAGCAAGGCATTGAATTCATACATTTTATTAATGCTTGAGAAAAACTTCATATAATAAAAATGTAACTATCAAACACATGGGATTACCCTAACCCTCCTCAAGGGAGATTTAGCTATTTATTACAAAAGAAATGAAAAAGGACACATACATGGATAAAGACTCTTCTATGATTAACTAAGAAAAGAAATTACAAAAGTAGAGTTTAAAAGATACTAGGAACGTCCATTGGAAGTTCTCTGGATTCTTCTTCTCCTTCTTGAAGTTCCTCTCTTAGGTCGCTAGTGCTGCCTTCCTTTTTCTTCTCCTTAGCAAAAATGGCTCTTCCACCCTTGGGGAGTTCCTCTCTTCCACTATGCACCCCTTTTCTTTACTTAGTATTTTTGAGCAAAATTGGGAACCCTCCTCTAGTCAAGAGGAGTGATATATATAGGAGAGGGACTGCATTCTTCCACTTAAGATCCAAACTAGCAATTCCATTAGAAAATTTTGAGCAATGATGGAAAAAATCTCCTATGATAGTGAGGTGGCCAATTTCTTCATTTGCTTAACCAATACATCACCTCATAAGCCTTCTTTTCAATTAAAAACATAGCAGTTGCAGAGGGAATGATGGCTGGGATAAGATGCGGGTTGGGGGTCTTGTCTCAACCGCAATAAATGCATCTGCCAGAAAAAATTGCGGCGGGCCGCTGGAGGGCGCAATGGCGCGTTGCGGCGTGCAATGGCACAAGCAATTTTTGCTAAGTGCCCCGCTGCCGCGCGCTACCGCGTACATTTTTCTCAAAATTACCACTGCGGCGTGCTACCGCGCCTGCGGTTTGCAAGCTGAACCGCTGCAGTGCGCTACCGCACCCGTGGTTTAAAAATAGACCCGCTGCAGGCGCGATCATGCACGCGGTTTGCAAATGAACCCGCTGCAGCAGGCATCAGCGCATGATTTTGCAAAGTCACCGCTGCAGCGCACTACCACGCTCATGGTTTGCAAACGGACCTGCTGCAGTGCGTGATCGCGCTCTCGGTTCACAAATGGACCTGCTGCAGTGCGCGTCAGTGCAAGATTTTGCAAAATGACCCGCTGCTGCACGCCGCAGCGGTTTCCTTTGAAATTTTTTGGAAATTTGCATAAATGTCTCATAACTCCTTTGGATAAACCATTTTCCTGAAAAGATAGACAAAATTTGATTTAGGAGCAGTTTAAAGATAATAAATGAATGAAATTTTCCTTTATTTTAGATAAAATTTATAGATTCTTCATATATATATATATATATATATATATATGGCAGTTTAATATTTGGATCAAGCCTTTGAGGAGGAGCTGTACATGATGGAGCAACTTAGACGCTGATTTTCTTGAAGCTTTAAATTTTTTCTTAGCGTGTAACAAATTTTATAAAATAGTTATTATCTTAGTAATGAATATATTTCTTTTATTATTCTGGTATTTCTGAATATTACAATGAACATGGAAGTGTGTATTTTATACACTTCTAAATACATAGTTATACTAAACCCTGATATGATCCTAGGAAGTGAGCACCTAACACTGGATTAGATGTGCTGATCCAGTGGTGGGATGCCACAGACGGAGGCTCCAAGATTGCACAAGGGATCTAAGAAAACTCACTCTTTATCACATTTTGGAGCAACCAACCTCTCATTTCTAAATTTTCTAATCCCTCCTTTAACTTTCAATTTAGTTTCATCCAGCTCATTTTTTTCTTGAAGGTGGTGACTCTCAGTTCCATCAGAATGAATGATGCTCTCAATCTCTCTAGGATTTACCTCTGTAGAACTAAGCAAGGCTCCCTGCTATCCAATGGACAATTGTTGGGAAATTTGCCCAAGTTGAACTTCGATATTCCTAAAGGACGCCTCTATCCCTTATATGGAGGCATCGTGTTTGGTGATAGTTAATTCAGTCCTACGCATAAATTGAATCGTTTCTGCCTTGAAGGCATTAAAGGCTCCTTCTTAATTTGAAGGTTGATGTTGAAGATTGTTTCTATTATTATGCCCTTATTTGTTAGACAAATTACCCCCATTAAATTTTTTGTTATTGTTATTATTACTCCATAAAAAGTTAGGATGATTTCTCCATCCAGGATTATATGTGTTGGAATAAGGGTTATTCATCATATTATTTTGGTTTGCATTATTGTTCCTCAAGAAACTCATTTGTTCAATGTTTCAAGGAGCAAAGGAGTTGTTTAAGTCATAGATTTCACTTGAGTGTTTACCCCCACTCAATTCCTAGTAAATTTCTTGAACACTATTCACATTCATATTTATCTTTATTATTATTCAGGGCATTAATCTCATTTTGAAGAGCTAAGATTTGATTAGTTTCACTAACTTGGTTTGCTTCCCTCTTGTTAGGGTTAAGCTTCTCAGTGGGCCATTAGTAAGCATTGTTGGCCATGTGGTGGCCCTACCCCATCGTGGTCCAGTTAACTCTTAAGTTAACATGATTACGGTGAGGTGGTCCCCAAATGACAAGGTCCTTGCTTATGAATAGGTTAATGACTAATACTAACCCATTATAATCAAAGACCTTGCTATTTAATCAAAGGAATCATCACTAAATAGAAATACAAGTAAAAATAGAGTGCGGAAGCATAAAAATATAACATCCATCCATCACATATAAATACAACATCTCAGAATAAGTAAAGTAATAGAAAGTAAAGTTTAACCTTGTATTATTATAATATTTAAATAGTTTAAGCAAAATTGAAACAAATCACTCTTCCTCACAATGTAGAAAGGAAACTAAGGATCTTCAGGTACACGCTCCTCCTTCACAGGCAGGTCTCCTGAAGGCTCTATCACCCCAAATAGCTCAGAATCTACCATTATCAGTTTCACAATGATAGGGCCCCA
Organism: Gastrodia elata; assembly: GCA_016760335.1. Taxonomy (NCBI): domain Eukaryota; kingdom Viridiplantae; phylum Streptophyta; class Magnoliopsida; order Asparagales; family Orchidaceae; genus Gastrodia; species Gastrodia elata. The sequence continues at coordinate 17,772,025 of CM028673.1, forward strand.
ACTAACAAAAGAAAAATCTAATTAGACAATTGTCTAAGTATATATTAAGATAATCAATTTATTAAGTTTGTTAGATATCACCATAAATAAGTACATACAAAAGCATAATAGGAGCAAGAATGCGTAAGAAAGAACAAAGTAAAGCTATAAACAATTAGTTTATAACTTAAACAACTAGGAAGTACACATACCTCCTCCATAGTAACTACAACAAGGTCAGGTAAGTATAAAACAAGTGACTAGAAGTACAATACATCCTAAACATGCTTATGATCAATCCAAAATTATGCTAATTGACATAAAAGTAAATGAACATGCAAAATGATTAAGTGACTAAAAGTGAGACTAGCATCCTACAAATATAAGCAAGAAGCAAAATTAGCATCCTATAAGTAGAAGCAAAGCTAGTAAATGCTGAAGAATAATAAGTAAGAAAGTACTCAAATGTAAATTGAAATAGTAAGTATGAACTGAATTCATTATGACTGAAACAAGATAAATAATTATAAGGTAGAAATGTACATAAATTAGTAATGCCAACAAGAGGTAGAAAAGGATGTAAAGTATGAAGTTTATAGTCTAACGTATACCATCCTATCCTGTCTTAGGCCTAGGCTTGGTTAGACTCACTTTAGACAGACGTATACCACCCTAGCCTGACATAGGTCTAGGTTTGGCATGTACTAAAGTATGGGTACAGAAAAAGGCAAACTGATTGGGCTACATTCTACTTATCATATGTTCAACTTGACAATGATGATGACATATGCAAATGTTATTATGCAAAACAAGATTGATATGAAAAACTTTCCAAATGTTGTATGTCTAATACATGTAAACAAGGTAGAGGCTCAAAATAAGGTAAGCAAAGCATTTAAGTCAAAGTGAGCAAGAGACTCTATTCGAACATATGTAATTTCCATTTGTTATCTAATTTAATCATTCTATCTACTTTAAGTTACACAAGTTCATGATCTCCAAGTCCTACTATCGAGTGTAGCTAAGATTCACGGCCTTATAAGTTGAAAATAATTAGAACTGATCAAGTTCTAATCTTATTAAATTAATGTTTACTATATAATATAAATAATAAATCAAACATCCTATTTTAATGTTTTATTATAATCCCAACCCATCTTGATTAGCCAAATTAAGATGAAAGGATTAAGAATTAAACTCCAAATATGGGGTTTAATCACTTAATCCAAAGGTTCATCTAAGGATCTAAGGCTTAAAACCCATATCTCATAGATTAGATTAAGATAAATCCCAATGATTAATCAACTCATTAGGATGGATATCTATCCTAAATTCTAAGGCTTAAAGATCAAATAATCATTAAATAAACTAAGAAAATCTATAAACTAATTAACTCAAGGTTTCACCTATTGAGTAACTCAATTTACTCAATAGATGAACTCTAACCTAAGATCTATTTCTAATTCTAAGAATTAATTACTAAGAGTATCTCTCAGACATGCATCCTAATTAGTGTTATAAGAATCTATAAAAAGATCTAAGAAGGACTAAGGAAGGAAGGAATAGTCAAATTTTACTTAAGGATTTTCCTTAAGGACTTAAGAATAAAATTTTGATATAAAATCAAATTAATTTTTGAACTTACAAAATTTATGAGTTAAGACACTATTCTTACTATTTATAACATTTATAATAGGATTCTAGGGCATAAAAATGCTAAACCCTAAATTTGGGCAAAATGACCATTTTGCCCCTACTTAAGGGTTTAAAAGGTCAAATTTTTAATCTAATGTTCTACATCTAAAATTCTTAGTAGCAAAGCATTTCTTACTATTTAATATAAGACTAGACAGTAATTACACAAATTTTGGGTAATTATTAAGCCTTATGAGATCAAATTAATAAAATTGACTCATAGGGGAATTTTGGTAATTTAGCTTAATGGAATCTAAATTTTCTTTCAGTTTATGGTTGCTTACTATTTAAGGTTTCTATAGAACCTAAAATTACTGAAATTGGATAAGTATTAGCCAAGTTATGGCCAATACAAGCTCAAGGGTAAAATGGTAATTTAGGGTTCCTTAATTAAGGGTCAAAAATCTTAACTTTGTCAATTGGTGTCTAAATTGAGTAAAATTAGTGGCCATAGTTCACAAATTATCCACTGATTACAATGATTAGGGATAGACTCAATTTGGACTCTAATTGGCTAACTTATGGCCTAGTTAGGGTTTAGGGTAATTAAAGAGTGATTAGTGAAATTAATCACTAAATCACTAAACTAACTATACCACTAGGTTTTAATATAGTCTAGGAGTTCTCTAAAACTTGAATTATTTAATTTGGATCATTAAATTTGCTAATCTTTACTAATCAAGATTTAGAGTAATTAGGGTTGATTAGTAAATATAACAGTTAGATCTTAAATATTTTTATAGATTACTGTTAGTTAGGTTCTTCAAATCAAAATGGATATAAGGATCACCTAATTTGGAGTTCAATTGACCAATTTATGGTCAATTGAAGTTCTAGGGTTAATTGACCTAATTAGAGTTAGATCCTAAATATCATTAGTCTAAAACTAATCCAAATAGCAAAATGGACACTACTAGATTAATCCTTAAGGTTTTTTGAGTACTTTGAGACCCATATTAGGTATATTTGAGGTAATGTGTGCAAAGTTAGGGCTTAATGAAAATTTGCACCATTTATGTCACATCAAATGAATCCTAAATTTCACTATGTGAAGTATTCATCAAAATGGAAAATTAATAGTTCCATAATATTTCTCTATTTTTGCTGATCAAAATGGTATATCAAATTGCATAATTTGGACTATTATTTTTAAAGATATTAATGTTTTAATGTTTCAGATTAATTGATTTATCTAAATTTAGTTCAAATTAATAAATAAATTTCTTATAATATAATTGCATTTTCAGAAAGGCGGTGGGACTCGCATCCAGATGGCACCACTTGAACTAACGGGGCCTGCTTCCTCGAGTGCTGAGGTGGACAGGTAGTACTCACGCCTTCACGGAAGGTGCCATGCTGACGACGCCTCTTCCTTCCGGATCGTGCCTGGCCAGCTTTACAAACTGAATGCCGCGATTTAGGGTTCATTGTTGATCAAAGCACGACGTGATCACAAGCTCGGCTCGCACCCCCATTGGAAGCTCTCGACGCTTCTTTTAGTTTGAATTTAGCAATAATTACCTATAATGAACCTATCAGCTGAAACAATGATGCCCTAGAATTTCTATATCGTCGGTGCCAGATGATCTCAATGAACCTTGAATTGACTAATATAACCATTCCTAAGTTTGATTGATTGTATTAAGGTAGTTAACATATAAACATTGTATAACAGCTTGATTTCGAAAGACAAAATCTATGATTTAGTGAAGAAAATGGTGGGGTATATATCGATTGCAATTGAATGAGGAAAAATTGAAATCAACCTAAAATGGATCATTGAAATCACTTCAATCCATCAATACTCTATCACAGGAAAACTTAGATGAAAAAAGGGTTACACGGGGAGTACCTTGTGAATTTTTGAGATGGATCGAAGGCTCCTTCGAAGTGATTCAAAATTGACAGCAACCAACAATCCATCCTCCTTTTTGATTCTACGGATTCTAATGGAGTAAAAATGAAGTTACAAGTGGGGTACTTTGGCGGGGATTTATGCGCGGCGAGCAGAAGAGCTCTGCTCGCCGCTCGTGTCCTTCGCAACATGCGGATGGCTGCTAGAGAAGATGCAAGCCGATCGTTTGATCCGATCGAGCATCTGATCAGACGGCACAGAATGCTGCCGTCTAATTAAACGCTAACACCTCACATTTAACGGCGCTGAGATTTTATTTAAGCGGAACCGTTAATTTAATCCGATCGAGCATCTGTTTGACCTGTCTAGCCACCTGATTGCTATTAATTAAAATTTACTAGCTAAGTGTGTTCCTAAAATTCCCAATATTCCTCCCTAGCTAATTGAGGGGTGAGGAACGCAACGGCATAATCAGATTTTTGCTCTGACAAGTATTTAATTATTTGATTTTTCGGGGAATTTAAATAATATTAAAATATTTGTCAAAAATCCACGACTTCCAAATGCATCCAACACTTCAACTCTAGCTAATTTGGAGGTGGTGAACGCAATGATGAAGTCAGATTCTCGATTTGAGGTCAAAATAAAAAGTCATTTCTAGGCTTTTGGGATTTTCTAGAAATCTTGATTTGATATAGATTCTAAAGATAAATTCTAAATGACTTAGTTAGTGTACTAGAATCCCAATTAAGACTTAGATTAGTCTTAATTGACCTAAGTAACAACCCAGGTTGTTACAAACTCCCCCAGTTAAGAACGATGTCATCCTCATTACAAACTCCCCCACTTAAGAATGATGTCGTCCTCGTCATCACTCAAGTGGAAAAATAAAATAGAACAAAATATTACTAGAATTGAATAAGTACCATTACAAGAGTTTAAATGAATGTAGAATAGCTTGATGGAGGTGAAAGAACATTAGGGTTCTCAATTAGATCTCAGAACTCAGATCAAATAATCAATTTTGATCCTTGTCTAGGATTTTTCACAAGCTATTCAATGGGCGATAGTTTTGGTTTGAATTCTCACTAGAGACAAGAAGATGAAGGTCATGAAAGTATTAAGTTACTCTCATTTGAAATATAGGATATTTATAGATACATACGGTCTTATGATAATTAAACTGTAATCACAACACATCACTACTAATACAGTAATGCATGCCTTAGAAGAATGAATTGCTTCTAGGGATTGAAGATTTAATTGGTGATTACACACCATAATTGTCATGAGTTTAAGAATATAACATTGTTCAAATGAATAAAGGCTTAAAGGAACTTGAAGGCTTAAAGATTCTACCTTTAGGATTTTAATCCTCATAATCTTATATTATTACTAATAATAGAAAAGTTCTATCCAAAATTTTTATGTTCAAGGAACTAACCAACTAAGTGATAACCATCACTTAATAAGGATCTCAATATTAGAAAAAGAGAAGTTAACATTTATCTAAGCTAAGAAATATCTTTAAGAATCTAAGGATTAAATCCTAAGTCATAACATATGACTTAGCAATACAATATGATTATAACTTGGCAGGTAATATCACTTGCTGAACATAGGATAAAATTAGGAATCAAGATTCTAACAGTTCTATACTTAAGTTACATTCACTACCTTTGAAGGCTTTGGCAACTAGTTAAGCTTTTACAAGATTCAACAGGGATTAAAGAATAAGAATGATTCTAATTCAATGAATTGGAATTCAAGGATTGGTCATCAAAGAACTAGCATTCTTTGATCACTTATTCTATTAGATTCTTAGGAAAAGATCCATCATTAGAATCTAAGTCTAATAATGAATCCAAATGGTTTGACTTATAACTTCTAACTAAGGATAACTAAGGATAAGACGAGGATGGACAAAATATATGAATTAGTCTATACTAAGTTTGAACTAGTAAAGAGACATTCATCTCTTATAAAAATGTTTTGTTATGACAAATAGAATTAATATCCAATTAAGATACATGGCCTCAAAGTCTTAAGGAGAACATTTAAGAATTTAAGTCCCATATTATAACTTAATATCCAAGGTTTGATGATTACAAAATGTATTAACACAAGTCATAAATTATGATATGAAGATGGCAAGGAACTCACTTATTCATATGGATAAGTACTAGGAATATTAATGGGAAACTAAGGCTATAGCTATAAGTCATATCTTATAACTTATGCCAAAGTTTCTAGAACCAGTTGCTAATATCTAAGTCACAAGATGTGACTTAGCTCATTAGAAATCTAATAATTAAGTTTATCTTATGATGAATGAAAACTCATTCCAAATGAATATTTAATGACTACCTAATTCATTTCATGATTTAGACAAAGATACAAAGGTTGAATCAAATTATTTAGGAAGGGAGATTTTCTTATTCAATAGGAATAAAATTTTTCTCAATTAATCTAGTCACCTTAAGTGACATTTATAACTTGATGAAGATATAATAGTAGAGGAAAGAAAAAATTCTATCCGATTAAAATGGACAAGGAAAAGTACAGGATTAACTTAGTAAGTTACCACAAGTAACTTAACTTAGCAAGGGGTTTCCAATGGATTAACTATAAATTCTAATCCAAAATTATAATTCAAAATGTTTTGTAACTTAAAGGAAGATTTATTCTTCAAAGAACAATGATTCCTTGACTTAGAATGTTTTCTATGTTTAAAACTAAATATAACATCCTCACTAGGCTAGGACTAAGAATGAAACTTAGTTCATTATAGCTTATCTTATGAGCATACACATACAGGTTAAAATAATTTAACCATTATGTAATCTCACTTTAAGGAATATATGGTGAACTTATCATATAATTAATCCACTCTAAGGCTTATATTATAAACCTAGTAATCATACTTGATTAATTAAAGTCCTAATGTTATACTTATCCATTTTAAAGGATATGGATACTCTCATTCCAAAGGAATGAGATACTTAGAATCTTCCGGATAACTAGGCTAATTCTTCAAGTCGTGATTGTGACTTATTTGACCATAGATTTAAAGATATGAATTAATTTAATCTAAGAAATCAAAAGTTATTCATCTAAACTGGTTAATCTACTCCTATGAAGAAGAATTATTTGTATAAGTCTCAAAAGTGTGACTTTGTCAAAAGAATCTAAAGTTTGATTAACTAAGCTTAAGGGAGAATTAATTGTCAAATTAAGGATAAAACATATTAAATACTAGATTAGACTTATATGTAATGATTCAAATTAAATGATGATCATAATTAAGTCATTACAGTTTGAACTTATATGAAGTAAAAATAAACTTTAAAGCTTAAGAGAAATGATGAAATTGAATATATGTACTTGGGACAATATTATTATTAGATTCCTCTATTTCCATATGATTAGGTTCTTGAAGTTTAGGAGCAACTATTCGCTCCCTGCCAGCCGGACAATCTTTCGTAGGCGGTGGTGATGTTAGAATTGACCTTGATTCCAAATCTTTAGGTGAGGTGTCATGGAATGCTTTGCTTTGACGATGATGCTTGATTATAAATCCATCGATTGTTTTGAAAGCTTGGCATTTCTCATATCTGTGGCCATGACGACCACATGTAAAACAATGGTGGTCATAATAATAGCACTCTCCATAGAGATGTGGTCTCTTACACCTTTGATTTGTTTCCATTGATGTGCTAGATCCTTCTTGGCCAATTTTGCGCTTTCGATTCTTTGTGGTTGTCTTATGCTGAGTCTCAGTATCTGTGGAGAGATTAGTTTCCATTAAGTATTGGAAGTCTCAATCTTAAGAAGCTACTAAGTAGTTCATTAGTAAATGGATACGAGATAGGGAGAATATGAGGAGTAAGACATGAAGAAGAGGATACCATTATTCGCTGTACTAAGAGCAGATACTAGTTTTTGTATAGTTTCTGCTTATTGTAATTGGGTCTCTAACATGGTAGTTACCATTTTCCTGAGTAAAGTGACTTCGTCAGTATTGATATTCAATGAATAAGCATTGTTGAGGGGAGAAGTTGCAGGATTCATTCTGAAATTAATATGATTAATGTTAGTCTAGAAGAAGAACTACTATACTTTTTGAGTTCTCACTATTGAAAGGATAATTTAATACAATATAAAAGATACTAAGTATATTATAGCAGCTTTAAATTGATAAAGATCCTATCATAGGTATTAAGTATCTAAATAGAGACTAAGGTTAGTGTATATAACACCATAATGCTTTCTTCTACAATTCTAGGGGAGTTCCTAAGAAGTAGTATTACCTTAAATTTTCACATCATCTCTTACAAGAAAAGTTGTTAAGAATTTGATCGAGATACTCAATTACAGTTAAGATAGATCCTAGGCGCTATAAGTAGCTATTAGTCAAATGAGGGAGATCTGGTCTTCTAACGATGGTGTATTAATGAGATTTATTTAGCACACAAATCTATATCTTGGATCTATTAGGATAGCTTGAATTCTTAATAAGAACTTAACCTCTTAGTCTAAAATTCAAGGTTTAATCTTCCCATTTCTATGATCCTAAAGATTTTATAAATATTATTATTGAACTACTTATTATTTTTAAATTAGTCCTTACTAAAGTTTCACTATGAAAGTGTTTTCCTTATTTCCTACCTCTTATTCTGAGTTTTTATCATAATGACATGGATGCTATTTTCGAGTGTTCATTTAGTGATTATGTGATAGAAGAACAATCCATTAGGTAGAGAGGAATGCAAATTCCAATCTGACACCTTATGGTATTCTCTGATACCAATTGTGGTGGCCCTGCCCCACCGTGGTCCTATTAACTCTTAAGATAAAATAATTACGGTGAGGCGATCCCCAAATGACAAGGTCCTTGCTTTTGAATAGGTTAATGACTAATACTAACCCATTATAATCAAATACCTTGCCATTTACTCAAAGGAATCATCACTAAATATAAATGCAAGTAAAAACAGAGTGCAAAAGCATAAAAATATAACATCCATCCATCACATATAAATACAATATCTCAGAACAAGTAAAGTAGTAGAAAGTAAAGTTTAATCATGTATTATTACAATATTTAAATAATTTATGTAAAATTGAAATAAATCACTCTTCCTCACAATGTAGAAAGGAAACTAAGGATCTTCAGGTACACGCTCCTCCTCCACAAGCATATCTCCTGAAGGCTCTATCCCCCCAAATAGCTCAGAATCTACCATTGTCAGTTTCACAATGATAGGGCCTCAACTAACAAAAGAAAAATATAATTAGACAATTGTCTAAGTACATTTTAGGATAATCAATTTATTAAGTTGTTAGATATCACCATAAACAAGTAAATACAAAAGCATAATAGGAGTAAGAACGTGTAAGAAAGAACAAAGTAAGGCTATAAATAATTATTTTATAACTTAAACAACTAGGAAGTACACATGCCTCCTCCATAGCAACTGCAATAAGGTCAGGTAAGTATAAAATAAGTGACTAGAAGTAAAATACATCCTAAATATGCTTATGATCAATCCAAAATTATGTTAATTGACATAAAAGTAAATGAACATGTAAAATAATTAAGTGACCCTCCGGGTGAGTCAACCTCCGGCGCGCATCCAGAATCAAGATGTGATCTCCTTGCCCGGATTCTTTCATTTTAATCTCTTTCTTTTGTTTTTGCTCGAGTAAAGTGAGAGCTCAAGGCAAGCAAGGGTTCGGTAAAGAAGAAGTACTTGAACTATGAAGTTTTAGTGTCAGTTATCAGTTAATAGTTACTATCACTCCTAAGTCCTAAAAGTGAGACTAGCATCCTATAAATGTAAACAAGAAGCAAAACTAGCATCCTACAAGTAGAAGTAAAGCTAGTAAATGCTAAGGAACAGTAAGTAAGAAAGTACTGAAATGTAAACTGAAACAATAAGTATGAACTAAATTCATTATGACTAAAACAAGATAAACAATTATAGAGTAGAAATGTACATAAATTAGTATTGCCAACAAGAGGTAGAAAAGGATGTAAAGTATGAAGTTTATAGTCTAACGTATACCATCCTAGCCTAACTTAGGCCTAGGCTTGGGACTCACTTTAGACAGACGTATACCACCCTAGCCTGTCATAGGTCTAGGTTTGGCCTGTACTAAAGTATGGGTACAGAAAAAGGCATACTAATTAGGCTACATTCTACTAAGCATATGTTCAACTTGACAATGATGATGATATATGCAAATATTATTATGCAAAATAAGATTGACATGAAACACTTTTCAAATATCTTATGTCTAATACATGTAAACAAGGTAGATGGCTCAAAATAAGGTAAGCAAAGCATCTAAGTCAAAGTGAGCAAGAGACTCTATTAGGACACAGATGATATCCATTTGCTATCTAATCTAATCATTCTATCTACTCTAAGTTACACAAGTTCAGGATCTCCAAGTCCTACTATTGAGTGTAGCTAAGATTCACGACCTTATAAGTTGAAAATAATTAGAACTGATAAGATTCTAATCTTATTAAATCAATGTCGACTATATAAATTAAATAATAAATCAAACGTCCTATTTAATATTTTATCATAATCCCAACTCATCTTGATTAGCCAAATCAAGATGAAAGGATTGAGTTTAATCACTTAATCCAAAGGTTCATCTAAGGATCTAAGGTTTAAAACCCATATATCACAAATTAGATTAATATAAATCCCAATGATTAATCAACTCATTAGGATGGATCTCTATCCTAAATTCTAAGTCTTAAAGATCAAATAATCATTAAATAAACTAAGAAAATTTATAAACTAGTAAACTTAAGGTTTCACCTATTGAGTAAGCCAATTTACTCAATAGATGAACTCTAACCTAAGATCTATTCGTAATCCTAGGAATTAATTACTAAGAGTATCTCTCAGGCACACATCCTAACTAGTGTTATAAGAATCTATGAAAAGATCTAAGAAGGATTAAGGAATGAAGGAACAGTCAAATTTTACTTAAGGATTTTCCTAAAGGACTTAAGAATAAAATTTTGATTAAAAATCAAATTAAGGTTTGAACTTACAAAATTTATGAGTTAAAATACTATTCTTACTATTTATAACATTTAGAATTGGATTCTATGGCTTAAAAATGCTAAACCCTAAATTTGGCCAAAATGACCATTTTGCCCCTACTTAAGGGTTTAAGAGATCAAATTTTTGATCTAAGGTTCTAAATCTAAAATTTTCAGTAGCAAAGTGTTTCTTACTATCTAATATAAGGTTAGACAGTAATTACACAAATTTTGAGTATTTATTAAGTCTTATGAGATCAAATTAATGAATTTAGTAAGGCAGCGGGACCCGCATCCAGATGGCACCACTTGAATTGGCGGGGCCATCTTCCTCGGGTGCTGAGGCGGACAGGTAGGACCCACACCTTCACGGGAGGTGCCACGCAGACAATGCCTCTTCCTTCCGGATCGCGCCTGGCTTGCTTTACAAACTGAACGCCGCGATTTAGGGTTCATTGTTGATCGAAGCACGGAGCAATCACAGGCTCGGCTCGCACCCCCATTGGAAGCTCTCGACGCCCCTTTAAGTTTGAATTTAGCAACAACTACCTAGAATGACCCTATCTGTCGAAACAATGATGCCCTAAAATTTCTATATCATCGGTGCCAGATGATCTCAATGAACCTTGAATTGACTAATAGAACCGTTCCTAAGTTTGATTGATTGTATTAGGATAGTTAACATATAAACATTGTATAACAACTTGATTTTGAAAGACAAAATCTGCGATTTAGTGAAGAAAATGGCGGGGTATATATCGATTGCAATTGAATGAGGAAAAATTGAAATCAACCCAAAATGGATCATTAAAATCACTTCAATTCATCAATACTCTATCACAGAAAAACTTAGATGAAAAAAAGGGTTACACAGGGTGTACCTTGCGAATTTCTGAGATGTATCGAAGGCTTCTCCGAAGTGATTCGAAATTGACAGCAACCAACAATCCATCCTCCTTTTTGATTCTACGGATTCTAATGGAGTAAAAATGAAGTTGTGAGTGGGGTTCTTCTGCGGAAATTTATGCGCGGCTGGAGCTCTGCTCGCCGCACGTGTCCTTCGCGACACACGAATGGCTGCTCGGGAAGATGCAAGCCGATCGTTTGATCCCGATCGAGCATCTAATCAGATGGCGCAGAATGCTGTCGTCTAATTAAACGCTAACACCTCACATTTAACGGTGCTGAGATTTATTTAAACGGAACTGTTAAATTAATTAAATATAATATTTATTAAATTAATTTAAAGCAATTTTATTAATTAAAATTAACTAGCTAAGTGTGTTCCTAAAATTCCCAATAATTCCTCCCTAGCTAATTGAGGGGTGAGGAATGCAATGACGCAATCAGATTTTTGTTCAGACAAGTATTTAATTATTTGATTTTTCGGGGAATTTAAATAATATTAAAATATTTGTCGAAAATCCAACGACTTCCAAATGCATCCAACACTTCACCTCTAGCTAATTTCGGGGTGGTGAACGCAATGGCGAAGTTAGATTCTTGATTCAATGTCAAAATATAAAGTCATTTCTAGGGTTTTGGGATTTTCTAGAAATCCTAGTTTGATCTAGATAATAGAGATAAGTTCTAAATGACTTAGTTAGTGTACTAGAACCCCAATTAAGATTTAAATTAGTCTTAATTGACCTAAGTGACAACCTGGGTTGTTACAGGCCATCTCTTCCAAAAGATCATGAGCTTTTTCTTGGGTTTTGCTACTGAGTGACTCTCTGGCAGATGCATTAATGAGTGTCATCATTGGTGCATTCAAACCATTGTAAAATGTTTGAACCTGCATCAATTGAGGAAACCCATGATGTGGGCATCACCTCATGCACTCTTTAAGCCTTTCCCAGTTATCATATAAGGTCTCTCCCTCTATTTGGTCAAAATTTGTTATCTCAATTCATAGCTGGGTCGTTTCGATAGGTGGGAAGTATTTGGCTAGGAATTTCCTAGCCAAGTCATCCCATGTGCGAATGGAATCGCCCGGTAATGAACCGAGCCAACTTTTGGCTCTGTCTCTTAAGGAAAATGGGAATAACCTAAGTTTAACAGTGTCTTCAAAAATGCTGCTAAATCTAAATGTATCACATATCTCAAAGAAGTTGGCGATATGGGCATTAGGATCTTTATTAGCTAAACCCCCAAACTGATTATTTTGGACCATACTAAGAGTAGAGAGCTTGATCTCAAAATTGTTGGCTTCAATATTAAGTCTAACTATGGCATGGGGTATCCCTCTAACTGTGGGCAGTGCGTAGTCTCTTAAGGCCCTACCCCTTTGTTCTCATAATGTATTAGATTCTAAATTATCCATAGTAACCTGGTTTCTATTCAACAAGTGTTGTTCTCTTCTAGCTCTCAAGTAAGTTTGCTCAATTTCATGATCAAATAAGATATCTACGTTTTCTCTCCTATTCATGCAGTTCACAAATTCAGCAAGACAATACAATCATAACAATTAAGTTTAACAATTTAGTAATTCAAATCACCCTAAGAGAGTAAATAAGCAATACAATTCTAGTAAATAATTTTCAGCAAAATAAATTCAGAAACTTGGATTTTCAATAGTTCAGTTCAGCTTTTAAGAATTTTTTATTATTTTTTCAATAACAAATAATTAAAGCAAAGTCTAAATTAACACTAAAGTTAGCATGCATATAACTACAGCAACTAACAAAAATATATTCAAAGTTAAGTAAGATCTAAATCACTATTTAATAATAGATTAAACTTAATACAAAACTAAGAAATCGTTCCCCGGCAACAATGCCAAAAACTTGACAGACCTAAATTTTGTGTTTGCGCTTACACGCAAGTGTACGTGGTTCGAAGTAATAATTTGGAATGGTAAGTTCCGGATTTATATCATCCACGGGAAACAGTGGTAAACAGTGGTATTGTTACTAAGTTTTATCTGCATTCAATAATGTTTAGATAATTTGTATTTTAGTTTTTGTGTAGTTCCTAATTTAACAAAGCAAAGATTAAATTGAAGATACTATTTTATTTAAGAAGAGAGAGTTGGGGGTTCATTATGTGACTCGTAAGGACTTGGTGTTGTAATCATGTCATTGAATTTCATAAAGTAATTTTACTATGCCAACATTGCCTTCCTTAGATTGGTCCACTAATTCCAACAAGTTCAAATCTAGTGCACAAGGAGAACACCCTAGGGGTTCTACCTCAGTACATAAATTCTTATGAGATCATAATTAGTTAATTTTGATTTCATATGTCTAAGTTACCAAAACATTCTTTTAGTTTAATGGATCTCACAAGCATTGATTCCCACCAATCAGCGTCGTGTGCTACACATGTGATTTAGCTAAGGGAGAGGATTCATCGGACCAAATGGACTATGTCACACAATCCATGGGCGTTCGATGATCTCTCCCTCCTTCTTCTTTGCTGAGACGTAGAGCATGATTGGAGGGGGCTTGGCTCACAAGCTTCAACTTCTCAGATGAGCTAAAGAAGTGGTGATAATGGGCTTGAGAACTTGTCATGTAGCTCTCAGCTCTATTGCACTCCCTCCTCGCTCTTATCCAATCAGTGAGCATTGGCGCACAAGTCTTTTAACGTGTTATACAAAGATTTTCATTCCAGATTTAGTTTATTAGAGATTTACATTTGATAATCATTTTAGGCATTTAATTAAAAGTAAATATAAATTTAGCTCAAATTTTATTCATTACAAATTCAACATACATCATCATACATCTTACTCAGCACATAATTACAGCCTAACCCTCTCCAAGGAGGGTTTAGCCTTCCATTACAATTTCAAGACAACAAAAAATATAAGAATATGAACCTTGACATCGGCTCATAAATTAAGAAAATAAGATATGAATGAGAAATGGTACTAGAAACAGCCCTAAAATTCTGGGGTTCTCTTGGTTCTGTCTCCTTCTTTCTCTTCCGTTCTCCAAGTTCTTCTGCTTTTCTTCCCTCTTGAACTTGCAAAGTCGTTCTGAAATTTTTTTCTTGTAGAGTTCTCCTTCTCTTTCCCACAGCAGCTTATATTTTGGATCAATGAATATTAAAATTGAGAACTCTTCTTTAGTTTCAGAATGCTGTTTATATAGGGATCCCCTCAATTTTGTGCATAAATTCTGTTTAACCTCTCCTCTTCCTTGAGTTCATGGTAGCCATTCAATAGTACTCCTTTATTCCTCTTGGATACAATGAGTTTTATTTCTTTTGCAATTTCCAAACGGCTGGGGAAGGCCAAAGATTGGAATTTGCAGCCTTCCCTATGCTGTTATTAATGTGAATTCTGGGCATTTCATGGTCGGCCGCTGTAGTGCACTGCAGCAGTTGCATTTCATTCCTGTTGTGCATGGCTTCAAGCATACTGTTTTAATGGGGATCCGTCATAGCGTGCTGTGGCAACCTCATTTAAAACAGTGTTTCACCGCAGCGCGTTGCAGCGAGTCAAGTTAATTCAGTTTCTCGCCACGACGCGCTGAAGCAGTTTGAGTTTCGAATTCACTGTTTATATAATTTTTCCCTTGATTTCATATGGTTCACCTTAAATGATGCCGCAGCCCGCTGTAGCGCGCAGAGGCGGGCTACGACAGATTTGCTTCTAGGTCAGTTTTATTCTTCATGGGGGTTGGCACGCGTGGTGCACTGGGAGCGCGCTATAGCGGTGAAAAGTTCTAAATTGCGGATTTTTACTGTTCAATTAATTCTTCTAATGTTTCAATTAATATTCTTGAAATACCGCCGTGGCGCGCAACAACGGTTTTCTTCTAGGCTGTGCAGGTCAAGTCCAGGTCTCTCATTTATACTCATCTGCCATAGCGCGCTGCAACGGTTTTTATCTAGATATGCCTTTTTCAGCCCTAGCTTGCCTTCTCTCCAATTTTTCCTGAAAATGTAGGAATTCTCATCAAAGTATGTAGGTTCATATGGTGTTTTATATGTTTTTACTTCTATATTTTTCTAAAATTTTGAATTTATCAAATACCATCAAGCACATAATTGTCAATGCCACATAGCCTTGTCTACGGGTTGTTTCGTTTTTAATCTATTTAATCGTGGATTGGATCGAGCCCGACCCACATATTTTTGTTCTCGGGCCCGTCGCACCTCCATCGACAGCTGTAGATTAAAGGGCCGGGCCGCAAGCTGTTAATAGTAAGTAAGATTTAGTTAATATAATTAATTAAATCCTAGCTCTTCAAAGCTTCTTAATTCCATAAATATAAATCCAAAAATAACAAAATTATATATCAAATCGATCAGAAAAATGTCAGGATCATTAATATGAGGTTGAATTTGCATTTTGTCAATTATTTTCATTAATCATTAATTTGATGTTCATTAATTGTGATTAAGCTATGTTTAGGTCAATTAACATCCAAATGAGACTTACTCTCTATCATTATGTTCATGATTAACTAAAGAACATTTATATACTGATTCAGAGTCAATTGCAAGTGATGTGAAATTAATGCAATTTTTGTCTTACTTATATGTTATTAATGGGAACCCTAGGTTAAGAAATTGTATGAATGTTTCTTCAAAATATAAAACACTATAAATCCTCTTAAATATATATATTTAGTTGAATGTTAGAGACATGTTATTTGGAGTGATCGAATTGTTATAAATCTATAATATTATTATGGAAAATCTTAGACCTTGGAAATGAAATTAGCATAATTAAACTTAGAGTTAAAACTTTATAATTGTATATTAATTAAAGTTGATTATATCTTTATTAGATTGAACATAGATTTACCTAATTTCTTAAGAGATATACCTAAAGAAGGTTAGGCTCTCACTTTAAGTCATAACTGACTAAGTAAAATAATTCTTATTATAAATCAAATACTTCAATAAGAAATCAATAAATCATTACTACTTTAATGTGAGAGTTTCATTTAGCAAACATGATAGTTCATCATAAGGAAGAATTACTACTTTAAAATACAAAAGTAATGTATATCTCTCTTAAGGATTAAGATTCTTATCATAAGAATATTTAGGATTAACAACTTTCATAAGTTAATAAATTATATAAAATTGATTAAGCATGCTAATAAACTTTAAGCTTAGCTCTAAGTATCAATAAGATACTAATAGAGCCCTATAGCTTCAAAGTAAGATAATTAATTTATAGAATTAAATTAGAATTAGGATTGGATGCCTAAACAATAATAAAAATACTTGCAAATCTTTAGATTCAACAAATAAAGGATTAGTTCTTTAATTAGATATTTTTGAAATTGATCCATAAGAAGAATAATCTTCACCTTAAACATAATACTGCATAAAGAAAAATAAACTATAGTAGGTAAACTCATCACTTGAGAAATAAAGAGATTTTATAAATATATAAGCATGAAACACGCACATAATCTTTGGCAAGTCGTTGCCTCCATAGAAATCCCTCTTTTAACAGAAAAAAGTGTCATTAAAAAAAGTGAGAAAAAATTTATGGATAAATTAAAATATTAAAATTTCAAATAAAAATAAAAATAATTAAAAATTAATTTGTTTCATAACATCACTAACTTGCTAATCACTAATTTTTATTTTTACTTGTAACTTTTATTTTTGATATTCATAACTCTTATTTATTTATACTCATACTATTTACTCTACCTTTCATAAAGCCAAAATTAGAGTGATCTCTATTTTATCCATACTTTTAATATAAAAATGTTATTTACTTATAATCTATTAGCCACAATTGTATTTATTCAATTTTGTCATTAAAAATGCATTATTAGCATTTATTTAATAAAGCATAGTACATCCTTATATGAGTATTCCAAATGTATATAACATCATCTATCTTAACAAAGACAAAATCTCAATAAATGTATTATACTCATTTATTTAATAAAAAATACTATAATATCTTAATAAATACTCCAATACTTTTTCTTAGGTTATTATTAGTCTTTAATAAAATTTTAATCATGATTTTAACTAATAAATCTCATTTTATTATAAATTATCACTAATTTTAAGTACATTAATGATTGTGAATCCTTCGAAAATATTGTCTTTATTAAAATTCCATTTTGACAATTTGAGTTATATTCAGGAATTTAAGTTTTTCAATCATTTCAATATCATCACCATTCTCCTCTTTTATATCAAAAATAATATGTATATTATTTTTTTATTATTAAAAAGCTAATAATTCATATGCTGTTCTCATGAATCAGTAAAATTTCTTCATTTCCTTCGTATTTTATTTTTAAGCACCTATCTCAATTTTAAACGAGAAATATTTCTCTACTCACACTTAAAAAAAATTGTAGATAATTTCATTGCTGTTTATTTATTTATATCAAAATAATATAAATATTATTTTTAAAATTTATATTAAAATAATATTTAAATTTTATTAAATGAGTTTTCTTAGTATTACGAATCTAAATAGTATTTTCCATTCTAAAATTGATAGATGCCAAAAAAAAAAAAAAAAAAAAAAATAGTCAAAATAAAATACAGAACTATTATGCATATTATATAATAAAGATGGCATAAATCTATGTTCCCTATGCATTACATAGAAATATTATGCGCATTTCTCTACTTTATTTAATACAACTTTTGAAAAAATTTGAATATTTTATTTTATAATAAATAAAGTAAATTTTATCTTTCTGTTTTGTTTAATTATATGCGGACCCTTCTTTTTTTTATCAAAGAAAATTGAACAAAGACAAAAAAAACTATCATGAAAAGATATGCTACAAAAATAATTATAATATGCTTCAAATAAAAAGAATTAAAGTATATTTTAGCAAACTTACCTCTATTTTATACGACATTATATAGTAAAATCAATATAGATAGTATATGGGATTGTAGTTCTGTACTGTAAAACATACAACATACCATAGGATGTCAAAATCAAAGCATATATCGTATAATTAAAATATCTATCAAACAAAGACAAAGCTATTATATATAAAAGCATGAAAGCCACATAATGTGCGGGACGACAACACAGGAAAAAAATTAAACATAATTAAAATATGTGAATTCTCTATAATAATTAGAAGACTCGTTAGAATTTGAATGCTCTGAATTCAAATCTTTTTTAAGGATGATTTTAGAATTTAAAATTATAAACAAAACTTTAATTAAAATGGATTTTAAACATTATACTTTTTTTCTTAAGATCATAAAATTCTCAATAATTTGCAAATTTAACAATTATGCATAAAATCTTAGCCTAATACAAAGTAAGAAGATTTGATGATAATTCTGATAACTTTAAAAAAATGCTCTAATATCTCACTAAAAAAAAGTTACTATTGATAAATATAAATAAGATTCTATATATTTATTGTGGGTATAGAATTTTTTATTATAAATCTTAAGAAAAAATTAAAATTATTTTGAAGAATAAATATTAAAAACAGGTTAGTGAGCTCACATCTTATTTTAAAAAAAAATGTTTTGCTATATAAAGTTGAAGCTCCTCCTCGAAATTAAGGTTTGATCATGCTATGAACAAATTCAGCACCTTTGATTTAAGGTCCAGCCATGCACAATAGAGATTTCACTTGATTAAAAAATCAATAAATTATGGGAGATGTTGCGACAAAAGAAATTGAGTTTAATAGCATTCTATCTTATCATAAACCCCTTAACTTCAAATGTTATTAAGATAGCCTTGATTTCATAAACACACTTTGATTTTAACTTATGTGCTTCTCCGATGATGATTTTTTGAATATTATTAAAATTGTTTAAGAAGAACATTCAGAATCTGTGGAATTCACGAGAAAAAATTACAAATAATGCAAAAATCTCTCATGTCAAAAGTTAAAATTTAGAAGCATCAATGACTCAAAAAAAATGTACAAAAAAAATCCCACATAGTAAGCACAAAAAATATTACTAATAAAAATAATAGTATTTGTGACAAAAAAAATCAATGATTAGATTTACAAAAAATATGTTTACAATAATAACAATACTGATAATTTCAATATAAAGTGTATCAAGAGATCAGAAAATATATGCAAATTTGTCTTATTTATCTTTGAGATATGTATAATCTCACATGTCAATCCATGTAAAATTTGAAATAAATGCTGATATGTGGTGATGCATGCACAATGTGCAGAACGACAACACATTGAAAGAAAAATAATATTACTATTTTGAATTTCAATAGAATAAAATAAAACTATATCAGTTGACACTTATGAATAAGGAAGTGGTAAGGTCGAATGGTGAAAAATTATAAAATTTCTCCTTTGAAGTTAAGAAATCGCATACTCTCAAATTATCCAAATTCAATCTACTCCAAAACTTCATAAAGACCAAAAAAAGAAGAAAATTTTAACCATCACCACCCCTTTTCAATTGATTTCAAGTAATTTTATTTAGAGGCTAAGGAACATTTTGTAAAATATTGACCATAATAAATCAAAAGTTTGCAATTTTATTTGTGTTAAATAGGCCAAAATGTAAGAAAATTATCACCCAATTTAAAAGTTTCAAAAAAATGATTATCAAAATATTGAGTTCATCATGAATTTCATATATAATTTCTTCCTCAATAACAAAAGAAAAAATACTTAGGGACCGATTGATTTACAAACATCATAATAAAGTTAATAGTTAATGGTAATATAAAAGCGTTCATTTCACACCAACATTGCCCAAAGCAACCACGATGTAATAGACAGACATGGGCCCAAAGTAGCCACGATGTAATGGAATAATACTTCCAAATTAAAACTCGAGCCATTTCCATTAAAACTCGATAGTTCTTAGATATTAGGGTTTCAGAGAAATGCTAATTTCTCAGCACTCGAGCCATTTCCGTTGACGTGCCATAGGCCATTCAAAAGCTACAAGCAAGGCCTACAATTGGACATGAAAAGCCCTAATCCTAATAGCTTGGCTTGGCTCTCAACTGGCGAGGTGAGTTCTTAGGGTTAGGGTTTACTATGGGAGGGAATTGTGGCCCCACAATGAACCTCACTGCTTGTGGCTAGCCCAACTCGACTTTTGAATTCATGGTCGTCCCTGTGGAATCAAATGGGGCAACGTGAGCCAACAGATGGGCAAGATGAACTCGGACGAAGCTCGGGCACTGTACAATACTGTATATATATGAGATCATTAGGCTCAGTTGGGCTGTATTGAGTGTCAATGAGACTACAAGACGATACTAGAATCATCAAAATCATAAAGCGAAACTCGATGGAAGGAAATTAGAATTGAATCGATAGGGAAATTGACATACTTAGATTCTGTGATGCAACTACACCGCTGAGGCCCTGATGGTGACCAGTCCGCTCTTCGCTCTCGATTCAAACTCCAAAGGTTGACAAATGGCCAGAGGAATCGAATGGAGGGTCTTAGTGAGCAAATAGAGCAGGGCTAGAGCGGGGCTGAGCAGTTGTAGCACGGCCCCTCTGCTCCATTAGGGCGACCATGACCAGCATGGAGGTCACGACAGAGCATAATGCTATCTCATGATCTACCCATTGGATCTGCAGCCCTATCCAACGGCTAGACTGCTCGTATCCATGGGGACTGTCCATAGCCGTTCGATTCAGGCGTCAAGTTTGATCGAACGGTGTGGATCACCCTTCGTTCGATCAAACGGGGTAAACTGCCGTTAAATTGCTAATTAAATAATTTAATTAATAAATAAATTATAAAAAATTTAATTAATTAAAATTAATCTATCAAATGAGCTCCAAAAATTCTCAAAAATTCACCCATAACTATTTTGGGGGTGAGAAATTTAAAAAAGAATTGGATTTCTGATGGGATGTAATTTAATTTTTTAATTTTTCAAAATTCATTAAATTTATTAAAATAATCAACAAATTCAAACGGTCTTCAAATCAGCTCAAAATTTTAGGATTTGCTCAAAATGACATTTGGAGTATAATAGTGAGATTCTTAAGCTATTTGACTACCTAAATTTTGGTAGCAACACTTTGGTTGTTATAACTTCTTTTCAGCACAATTGTGCTCTCTAATGGATAACAAAGCACTCAGTAGTTATATGGGCCAATTCAGAGCTCTACATGCAAGACAATGAAGTGAGCAACTAGAGGAATTGGGGCGTCTTTTCCACAATCACCTAGAAAAAAACACATTTTGCTAAAAGTTTCTGGAAGTATTTTTGAGTATGGATTGAGATCTAAGAATTCCAAGAAGTTCTAGGGTTTGTAGACAGGAAAGAGAAATAAGAGGTTTTAAGTTCAATTAAGCAATCCTTCAAGAAACTATTGTAAAATGGAAATTATTTACAGTCTTAAGAAGAGTAGTTAGGTTTAAATAAGATGCATTTATTTCATAAACCACACAAAATCTTCTTTTAGAATTGTTGGGGTATAACTCTAAATCCCTATTAATTACACTTAGTTAAGACTTAGTTTCACCACATTTTGGTTCCAATTAAGGAAACACATTGATTGGGTTAACTAGTTGTGATTAGAACACAATATGGGTTCAAATAAAAGACCAAGTTTCTAAAAGGCACTCGTGAGTTCACCACTGTGGCGGCCGCCCCTTCTAATCACAAGGCTTAAGTAGAGGTCGTCACTGAGCACATCTTATACTTAACATTAGGTTGGAATTTAGGACTCCAATCCAATCTTAAGAAAAAGAGGTACTTTTCTGAATAAGATAAAGATTAACAATCACTTAATGAGTATCAGAGTGCGGAAGAAAAGTAACAACTGTAATAAACATCCATACTATAAAATAAAGTACATCCAGCTCAGAATATATACAATACAGGAAAGTAAAGTACAAAGTTCTGTATTATTACAAATGTTTAAAGTTTAAAGAAAACTGAAAAGAAAGAGTCTCTCATCCTCACAATATAAAAGTAAAGAAAGCTAGTAAGCAAACTAAGGTCCCTCGGCAGTCTGGACCTCCTCCTAGATTTGCTCCTCAGAAGGCTCTATCTCCTCAAAAAGCTCAGAATCTACCATTATCAGTTTCATAATGGTAGGGCCCCAACCAAGAAAATAAAAATCTTATTAGACAAAATGTCTAAGTACATTTTAAGGAAATAAATTTTTAATGTAATTTTAATGACATCACAACTTTAAGTTAGGCAAAATATAGTGATAAGCACAAAGAAAGGCAAGAACAAGTCATGAGGTAGAAACATACCTCAACTCAGGCTACAAAATAAGGTAAGTAAAGCATAAGATAATGCTACTAAGTACAAAGAAAAGTCCTAAAGAATATGATCAAACTAACAAGCCAGTATAATATAAGTAAAAATACTGTACTGAAAGTATAAGACTAGCATCCTAACATGCTCTCAAATAGGTAAAACGGCTGACATACAAAAAGTTCTAAAATGAAAAGGAACAGTAGAAAATGAAAAATATGAAAGAAATAAAAATGTACTGAAATAGTAAGGTAAAGTAAGTCTGAAATATAAGGAAAGTATATAAGGTATTGTAAAATGTCTGAAATATAAATGTAAGTAATGTCTATTAATTTATTGTACTTGTGAGATACTCTTACTTAGTCTGCCAAAAAGTAAAATCCATCTGGTAATCTAGGAGAAAAATCCCAGATTAAAGTAAAGTTCATCAAAAGAGGCATCTAGGAGAAACATCCCAAATCCTAAAGTAAATCCACAAAGTATCTAAAGGGCAAATAGGAGAAACATCCCAATGCCAAAGTAAAGTACCATAGGGGAAATTCTCTAGGCAAAAGCAGTCCTAAAGTAAGTCATACTAAGTGGCAGGTTAAGTAAGACATAAATCACAAGTAAGATGTTGTTTATTAATGTTTATTTTAAAATTATGCATATGGAATGTGAATGAAACTCAAAGTATGATATAAAGTAAGTAACAAGTATTTAAGTATGTCTCAAGGTATAAAAAGGCACAAATGACAAGGAAAGCATGGCAGTTCAAATAAATAATTAGCACTACACAAACTTGTGACATCATCTATTTTCTAATTTAAACGGTCTAACTACTCTAAGTTACATAAGATTCAAAATCATAAATTCTTATACTATCTGTAACTTAGAATCACGAACCCACAGGTTGAACATAATTAGGATTAGCTACGTCCAAATTATAAATGAATCAAATGTCGCTTGTAAAGTTAAAATAAGTAAATCAATCATCCTAATTTTATTTTATAAATCCCAGATTAAATCTTGATTAACCAAATCAAGATTTAAAAAATTTAAGAATCAAACTTCAAAGAATGAAGTTTAATTCTTAATCATAAGGCTAACCTAAAGGACTAAGGTTTAATCCCATTTCACAGATTAAATGTTAAGGCAGATCCTATTAAATTAAGTCAGATTCAATAGGATAGATTTCTAATCCTAATTCTAATGTTAAAAAGTCAAATAATCAATAAATAAACTATGAAAATCTAATAAACTAGAAAAATCAAGGTTTCACCTTAAAGAGTAATCCATTTAACCCATTAGATGAATTCTAACCTAAGATCTAATCTTAGTCTTAGGAATTAAGGCTCTTAAATACTAAGAGTAGCACTCAGACACACATCCTAACTAAAGTTATAAGACCTAAAGGATGATTAAAGAAGTTCAAAGGAAGTGAAATTTCTCTTATATTTTACTTAGGTTTTATTTAAAATTTAATTTAGGGTTTTCTTCAATTTTCTAATTCAACACTCAAAATAATCTAAATCATAATTTAAATCACTTAAATTACTATTTGATATGATTTAGAGATGAAATTAGGTCTTAATTTCATTAAACCCTAATTTTGGGCAAAAAGACTCTTTTGCCCCTCCTTAAGGGTCTAAATCTTACCGTATGAATTATCACTTAATTTTAGATTTTAATGATGTGGAATGATTATTTACTGTCTAATATGAGTTTAGACAGTAAATTCATTAAATTTGGTTAGGTATTAAGCCTTATAAGGTCAAATTAAGGAATTTGACCTATAAGGGTATTTTGATAATTTTACCCTAATGATATATAATTTTTCTTGTCAATTTATTAAAGGTTATGCTCTAAGGTTTCCATAGAACCTAAGTTTATTGAATTCTGATGTGTATTGGCTAAGTTATAGCCAAAACAAATTCTAGGGTTTAAAGGGTAATTAAGGATTCTTAATTAAGGGTCAAAAACCCTAACTTTATCATTTGGTGTCCAAATTGAATAATTTCAGTGGCTATAAGTTACAATTGACCCTCTGATTCCTATGACTAGTGGTAGATTTAATTTGGACTCCATTTGGCTAAGTTATGGCTTAATTAGGGTTTAAGGTGATTAGTGAGTGATTAGTAAAATTAATCACCCAATCACTAATCCAACCCTTTAGTTAGGTTCTAATAAGTTCTAGGAGTTCTTTGAAACTTAGTTTGTTCAATTTGGATTATTAAATTTGCTAATATTCACTAATTAAGTTTTTAGGTTAATTAGGGGTGATTAGCAAATTTAACCATTGGATCCTAAATATTTTTATAGATCTCTGTAGATTAGGTTTTGCTGATCTAAATTGATATTTGAATCACCTAATTTGGAGCTAAGATAACCAGCTTATGGTCATTTGAAGTTTTAGGTTAAATTAGGCTAATTAGGATTAGGTCCTAATGTCATTAGTCAAATGCTAATCCAAACAGCAAGATTAACCCTACTAAAATGTTCTTTAAGGTTTTGTGAGTATTTTAAGACCTATTTTGGGTATGTTTGGATTATTGGTTACAAAGTTTTGATTAAATGAAGGTTTGTAACATATTTTGATTTAAGTTAATACCCCTAAATTTCACTATGTTAAATATTTATCAAAATTGAGATTTGACAGCATCATAATAATCCTTATATTTTTTTGATTAATTTGGTATATTTATTTGTATATTTGGGACTTATATTTATTAAGATATCAATGTATAAAATTTGGGATTTAAATTAATTAAATCCTTATATTTATTATTTATCTAAATTATAAGCAGAAATAAATTATACTGATTATTATATTCAAATATTATTAATCTAATATTCTGTTTATTATTAATGTTTAGATTAATTTATGTTGTTTAATTTGATATATATTATTTTATTAGATTTGGATATGTATCCTCATTTTTATGAGACTTCAAAGTTATGATATTTATTTAAAATTAAACTATATTAATGATTGCTTCTTAATCATTAATCTCCTTTCCATTCGGCTGAACGCATGCCACGCTCACACGCTTGCGGGCCGAGATCGAAGGCATGCTGGTCGGACTCTCGACCCGCCCGTTACTGTAGCAGTCTTCGACGATTGAAGATTGAAGCCCTAATCGCTAGGGTTCCTAGAGACGCACAACAAGAAGATAAAATTTGATCCATTTTCAGTGTGTCGAACAGAAATTATGAATCAATTCATCAATATATAATCAATCCAGATCAATTGACGACTACATCTAATCTTAAAATCATGGCAGAAATATTTGACCTAAATTAAAGAAAACATCCCAAATCAAAATCCGGTTTATTCAATTTCTACAGCAATTTGATTTCTTCATAATTGATATAGCATTTGGATTCGAAAAAAGGGAAGATAAGGAGTACAGGTCAGTACCTGTTTGTCGGTGAAGAGAGAGCTAGGGTTTCGGGATCGAGCAAAAATGGAAATGCAATACACCTTGGATTGCAACTACTACTCCACAGATAAGAAACCTCTACTCAAAGTTCATGCAAACATTTATATCACACCATCTTTTGGCGGTGGAAGGGCGGCGAGAGCTCCACTTGTCGAGCCTGGCGACCCAGAGAGCTTTTTCCCCGACACGCGTGACGAGCCCCGCCTGCGTGGAGCATTCGCAGGGACGAAGCATTCCCACAGTCTGACCGAAGAGATCAGACGGTTCAGACTTAACCACTCAGTCAAACGGCAATAGCGAATGGCGTTAATGGCGCCGTTAATACATAATTAAGTAATAATTTTATTAAATCATTTATACTAAATTAATTAATTCAAATTTAACAATTAAACCTACTCAGAAAATTTTCAATAAATCAACCTTAGCTAAATGAAGGGTTCCGAACGCAACGGCGCACTCGAATTTTCGTTTTGACCAGTATTTAATTACTTGAATTTTCAGGTATTTAAATAATATTAAAATATTTGATGAAAATCCAACGACTTCCAAATGCCTCCAAAATTTCACCCTTAGCTAATTTGGGTGTTCTGAACACAATGGTGAAGTCAGATTTTTGATCTGAGGTCTAAATAAAAAGTTAATTTCTAGGGTTTTGGGATTTTCCAGAAATCAAGATTTGACTCAATTGATTCCAGATTTGACCTAGATTTTAGAGATAAGTTCTAAATGACTTAATTAAGCCATCATAATTAAGACTTAAATTAATCTTAGTTAACCTGAGTAATAACTTGGGTTGTTGCAGACTCCTCCACTTAAGAACGATGTCGTCCTCGACATCACTTAAGTGAGAAGATTAAAACAGATATAAAGTAAATGAATTGAAATAGGTTAGAGTTGAGTTATTACCTTAATTAAAAAGGCTCGGGTATTTCTGTTGCATATCCACTTCTTTCTCCCAAGTGGCTTCATTGCATGATCGATTCTTCCATTGGACTTTAATCATATTGATCGCTCGATTCCTTAGTTGCTTGCGATCATGAGCCAAAATCTGAATTGGTTCTTCAGCATATATTAGATCTGGTTGAATTTGAATTTTAGGGAATTGAACAAGATGCGAGGGATCTCTGAGGCACTTCCTTAAAGATGACACATGGAATACATTATGAATTGCTGAAAATTCATCTGGAAGATTTAATTGATAGGCAGAGGAACATATTATTTCCAATATTTCAAATGGGCCAACATAACGAGGACTTAGCTTTCCTGCTATACCAAATCTGAAGACTCCTTTCATAGGACTGACTTTCAAATATGCAAAATCTCCAGCTTTGAATTCTAAGGAACGATGGTGCCCATCATGATATTTCTTTTGGCGATCTTGAGCTGCACGAATACGCTGTTGAATCAACTGAATCTTCTTATTTGTTTCTTCTACTAGTTTAGACCCGTTTAGCTACACACTGCCAATCCCTGACCATGCCAATGGTGTATTACACTTCCTACCATATAATGCTTTGAATGGAGCCATTTTTATGCTAGCTTGGAAGCTATTGTTATAGGCAAATTCTACTAATGGCAGATGATCTTCCCAAGATCCAGCAAAATCAAGAATACATAATCTAAGTAGATCTTCCAGAACCTGATTTACTCATTCTGTTTGTCCATCTGTTTGTGGATGAAACACTGTACTTAATGCTAGAGTTGTGCCTAGATCTTGATGTACAGCCTGCCAGAATCTGGAGGTAAATCGACTATCTCTATCAGATACTATTGATCTAGGAATCCCATGTAATCTGATCACTTCTTTGATGTAAAGTTTGGCAAGTTTCTCCACAGAATCAGTTTGATGAATGGGAATAAAATGAGCAGATTTAGTTAATCTATCAATAATCACCCAAATTGCATCATACCCAAATTTAGATCGGGGCAATCCCATTACAAAGTCCATTGATATATCTAACCACTTCCACTCAGGTATCTCAAGTGGTTGAAGTAAGCCACCAGGCCTTTGATGTTCTGCCTTAACCAAACTACATGCATGGCATTTCTTAACGAATTCTGCCACACTCCTTTTCATCCCAGGCCACCAGAAGGACTGTTTTAGATCTTGATACATTTTTGTGCTTCCGGGATGAATATGATAACCAGAATTATGTCCTTCATTTAATACCTCTTATTGCATAGATTTAGGAACCCATATATGATTATCTTGATAAATCACTGTCCCGTGTAATTGTAAATCATGACGGCGACCTCCTTCAATATCCATCTTAAACTTTAAGTATTCTTCATCTTTGGTTTGAGAGATGGAAACATCCCTATGAAATGTGGGTTCTACATTTATGTTGGTTAATATTGAACTCTTAACATTACTCCGAATAGGAACAATTTCCATCTTTTGAAATTCTTCTATTAATGAACTTGTAGTGATCAATGTTGATAAGGTTGCACTACGGCTAAGGGCATCTGCTACCACATTTGCTTTACCTGGGTGGTATTGGATTTCTACATCATAGTCACTTAACAACTCAAGCCACCTTCTTTGGCGACAATTCAATTCACGTTGAGTGAATATATATTTCAGGCTTTGGTGATCAGTGAAAATGGAACATTGAACACCATATAAATAATGACGCCATATCTTTAATGCAAAAATTACTGCAGCAAGTTCTAGATCGTGTACTGGATAATTTTTCTCATGAGGTCTCAACTATCTTGAAGCATATGCAATCACTTTCCCTTCTTGCATTAGTACACAACCTAATCCAGTTCCTGAGGCATCTGTATAAACTTGATAGTTCATACCTTCTTTTGGCAGCACTAATACTGGTGTAGTAGAAAGAGCATCTTTTAAGGTTTGAAATGCCTTTTCACATTCAGGAGCCCAGATAAATGGAACAGCTTTTTGAGTTAGCTTAGTTAATGAAGCAGCTATCTGAGAGAATCCTTTGACAAATTTTCTATAGTAGCCAGCAAGACCTAAGAAACTTCTTATATCAGTTACTGTCTTTGGCTGGTTCCATTCTTGAATAGCACAGATCTTCTGTTGATCAACTCGAATTCCCTGAGCATCTATAATATGACCCAAAAATGCTACTGACTTTAACCAGAATTCACATTTTGAAAATTTAGCGTATAGTTGATGTTCCCGCAAGGTTTCTAATACAGTTCTTAAATAATCTTCATGATCTTCCATAGTCTTTGAATAGATGAGAAAATCATCAATGAATACAATTACAAATTTATCTAAGAATGGTTTTAGGACTCGCTGCATTAAGTCCATAAAAATAGACGGTGCATTTGTGAGTCCAAAGGACATTACAAGAAATTCGTAGTGTCCATATCAGGTTCTAAATGTTGTCTTCTCCATATCAGATTCTTTTACTTGAAGTTGATGATATCCTGATCTTAAATCAATCTTTGAGAATACTATTGCTCCGAATAACTGATCGAATAAGTCATCAATTCTGGGAAGCGAGTATTTATTCTTAATAGTGACTTTATTTAATTCTCTGTAGTCTATACACATTCGCATAGACCCATCTTTCTTCTTACAAATAATACCGGAGCACCCCATGGTGATATACTTGGTTTAATAAATCCTTTATCCAATAATTCTTTTAGTTGCTCACTAAGTTCATGAAGTTCCTTAGGAGCCATTCTGTAAGGTGCTTTTGAAATTGGTTGGGTACCTAGTACTAAATTTATTGCCATTTTAACTTCTCTTGGTGGAGGTAACCCAGGTAGCTCTTCAGGAAAAACATCAGCAAATTCATTGACCACCTTTATCTCAATAAGTGGTATCTCCTTTTTACTTTCTCCTAGCATAGTAACTAGGTGTGCTGCACAACCCTTGTTCACTAACTTAGTTGCTGTTATTGCATTGATAAGTGAACTTAAAGTACTGAACCTTCTTATGAATATTGATGTAGTGTCTGGTGATTGAAGTGATATCTTCTTTTGTTGATAATTAATAGTAGTGTTGTGAGAACTGAGCCAGTTCATACCCAAGATTATATCAAAATTTACTATTGGTAAAATTATTAACTTGGCTTGAAACACTTGCTCATTTAAGGGTACTTGAAGGTTACAGAAGTGGGTGGTATTGAGTTGAGTTCCAGATGGTAGCCCAACTGCTAAAGATCTTGCCATTTTATAATGAGGCAAATTTAAATCTTTAACAAAATTTTCAGATATAAATGAATGGCTTGCTCCCGTATCAAATAGTAGTTTGCACGGATGATTGTTAATACTTATAGTGCCTAAATAAAATAATAATTTCTTAGAACTTATTAAGAGCTTGAAAATAAATACAATATGAATTATATATACCTGATATCACATTATTATCCTCTGTAGCTTCCACAGGAGTAAGAGTATATATTTTAGCTGGTCCTGTAGTCTTCTTAACAACCACCTACTTTTGAGGATTTCTAGATGTACTGGGTTGATTTGATCTTCCTTTATCATTCTTCTGGACCATTCTTTCAGTTTGGGGAGTAGGCATAATGGTCAGTGGTTGATCTCGTTGATTGATTGGAGTTGGATTTAACATTTGTTTGCATCTGGAATGATCAATACGAACTCCATCTATAGTTTCCTCATAATTACATTGCTGATAGAAGTGTCCTTTGCGACCACATGTATAACAACATTGTTTATTGTGATAGCATCTTCCATATGGATGTCATCTTGTACATCCATTATAAAGACTTTTGGTGGACTCTCAGCTTTCATTTGATATACTTTTCCGGAAGAATGTCTAATTCTTGTGGGGTCATTGTTTCTTTGAGAAGATAAATTGAAAGTTCTCTTACTTTCTTTTTGGGCTAGATTTCGATCAATCACACGAGCTGTTTCTATAAGTTCCATAAAGTTGGATAGTCTTAATAGAATAATTTGATCTCTTATTGATTCTTTAAGACCGCTGAGGAATCGGTGATATCGAGATCCTTCTGTTTGTACCATGATAGGTGCAAATCTGGATAATTTTCTGAATTACGTCTCATATTCTGATAAAGTACGATTGCCTTGTTTAAGATTTAGGAACATATCCCCCAAATTATTTTGCACGGAGGGAGGCACATACTTAGCCATAAATGCTTCTACAAACTTACTCCAAGGGATTGTATTAATTCTGTACCCGGCGAATACTGACTGGCGGATATGATCCCACCAAAATTCTGCTTCTTCTTGAAACATATGTGTAGTTAAGCGAACCGATTCTAACTCAGGACAATTCAAACTTGTAAGGTTCTTTTCAACTATTTTTATCCAATTGACTGTATCCATTGCAGACATAGTCCCATTGAATACTGTAGTTCTTAATCTAATGAAACAATGTAACAGTCCATCCATATTTTGTTGATATTGTTGAGAAGGAAGATTAGATGTTGGGTTAACTGAGACAGGAGAGGGGTTACTCTGTATAGCCATTAGCCTTTCTATTTTCTCTGCCTGTCTGGCATTGGCTTCCACTAGTGTTTTGACAGTTTCTAATAATGCGCTAATTTCTGATGATTGACTGCTTGACGCAGCTGTAGTTGATGAAGATTGACCAGAGTTCATTATTATACCTGAATTTAGATAATAACATTCTATTTAGAAGAATGAAAGGGTATTTTATTTAGTTATTCTAATCATGTAAAATTAGAAATTATTTCTATGTTAATTTGTTCTTAAAGTTTCTACGGAGTTTAAGTATCTTTGTGTTCTTACTCTAAGTATTTTATTCCTACTATTCTGAATATTGGATGATGAAAATATGGATGTTCATTCTAGTATTCATTTAGTGATTGTAAGGTAGAAGAACTATCCATTAGGTAGATAGGAATACAAATTCCAATCTGACATCTTATGGAATTCTCTGATACCAACTGTGGCGGCCGCCCCTTCTAATCACAAGGCTTAAGGAGAGGTCGCCACTAAGCACATCTTATACTTAACATTAGGTTGGAATTTAGGACTCCAATCCAATCTTAAGAAAAAGAGGTACTTTTCTGAATAAGATAAAGATTAACAATCACTTAATGAGTATCAGAGTGCGGAAGAAAAGTAACAACTATAGTAAACATCCATACTATAAAATAAAGTACATCTAGCTCAGAATATATATAATACAGAAAAGTAAAGTACAAAGTTCTGTATTATTACAAATGTTTAAAGTTTAAAGAAAACTGGAAAGAAAGAGTCTCTCGTCCTCACAATATAAAAGTAAAGAAAGCTAGTAAGCAAACTAAGGTCCCTCAGCAGTCTGGACCTCCTCCTGGATCTGCTCCTCAGAAGGCTCTATCTCCTCAAAAAGCTCAGAATCTATCATTATCAGTTTCATAATGGTAGGGCCCCTTAGACAAAATGTCTAAGTATATTTTAAGGTAATAAATTTTTAATGTAATTTTAATGACATCACAACTTTAAGTTAGGCAAAATATAGCGATAAGCACAAAGAAAGGCAAGAACAAGTCATGAGGTAGAAACATACCTCAACTCAGGTTACAAAATAAGGTAAGTAAAGCACAAGATAATGCTACTAAGTATAAAGAAAAGTCCTAAAGAATATGATCAAACTAACAAGCCAGTATAATATAAGTAAAAGTACTGTACTGAAAGTATAAGACTAGCATCCTAACATGCTCTCAAATAGGTAAAATGGCTGACATACAAAAAGTTCTAAAATGAAAAGGAACTGTAGAAAATGAAAAATATGAAAGAAAGAAAAATGTACTAAAACAGTAAGTTAAAGTAAGTCTGAAATGTAAGGAAAGTATGTAAGGTACTGTAAAATGTCTGAAATATAAATGTAAGTAATGTCTATTAATTTATTGTACTTGTGAGATACTCTTACTTAGTCTGCCAAAAAGTAAAGTCCATCTGGTAATCTAGGAGAAACATCCCAGATTAAAGTAAAGTTCATCAAAAGAGGCATCTAGGAGAAACATCCCAGATCCTAAAGTAAATCCACAAAGTATCTAAAGGGCAAATGGGAGAAACATCCCAATGCCAAAGTAAAGTTCCATAGGGGAAATTCTCTAGGCAAAAGCAGTCCTAAAGTAAGTCATACTAAGTGGCAGGTTAAGTAAGACATAAATCACAAGTAAGATGTTGTTTATTAATGTTTATTTTAAAATTATGCATATGAAATGTGAATGAAACTCAAAGTATGATATAAAGTAAGTAACAAGTATTTAAGTATGTCTCAATATATAAAAAGGTACAAATGACAAGGAAAGCATGACGGTTCAAATAAATAATTAGCACTACACAAACTTGTGACATCATCTGTTTTCTAATTTAAATGGTCTAACTACTCTAAGTTACATAAGATTCAAAATCATAAATTCTTATACTGTCTGTAACTTAGAATCACGAACCTACAGGTTGAACATAATTAGGATTAGCTACGTCCGAATTATAAATGAATCAAATGTCGCCTGTAAAGTTAAAATAAGTAAATCAATCGTCCTAATTTTATTTTATAAATCCCAGATTAAATCATGATTAGCCAAATCAAGATTTAAAGAATTTAAGAATCAAACTTCAAAGAATGAAGCTTAATTCTTAATCATAAGGCTAACCTAAAGGACTAAGGTTTAATCCCATTTCACAGATTAAATGTTAAGGCAAATCCGATTAAATTAAGTTAGATTTAATAGGATAGATTTCTAATCCTAATTCTAATGTTAAAAAGTCAAATAATCAATAAATAAACTATGAAAATCTGATAAACTAGAAAAATTAAGGTTTCACCTTAATGAGTAAGCCATTTAACCCATTAGATAAAGTCTAACCTAAGATCTAATCTTAGTCTTAGGAATTAAGGCTCTTAAATACTAAGAATATCACTTAGACACACATCCTAACTAAGATTATAAGACCTAAAGGATGATTAAAGAAGTTCAAAGGAAGTGAAATTTCTCTTATATTTTACTTAGGTTTTATTTAAAATTTAATTTAGGGTTTTCTTCAATTTTCTAATTCAACACTCAAAATTATCTAAATCATAATTCAAATCACTTAAATTACTATTTGATATGATTTAGAGATGAAATTAGGTCTTAATTTCATTAAACCCTAATTTTGGGCAAAAAGACTATTTTGCCCCTCCTTAAGGGTCTAAATCTTACCTTATGAATTATCACTTAATTTTAGATTTTAATGATGTGGAATGATTATTTACTGTCTAATATGAGTTTAAACAGTAAATTCATTAAATTTGGTTAGGTATTAAGCCTTATAAGGTCAAATTAAGGAATTTGACCTATAAGAGTATTTTGATAATTTTACCCTAATGATATATAATTTTTCTTGTCAGTTTATTAAAGGTTATGCTCTAAGGTTTCCATAGAACCTAAGTTTATTGAATTCTGATGTGTATTGGCTAAGTTATAGCCAAAACAAATTCTAGGGTTTAAAGGGTAATTAAGGATTCTTAATTAAGGGTCAAAAACCCTAACTTTGTCATTTGGTGTCCAAATTGAATAATTTTAGTGGCAATAAGTCACAATTAACCCACTGATTCTAATGACTAGTGGTAGATTTTATTTGGACTCCATTTGACTAAGTTATGGCTTAATTAGGGTTTAGGGTGATTAGTGAGTAATTAGTAAAATTAGTCACCCAATCACTAATCCAACCCTTTAGTTAGGTTCTAATAAGTTCTAGGAGTTCTTTAAAACTTAGTTTGTCCAATTTGGATTATTAAATTTGCTAATATTCACTAATCAAGTTTGTAGGTTAATTAGGGATGATTAGCAAATTTAATTGTTGGATCCTAAATATTTTTGTAGATCTCTGTAGATTAGGTTTTGCTGATCTAAATTGATATTTGAATCACCTAATTTGGAGCTAAGATGACCAACTTATGGTCATTTAAAGTTCTAGGTTAAATTAGGCTAATTAGGATTAGGTCCTAATGTCATTAGTCAAATGCTAATCCAAACAGCAAGATTAACCCTACTAAAATGTTCTTTAGGGTTTTGTGAGTATTTTAAGACCTATTTTGGATATGTTTGGATTATTGGTTACAAAGTTATGATTAAATGAAGGTTTGTAATATATTTTGATTTAAGTTAATACACCTAAATTTCACTATATTAAATATTTATCCAAATTGAGATTTGACAGCTTCATAATAATCCTTATATTTTTCTAATTAATTTGGTATATTTATTTGTATATTTGGGACTTATATTTATTAAGATATCAAGGTTTAAAGTTTGGGATTTAAATTAATTAAATCCTTATATTTATTATTTATCTAAATTATAAGCAGAAATAAATTATACTGATTATTATATTCAAATATTATTAATCTAATATTCTATTTATTATTAATATTTAGATTAATTTATGTTGTTTGATTTGATATATATGATTTTATTATATTTGGATATATATCCTCATTTTTATGAGACTTCAAAGTTATGCTATTTATTTAAAATTAAACTATATTAATGATTGCATCTTAATCATTAATCTTCTTTCCATTCGGCTGAACGCACGCCACGCTCACACGCTTGCGGGCCGAGATCGAAGGCATGCGGGTCAGACTCTCGACTCGCCCGTTACTGTAGCAGTCTTCGACGATTGAAGACTGAAGCCCTAATCTCTAGGGTTCCGAGAGATGCACAACAAGAAGATAAAATTTGATCCATTTTCAGTGTGTCGAACAGAAATTATGAATCAATTCATCAATATATAATCAATCCAGATCAATTGACGACTGCATCTAATCTTAAAATCATGGCAGAAATATTTGACCTAAATTAAATAAAACATCCCAAATCAAAATTCGGTTTATTCAATTTCTACAGCAATTTAATTTCTTCATAATTGATATAGCATTTGGATTTGAAAAAATGGAAGATAAGGAGTACAGGTCAGTACCTGTTTCTCGGTGAAGAGAGAGCCAGGGTTTCGGGATCGAGCAAAAATGGAAATGCAATACACCTCGGATTGCAACTACTACTCCACAGATAAGAAACCTCTACTCAAAGTTCATGCAAACCTTTATATCACACCATCTTTTGGCGGTGGAAGGGCGGCGAGAGCTCCACTTGTCGAGCCTGGCGACCCGGAGAGCTTTTTCCCCGACACGTGTGACGACCCCCGCCTGCGTGGAGCATTCGCAGGGACGAAGCATTCCCACCGTCTGATCGAAGAGATCAGACGGTTCAGACTTAACCGCTCAGTCAAACGGCAATATTGAATGGCGTTAATGGCGCCGTTAATACATAATTAAGTAATAATTTTATTAAATCATTTATACTAAATTAATTAATTCAAATTTAACAATTAAATCTACTCAGAAAATTTTCAATAAATCACCCTTAGCTAAATAAAGGGTGCTGAACGCAATGGCGCACTCGGATTTTCGTTTTGACGAGTATTAAATTACTTGAATTTTTAGGTATTTAAATAATATTAAAATATTTGACGAAAATCCAACGACTTCCAAATGCCTCCAAAATTTCACCCTTAGCTAATTTGGGTGTTCTGAACACAATGGTGATGTCAGATTTTTGATCTAAGGTCTAAATAAAAAGTTAACTTCTAGGGTTTTGAGATTTTCCTGAAATCAAGATTTGACTCAATTGATTTTAGATTTGACCTAGGTCTTAGAGATAGGTTCTAAATGACTTAATTAAGCCATCATAATTAAGACTTAAATTAATCTTAGTTGACTTGAGTAACAACTTGGGTTGTTACAACCATAATGTCCCGGATGACTCCTAGTATTAGGTCAATCGGGTTGGGCTAGAGATTCAGCTCGGTTCTATCCTAATTGCTAGATTAAAAGGTAGAATTAATCACGATGCCTGCTAAGTAAGTTATTCTTTTAATTCCATTAGATAAAATTAATTCCACCATTAGTTTGAAATAATGTCAGATAAACAATTTATACATTAAGTCATTTTCGTTCATATTTTTATTATTTATAGAGAAAAAAAAAGTTGAGTCTTTGTGAGCAATAAGTATCCATAAAACCTTAAAGAAGTAATTGTTATGTATGCAACAATAAAGTGATGGAAACAATCCAAAGCTTAACTCAAACTAAGAAAAGTGTATCAAATAATGCATTCAATGAAAGGTTGTAAAGAAAATCAAAATTTTCAGACATGCTAAAGCCAAAAATGTAAATATAAATATAGATAAGTACACTATATGTTCATTGTGAAGCACATACACAATGTATACAAAAGTCCACCAAACCACATAGTGCATATTAGTGTACTTCAGTGACCCAATCAGCGGTGGAACTCTCACAACACCTTTTATCTCACAACACTTTTTATCCTTATCCGGATTCTTGCATCTCTTATAAATGCCAATTAGTCAAAAAATAGCATTGAGCATCCCAAAAAATCAAGTATATACCTATCATATCCTCTTTTTGGCAATGTAGCAAACTCCAAAACCCAATAAGTAGAATTCAATAGGAGATGATTCGAAGACAAGAATCTCGCAATAGAATCATTGATAATGTGTGTTATGGAGATTGGCATCAACATAGGGAGATAATTGGGAGATAAGTAATATTTTTCATCAACATATTCATTTTCTTTTCATACCTTAAATAGAAAAAAGAATTAACTTTATAAAATTGAAAATGATTTGGTTCCTTGAGCTTTTTTTAATCAATCAAATGTTTTTAACGCAGTTATAATCATGATTATTGAATCTCAATTATTATCAATTTAACGCTAAATTTATATGCATTAACTGTTCTGAGGCTGCGGAGTGGCAACGAGCGGCATACTATATCAAAACTTTATAAATATTCCAAAAAGCCCTACGAAGCCGTCTCATATTGCTTTTCAAAATCTCATTTTATAATCATTCAAACATATTTATTTTGACAAGCTGGCTTATTAGATCAAATTGATGTATTTAATGTTATGTTAGACAAAATCAGAGCACAATGACAGAAAAAAAGCTGTCTACTATCATAAAATATAAAGGATATAAAATAAAGGCACTTAGTTTATTTTTATTCATTAAAGTAAGATGACATTGTGGAAAATACATAGAAGGATCCAAACTTTAACAGCGTAGACAAAAGAAGATGAGAATATGGAAACGGACATTCAATTACAGTAACCTTTTCTAGAAAATGTTTGGACATCTCTCTTTGAAATGAAGTATTACCCTTAGTATCCTTTCTACAAAGTAGTGTAAAACTTGCTTATATAGCAGAGGCAACACAGCCGATTCAATGACATGACGGGGCTCACAGTAGCAGCAATAGAAGTTTATTAATCCAAGTAGCTCTAACACCACCAAGATAACAGCAAAGTGTGAAGCATTCCGGACATTACTTTGTGTTTGCACAAAACACAACATCAAAATCTCTATATCATTATAAAAAAACTAACATTGCAAGAGATTGGATGAGAAACAATATCATTTCTGATGTGCAACTAATAAAACAACTTCCCTTCAAGAAAAGCATAACAAAATCAACAAAGCATAACTAAATTTCAGCCATGAAGCAGAGAGAAGAACAGCGTTACAGAACCATTTAACCGGCCAACACGACGTCAGACGAAGGCAATTTCGATGAAGGCGACGTCGGACGTTGGATGATAGCGACGTCGAACGATGGCAAATTGACGGACGAAGCTTCACCTCTCGAAAGCGCCGATTTTTGCGAACGAAGCTTCACCTCTCGAAAGCGCCGATTTTTGCGAACGAAGCTCGTCGTTTGAAGGCGAATCCCGATGCTCCGTTAGTAAAACTAAACAAACAATAAATTCATTCCATTTAAAATATCATTTCATTCAATTTAAAATAAAATCATTCAAAATATTATAACAATAGATAAATATTTTCAATATATATGAATCATCAACTGTTTCTTTATAAGTATAAAATAAACTAAAAATTTATTCTACCATTCTAGGTCATAATTCTTTAAAATGCTATTAAGCTAGCTCAACATCTACTGACATTATAATAATAATATTTTAGAGCACATTTTAAACATAAATAATCTTAAAAATTACACTTAAACAAAAGCAAAATGGGAAAGTAAAAATGTAATAAAATTACAAGAAAAAAAAATTTAGTGCAAATAAAAATTATTGAAATTACTATGAACAAATATTTCCTTGCCTTAATTATACCATATGCCAATTTTAAATGATAAATTAATAATAGCAAAGAATTCATGTTTGTGTCTTTGTTTTGATACTATGAATCAACGTTAGCAGTTCTTATGTACATATTTAGAATCTCGAGACAGGGTTTAAATAAAAAAGTTCATCAATTGGGTCTCTTCAAAGGCTCCAGTTAACACCCTTATGACTCTAGATGGACTAACCTCGTTCTTAACTAATCCAGCCACCATATCAAAATCCTTGGATACAGCCAAACACATAATAAACAATATTTTGTTCCTTGATATCATTTGACAGTAAAATAAATAGCGCATTTAATATTAACACGAAATAAGCTCAAAGCGATACTAAAACAGCAATAAATAAATATATGTGTATAAGGAATATCTTGAGTACCTTTTATTGGAATGTGGAGACCAATTAAATCATCATAGAGATGCTAATGGAGCTTCAGTGAGCTTTCGAAAAATTCTGGGGTGATACGAAATGAATTTGGGAAAGCTCAGCTGCAGCAGGCGCTATAGTGCGTCGTGGTGCGTCGTAGCGCGCCATGGCGCCCAGCACCCGAGACAAAGACGCTGTAGCGCGTCCCGGCGCAAGTTTGCCCGAGACTAGGGCGCTGTAGCGCGCCATGATGTATGTCTACCAGAGACCAGGGTGCTGTAGCGCGAACTAGCGCATGCCTACCAGAGACCAAGGCGTTATGGCACGCCATAGTGCCAGGCAGAAAACTGCTCCGATTCAGGCACCCCCTAAGCAATTTGGGAGGTATTTTGGACCATTTGAATCAGAATGTTGGTTGGGTACTTAAGAAAATATTATGGAGGAGTTCCTATGTCGGCAAGGGCAAGCTAAGTGTTTTGGCTGCCGTTGGAGAGAATCCTAAGAGATGGTAGATGCTGCTCTTCTTCTTCATCCTAGAGTAAGAGTTGTTGTATAAATCTTTTTTGCTCTTGTTAAGCTGAAGCTCTTTGTAATTCTGTAATCATTTTGATTCATAGTGTAATTTATGTGTGATGTGACTCCGTAATTTTTCCCATATTTGGGTGTTCTACGTAAGAATATCTGTGTTTGGATGGTTATGATTGTGCACGTGTATGTGCTGTGATCTATATTTTGTTGTGCTTGTGATTTCGTTATTTTCTTAGTAATCGTAAACGCAACCCCGATCATCGAGCGCAAAATCGCTTCCGCTGCTGTGCTCGTGCTCTTTTATCAACACCTCTGTGTTCGACCATCGAGAAAATACTCAAAAATATGATACGTTATAAATGACGGGGGATCCCTTGAAATCAAGAGAGGAAGAAGAAGGTATCGATGAAGATTCTAGGGATGTCAGGGCTCGGCTTCATTTTTGTCGTAAGCTTCCAAGGTTCGCCGATTCCGTCAGCAAGGGGGAAGAGATTTTAGGAGAAGATTGCTGACCGGCATTGGAAAGTTCATTGAGAGCAGGATGGAGTTTTGATTTTTGAAATTAGGCTTAGAGTTTTCTATGCCATCTTATTTTCGTGAGAAAGGGAAACAACCAGTTTTCCTTAAAGCGTTGGCTTTTTTAAATAAAAGAGAGAAAAAATGCATATTCTTTTACGAATAAAGTTATAGAGAATCATTTATAAAAAATTAGGTATTAATATTAAGATTAATTTGAATTAATACAAAAAAAAGCTTACGAATAAGACAAGTTTGAAGAACGGTTACGATATTTTATAAGGCAAAAATCTAACATATTCTAGTAATTAAATTCCTAATTAAAAAAGGCATTTTAATAAGACAAATTTGAACAACCACCCCTAAAATTGAAGTCATTAACACACCAAGAAATCTGCAAACCAAATGCCTGTATTTTGAAGTTCTCAGCAATTAGATTACTTTGATAATAAAAATGAAGGCAATGCCCTCACCCATTTTCAATGCAAGTGGATTCGGGTCATTCGTATGCTTAGATCATGCAAGCTTAAACCAGTTTAAGAACTGAAATCACTTCTTTCTCATGATGCGGCAGTGCTATTTGGCAAAATAATTTTGACAGCCGCATAACTCTGTTTTTGGAAAGATACAGAACGTCTGTCAAAATTTGTCATTTTGAATGATGGAAAATTCTCAACTGTAAGTATATTCTCCTTTCATGTATTATGCTAAGTGCATTATTAAAGGCACGCATCCTTATCAGTCAGAGCCCTCTGTAGGTATCTCGAACTTTCCAAGCAGCGTTTCCCATCGCAACTTCAAAGTTGTAAAGTAAAACCAGCACAATCTGCCTCTTTTCATGTTTATTTGCCGTGAATTGGGAAAATTGCTAGCTTCCATTGGGAGAGAATTTGTCGCTAAATTGCTGCTGTTTTTGATCTCTCTGGATTGTTAACATGGAGAAGAATGAGATGTTCTTGTACTGTAAAAAGCCCTCTCACTATGACTATTCAAATATAACTCATCTTACTCTTGCCCAATCTTCTCCAATAATTGCATCCAAAGAAGCTCCTTACAACTTTTAGTGATTGTAATACACAATGTTGAAAATAAAAGGTTTTGGAAGATGCAAAACAAATGTTGTTTGCTGTGCAAATCACACAATAAAGCAAAGAAAAACTACAAACATAAGCAAATCACATCATAATACAAGAATTATGTGATTTTGTGTGAATACCTACGTAATAATCCTAGTTGTTAGTCAGCTAAGTCTAGCTAAATTAAGCTTAGTCAAACTTTGATTTTAACTCCATTAGATTCAATGGGTCATTTAATCCCAACCTTAAATATTTGAAATCAATTCGAGCTCATTTGAACATTTTAGCTATTTTGCCTATTTTAGAATCTTGGAAATTAGCTAAGTTAATTTGATCTCCAAATTAAAATCTGAGTTCATTTTGAATTCACCACCCCCAAATTAGCTAAGGGTGAATTTTTAGAAACTTTTAGAGGTCATTTAGACCTATTTTGGATTTAATTTAAATTGGTTCAATTAAAATTTAGGATTTTAAACAATCCCTAATTGCAAATCTACCCTCCCTCCAACGGTCGGCTGCCTCTGTACTGCGGGTGCCATCCAGATCGTTGATCATGCGGATCTGATCCAACGGCCCGCGCCTTCGATCAATTCCGTCTCATCTCGACCGTTTCGCGGTTCCGAGATTTTAATATGACGGCATCTAACTACCCGTCTTAAGTAAACCACGAACGCCCGTCCGATCTTTCGATCCGATCTAACGGTTAATCTAGCGTCCACGCTCGGCCGTTAGGTGTCGAGAAATCAGAACCGTTCCGCGTCAGCTGATGATCAATCAGACGGCTCTGGAGTCCCCTGCGACTTTGGATCATCTCCTTCCTCATCTCGCGCCCTACAGCCGAATCCCCCCGTACTACCACGTCACTAGGCTGGTCTGCCATCCTTGTGCCACGTCTGAGAGGCCGTTGCAGCCTCCCTAACACTCCCAACCAAGAATGAGGCCC
The DNA here is from genome assembly GCA_016760335.1 of Gastrodia elata. Taxonomy (NCBI): domain Eukaryota; kingdom Viridiplantae; phylum Streptophyta; class Magnoliopsida; order Asparagales; family Orchidaceae; genus Gastrodia; species Gastrodia elata. The sequence continues at coordinate 17,814,758 of CM028673.1, forward strand.
GGTCCACCCCCAATTGGGTAAGTGACGGAATTCCTTCGGGCCGAGCATATGCCATGGCTCCCGACCTCGACAACCACCCAAGACATTCCCTCAGCCTATAATTACATCTAGATTATCACAGTGAGTCCCTTTGCTCACTGTGATCCCCGAATGTGGCGCACTGCCCCTTAATTCACAATTATTAGATTAAGGAGTGGAGTGTCACTTTGGCAAATCCCTTACTTAAGATTGGATTAGATATAGACCCTAATACACTTGTAAGAAGAGATTAGTCATTGCATTCATGCCATAAACTCAGTCACTAAGCGAATACAGATCATAGTACAGAAGTAAAGTAAGACCATATACATCTAAATTATCGTAATAAATAGGAAAAAGTGCAACACACAGCTTATCGTATAAAGTATATTAAGGAAAAATACAGTCAAGGTACCTATATTATTATAATATTTAATAAATAGTTTAAGGGACTGAAATAAAGGGTTTCTCATCCTCACAATATACAAAAAAAAAAACTAGGCAGCTTCTGGATCACCCGGCTGATGTTCCTCTTCAATAAAGGGCTCCTCCTCTTCAGCACGCAGCTCCTCAAGCCTATATGAATCTAATATTATCAGTTTTACACTGCCAGAGCCCTAGCCAATAAAAAAATAATTTATTAAATAATTATTTAAGTACATTTTAGACTGAATATTTTACATGAATTATTAATGTCACCATTTATATGTACAGAACAAAAACAACTATCTAACATAGGAGCAATAAGCATAGAAGGAGCAGGGTAAGTTATAAATACAATATTTACAACTAAGCAAAAATTGAGGCAGAAAGCACACATCAAACAAATTAAGGAATAGTCATACAAATATAATGCAGTACGTAAAAGTACTTGAAAAAAAAGTCTAATCCTAAACATGCTGATGATCATATAATATATACTGATTAAAAATAGTAAGCTTAAAAGTAGTAGAAATAGTCAGCAGCAAAAATCTGGCATCCTATAAATATGTATAAATAAGCTGGTAAGTAAAGTACAATTGACTAAAAATAACATGTATCAATAACACAATAAATAGAAAACTAAAACTGAAACATATATGTATAACTGCCGTATCAAGAAATTGGCTAATCGGGCCTTGACAAAAATTCCCAAAGCTTTTCTGGGCTAGGGTAGATAGAACATAATAGCAGGACTGAAGAGGCAGTAAATTCAAATGCAGAATATTTTAGTTAATTTACCTTTATTTCTATGGATATGTCCAGAAACAACTGAGGAGTCAAGTAGGTCTGCAAGACTATACAGGTTCTAAGCTTAACACACTCCTCAATAAGTAATGTTAAGCATCCTTATTACTCATTACCACTATCCATTAGGGTAAATGTGTACCAGAGCCTACCAGAATATAACTAAACCCAAGACAACTATTATCCTAATTATTTTAAATTTTCATTTCATGCACAAAGTTTTCTTACATGATATGTCCAAGGGATTTAGTACAAAATACAAGGAATACATAGCACAATAATCAAGTAGTAAGCAAGGGACTCTTCTATACATGGTGATACTATTATTATCTAATTAAACTATTCTAATTATTCTAAGTTACACAAGTTTAGGATCTATAGTTCCTACTATCGAGTGTAACTTAGAAGTACGACCTTATATATTACAAAATATTAGGACTAACTAGATCCTAATTTGATTAAATTGATGTCGACTATAAGTTAAATAATAAATCATTTAAATTTAGATGTTCTATGCTAAGATTTGATTAAGATTTACTGAACTAGGGATTATGATTTTAACACCACAAGATTGGAGTTAAGTACATAATCCAAAGGTAAGGTCTAGGGGGTCTAAGGTTTCAGTTCTAAGTGAACTAATAATTGAGGTAAATCCTATTAAGCAAAGTCAAGCTTAATAGAATGATTCTCCTATTCTTAATCTAGGATTGAAAGATAAATTAATCAAAAATAAAATTATGAAAATCTAGAAACTAATAAAAATCAAAGATTCATTTATTAAATAACCCTGTTATTCAAGGAATGAAATCTAACCTAATATCTATCCTTAATCCTAAGGCATGGATCCTAAGGTGAAGTGATGATTCCTAATGATAAGACTTAGAGTTTCTAAGAATTGATTGAATTTTTTTACACTTGCTGATTTATTTAATTAGGGAGGTTAAGGATGGATTTTAGCTAAGGATCCCTTTTTCCTTAAAGATTTTCAAGCCTAAATTGGGGATTTTAGACAGTTAACCAATTAAGAGATTTTATGACTTAAATTGATCCTAATTTAGTTATATTACTAATTTTATGGATGAAAAAGTGTATTTTAAGGGTTAAGGGTACTTAACTTAAAGTTTGGGCAAAATGACCATTTTGCCCCTACTTAAGGGTCCAAAAAAACTACTTTTTGATTTAGGGCTCTAAATTGGATCTTCTTACTACAAATGACTCTTTACTATCTAACATGAAGATAAATAGTAAGTACACTCAATTTGAGTAAGAAACGGGTCCTATAGGTCCAACCTAAAGATTTTGAGCTAAGGGGCAATTTAATAATTTACATTTAATGGAATCTAAATATTTTATGCAGTATATTGTTGGTTGCTATTCAAAGATTCTATAGAGCCCAAGAACACTAAATTCTGAGGTCTATTAAATTAGTATAGCCATTTTAACTTCAAGGGCAATTATTGAATTTCTCAAGGCTAAGAGAGGTCAAAAAGGAAACTTTTCCATTTAGTGTCCAAATTTAGCAAACTTAGTGGCTATAGCTTCTTTATATCACACTGAGTACTTTAATTGAGAGTATACCCAAATTAAACTTCAATTGGTCAAGTTATGACCTAATTAGGGTTAAGGTATTTTGGTAATTTCTAATTTTCTAGGGCTAAGAACCTAAATATTATTTTATATTGCCGTTGGTACTAAAATTCTAAGCTAATTAGCACTTTAAATTTTTGAATTTGGAGTATAATTGACTAAGATATGGTCAAATTATTATTTAGGGTTCTATTTTCTTAAAAGGGAGACAAAACCTAATTTTTCCATATTTAAAATTCTCATACAATTTTATACAGTGCTCAATTTTACTTAAACTAGGTTCAAATTTGATATAATTTGGCCCCACTAAGGTCCTTAAAATTCATAAACTATAAAGTTTTGACCATTTCAGCCAGTTCTGGACCAATCAAGACAGTTCTGGGCGCTACGGTGCGCTGTGGCACCTCCTGGCCGAAAGTCAGGCGCTACGGTGCGCTGTGGCGCGCTACGGCTTGCGGCATTGCTGTTAGGCGCTACGGTGCGCTGCGGCTGGTTGCAGTGCTGTGGCGCGGTGCAGTGCTTTATGTGCTACGTCGCACTATGGCTTGACCACCCCGAGAGCTGGGTGCTACTGCGCACTGCAGCGGTTTCAGGCGCGGCGGCGCGCTGTAGCGGTTTAATTTTCGAAAGTCACTGTTCAATTAATTTATCTCTTGATTTCATATGGCTTTCTTAAAATGATGCTACAGCCCGCTGTGGTGCGCTGTAGCAGATTTCATTTAATTTCATCAAAAAATATTTTTATGCTTCGTTAAACTATTATGGACCCGAATTCGAAACTTCGGGCGCTGTGGCGCCCGAATGTGATTTCACCAGTGCAAAAACTGTAACGAGTCAACTTTTGAGCTCAATTACTCTTAACTTAGAGCACTTCACATGCGGTGCCATATACCATTGGAAAGTCTTTCTAAGACCTTTCCATTGATAGCCAAATCAGTACCAAACAATTATGTTACCAATGCAAATAGTGGAGTTAAGGGACTAGGTGTACAGAAATTTGTATTTGCAGATTTACATATCTTTTCTTATTATTTTTAGATTTCAATGAGCTTATACATCTTAAATACAATTTCATAGATGTACAACTAAGGTAACACATATTCTTAGACATACAAATGAGCATAAAATAAAATGAAATAGCCATTGGATTAACCAATGGAGGGAAATGGGGGTACCTTTGCTTTGACAATGTCAAATTTTTTAAGGGAGGCTTGAGAGCTGAGAAGTTATTCCTTTAGCAAACACAATAATGGGGGAGGATTCAGCTGGGCAAGGAAGATATGGGAATATGGGCTGAGAGCTAAAGGCTCTTTTAATGGAGGGGAAGCTTGCCATAAATGGGATGGGCCTGATTTGTCCCATCTCACTTGGTGAGATAGGGAAGGGGCTGGCAGGAGATAGAGGGGCAGAATATGCTGAGCATAGTAGGGGGCTGAAGGGAAAGAAGCTCAGAATTGGTTTGGATGGCTGTGGATCCTAGCCAGCCAATGAAGAAAGAGAAGGGAAAGAAGACAAAAATAGATTTAAATAAATTAAATTAATTAATCTCAAAAATCATATTTTATAAATGATCTCCGAAAAATTTTAAAAATTCACCATTATCTAATTTGAGGGTGAGGATTGCAATGGCAAAGTTGGATTTTAATTTTGACAAGCATTTAATTTTCATATTTTTCTAGGTATTTAATTACATTAAAATATTCATCAAAATTTCGACGACTTCCGATTGCCACCAAAACATCACCCCTAGCTAATTTGGGGGCAATGAGCGCAATGACGAAGTCCAATTTTTGATCTGAGGTCAATTTAGATAGGTCAATTTCCAGGGTTTCTTGATTTCCTAAAAAATAGGATTTGGTCCATTTGACTCCTAATTTGTACTAGGTCTTGGTGGTGAACTCCTAATGACCTAATTAGCACTTAAGATCAAAATTTAGGATCTGAATTAGTCCTAATTGACATGGGCAACAACTTATGTTGTTACACTGAATTTCCCAGCTTAAGCCGCTGGAGTTTTTGGCATTCTCGACGATTCTACAGCTGCAAATCGCTGATAGAGGGTGTGGTCTGGAGTTCAGACCCCCTTGCTGAGTTTCTATGATCGTCTGGAGGATTCAATGCTTCTCATTTTTCCTCTGTCGCCTCTGCCATCTCCAATTTTAGGTACAGCCTTACCCCATCATTTAAGCTTCTGAATAAGCCTCTGGTGTCATCTAGCTTGCCTTAGCCTCTTAGGGAACCTATTCTGATTGTCTCCAGGGTTTGAGCTAGCTCTGATCGATAGATCGAACTAGCAGCCAAGCCATGACTGAGTTCGAGTAAGGACCCAGCGGTCAGCTGCACCCCAGGCTATGAAACCTTGGGGGTTCAACTCACCTCACCTCACTGATGGTGTAGGGATCGAGCCCCATCAAATTGGTGATCTCTATGAGGAGAATTATTGTAACAACCCTAGTTGTTACCTGAGCTAAACTCAGATTAATTAAGATAAACTAAGCCTTAATTTTGATTTCATTAGACTCAATGGATTATTTGAACCTAACCCTATAAGTTGAAATTAATTGTAGCTCATTTGAGCATTTTAGTATTTTTTTCCTATTTTTAGATCTTGAAAAATAGTTAAATTAAATTGAACTCCAAATTGAAATTTGATTTTATTTTTGAGTTCCTCATGCTCTAATTAGCTAAGGGTGAATTTTTGATAATTTTTGGAGCACATTTGGTACTAAATTGGATTTAAAAATTATTAGAATTTTAATTTAATTAATTAAATGAATTTTATTAATTATATATTTATTTTATTATATGGGATTTACTGTTAGGACCATGGCAGATCTGCTGCAGGGTCCCGATAGCGGCGCATCAGTCTCCTCCAATGGATGGATTAGCATGCATCCTAGCGCATTCCATCCAACGACATATGTTAGCCAGCGCTTAGATATAATCCTAGTTGATGGATGCACCCCCGTGTATCCATCGGTTGAGCTTTAATCTGCCTATGTAAGCATTGTGGGAGCATCAGAACCATTTGAGACCAATGGCTCTACGAATAGATGGCCCAAAGCACCCCATGCACTGTGAACCTTCGTCTACCTCTCGCCCATTCATGCGTCTGGTCCCCCCCGACAATTCAACCTCTGTAGCCCCCGTGGCAGTACGAGAGATATCCCAATCTTCCTCTTCTACCCTTGGGCGTGACAGTCTGCCGGTAGCGATCTTCCTACTCTACCCTTAGTCGGTTAAACCGCCCCTCTCCTTCGGCCTGAGCCATTGCTCCAAACTTGAGCTCTGGCATCCACCCATGACCTTCACACTGCCTATAAGTACCCTTAGAGCATCACAAAGAGTTCCTTTGCTCACTGTAATCCCTCAATTCCCCTGGTGCATCCCTTGGAGCTCCGTGTCCTCTCGGTGAATCCCGACGTCCCAGTTGTCGTGAACTGCTGATAGAGGGCTAGGTTTGGTGTTCAGACTCCCTGTGCTTTCCCACCAAGTTGCTTGGAAGCTTTGGCTCACTTCAACTACTTCTCTGCCATTTCAGTCATCACCAGTTCTAGGTACAGCCTCTGACCCTTCTCTATCGAGTTCGTTTCAGCTTGACTCTCTATCGTGCAAGCCTTGAATGCTGAGCTAGGACCTAGCCTAAGTATCCCAATAGTCAGTAATTGCATTGGTGGAAGCTGGCAGTGGACCAGATGGTGAAAATATCATCTAATAGTGCACTAAGAGTCGGCTACTATGCCGCTGAACCTCGGTGTCTCCTCGGGTTTTCAGTGCCCCAATTATGCCCGAACCTCTGGACTAATAATTGCTGACGCATAGCATGTCTTAGGTTCGATCAGGTTGATCAATACGATTGGAATTGTTTGACGCAGATGTTACTCGAGTCTGTGGAATCCCGTGAGTAGCACTCCAGCAATCCAGCCTTCCTCAAGACCTCTCGACTCAGCCAATCTGCTCACCCTGAACCACTAAATGAGTAGGGTTCATGCTTAGCCGGTAGTAGAGTGTTTGTAAAGAGAATGCTCTCTTCACAGACTCTCGTTTAGAGATGTCTAGGTGGAGTAAGGTTTCATCGGATCAGAGCATCATAGAAGGGGCTTCCTAGCTTAATTAGTGCGTCTAGTGCTGCTGATGGTGTTGCCATCAAGATCCAAGTGCAGCGTGGCGTGGCTTGTGCGTGGGTAATTGGGCATCTGAAGATAACCCTAGGGATTCTGGTAATTGGCACGGGGACAACACACAATAACGGGTCGGGCCAGACCCCGACCAGTGTGTTTTCGTTCTTGGGCCATTCTTTAATTAAAGGTTTTCTGAATTAATTTCCTTAAGGAAATTAATTCTGAAAATCAAATCATAGGGTTTAATTAAAATAAAACATTCAAAATAAATTTAGGTAATAACTTTGGCTGTACTTATCCAAATGATATGATCCAATATACCGTTTGAATTAGAAAAATGCAAGAAATAACAATATGAAATAAAAACTAAAATCTAATAGGTATATTTTATAAAATTGCCTAATCTTTCTCTGAACTTAATTAATTTATAATTAATTAAATTAATATCCAAAAATTGTGATTTAAGTCCCTGATTGCTCCTGATACTGTGGAGAACCTATTTAGTCCTTAATTTCAAAGTAATGAGAATTTATGGCATCTTTAAAGCTTGAATTATTGTCTTTTTTAAAAGAATTCTAAAATTTAGATTTATATTACTTGATCAAAATAAATTCTGGATCTCCTATTGCGGCTACGCCCAATAAAACTGCTGTCGCTTCTAGTAGTCCTTCTGACGAACTAACCCACCTTCGAGGAATGGTGGCGGCAATGTTAGAAAACTAAGCTCAGCAAGCTCTGGTTATGCAGAAATTAATTGTCGATCGATCAGTACCTACTACTAATGATGCTCAAGTTGTTCCTATTCAGCAGAACCCTTTTCCTTCCCATCACTCTGTAGATGGTCTTCTTCACAACTTTTGGAGACTAAGGCCATCCACTTTCACTGGGAACTTGTCTCCAATGGACATAGCTAATTGGTTGAAAATAGTTAAGAAAGACTTAATCAGTTTAAAAATTCCTAATTCTGAAGCCGTCCGTCTCATAGTGCATCTGTTTCATGATGAAGCAGAGTACTGGTGGGACGACATTCGAAACACCAGATTTGTCGACTACGAACTTGAAGCCATCCATTGGGATGAATTTGTAGAAGCTTTCAAGGCTGAGTTCATTCCTTTGTCCACACAGAACATTATAGCATACACGATCTTAAGGCTGACACAAGGAAGCCGCTCTGTTTTTGATTATGAAATGGAGTTTCGCAGGTTAATTTGCTTCGCTCCAAAATTAATCCAATCAGAATTAGCCAAATGCTATCATTTCCTCAATGGACTACGGGATTCATTAAAAGATCTTATCGTCCCACTCTATTTGACAAGTTTCTTTAAACTGGTGGAAACAGCAAAGGTGCTTGAGCACCATCATTCTGTGAGATATTATTTGCGCAAGATGCAATCAGTTCCCCACCATCATGAAGCCTTCAAAAGGCATAGACCTTAATCTACAAAGGTTTATCAGATTGAAGTTGCACCATCTGCTGAACCAATTCAAGGCTGTAGCCAGCCTCATCCCTACGGCAATTGTTATCACTTCGGCCATAAGTGCTACACATGTGGACATCCAGGCCATCTATTCTATTATTGCATTTACACAGAAACATTAGATGGAGTTCAAATCAAGCAGTCACAGAAAAATTAAGTCTTCATAGTGACTCCATTAAATAAGAGAGAGCCCAATTTGGCAATAATACTAGCCCCTACTTCTGAAGCTACACAGGAGCAACCCTCTGCACCAAAATTTTATAATAATTTTTGGAAGCAGGTGAACAATCGTCCTACTGGCCATGCTCGAGTCTACTCCTTAACACCTCTTGAGGATGCAAAAGATAACATCGTGGTTTTAGGTACATATTTCTGAACCTCTTCTTTTAAAATTGCATTCCTGCACTTTAAATATTACAAATTAGTTAATGCAATTTGTATGAATAATTCTAGGCATGCTATATTATAATGACCAACCCTGAAATATGTTATTTGACACTGGTGCCAACCATTCTTTTATTTCTAGACATTTTGCCAATATTCTTAAGCCGCATTTGTACAAATTAGCTAAGTCATTACATGTTGGACTTCCATCAGGAGCCCAACTCGGTGCTCATAAGTTTTGTAATTTCAAAATTCCATTAAATAGTCAAGAGTTTGACTCTAAGTTAATCATTTTGCCATTAGCAAATTTTGATATCATCCTTGGAATAAATTTGCTCAGTGACTATAATGCTGTAATAAACTGCATTAAGAAGAAAGTCACTCTTCATTTCCGGGGCAAGTCTGAAACTTTCATATGAAAAGTCAGTACACAATTATCATTAATTAATGCTATCAAAGCTGAGCAATTAATCAATAAGGGATATAAAGCTTTTCTTGTCACTATGATGGGTGAAACAAAGGAGAGTATTCCTCTCTCTGATTGTATAGTAGTTAAAGAATTCGCAGATATATTCCCAGAAGATTTGCCTGTTGTACCATCGCCTAGAGTAGAGTTCTCTATTAAATTGATCCTAGGTACCTAGTTCATATCTAAAGCTCTATACAGAATGACACCTAAGGAACTTCAAGAGCTTAATAAATATTTATAAGAGCTCTTGAATAAAGGCTTTATTAGGCCAAGCATATCTCCTTGGGGAGCACCCATTTTGTTTGTAAAGAAGAAAGATATATCTATGCGGATGTGCATAGATTATCGCAAATTAAATAAATTCACCATAAAAAATAAATATTCATTGCCTAGAATTGATGATTTGTTCGACTAATTATCTGGAGCTGTTTTATTCTTTAAGATTGACTTAAGGTCAGCATATCATCAATTGCGAGTAAAATAAGTAGATGTAGGAAAGATTACTTTCCGTACTTGTTATGGGCATTTCGAATTCTTAGTGATGTCTTTTGGACTCACTATTGCACCATCAATCTTCATGGATTTGATACAGCAAGTTCTTAAACCATATTTAGATAAATTTGTAATTGTCTTTATCGATGATATCCTTATCTATTCTTGAACCTTAAAGGAGAATGAAGATCACCTGAGGTTAGTATAAAAGATTTGCGTGATCATCAACTCTATGCCAAGTTCTTCAAATGTGAATTTTGGATTAAATCCATAGCATTCTTGGGGAATGTAGCGATGCCCAAGGTATTCACGTAGATCAGAATAAAGTAAGCGCTATTCAAGATTGGGTTCAGCCTAAGTCAGTCACTGATATCAAAAGTTTCTTGGGATTAGCTAGATATTACAGAAATTCTGTCAAGGGATTTTCCCAGATTGCCTCACCTCTAACTAAGCTAACTCAGAAAGTCGTTCCATTTGCTTAGAGTCCTGAATGTAAAATAGCATTTCAAACTCTAAAAGATGCACTCTCTACCGCTCCAGTGCTTGTTCTGCCCATGGAAGGTTTGAACTATCAGGTATATACTGATGCCTCTGGAGTTGGTTTAGGTTGCATGTTAATGCAAGAGGGTAAGGTAATCGCTTACGCCCCTCGTTAGTTAAAACCCCACAAGAAGAATTATCCAGTTCATGATCTTGAACTTGCCGCTATAATTTTTGCCTTAAAGATTTGGCACCATTATTTATATGAAGTTCAATGTTTTATTTTACTGATCATCAAAGCTTAAAGTATATCTTCACTCTAAGAGAACTGAACTGCTATCAGAGAAGATGGTTAGAGCTCATTAGTGATTATGATTTAAGTATTCAGTATCATCCAGGTAAAGCAAATATAGTGGACGATGCTCTTAGCCGTCGTGCTACTTTATCTGCCATAATCGCCTCCAGTTCGTTAAAATAAAAATTTTGTAAGCTCGAAATTTCTCCAGTCAGCGGTGATATGTTGAGTTCACTTCTAGTAAATATCAATGTGGAACCTATATTTCACAGAGATGTCTCCATTTCACAGACCAAGGACAAAGATTATTTGAAATTCAAACTTGATATTGAAGGTGGTCATCGTCAAGATTTGCAGATGCGTAATGGTGTGATTTATCAAGGAAATTGCATGTGGATTCCTAAATCCATGCACTGTGATGTTTTGATAGAAGACCATAATTCTGGATATCACGTTCATCCAGGAAGTACAAAAATGTACCAGTACTTAAAGCAATCATTTTGGTGGCCCGGTATGAAGAAGAGTGTAGCCGATTTAATGGCTAAGTGTCATGTAGACAACTTGGTAAAGGCCGAGCACCAAAGGCTTGGTGGTCTTCTACATTTATTAAAAATTCCTGAATAGAAATGGTTTGATATATCAATGGATTTTGTCTTGGGATTGCCTCGCGAAAAATTGGGCACTGATGTAATCTAGGTTATAGTAGATCATTTAACTAAATCAACGCACTTCCTCCCTATCAGTCAGGCTAACTCTGTTGAGAAGCTAGCAAAGCTCTATATCAAAAAAATTGTCAGGCTGCATGGTATTCCAAAATTGATAGTATCCGACAGAGATAGCGGGTTTACTTCTAAGTTTTGGCATGCTGTGCACCAAGATCGGGCGCCGATGCAATCTAGGTTATAGTAGATCGTTTAACTAAATCAGCGTACTTCCTCTTTATATGGAGTTCAATGTTTAATTTTCACTGATCATAAAAGCTATATGTACAACTTTTCATCTTCAGATGGATGGCTGGACTGAAAGAGTAAATCAGGTTCTGGAGGATTTGCTTAGGCTTTGTGTTCTCAATTTTACAGTTCCTGGGAAGATCACATTTTGTTAGTAGAGTTTGCCTAGAACAATAGCTATCAGGTCAGTATTAAAATAACTCCTTATGAGGCATTATATGGCAGAAAATGCAGTACTCCACTAGCTTGGTCAGAAACAAGAAGCGTTCAACTTTATGGATCTAAGTTGGTCGAAGAAACTAACAAGAAGATTCATCTAATTCAACAGAGAATCCATTCTACTCAAGATCGCCAAAGCAAGTACCATGATGCTCATCATCGTCTCTTAGAATTTAATGTTGGAGATTCTGCTTATTTGAAAGTTAGCCTAATGAAGGGTATTTATAGATTTGGCATAGCAGGGAAACTCAGTCCCCGCTATGTTTGACCTTTTGAGATATTAGCCAAGGTAAGATTATTTGCCTATAGGTTGAAACTTCCTGATGACTATGCAGCCATTCACAATATGTTACACATATCATCATTAAGGAGATGTCCCAGAGACCCTTCTTATCTTGTTTAGCTTCTAAAACAGTAGAAATTCAACCCAATCTTGCATATGCTGAAGAGCTAATAAAAATCTTAACTCTTGACCAGAAGCAGCTAAGAAATCGCTCAATTCCAATGGTTAAAGTCCAGTGAAAGAATCGATCTTTGGAAGAATCTACTTGGGAAAAAAAAGTGGATATGCGCAATAAATATTCAAAATTCTTTGCAAGCCCAGGTACCATTCTTTTTCCTTTCCTTTCTATTCAATTTAGTATTCCAATATTCAATCTATAACAACCCTAGCTGTTACCCTAGCTAAACTCAGATTAATTAAGTTAAACTAAGCTTTAATTTTGATTCTATTAAACTCAATGGGTCATTTAAACATAACCATAGAAGTTTTAAATCAATTAGAGCTCATTTGAGTATTTTAGTATTTTTGCCTATTTTTGGATCCTACAAAATAGCTAAATTAAATTGAACTCCAAATTGAAATCTGATTTCATTTTTGAGTTCCTCATGCCCTAATTAGTTAAGGGTGACTTTTTGGGAAATTTTGGAGCTGCATTTAGTCCTAAATTAGATTTAAAAATTATTAAGATTTTAATTTAATTAATTAAATAAATTTATTACTTAAATTATTTATATATTAATTTTATTTAGATGGGATTTGTTATCGGGACCACGGCAGATTCACTGCGGGGTCCCGATAGCGGCGTATCAGTCTCCTCTAATGGATGGAATATCACTCATCCTAACGCGTTCCATCCAATGACATCCGTTAGCCCGTGCTTAGTTCTAATCCTAGCCAATGGATCCACCCCGTGTATCCATCAGCTAAGCCTTAATCCACTTAAGTAAGCATCATGGGAGCATCAGAACCATCTGAGATCAACAGCTCTGCGATTAGACGGTTCGGAGCACCCCATGCACTGCGGATCTTCGTCTACCTCTCGCCCTTTCGCGCGTCTAGTCCGCCCCAACAATTTGACCTCTGCAGCCCCCGTGGCAGTACGAGAGATATCCCAATCTTCCTCTTCTACCCATGGGCATGACTGTCAGCCGGTAGTGATCTTCTTGCTCTACCCTCAGTTGATTAAATCGCCCCTCTCCTTCGGCCCGAGCCATTGCTCCAAACTTGAGCTCTAGCATCCACCCCTGACCTTCCCATTGCCTATAAGTACTCCTGGAGCATCACAGTGAGTCCCTTTGCTCACTGTAATCCCTCAATTCACCTAGTGAATCCCCAGGAGCTCCCTGTCCTCTCGGTAAATCCAAGTCTCTCAGTTGCTGCGAATTGCTGATAGAGGTCTAGGTTTGGTGTTTAGACTCCCTGTGCTTCCCCACCAAGTCACTTGGAAGATTTGGCTCACTTCAACTACTTATCTGCCCTTTCTGTCATCGCCAATTCCAGGTACATCCTCTGACCCTTCTCTGTCGAACTGGTTTCAGCTCGACTCTCTATCGTGCAAGCCTTAGATGCTGAGCTAGGACCTAGATTAAGTATCTTAATAGTCAGTAATTACATTGGTGGAAGCTGGCAGTGAACCAGATGGTGAGAAGGTCATCTGATTGTGCACTAATAGTCAGCTACCGTGTTGCTGAACCTCGGTGCCTCTTCAGGTTTTCAACGCCCCAATTGATGCCCAAACCTCTTGACCAGTAATTGCTGACCCATATCATGTCTTAGGTTCGATCAAGCTGATAGATACGATTGGAATTGATCGACTCATATGTAACTCGAGTATGTCGAATCCTACGAGTAGCACTCCAGCCTTCCTCAAGACCTCTCGACTCAGCCAATCTGTTCATCCTGAACCCCAGAATGAGTAGGGTTCATGCTTAGCCAGTAGTAGAGTGTCTGTAATGAGAATTCTCTCTTCACAGACTCTCATCTAGAACTGTCTAGGTCGAGTAAGGTACCATCAGCGTAGAGCATCCCAAAAGGGGCTTCCTAGCTTAATCGGTGCCTGTAGTGAAGCTGATGGTGTAGCCGTCGAGATCCAGGCGCGGTGTGGCTTGTGCGTGGAGAATTGGGCATCTGAAGCTAACCCTAGGGATCCCGGTGTCCAGTATTTGGCGTAGGGATGACACACAATAACGGGCTGGGTCAGACCCCGTCCCACGTGTTTTCGTTCTCGGGCCAATCTTTAATTAAGGATTTTTCGAATTAATTTCCTTAAGGAAATTTATTCAGAAAATCAAATCATAGGGTTTAATTAAATTAAAACATTTGGAATAAATTTATGAAATAACTTTGGCTATACTTATCCAAATGGTATGATCCAATGTACCATTTGAATCAGAAAAATGCAAGGAATAACAATACTAAATAAAATCTAAGATCCAATGAGTAAATTTAATAAAATTGCCTAATCTTTCTCTGAACTTAATTAATTAATAATTAATTCAATTAATGTCCAAAAATTGTGATTTAAGTCCTTAATTTCTCCTGAGACTGTGGAAAACCTATTTAGGCCATTAGAAATAATTTAGGAGTCATGAATTTGTTAATCTCCTCTTAATCACCCTAATCTTGGATTAGCGATTTTAGCTTTAGTTAAACCTCTGATTTTGGAGGTTTAGGTTTCAATCACCTTCTTAAGTGCAGTAGAGTTTATATCTATGCTTGGATCATTTTAATGAACTTTAAAGTGCTTAATCACTTAATTTAGCCTTAATATGTGATTAGTACTAATTATGTTAATACTAAAGTTAAATATTGAGTTGAGTGCTTCATTCATCTCATTAGCCAATATTAAGTCCATTAAAACTAATTTAAATCAATTTAAATGTTAAATTCTCAAATTTCCAATTTGTCTTAAGAATGGTATTTTGGTCATTTTGACCAAAATATTGTCTAAGCACTCTTAAACCCATGGAAACTTCAGCAATATGCTTGAAATCAATAATTAATTGTATTAGCGCCAATCTTATAACTTCTAGGCCTAATGTATAAATCTAAATGCTTAAAGTCCTTAATCCTCTTAAGTTCTCTTAATTAAGTCCTTAAGATCTTAAGAGTAATCTTAAACCTTCCATTAAGGCATGCAGCAGCACGCAACAGCGCGCTGCAGCGGCCCGTCGAATTTTTTCCCAGTCAGTGCATTTAATGCGGCTGGAGACATGACCTCTATCCTGAATGTTGTCTCCACCCACCATATCCTGCAGCAGCCATTTTTGTAAAGCTTTGAGGTGATGTGTGGCTAAAAAAATGAGATTATTGTCACCTCACCCTAAAAATTAGTGCAATGATGAATTCAGCATTTTTAATGGAAAATTTGGTTGCTTATGAGGAGGAGCATGCAGCCCCCCCCCCCCCCCCCTCCTTCCTTTAAATACCCCTCCTCTTGACTAGAGGAGGGTTCACAATTTTAGCAAGAATTGCCAAGTAAGGAGGAGAGCCAAAGGAAGAGAGAACTCCCCAATTGTGGCAAGATAAGCTTTTGCAAAGGGAGAAGAGGAAGAAGGCATCACTAGCATTTTAAGGAGAAGGTAATTAGAAGGAGAAGAAGAATTCCGGAGAACTTCTACGGAGCGTTCCTAGTATCTTCTAAACTCAATCTTGTATTTTCTTTTTAGTGACCATGAAAGGGTCTTTTGCTATGTATGTGTTTTCCTTATTTTCTTGTGTAATGAGTAGCTAAACTCCCCTTGGGGAGGGTTGGGATGAAGTCCTATTTTGCATGATGTAATATTAATGAGTGAATGTTTCCCTCAAGCATAATGTAATTGTGATTTAAAATCTCCTTTATGAATTGTGGAAAATATACTTGTAAAGGTTGACAAGTTCATCTTCCCAGCAGACTTCATAATCTTGGACATGGAAGATGAAAATCAAGAGATTCCTATTATTTTAGGTAGACCTTTCTTGGCCACAGGACGATCCTTAATTGATATAGACAAAGGGGAATTGATGTTGCGTTATGGAGAGGAAGAGATTAAATTCCATGTAAATGATTCTATGAAACACCCTTCTAAGTTAAACGAGGATTGTTGGGAGGTCAATTTATTAGAAGAATTTGGGTTAATGGAAGATGTGGGAGAAGAGGGAATGGTGGGAAGTGAGGAATACGAAGTTTCCGCTGAAACGGAAGTTTCCGCTGAAACGGAAGTTATTGAAGAATTAATTGAGGAAAGGAAGATGATTCAACCTTCGATAATTTTCCCGCCTAAAATTGAATTAAAACCTCTTCCCTCACACTTAAAATACATATACTATACCTAGGAGAAGATAAATCACTTCCTGTAATAATCTCCGCTTTGTTAACTAAACATAAAGAGAATCTTTTATGTAACGTTTTAAAAGATCATAAGGGTGCAATGGGTTGGAGTATTGCGGACTTGAAAGGGGTTAGCCCAACTCTATGTATGCATCGCATCCTATTGGAGGACAACTTTAAGCCTTCAATTGAACCTCAGCGGTGATTAAACCCTAACATCAAAGAAGTAGTTCACAAGGAAATCATCAAGCTCATAGATGCTGGGATCATTTTTCCCATCTCTGATAGCCCTTGGGTGAGCCCTATACACGTGGTCCCCAAAAAGAGTGGGATGATCGTTATTCTCAACAGCAACAATGAGCTAATCCCCATTAGGACCGTGACTGGCTGGCGAGTTTGCATTGATTATAGAAGATTAAATAAAGCAACTCGAACAGACCATTATCCCCTTCCTTTCATTGACCAAATGCTTAATAGATTAGCAGAAAATCCTTATTTCTATTTTCTTGATGGTTATTCTGGATACAATCAAATCCTGATTACACTCGAAGACCAAGAGAAAACAACATTTACGTGCCCCTTTGGAACCTTCGCCTTTAGGAGAATGCCTTTCAGTTTGTGTAATGCTCCAGCTACTTTTCAACACTGCATGATGGCTATTTTCTCTAACATGATAGGATAGTTCTTAGAAATTTTTATGGATGATTTTTCTGTAGTTGGGACCTCTTTTGATCATTGCCAAATTAATCTAGGAAAGGTGTTAAAAAAATGTGAAGATTCTAACTTGATCTTGAATTGGGAAAAGTGTCATTTTATGGTTGAAGAAGGTATCGTTGTTGGTCATTTAATTTCGAGGAGGGGGATAGAGGTAGATAAAGCTAAGCTTGAAGTAATTGAAAAGCTTCCCCCTCCCATCAATGTTAAAGGAATTAGAAGCTTTCTAGGGAATGCTGGTTTTTATCGCAGATTTATTAAGGATTTTTCAAACATAAGTATGCCACTTTGTAGATTGCTTGGAAAGGATGTTGAGTTCAATTTTGATAATAATTGTCTGAAATAATTCAATACATTAAAAACTGCCTTGATCTCCGCTCCAATAATTTCTGCTCCAATCTGGGATTCACCTTTTAAAATTATGTATGATGCGAGTGACCTTGCTGTAGGCGATGTTCTAGGGCAACGAAGAGAGCGAACCTTCTATTCGATTTACTATGCTAGTAAACTCCTTGACGATGCTCAAAGAAATTACGCCACCACGGAAAAGGAGCTTTTAGCTGTCATTTTTGCTTTTACTAAATTTAGGTCGTATCTCATCGGGTCTAAAACCATCGTTTACACGGATCATGCTGCCATTAAGTATCTCCTCCAAAAGAAAGAGGAAAAACCACATTTGATACGATGGGTGTTGCTATTACAAGAATTTGATCTCGAAATCCGGGATACGAAGGGGAGTGAAAATGTGCTTGCTGACCATTTATCCAGATTGACCCACATTGATCATGAAAAGTCGATAGATATTAGTGAATCCTTTCCCGATGAGAAACTCTATGGGGTAGCTACAAATGATCCTCCCTGGTTCGCTGATATTGCAAACTACTTTGCAGGAGGAATCATACCAAAAGATATGAGTTACCAACAAAAAAAGAAATTTTTTGCGGATATAAAAAATCATTTTTGGTATGATCCCTTTCTGTATAAATGTTGCAATGATCAACTCCTAAGGAGATGTGTTCCTGACTCTAACACCAGGAATATTCTCTTCCACTGCCACACATCTCCTTATGAAGGACACCATGGAATTGAGCGAACGGCTACGAAGGTGCTTCAATCTAGATTCATTTGGCCCCATCTATTCAAGGATGCCGCTAATTTTGTCAAAAGTTGTGACAAGTGCCAAAGAACAGGGAACTTAACAAAAAGGGACAAGCTTCCTTTAAATGGGATTTTTGAAGTCGAACTATTCGATGTTTGGGGAATCGGCTTCATGGGACCCTTCCCCTCTTCCCAAGCCAATCTGTATATCCTTGTGGCAGTTGAATATGTTTCAAAATGGGTTGAAGCTATAGCATGTATCAACAATAATGCTAAAACTGTGATCAAATTTCTCAAGGAACACGTGCTAGCTAGATTTGGAACTCCCAGATACTTGATCAGTGATGTGGGAAAACACTTCTGCAATAGGCAGTTAGAGAATATATTAAAAAGCTATGGGGTAAGACACAAGGTGGGTACACCCTACCACCCTCAAACCAGCGGGCAAGTTGAAGTCTCCAATAGAGAACTAAAATAAATATTAGAAAAAACTGTAAACCAAAATAGAAAAGACTAGACTTCAAAACTCCAAGATGCCCTTTGGGCTTATAGAACTGCTTTCAAGACCCCTCTAGGAATGTCCCCGTATAAGCTCGTTTATGGAAAAGCATGTCACCTTCCGGTGGAACTTGAACACCGTGCCTTTTGGGCAATAAAGAAATTAAATTTTGACCACCAAAAGGCAGGGGCGCAGAGACTGCTGCAGCTAAATGAAATTGATGAATTTTAGGTTAAACGCCTATGAGAATGCCAAGTTGCATAAAGAAAAAACAAAAAAATGGCATGATAAGCTAATTAAACCTAAGCACCTCCAACCTAGAATGAAGGTATTGCTTTTTAACTCTAGATTAAGACTTTTTCCTGGAAAACTAAAATCACGTTGGACAGGACCATTCACCATCACTAAAGCTTTTCCTCATGGAGTTGTCGAAGTTGCCTCAAATAATAGCTCTTTCAAGGTGAATGAAAATCATCTGAAGTTATACTTGGAGGAAGGAGACTTTTAAGAGAATGGAGGGTGGACCCTTCAAGACCTCCCAGATGAGGGAATCACATAAGCTCTTTCCTGTGTCAAGCTGAGACACTTAGACCAGCGCTTGTTGTGAGGCAACCCAAAAATTAACTAGGTTGTATTTGTTCTTTTTCATTTTTTTTTCTTTTTATCCTTATTGTAGTTTGTTTTTATTTTTGAGATTGCAATTTATGAATTCTCATATTCCCACATTTATTGAGTTATTCTTAATTGACATATTTTTTCTGAATTATTCAAAAGAAATGAAAATCACAAAAATATAAAAATCAAATGTGATATAAGTAAAAATATGCTTAGCAAAAATGATTACATGAATTATAAGCAATAAAATGTTGTAATTGAGGAATGAATGGAGGAAAATCTAAATCTCCAAAAATTTAAATAAATGCTTGAGCTAAGTGTGGGGGAAGGGCATAGGATTTAAACTAAAAGAATATGGAATACATTCTAAATGGAGTGTGCTAGGCTCCCGTAGGATTGTCTCAATTTTGGTAAGGCTAGGGATTAAACCCTAACTTGTCTTGATAAAGATCTAAACTTTAATCACCTTAATCAATTAATTTGATTGTAAGATAATTCAATTAACATTATTCCATAAATGCATCTGATTTAGTATTGATCTTAAATTATTGAATTAGAAATGCTAAAGTTAATATTAAATTTGTGTGATTGAATCACCTGAATCTAAACTTTAGATCTTTAATTTTCTCTTGGATAAGACTATTAGCAAAAGATGGAAAATAAAATTTATAATGATTTATGAAATGATCTAACTCTAAAAAGATATTTGATTTCTTTCCAAGATTGTAGAATAGAAAAGGATTAGATGAATTTTAATCAACTGATCTGATCACTTTAATCCAAGTCTAATAAGTAAACTTTGAATGTTAACTTAAGAAGTAAAAAAATGAGATCTTAAGGGTCTTGCTATAGGATCGTTCTTGAAACGCTTAAAGACCTTAAATATTGATACATTGAGGTAGGAAGAACTTGTAACTTATTGAGGTAGAAACTTAGATGATCCTTCATAACCTTAGAAGTTAAACTTGATACCTTGTGGTAGGAATCACTTAAAATACTTATAATGGAACCTCTCCCTTGTGGTAGAAATCAACTTTGAGTGATCTCTTTGATCACATCATTGGAGCCTTGTGTAGGACTCACCCATTAGAGTAAGGATTAATTGCTTTGATAATACTTGTTGATTAAATAGAATCTTCTGAACCCAGATTATTGGTTGGATATAGTAGGGTATACCTGTAGTACTGGATTACTTCAGTAGTATTTAGGATTAGTTGATTCACTCCAATATGGACTTATGACTAGGTGCTATCCTGAAGGATTATACGAATATAGTTCCGTTAGAGTAAATTTTCTAAGACTAAGAGTGTTATAAATAGGGACTCATTCCTTAGTTTGATTAAAATATTAATCTCCATCGGGCGATGCCTCCTATCGAAGATCGCTTCGTCAGGGTGGCTTAATCAAACTAAGTGTTAAGAACCATTTTTCTTGGAAACATGCTAAAAATGTTTATACAATCATCCCATCTAATAATTTTTAAGTAAACTCTCAACTTTAACCAATTTTCAAAATTAGAATTTATGAGTCAAAATCCTTTTAGTAGGATTCTGCACAATAGAGACCTTGAATTCATTATCAAATTTCAAAGCATTTTCTAAATTTTTAGATTTAACTCATGGCATGAGCATGAGCATAAGCATGATATTGAGTATCAGTAATGATGTATTAGTAATAGTGATGCTTTATGGGTTACGGAATGTTGCATACATTGACTGGGGAATTTCAAGATGCATCGGCATTGTAGTTCCCAAATGGATGTATATATACATTGAACCATACGACTCATAGCAGTTCAGTGATATTTTGGATGAATATCAGTAGCATACAATATTGTGGCATATTCAGATGCATAATTTTAGTAGCATACAATATAGTTTTACATGCTATTACTTAGTTTCAGATCCATTACTATTTTTGTTTATTTTCAGTACATCCTTACTTTACTTTACTTCAGTTGTGTACAATTTTATACAATTTTAAACTTTTAGTTACTTTACAGTTTATCTATAGATTTATTTACATTATGTAAATATTAAATGATTAACTAGAACTGTTTAGATTAGTTTCGATGTGTTAGACTTATTATCTAACATGAGGTACTTTTGGGATTCGGCAATTTGCTAGATCTTGAGCAGTATATTAAGCCAGATTAGGAGGGCATCCAGGAGATTCAGGAGGTGCCCGTGGAGCACTAGTGGACTCTTTCCCAACCTTACTTTTTTGCTTAGTTTATTTCAATTCAGTACTTAGCTTTTATGTCTGTATTTCAGTAAACTATTTGTAATAATTATGGATGTGTTTTCTTTTCTTTTCTGAGATAAATATTTTATACTGCTTCTGTGATGAATATTTCTGGATGACTGCTTAGCTTTTGCACTTTGTTATATACTACTTATACTTAGTATTATGATGTGATCACTATACTGGAAATGCTGATATCTTATACATATATTGGATTCCTCATGTATTTTACATCCAATGTATGTATTGGTTTAATACTTAGGATAAAGGATACTACTCTTATCTTAAGTATTAGTTCTCAACCATCCTTGAGGTTGAGTCAGTGTCCCTTAAGATGGAGATGGGTTTGGTTTTAGCTATTCGGGGAGACGAGATATTCCTCCCCGAGTGGCGCACCGCTTCGCCACTGAATCGATTATGACCATCTCTTTTGTACATTGAATTCAGAATTTGAACCTCAAGTATGGAGTTTAAGTCTAGAATCTCTAATCTTGATTAGCATGATTAAGATTTGGGCTGAGTGATTTAAATACATTAAATTAAGTCATTGAATTAATTACTTTAATCCTTTATAGTCGTCATTTGATTTTGGATTAGAACTTGCTAAGTTCTAATATTAACATTAAAGTCGTGAATCTGGGATTATACTCGATAGCTAGATATTGGAGATCCTAAACTTGTATCTTCTCAGAATAGTTAGAATGAATTAAATTAGACAACAACGGATATCACATAAGTCTAGTTGAGTCTCTTACTTACTTTTACTATTGTTGCTATGCACACCTTGTATATTGAGCCTTTTTCCTTGAACATAATAGGTGAACTCAGAATAATGATGATGTATCATAAGTTAGTATTTGAACTACATAGGCATTATTCAATTTATTCAGTTCAATAGAGTGTGTTCTAACTTAGTCTGCCTCCTCAGTACCAGTTCTATTATAGAATATACTCAGACCTAGCCCTGTGCTTAGCTAGGATTGATACATATATTATTCTATAAGTTCAACTCGAACCTATATCTATGATCCCTAGGATGGATACATGTTGAACTTTTTGCCCATAGGTCCTGTATGACCTAATTTTGTTATGGCAGTACTTTGTTTAGGCATACTTTTACTTTTAATTTAGTTTCAGTGCTTTGGCTCGCTTTCCACATGCTTCAGTGGCTTTTACTTTACAGTTTTTTGCACATTTTTATCATTATTTCAGTTCATTACTTCAGTTCAGCATTCATTTAGTACTTGCATATTTAGGATGCTAGTTTTATATATATTCAGTTCTACATGTTTCAGTACAACTTTTCTTTTAAGTAATCAGCATGTATTCATGTGATCATAATCATGTTAGAATGAGTTTGCTTTTAGTAATATGCAATTATTTATTCTTTTAGCTCTACCCTGTTCAGCTTCATTTATGGTATGTTATTCTACACACTTTGCTTGTTGGTTATAAGTGTTAGTTTATAACTATCATGTTCATTGTAGCTTATTGCACCTTTATTTACTTGCATGCTTAAAGTAATAATGTGATATCTTTAAATGTTAAGTTCACTTAATCAGCCTAAAATATACTTAAATAATTTGTTTAACTGTAACCTTTTTTTTTTGTTGGTTGGGGCCCTGACATTTGTGATAATGATAAATGTCAGATTCGGAGCTGTTTGTTGGTAGTTCTTCTAGACAGGAGCTTAGATAGGAGGAGGATCTTCTTGTTGCTGCTTAGTTATGTTTCATTTTCTACTATGAGAATAAGAGCTCTTTTATTTTCATTTAAATATTCAGTCTATAATAATTTCTTAATCTGAATGTATTTACTTTCTGCATTTGAGCTGAGTTATTACTACTTTTACCTTTTTATACTATTATGTAATGTGGATATTATGTTATATTATTTTCTGCTTCCGCTACTTTGATATGTTGATGTATGTTCTCTGTTTTAGGTAACAAGTCTTCGGCTTAAGGTGGGTTGGGTCATACCTGACTCTACTTAAGTTGTGAATTTTCCACTGTTGGAGACCGTACTCCTCGTGATTATGTTAATATCAATATTAGCATGGCCATGGAGGGTATGGGGCCCCACAACCTACCTCTACGAAGAGAGGAGAGGAGAATCTTATACTATATGAGCATCTATTACAATTTATAAGATTTAGAAAACCCTTACCCAAGCCTCAATAGAACTCTAGCCACCTCCAAGATCAGCCACCATACACACAATAGCAGAAAAATCATGATTAACCCTAAAAAGGCTAAGAACTAAATTAAACTGCCCCTCAAATTGGTTATGTAAATATGTGGGCATCTAGGAGCGCATAAGTGTTGGTAAATGTGCGATGAAGACTTCAGGACACTCTCTTCGCTGCAAAAGCGTTTTCACAAGAGCGTGCACTTCAAATTCGAGGATCGGGGTTGCATTGACAGTTTCCAAGCAATCTTAAAATTACAAAACTACAATATTAAGGTCACAACACATGTATGTAAGTTTACAGCACACAAAGAACATCTAAACACAAAGACATACATGAAAAATCTAAGAATTGGAAAAACTATGGAGCCACACCACAAGAAAATCTACTAGATTAATTTGAATATTACAGAGTTACAAAGAGCTTATCACCTCAGCACAAATGCTTCAGCTCTTACTCTAGAATGGAGAGGAGAAGAAGCATCCACCACCTGGAGTGTCTCCTCCAACATGCAAGGGCTAACTTGAACTGTAGCTTCCTTAGGATTCAACATAGGGATCTTCTCCTCACAGTAGCTTTTGCCTCCAATATGAAATACCAACACTCTAATCTTCTCACAACTTATCAACTTAAGTACCCAACTCCATTTCAAACCCTAAGAGGTTCAAAATGCCCTCCAATATGCTTAGGGGGTAACTTGGACAGAGCTGTTTTTAGCCAGGCCCTACAGCGCGCCGTAGCGCCCGGCTCTCAGGTTGTGTAACGACCCCAATATTGAGTAAGAATTAAACCCAACATTGGAGTGTTACCTTAGCATCTAATATCTAAATAGAGGGAAGCTAAGCAAATGCTAGATGCTAAGTTTGGCCAATGATCATGAAGAGGGTCTTAAGCTAAGATGAGGAAGTAGTAGAAAGAAAACATGTGATAAATATGATTTTAGATGCATGTATAAAAATGATAATTGTATACATATGCAAAGCAAGTGGTAATCATATAACAAAAGAAGTAATTGCAATTACTTAAAAGTACTTGTAAATTACATGTAGAATTAGTAGTTATAATTAGAATCAACAATAGGAATTTATCATGATTACAACTACACATATGCAAGTAACAATTGCTAGTAGTAGTAAAATTAAACATTCACATATAGCAATATAGGTTTACAATTTATGAGATGTATGTACAAATATGCTACAAGGATAGAAGCAATTAATTACATGTAACAATTAACTTTATAAACATAAAATATTTATGCAATTTATTCATTATCCATTTATCCAAATCAAGCAATTTAAGTAAGAAAGAACTACTTTCATCAGAAAATAAGCAAGGGCAATAAATTAAATTTAAGTTATTACATGCTAATTAAAAATAGAACAAGAAAGTAAAGTCTCTCTCTCACAATTAAATAAAGGCAAGAAAATATATTTAATGCAGAAGCAATAATAAAACTTTAGGCACTTGGTCCAGCTCCACTAGCATCCAAATGCACATGATCTATCATATTTTGGCATTTAAATATGATAGGACAAAGCTAATAAAAATAAAGTATAGTTAGACTAAACAGTATAAGCATATTTTAAGATTGGGCTAAATATTTTATTATTCATTTTGGATATCACAACTAGTTAGCAATATGAAAGTAAGCAACAGAGCAAATGAAAGCATACTAATATGAAAGGAAAATAAATAATTGTAAAGAAGAATAAATAAAGTAAAATAAGTGAGAATACTCACAGGTTTAGACATTCTAGCCTACAATTAAAATGAGGGTAAAAGCATCTTAAATAGGCTAGAAAATTACTAAAGTGCATAAGAAAATAAATAGAATTAAGCATGTATATGTTTAATGAGCTTATGCTAAGTATAGAAAATAAAAAGATAGTGAAGCATTTAAATGAAATTATAGAAACATTCACTGCAATCTAAATGGATTGTAAATAAGTAAAGTACAGTACTAAAATTATGGAAAGTGCAAAGCATAGTAAATAAAAGAAAATGTTAGACTATAAGTTTAAGATGTACATAACCTAGGACTATGAAAAGTAAATATAGCTTGAAAGCTATAATGAGATCTCATAATATACAAGATTGTAAAAGAACTCATATTTTATTAAATTGAAGTTATTTTATGAAAGTATTCATTCTACAGGCAAATACAGAATGAAGTGAGCAGTTAAGCACATCTGCCTAACAGGTAAAAGAAAGCGGGGTTCAAAACAAATAACACTCATATTCACCCTATGAGAATATGAGGTCTTCTTTTTACTCCTAATTAGCCTACCCTTAGCTTAACCAATAATAGTAAACCCCTATAGTTTTAAATGTGAAATTTTTATTTATGCATAATATCTTATATGAGTGTGTCAAATGAAATATGCTCAAAGCTAAGCAAGCATTCAAGAAAAAAATTCAATAATTACAAACTATGAGATATCCAAAGTTATTTAATTTTAATAATATACTTAATGATTAGAACTAATTGAGCTCTCAATTGACTTAAAGATATTGATCTCAAGTCAATTCTAAGTAATATAAGTAGTTGGGGTTTTATAAAATAATAGTTTCATTTCATTTAATGAGATGACAAAATAATTTATAGGTATAATAATACTAAATGAAATTAATTTTATCCTTATCTTAAGCCATAAGATTGAAATATGTTAACTAAATTAAGGCTTAGGATACTGGTTAGGAAAGGGTGAGATTATGGAATTATCATATTGGAGTGATATGGAAGATAATGTTCTAATCACTAAAGTTTTCTAGCTAGGTTAAGGTAAGAGGAAAGGTCTAAAAGTAAAGGAGAGAAGGATTACAAGCTATAAGTTATATGTTTTCTATAGATTGAAGGTTAAATAAAATCTATAGGATTTCTAAACTATCCTAATGAATTAAGAACTCTTAGTTCAAACCTTAAGGGACTTAAATGAAGATTTAAGAACTAAAGGTGAATTGAGTTAGGATCCAAACTAGGTACTTAGAACTTATACTAATCGATTCATAATCTACACTACTCAAGCATTAAGGTTAAACATACTTAATGGGTACAAAATTTTACTCTAAAGAAGACCTATAATTTAAGTTATAAATCAATCCTATAGCTTCTAACCTAAAGTTGAAATATGAATTAAGCAATTTGCTAAGTATTCAAGCACCTAATTTAAGAGAATTAAGCTTAAATCATGCAATTAAAATTGACATGAGAAGTAAATAATGTGATATGTTCACTGTCCTAAGGTTTAATTACCTAAAAATGCAATTTTAGAAACTTAAAAATTTTCAAAATTACCCTAATTTAGGAGACAAAAACCTAAAATCACTAAATATTATCCAAATGAAATTATATACATTAATATGAAATCCTTACAGTATATGGAGAAGAACGACACTAATTAGGTCAAAATTAAACAACATTGAGATTTTAGGGTTTTCGAGATGTCTAATTAGGGTTAAAAAGTCACTATGAGATCTAGGGTTCTAAATCCACATTTGATCTCATATTAATATTCCTCATATTTTTGTGAGTAAAAAGGACTATTTAAATATTCTATTTGGATTTGAATTGATTAAATTATGATACAAATTAGATTTAAAATTTATTGGTAATTATTTAATTAATCAAAATAAAATTGATAATTAATATAATTACCCAAACAGAAATTAAATGACATATTATTAATCTACATGTTTTTGCGATCGAAATGATATATTATATCGCATATATAGGAGGTGTATTTTGCAATTTATAAATAAAATAAAATTCATCCAAATTAAATCATAATTCTATTTAATTATTTTCTCTTAAATTAATCTTTCAATTAATCATTATATTCGACGCATTTAATGGATTTTTGTCTCCACGTGGATGAGGGAAAAATAGCACGGTTCATTTTAAATTTGAACTGGCCTGTCCGAGCAATGGAGGTCGAGAGTAGAGCCTCTCTTCTTCGACAAACTTGAATGTAGATGCTTTAGGGAATCTCAATGTTCGCAAAAAATATCATCCCATGAGAAACTCGAGTCCAGGGTAAGAAATATTTACCAGAATCTCTAATATGGACTCAAAATCCCCATTCCTAGATGATCCTAAGGTGGTTAGATTTGAAGCCCTAATTCAAGTTTTAGGATAATATCAAACTCATTAAAACAAATTCAAATCGCTCTTGGTTTGAGCTATCCAAGTTCAGTGGGTTAATTAATACTAAACTTACATTATCAATCGAGCGATTAAACTTATTAGCAGGAAGAACATAAGGATATAAGTGGATAAATAAAAATAATCAAAGAAAGAAGGGAGTAAATTTAATAGAATTAAGAAAAATTTAAGAACTCGTATGAATTAATGTTATTCATATCAGAATCTTTGATTTCACTCATCATTAGACATTCAAAAATTAGAAATTAACCTCAAGGATTTTCTTACATAAAACAAAAATCAATTCATTCTTATAAATGTCTCGAAACTCAAATAATTCGTAATCGAAGATTTGTCTAAAACATATGCATGAAATTAGAGTATAATACTTCGCTTTCTTTGATCATCGGTTAGGGTTAGGATGACAGCACGAATGAGGTATTTCTCCCAGCAGCTTCAGCACTATGCAAACTCCCAAAAATGCCTCTTGATGAAGATTGAGCAAAATGCCAAGAATTAGGGATCGAATGGAAGCATAAGGCATCAGCTTGGACAGCTGGGTGCAAGGACATCATACGCCTGTGCTTAAGAGCATGATCATCAGGGAGGAGGAGACATACATGGAACAATCTTTAGCCGTTGATCTAACCTAATGATCCAACGGTTAGCTTTAGGAGTAAGAATGAAATCCATTGGATCTTCGCGATAAAGCTTTTAAGACGAACATACAGTGGATCTCTAACAATTATTTTGAGAATAAGTAACATTGATTAGGCCGTTGGATGATATTGATCAAATCCAATGGCTAATCTTCAATCTCACAAATGTTCAGCATTTTACAATGTATAGTAGATCTCCGCCTTTAGTAACTCTGACTATTGAAATTAATTTAATTATATATATTATATATTAATTAAATTAAATATTATATTATATTATTTAATTTACCCATTTATTTAATTACTTTTTAATATCCAAATACACTATGAATAATCCCAAATTTTCACCCTTACCTAATTGAGGGGTGAGAAACTCAAAAATGAGATCGAATTTTTGATTAAAGATTAATTTAATTATCTTAATTTTTTGAGTAATTAAAATAATTAGGGAAAGTTTGATGACTTCCAAGCACTTCCAAAATACCACCCTAGCTAATTTGGGTGTGGTGAGTCCAATGACAAAATTCATTTTTGATTATGAGGTCTAAATAAATTAGACATTCTCAGAATTTTCAGAAAACCAAGAAATACTAAAAGTTGCCAAATTATCTCCAAATCGCACTAAAATTGAAATGGATGTTCTTAATACTATTATAAGAGTAATTGAAGAAGATTAGAGTCAATTAGGTCACTAATTGATGGGTAACAACATTAGGATTGTAGCGCCCGCATCTCGGGTTGAGCCCGATGCTGCGCATTGTAGCGCTCGTGTCTTGGGATGAACCTGTTGGGCGTTGTGGCATCGATTTCTACAGCAGCGTGCAGTAGCAAAAATTTCCGCTACAACATCATCTGTTTCTTTGTTGCTGACCACGAGGCATTCAATAGCACCTCCGCCTCAGGTTGGGACCGCCTAGGCGCGCTACAGTGCCTGTGCCATTTTTGGACGCTAAAAGGTCTCCACAACACAACAATCTCCCACTTATAGAGTTTTAGAAGATCTCCCCCTCTTCCTTCATTGTTCCTTCACTGTCTTCTTCTGGTTTTGTCAAGAGACATTATGTGGCTCACTCCGCTCTCTCTTCATGTACTGAGGCCAACTGAAGCTGCACATAGCTTTAGTTTCTCCATTATTATTGCTTTAGTAAGCATATCAGCTAGATTTTAAGAAGTAACTCCAATCCTAGCTGTCCTTCTTCCAATTGTGTCCGGATGAAATGGTAGCGGAGTAGAATGTGCTTTGTCCTGGCATAAAAGGCTGCATTCTTCACCAAATGAATATCGCTCATACTATCACTACAGAGCGTCACATACTTCTAATCCTTGCCCAATTCTGCCATGAAACCATTAAACCAGATCTTCTCTTGCTTGCTTCCATGATGGTGATGTATTCTACCTCTGTGGTAGAAAGAGACAAGATGATTTGTAGCCTAGTAATCTAGCTCATTGTTTCACTTCCCAATGTATACACATAACCTATAGTGCTTCTCCTGCTATAAACATCTCTTGCAAGATTTGAATCTACATAAACCTATAAAATAATGTCAGATCTCCCAAAGCATAAAGCTTTGCCCGCTGTACCTTTCAGATACCTTAGGATCCATTTGACTACATCCAAATGGTACTTCCCTGGGTTTTCGATGAACCTGTTGACCACTCTCACTACATGGGAAATATCTGGTCTTGTGCAGATCATTGCGTACATCAAGCTCCCAACTACTGAAGCATAAGGAACCTTCAGCATATACTTATTCTCTTCTTCAGACTTTGGCATCTGCTCCTTTCATAAGCTGAAGTGGCTTGTTAGGAGAGTGCCCACTGACTTCGCTTCACTCATGTTGAATTTTTTTAGCACCTTTTCAACATATTCTTTCTACGATAGCTTTAGAATTCATGCACTTCTCTCCATATTGATTCTCATTCTAAGAATCTACTTGGCCAGCCCCAAGTCATTCATGCCAAACTCCTTTAACATCATTTCTTTTAGCATCCTTATCTCCTCCATGTCCGATCCTGCGATCAACATATCATCCACATATAGAAATACAATGATATAATAGGACTTACACTGCTTTATGTAGTAACAATGATCCACCTAGCATATCTTGTACCTTGATTCTTACATGAATCTATAAATATTTTATACCACTGCCTTGGCACCTACTTCAAGCCATAGAGGCTCTTCTTGAGCTTACACACTAGCTTAGACTTTCCTTTCTCTTGAGCATTGTATCATTCAGAATATTACATGTATAGCTCCTCTTCCAATTCTCTGTGAAGGAATGTAGTTTTAATATCCAATTTTTCCAGATGTAAATCCTTAACTGCAACAATATTTAGCACCACCTTGATGGTTGTCATCTTCATAACTAGGGTGAAGATCTCACTATAGTCGACCCCATGCCTTTGTTTGAAATCTTTTACTACAAGTCTCACCTTGTAGCGCTTGATCCAATTTGGCTCTTCCTTCACCTGATAAACCCACATGTTCTAAAGATACTTCTTCCCAGCGGGTAAGGGTGCCAACTTCCATGTCCCATTTGACACGAGTAATGCAATTTTATCATTCATGGCAGCCTCCCACTTGATTGAATCTTCAACCTGAAATGCCTCTTCCAAGTTTTCTGGTTCACCTCATCCGTTAGCAACAAATAAAATAGGGAAGAAGTATACATCTATGGCGGTCTAGAGACTCTTGTGGATCTTCTTAATAAGGGTGTATATGGTTCAACATTGACACCCTCATGAGCTTCTTTATGTTCCCCAACAACTGGCTTAATGCTGTCATCAATCTCTATATGTCGGGGTTCTTCATCTAAAACATCCTTGAATTCAGTCATACAATCCTTGTTCTCACTTTCATTGAAAGTGACATCCCTGCTTCTGATGATTTTCTGATTCTTATTATTCCAGAATCTGTAGCCGAACTCGCCCGCGCCATATCTAACAAATGTGCACTTGATCTCCTTAGCTTCAAGTTTGCTTATGTATCCTGCATCAATATGTACATAGGCTAAGTAGCCAAATACCTTAAGGTGGTTCAATTTCACCTCCTTTTCACTCCAAGCTTTCTCGAGGATCCCTTCATTCAAGGGTATGAAAGGTCCACTATTGATTAGATATATAGTCGTGTTAATAGATTCAGCTAGAGACCCATATGTAATCTTATGATCCTGGCTCTCTCTGTGATTGTCCTTTCATCCATTATACAACACCATTTTGCTGTGGTCTTCTAGGGACTATAAACTCCCTTTTGATTCTTCTCAAGGCACAGGACTCATTAAACTTCTTATCACAATACTCATCGCCATTATCAGACCTTAAGCTTTTCAACTTTATCCTGTCTCATTCTCCACCAAAGCTACCCACTTTCCAAACACATCAAGCACATCAGATTTATGTCTTAGAAAGTAAACCCATACCTTCCTTGTATGATCATTAATAAAGGTGACAAAGTATATTGCTCCACCTATGAAAGATGTAGGAGCTGGTCCCCATACATCTGTATGCACCAACTCCAATTTCTTACTTTTCAGCTCTCTTCCAACTTTGGAGAATGAAACCTTCTTCAGTTTGCCCAGCATGCAGTATTCATAGAAATCCAAGTCCGTTGACTTCAGTCCTTGGAGTTTCCCCTTTGACTATAGGGATTTCAATCCCCTCTCGCTCATATGGCCAAGTACCGGTGCCATAAATTTCGCATCTATCTCTTCTATAGCTGCAAGAGTATCAAAAACTTTATTGATCTGAAAAAGTGTACATTCCAAATTTTCCTGTGCAATAATGAGTGAACTCTTGGTGACCTTCCATGAGTCTCCTGTGAAATAAGTGATGTGGCCCTCTCTGGCTAACTGGCTCACTGAAATCAAATTTCTCCTTAGACATGGCACATGTCTAACATCCTTGAGATTCCAAACTGCGCCACTTGGTAGCTTAACATCCATATCACCTCTACCAATTATGTCGCACGCCTTATCATCTCCAAGATACACTTTCCCCAAGTCACCCTTGGTGTAACTTTTGAAGGTACTCCTCGATGTAGTTGCATGAAAGGATGCTCCCGAGTCCACAACCCAGGACTCCATGTTGACAAGTGATAGGATCAAAGCATCATGATCCTCCTCAGCTAAAACATTCATAGCGGGGTTCATTATCTTTACACCAACACTTAGCTTCATTAGGGTAGGGCAATCCTTTTTGAAGTGAATTGCCTTCCCACAGTTCCAGCAATCCAACTTTGCCTTTCTGGGTCTTGATTTTCCTTATCGAGACATTGCCTATTTTTGTTATGTCTCCTTTCAGCATGTCTTCCCCTTCTCTCAGCATTCAGTGCTGAGGTAGATGCCTCTCCATGAGATTTCTTCTGCACATTCTCATTCATCACAATCCCAACAATGTCGTTGAATTTCAGCGACACATTTCTTGATGAATTGCTGATGGTTGTAACTAGCCCATCCCAACTGTTCGATAATGAAGAGAGGAGTAACAAAGCTCATACCTCATCATCAAAACTGATGCCCACTGAACTCATATGGCTCGTTACGGTGTTGAACCCATTGAGGTGTTCAGTCACTGAATAGCCATCCTTCATCTTCATATTAAACAATCTCTTCATCAAAAAACCTTATTTGGAGCCAAAGACTTCTCTTACATCCTCATCATGGCATTCATGAGATCTACAGTAGTTTTCTCATTAACAATGTTAAAAAGAATAGAAGAAGAAAGTGATAAATGAATCAAACCCAGTGCAGCTCTATCAAGAACTTCCTATTCTTCATCAGTCACAGATGTAGGTTTCTTGTCAGCTCCTTTCAATGAAAGATATAACTTCTTCTGGTAGAGCAGATCCTCCATTTGCATTTTCCAGAATGAAAAGTTTATTTCGTTGAATTTCTCAATCTGGCGTCTCATCTCTTTGGCCATTGCTCCCACAAAAACAAACAAACTTTAGGACCAACAAGGTAACCTTGCTCTGATACCACTTATTGGTAAATTCGCGACAAAGACTTTAAGACACTCTCTTCGCCATAGAAGTGTTTTCAGAAGAGTGTGCATTTTTAATTCATGGGCTGGGGTTGCGTTGACAGTTACAAAGTAATTTCAAAATCAAAGAACTACAAGATTAAGGTCACAACACATGCATGCAAGTTCACAACACACAAAGAACATCCAAACACAAAGATATACACGAAAAACACAAGAATGGGAAAAGCACAGAACCACACCACAAGAAAATCTACTAGATTAACTTGAAGGTTACAAAGAGCATATAACCTCAGCATAAATGCTCCAGCTCTTACTCTAAAATGGAGAGAAGAGGAAGGAGCCACCACCTGGAGTGTCTCCTCTAATATGCAAGGGCTATCTTGCACTGCAGTTTCCTTAGGGTTCAATATAAGGATCTTCTCCTCACAGTAGCTTTTGCCTCTAATCTAAAATGCCAACACTCTATTCTCCTC
Source organism: Gastrodia elata (assembly GCA_016760335.1). Classification (NCBI taxonomy): domain Eukaryota; kingdom Viridiplantae; phylum Streptophyta; class Magnoliopsida; order Asparagales; family Orchidaceae; genus Gastrodia; species Gastrodia elata. Next base: position 17,848,690 of record CM028673.1, read on the forward strand.
CCAACTTATCAGTTTAAGTACCCAGCTCCATTTTAGACCATAAATAGTCCAAAATGCCATCCAATCTGCTTTGGGCATAACCTTGACAGAGCCATTTTTCGCTAGGTGCTACGACGCATTGTAGCGCCCAGCTCTCTGGTTGAGACCCATTGCGGTGCACTATAGCGTTCGCATCTTGGGTTGAGCCCACTATGGCACACTATAGCGCCCGCGTCTCGGGATGGACCCGATGGGGCAACAGTTTTTTCTGCGGCGCACTACAACGATGATTTCCACTGCAACGTGCTGCAGCACCTGCTTCTCTGTTGCTGACTACTGAAGCACGTGATAGCGCCCCCATCTCTGGTTGGGATCGCTGGGGGGTGCCACGGCACACTGCAGCATCTGTGCTATTCTTAGACATGATGAGGTCTCCACAACACAACACTAAATTCCTAGGTCTTGAGTCTACTTCTACATCATGGACAATTAGGCACACCCAGGTTTCTGTTTGGTAGGCACTTGGGCAAGCCTAAGCACCCCTTGTTCTATCAATGGGGTGTCTGGGTGAGCTTGAGCACCCAAATTATTGTCTAGCGGGTGCTTAGGAACACGTGAATTCTTACTGTCCTGTTAACAGGGAGTCTTGGTATGCTAGAGCTCCCAAACCCCTAACTAACTCCTTTCAAAAATAATAATTCTCCACCACAGATTTTATATGAGCCATATGAAAGCTAACCCCATCACACTCTCAAGAGTAGCATAGCGACTGCACCCAGAATGGTTGCCTATGTATCCTCTTCCTAAGGGAACCTAGCCTCATGTAGTTCATTCTAATGAGAAGCGTATTGATTCTTCTCTATATTTACTATAGTTTTACAATGGGTGAATTTTTAAACAGTGAGCACTTTTTTAAACATATTCACCGAGTTGTCTTTAATGTCAATCTTTTTTAGTAAGATCTCACCACCATCTTTGATGATATCATAAGCAAAATTGTGCTGCACATCTATGTACTTTGTGCAAGCATGACAGGCCAAGTTAGTAGCCAAAAATGTATTGCTCCAGCTATCACAATGCACCACCATCTTCACCTGTTATAATCTCAAATCCTTTAGTTGCCCACTCATCCACATGGCCTCTTTAAATGCTGTTGTTGATGCCATATATTCAGCTTCTATAGTAGACTCGGCAACCATAGGCTATAGTGTAAATCTACATCCAACTGGACCTCTAGTTAACATGAATACATAAATAGTACTTGATTGTCTATGATCTGATCTCTAGCATAATTAGAAACCAAGTAACCTTCAGAATCCAAGTGTGGTGCCCGCCGCCACCACGGTCCCACTAACATGAATGTTAGAACGATCACAATGGAGTGGTCGTCACTGTGCAATCCCTCACTTATCATTAGATTAGATTTTCATCTCTAATCCACTAATAAGGGAAGAATATGCCATAATTACAACTAAATCTTTCACTGAATGATCATACATAGATATCAGAGTGCAAAAGTATAATAACCTTAGGTTATTACTTAGCCTAATCTTAGCTTAATTGTAGCCTAATTATCATTTCATTAAGTTTATCTGGTCATTAGAGCCAAACCCTGAAGATTTTGGGAGATTCGGAGCTCAATCGAATATTTAGATTATTTTAATAATATTTAATTAATTAGAAAATTAAGATATTTAATTTGAGCTCAAAATTGAAATCTGACTTCTCCATTGCACTCATCACCCCCAAATTAGCATGAGGTGATATTTTGGAAGTGTTTGGAGGCCATCGAATTTTCTCAAATATGTTAATGTATTAAAATACTCTGAAAATTAGAATAATTAAATTGATCTCTAAATTAAAATCCAACTTTGTTGTTGCATTTCTCACCCTCAAATTAGCTAGGGTGAATTTTCGTGATTTTTTGGATCTCATTTATTCATCCAATTATAATTAGGGAAATGTGTTAATAAGAACATGATTTAATTAAATTTCAAAAATAATAATTCATTTCTCCTTCTTTTCCTGCACCTGGGACCCACTCCCCTCTCCTATTCGGCACCTTCTCCTCCTTTCCTGCACATGTAAACATCTCCCCATGCCGATGGGAGAGGGCTTGTTGCCTTGCCATCTCCCTCTCCCATCCCATAGCCCATGCCTCTACTCCTCCTGTTGAAGCCATCCTCCTCCTTACCTTAAAGCTAGCTCCCTCAACTCTCCTTCCTCCATTTTGGCTATCGGCTGAAGTTTCTTTCTCCCAAGCTCCTGAAGAACAGTCAGCCCTCTTTCCCCTTTTCCCCCTTTTTTCTGGAAGTAGAAGAAGAAGAATATTCTTACTCCTAAGCTCTTGAAGAACTCTAGCTAAAGCTCTTCTTCTAATTACAAGCTCAGGTACCCTCCTTGTAAGTCTTCCTTGTAAGTCTTCCTTGTACTCTTCTTGCACATTTCTTTTAATGGAATTAATCGATGCGTATGTGAAATGATATTTTGAGTAGCTCTTGCATGGCATTAGGATTTATTATCGAGCCTCAATCGAACTCGAACGAGTCCTATCGAAGCTCATTTTATCCTTAAAGCAAATAGTTCTGCAAGTAGGATTTCTGTATACTTAGATCTAAAGCTTCATTGTTTGTATTGTTAGAACAATTCATTTATGTCAATTTTGGTATAAATGGAAAGGTCTTGAAAAGATATTTCCATCGGTATATGGCACTGCACTTGAGGTTCCCTGAATCAAGAATATTTGGATGAAAAAGGGGATACTTTCCATTTTTTGTTCAGGTAAAATGACTATCAAGCGCTACAGCGCACCGTAGTGCTTGGCTTTCAGCCAGGGAGTGCGCGCGGTAGCACCTGCATCTTGGGAAATATGGGGTCATAGCGTGCCGCAGCGCCTGCGCTTCGAAAGATTTGGCACCTTAGCGCGCCATATTGCCTGAAAGTGCTGCAGCATGTCGCATCGCAGAAATCCACCGTAATGTGTTGTAGTGCCTAAAAGCATTGTAGTATGCAACAACACAGAGACTCGTCGTAGCACTTCGCTCTGGGCCTAGCAAGCACTACACCGCGCATAACTGCTCAATTTTTCCCAAATTTCCTATTTTTTGTATTTTGATGACTCCATAACCCTAATAATATAAACATATATCAAAATAAAAATTGGTTATAATGAAATCATGCGTTGTGTAAATATACAAGTGATTTTTTAAAATGTGAACTACATGATTAGAATGTTTAAACCTTTTAAATATATGCTTGTATGATAAACTTGCACTTGTAGCTATTTCCTTTTGATTGAATTAATGCATTATTGCTACTTAGAACATAAGGTAACCATGTTAAATAGCTCCATTATATTTCTTAAAATGTGGAATATTAAGCTTGAAACATTGTGACAAGTTATTAGGATGCTTAAAAATTTGTTTATTTAAATTTTGAATTCTTAAATTATTAATTAAGTATCAATTGCTTTAACTCATAATTAGTAAATGTTAGCATTTATTTAATAATCGACATTGCTAATTTATCATATGATCTAGATTCATTAAGTCTCATAAATGATAATGTGATTTTCTTATCTTAATTATAAGCTTAACTTCTTTGATTTTCTATTAAAGAAAGAGATCAACATGATTTGACTCTTATTAAATCAATAAAATACACTTGATTATCCAATAATCAATTCTCAATAAACTATATGATTTTACCCTATAATTGGATGTCTTGGGTTGAATTCAAATATAAAATATTTGCAAACTTGATTTTTGCATCTGAACTTTATGATTGAACTTTTAAACCTACATGATGTCTCATCATCCTAATTTAGCTTATGATTCAAATGTGATGAATAGCAGCTTTGCTCTACCATGGTTTGATAACAAGTACATGTCCCTATTCCCCGATAAGTATAAGCTCCCACTCAAGTTCAAAGATTTTGCCCCTGCAATAATGTATACACTTACCCCTATCATAACCATAGAAAACTCTGAAGTAATATCATGTATTTTATATTATGAAGATATTCCATATTTTGTTTTATTTGATACTGGAGCCAGTCAATCCTTTATATCAGAAGTATTTGTCAAAAAATTTTGCTGTCACGTTCAAAATTAGAAGAATCATTAAAGATAGGATTGCCATCAGGTGTATGTATAGTAGCCAAGGAATTTTGCCACTACAATATATTGATAGATGGAAAATCCTTATTTATCACCCTTATACTATTTCATAATTCTAACTTTGATATTATTATGAGCATGGATTGGCAAAGTCAACATAACACTATTATAGATTATCAAGAGAGAAAAGTAAGACTAAATGGAGATAGCAAGTCAAATACTATCAAAAGAATAATGAACACATTGACACATTTTATAAATATTATGAAGACAAGAAGATTGATTAGAAGAGGATCAGAATTTTGTCTACTAATAATGATTGGTATGGAGGAAGATAGAGTTTCTTTAACAAATACTATAATAGTAAAAGATTTTGCAAATATTCTCTGAGGATCTTCCAAGATTACCACCTATTCTTGAGATAAAATATTCAATTAAACTCTATCCAAATATAGAACGACTGTCCAAAGCACCTTATAGAATGGCACCATGAGAACTATAGAAACTCAAAATACAAATGTAGGAATTGATGGATAAAGGGCTTATTCATCCAAGTGCATCCCCTTGGGGTGCGCCAATATTATTTATTAAAAAGAATGAAGCACATTGACGATACATGAAATGCATTATGGACTGCAATAAAATCACCAGTGAGATTGAGCTTATAGGCTATGGATCCTACATTGTTCAACATAACGGGACTAAGTTTCCCTACTATGCCATATCTTAAAACATCGTTCATAAGGCTGACTTTTAATTATGCAAAATCATCAATACTAAATTCTAAAGGACAATGATAATCTTGATGATACTCGCTCTGCTGATCCTGAGTTATACAAATCTTCTGTTGAATGAGCTGAATTTTCCTATTGGTTTCTTCAACTAATTCTGATCCAAAGAGTTGAAAACTTTTTATTTTTGACCAAGCAAGAGGAGTACTGCACTTTTTGCCATACATGGATTCATATGGAGCTATCTTGATACTAGCATAAAAGTTATTATTGTATATAAACTTCATTAATAGAATATGATCTTCCCAAGAACCAGCAAAATATAAGACACAGTCTGAACATATCTTCAAGAACTTGATTCACTCTTTCAATCTAGCCACCAGTTTGAGGATGAAAGGTTGTGCTCATAGTTAGGCTAGTTCCCAGATCCTGATGCACTGCCACCTAAATCTTTGAAGTGAATCTATCATCTTTGTCCCAAATAATTAATTTAGGAATATCGCACAGACTCACCAGTTCATTGATATACAACTTTGCAATCTTTTCCACAGAGTCAGTCTGATGGATAAGAATAAAGTGTGCATATTTAGTCAGACGATCAATGATGACCCATATTGCATCGACACCAGATCTTGTGCGAGGCAATCCCATTTCGAAATTCATTGAGATGTCAAACCATTTCGACTATGGAATTTCTAGTAAATGCAATAATCCTCCATGACTTTGATGTTTGTCCTTAACTAACTCACATGTATGACACTTTACAATGAATTTTATTATGCTCTTTTTCACACTATACCACTAGAAGGATTGCTTTAAAGTCTTGGTACATATTTGTACTATTAGGGTGGATCCTGTATATAGAATTGTGGCCTTTAATGAGAATTTCTTAGTGCATGGGTTTAGGAATCCAAAGATGATCCCTTTGATAAATTACATTTACATGCAGCTACAAATCATGGTGACAACTGCTTTCAATTTCAGCCCTGAACTTAAGATAGTCTTCATCCTTAGTCTGAGAGATAGAGATATCTCTATGAAAGGTTGGCTCTACAGAACTTAGCTTTATCAATTAACTAAGCATTTCACCTTTGACAAGATCAATGCATAACCTAGAAAATTCTCCAATGATAGAACTTTTGGCTATCATGGCACATAATGTAGCACGACGATTAAGAGCATCAACTACAACATTTTCTTTGCCTAGATGATACTGAATACTTAGATCATAGCTGCTGATTAATTCAAACCACCTTTTCTATTGATAATTCAGTTCACATTGAGTAAAAATATACTTCAGGCTCTGATGTTCAGTACATCGAATGCCATATAGATAGTGACTTCAAAATTTTAAGGAAAATATGACAGCAATAAGTTTGAGATAATGCACTAGATAATTCTTCTCACATGGCTTTAATTGGCAAGAAGCATATGCAATCGCTCTACCTTCTTGCATTAACATGCATCTCAAACTAACTCCAGATGCATCAGTATATACTTGATAGTTTAAACAATCTTTTAGAAGAATGAGAACTAAGGAAGGTGAGAGTGTCTTTCAACGTTTGAAATGCTTCTTCACAATTAGAACTCTAGACAAAAGGTACAACAATACTAAGTCAGTCTGGTCAACGGAGAGGCAATTTGAGAGAAGCCATTTGTAACACCTCGCTATTAGATTTGATATATTAATTGAACAATGGATGTTACTGTAGTAATTAATATTTAGTTAGACCAATATGAAGCTTTTTTTTTTTGAGAGGGCCAGTGGGTAAAGATATCATTAATATCAAAAGGATTAGCAGCAGCACTGGACTGAATGTTCATGGAAATCCAAATCTTTTTGCTAATTGAATTATTAATGAAAATGTGATTGCTAGTTTCAATATTATCAAAGCAACAATAGCATTTGGAAGCCAAATTGTAACCCTTAACTTGCATAATGTTATCTACGCTAATAAAACTATTATAAAGCCTCCAAAGGAAGATGCTAATAAGATTTGGGATGCATTTGTTTCATATCCTATTGGGGAAAATTGAGAAACCGTGGGATCTGCACACTTACGAAAGAGAGGTTAAACTAATTTTATTATTAATGCATAAATTAGAGTTGGAAAATTTTAGTGTTCACTAAAGTGGGAGTAAGGCCTTTAATCTTATCAAACACATCCATTGGAAGCATATTTTTAAGAAGCTCATAGTTCCACCCAGTATCAATGTCAAAGTAATCAGCAAGTGTTAGATTTTGATTGATAATGCTACAGCTGCAGTTAGCCAACACATCATTTTGGTTCCACCTGTCATACCAAAAGGAGATTGAAGGGTCAACAGCGTCACAGGTTAAAGTTTCTTCAATAGTGTCGCAATAGGAAAGCATTCTTTTCCAAGTGATAGAATCGGTAATTTTTTGCCTATTTTGAGAAGGATGAGATCAAGTACAATATTTAGCTCTAAGAATGCTCGACCAAATTATGTTAGATGCTCTAAATTTCCACCAAAGTTTGAGGGAGAAAACTTTGTGCAAACAAGAACGATATCTCATGCCAAACCCTCCCTCAATAGTGGAATAAGTAAGCCTATCCCAAGAGCACGAAATCATTTTGCTATCTTTAGCATTACTAAAAATGATTAGATCACCCGCATAAGCAAGGTGAGAAACCAATATTTTTTCACCAATATTATAGTGCAGACTAGGATCATTTTCAAACAAAGAGTTTAAGCTCAAAGACCAGTAGTTAAAGGCAAGAATGAAAAGAATGGGAGAAAGAGGATCCCCTTGTCGGAGTCTTCTTTCTGAATTGAAAAAATCTTCTGCCTTGCCATTAATAAGAATAGAGAAATTGTTATGATGAGTAAGGTGTTTGATTTTTTGAATGAAGCTATCATTAAACCCATAGTTATTTAATAGTTTAACCAAAAAGTTATAGTCCAGTCTATCAAAGGATTTTTCAAGATCAACTTTAAAATGAGATTATGCCTAGCATTTATTTGTAAGGCTATGAACAAGTTCTTGAGTAGCCAAAATATTATCTTGAATATTTATTCTTGGGATAAAGCCAGATTGATTTGATTCAATAAGTGAAGGTAAAAATTTTTGTAGTCTTTTGGCCAAGATTTTAGAGATAATTTTGTTGATGGTCGTGCATAGGCTAATGGGTCTAAATTGGGTCCACCAGGTAGCTTTTTCAATTTTGGGAATTAAAGAAATCATAGTATGAGAGAAGAATTTAGGTAAATGAACATCATAAAAGAACTCCTTAATCCCATTACAAATATCCTGTTTTATGACTTGCCAGAATTTGCAGAAGAATTCGCTTGAAAAACCATCAGATCTAGGGAAAGTGTTTTTTTTAGATCTTTGACAACCTCCCAGATTTCCTCATCATTATGCAACATGTTAAGGGTGATGTTATCCTCAACTAAGATTTTGGGGGCAGAGAGATCCATTATAAGAGGGGTAGAAGTTGAATCAGAGTTATGGAAAACCTCTTGGAAGTAAGAAATTGCAGAGTCACGCAAGTCATTAATATCACTAAGCTTGGTATTTGTGGGGGAGATGATTTTAGAGACATGGTTAATGTGCCTTCTTTTATTCACCCAGTTGTTATAAAAGTAGGTATTTCTTTCACCTTGAATAGCCCAATTGACACTGCATTTTTGTTTCCAAAAAGTTTCAATATCATTTTGCGTTTGGATAAGGGTGGCCTTAGCTTTATACATTCATCCTATTATGATCAGAATGATCCAGATCAAATAAGGTTGCCAAAGAAGTGAACATATTTTCTTGATGAGAGGCATTATTGAAAATGTTACCAACCTCTTTTTTGTTCCATATGCTAATAGATTTTCTTAGCTTTTTAAATTTCTCCACTAAGTGGTTAAGACTATAAGAGCCACAATGATCATTCCATATAGTTTGGACAAGCTGGGAGAATTCTTCTCTTTGCAGCCAAAAGGGTTGGAAATGGAAAGATTTATGAGTATTAGAAACATGGTTCCAAGAAGAGAGGGTAATCCATTTATGATCTGGTACGATGGAGTTCAAAGAAGAAGCATTATAATTTGAGAAGGAGTTGCACCACTCATTATTAATAAGGAACCTATCCAATCTAGCAAATTTTCTCCCAGTATTCCAAGTAAAGGGAGATCCAGAGTATTTGAAATCCTCTAGACCACAATCAAGGACTACAAAGTTGAAATCAAAAGAGGACTTAGAATGGTCTCTCGCATAGCCTTTGTATTCAGAACTTTTAAGAATTGCGATAAAATTTCCACCAACAGCCCAAGTGAGCGTGGAGAACTACAATCCTTAAGGAAGCTCCATAGGGGAAGGCGATCAAGTCTTAAGTTATTAGTATGAACAAAAGTCATGAGAAAGTTTTGGTTATCATTATAGAATCTAATGTGAATGGCTTGATGGCATTGGGACAACACCTCAGCCTTCCACATATTAGTCCAAATCACCCATATTCTATTAGTAGACGAGGAAACAGCATTGTCTAATTTAGCATGATGACAAATAGAATTAATAGCATCAGAGTTTAATTTGGGTTAAGAAATAGCAGCAATACCAATTTTATTTTCATAAACAATATGCTTAAATCAGTTATAGAAGAGGCATTACCAATGCCTCTAATATTCCAACATAAGATGTTCATTGATTAACATTAGAGGATCCACTTGGGATCGACTGAGAAGTAGCATTGGATAAAGCAAAGTTTGCAGCATTTTGTAAAGTCACAACATATTTATCAGCATTAAAATTATCATCATTTTAAAGCAAAGATAAAGATGTATACCTGTTTGAAACCAGCATTTTTTTTTACTAAGCTGAACGCTTTTATTTTTTAGAGGCGGTTTGGGTTTTGAAAAGGAGTTCGGATTAGCCTTACCTTTTCCAGTTGGTTGGTCATCTTTTTGAAAATCACAATTAGTAGTTTTCAAACGATTACCTTTATCAACATCATAAGCCTCGTTACAAGTGCTGGCGCCCTTAATAATGCCTGCATTTTCAAAAATAATTTTCTGCACATAATCATCACTAAACGAAACATTAGTATTGTAAACATTTTCATCAGCACCATCATTTCCTTCATCTACTTTAGCCTTATTGATGTATACAAAATTTATAGCAAAAATGAAGTGTTTTTGCATTCAAATCATCATTCATATCCATATACTTTGAGTGAAAATCATACCTTTGCAACAAAAATGAAGAAAATGGGAACCATAAGCTGAATCACTGAATTCTTGGTGAAAACTGCCATAGCATGCCATGGCGGCCCATCAAAATCCCTCACTTGGAAGTATACCTGAGGACCTGGAAGGAAGCTTGCTGCAGCGCGCCACAGCGGGCCACAACGTCATTTCCCGAGAGACAAATTAAAACCTTATGCGGAATAATTGAACAGCACTAAATCCGCCTTCTCATAAAATAAACTGCTGCAGCGTGCTCCAAGCGCGCACAACGCGCTATGCCTCATAAGAATTTGCACTGACCTGGAACAAAACCGCTGCAGCTCGCCGCGGTGGCGCGCCTCGGTGGCATATTTAATTAATCTTTAAGAAATTTATATGAACTAATTGAATAGTCACTATTCCACGTTCACGAAAAATTTACCGCCACAGCGCGCTGCGATGACATTTCTGATTATTTTTAAAAACTTTATGTGAACTAATGAAATGGTAAATATTCCGCATTTTTAAACATTCAACCACCGCAGCGCGCCACAGCGCGCCGTGGCGGCATATTTAATTAATCTTTAAGAACTTTATATGAACTAATTGAATAGTCACTATTCCACGTTCCCGAAAAGTTTATCGTCACAGCGCGCTGCGATGACATTTCTGATTATTTTTAAAAACTTTATGTGAACTAATGAAACGGTAAATATTCCGCATTTTTGAACATTTAACCACCGCAGCGCGCCACAGCGCGCTGCGTGGCGGCATTTTTTATTATTATGACAAACATATGTGATTTAATGAAATAATTACTATTCTGCATTTTCAAGATGAAATCGCCGTAGCGCGCCGCAGCACGCCACAGTGGGCACAGCAGTGTCTGAAGGAAAAATACCAACTTATACAGCAGGAACATCATTAGAACCTCAGCTGCTACAGCACGCCACAGAGGAATAGTGTTTGGAACGCAGCTGCTATAGCGTGCCATAATGGAACAGTGTTTGAATTACAGCTGCTACAGTGCGCCACAGCTATTGTTCCAGAATTCTCCAGAACACCTATAATTGCAGCATAGGGAAGGCCATAAAATGCAACCTTTGGCCGCCTTTCCTAGCCTCTTGAAAACTGAAGTGCATATTAATTTTGTTGAATTCTAATGGAACAACAGAATAAACATTTAAAGGGTTTTAAATAAATCCAAGGAAGATGAAGAGTCACATAATTAATGCCTTAGGGCTGAGAGCATCCCTATTTAAGGGCCAATATCAGACCTTGAGAGGGTTCCAATTTTTGACATTCAAGTGCCCTTAAGAAAAAGCTACAACAAGTGAAGAAAAGAGAACTCTCCAAAGGGAAGAAGATTTACCAAGAATAGGAAGGAGAATGAGTCACATAATTAATGCCTTGTGACATAGTCCATCGACCCAACGCATCCTCCCATCTAGCTAAACCACGTGTGAAGCGCATGATGTATAGGTAATGGAAATCTTATTTGTAAGATTAATAGGAACAAAATATATCATTTGGTAACCTAGACGTAAGAAATTGAGTCTAATTAATAAATCATGATCTCATGAAAGTTTATATACTAAAGAAGAACCCAAATGAGAGTTATCATTATGCACTAAACTTAAACCTATTCTAATAGGAGAGTAAGCATGAAATTTTAAAGTATACATTCAATAATGAAGTTTTATCACCAAGCCATTGTAACTATTACAATGAAAACTCAACTCTCTCCTTTTAATCAAATTATATAATAACTTACGTTAATTTGTATTGCTAATTTAGGAACCAACATTCAATCCAAAAATCAACATCTAAACATTATTGAAAGAAAATATAACTTGGTATCAGAACCACCATTTCCAGAGAAAGATAAATCCCGGAATTAAAACTTCCACTTATTACTTCAGACCACGTACACTTACGTGCAAACGCAAACGTGTATTTTTTGTCTATCACTTGCCACCATTATAATGTAAGGAAACAACATTATGGATAGTTGCACCATTCAACGAAATAAACACTTCAGAATTACCCACAATACCATTAAATTTTACACCATCACCCTCATTGATAGGTATGCCAATATGTATATCATAAATATTAAAAGTTAGAACTGAAATATCATTTCTTTATCGCATCAAAAATAGCATAAACCAAAGCTTCACTCGTGCCAATCATACAAGTGTGATTAGCATTAGGTGTGACAGCACCCAATTTAATACCACCATCAATAACCAAACCATTTTTAGTATCATTGGAGGCAGCCACATTAGAATCAGCACCAGCTAAAACCACATCCAATGACTTATCATCCAACAACAAAGCCACAACATTAACAATCCCTCCCACATTACTAGCAATAGTTCCAGTAAAAATAATAGAAATAGTAATTTCAGATGGAATATTTGCATTTCTAGTAGCAGCTTCATTGAAATCTAAAATAACAGCATTTCCTGCAATTGCCCCATCATCAATTTCATTAGCGTCAGCAGTTATTGCAGTAGGAGTAATAAAAGTATTAGCAAGAATAAGAAGAGCATTGGTATTAATATTGTTATAAACAGCACGCCTAATGTTACGGCCAACATTTTAGTTATGCACGATTGTAACCATATTATTGTTGTCCTAAATGTATAAGGGACATAACCCATTAACAAAACCAAAATTAATGTCAAGCCTACTGGGTGAGCGTGTTGGAGAGTTTTGATTTCTAAAGTTGCACAAATCAATATTATGGCCCAACATACAACACCAGTTACAATACATGGACATATTTTCATAACAAATCTCTGGAAAATATTCCTTTTCCTTGGAACCCAACCAAACAACTTAAGGAGGAGGAAGAGAGATGTTCAGTTCAATCAGTATTCTTGGAGCAGCTATGTTTCTATTAATCGCAGTATTGTGATCTAGTTGTAAAGGTTTCCCAATGGCTTTTGTGATGTCAAAATGAATATCTTTGGAAGTAAATTGCAAGCGAAGACTAGGAAGGTTAATCTGGATGAGTACAATAGTAACATCATGCTTAACATCATAAAAAGAATCTCATTTGCAGAATCTCAAAATGTTTCCCTTGGAGAATAGGCATGCATAATCCAAGTCCGATTGAAAAGTAAAACAAATACCCAATGAGAATCAAAGGATTTGAAATTTACAGGGGAGATTAGTTTAAGGCCTTTAACAAATCTCAGGATCAAACTGAATCAAGGTTTAACTCTTGTAAACTTACCAACAAAGGTTAGGGCATGCGGGCTAGCCAGTAGGACGATCTCCTCATCCATGAAGAACAGAACAAACCCTCCATTGATGGTGCTGACAGGTTTTGAAAGAGTTGGGAGGGGTTTGCAACAATTTCTTTAAAGGACCTGATCGAAGCCTCCATTACCTGATCATGAAAGCAAAAGAAAATATAAGATGAAATAGAGATAGCAGAGATACCCCGATAGCGCCTCGGAGGATGATGTAGAGGCCTTGCAACCTCCAGCAGAGCCAAGACCTAAGGTGCCTCAAAATCTGTATGTGTGTGTGTGTGCTCGCGTGTGTGTGTGTGTGTGTTTATATATGTATATGGTGAAGCCTAAGTTCTACATTTTTGCTGCACCCTTCCTTTTACTGCTTCTACTTTTCTCTTAGCAATAGTTTTTTGGTTCTTGCTAGATGGCGGGATTTTTTGTTGGATGATCTTAGCTACCTTCTCTTTCACTTCTAGCTCTATTAGATGATACACGTATGTTGCAACTTCTTCTTTGATGATGTTTTGTAGGTTTTTATATTTCTATCTTATGTTTCTTAGTTTGAGCATGAAAAATCGTAAGGAATAGACCTTTCATCTCCCCAAAATTTTGGGCTAAAGTTTTGAATAGATTCTCTGTGGGAAGTCGATTAATGCTAAAACTGTTTTGGCTTTCAAAAGGGCATGAATCTATGTTACTATGATCTTCATTTTTTTCAAAAGTATTCAATGAATTCATTTTCAAGATCCATCTGTAAAAATAATATATTTTAAGAATAGTTTATACATATATGTATATTTCAATTTAATTTTGAACAAATCTAGATATTATGTTATTATTCTGGATTTTTCCCAACCTCGCTTTGATACCCAGTGTGACGTCCCCCAATCATGTTTCCCAGCGAAAATGCGAGGATTGAGAAGGCGCCATCTGAAACTTTTTCTGAGGATTGTAGTCGGGATTTAGAATAATAATATAAATATCACCGATCATTGCTTAATTAATTTGAAAATAAAAAAAAACATTTTATTCTGATACTGTAGCAATTACAAGAGTAAACATTTCTTCTTTATTTAAAATACATGAAGAAAATAAAAAAAGTAAAAGTGCAGCAATCATTTTCTTAGTGATGTTCCAGTTCTTCAGCGTCATCCTGACTTGGCATTTACAATAAAAATGCTAGGTTGAACACCCGTTAGAGAAAACTCTAAATATTTTGGATATCATTAATTACATCATATATATGCAATAAGCATGGAATAAAATTTAAAATTTGCAGGAAAACAAGTAATAGGCATTTAAAAGATAATTATTGTAGCTTTCTTTATAAATCAACATTGCATACTAATTTAAGCAATGAAAAAGAAATATGTCACGAGTAAGTAATATTAAATCAAAAATTGATTATTCTTATCTTGAATCAAATAAATGATAATAATAATACCGTTCGAGTGGGCAACTCTCGAACCTTGAGGAATCAAGCACATCTACTTGATTATTATAATTTAGATTTTAACGTAACATATATATATATATATATATATATATATATATATTCACCTATTCTAGCCCCCTCGTAGGCATAAGCATAGTATCCTTATATCTTCCAAAGTATGATGATAACAAACTAGCTCCGTTTTAAATATAAAATTACATTATATACAGATTGTAAATATCTCCAACAAAACTCTATTTTTATTCGTTCAAATATGCTACCTATTTTTTATAGTATCTCAAATAGTGACAGTACCCTTAAATCGAAGAATTTGCAAGACTAAAAGCATGTAATTGAATCAATGAAAGTTGCAAATTTTAAAGCAAAGCAAAAAAGTATGTAACTAAATCAATATATACAAATGTAATTCATGATATCCAAGGTACCTATTTTTGTGCCTAATTGATCACTTGTAAATCTGTGTGAAAAACCTATCGATTAGTGAAAAAATGAAAAATACAAATTTTTATATCTTTTCTTGCTTTCAGTGTGTTTCAATATCAGTAAACAAGTAATAAGAAGAGAAGTTGATGATTAAGGTCGCATAGATAATAGTAATAGTGATAATGCCATAAAATTGTGATAATAATGATAGTAATAATAATAGTTGTATTAATTTTATTATTATTATTATTATTATTTATATTTAAAAGATAAGAATAAGAAACAAGAATATTAGAGAAAGAATAATATATACATATATATATACATATATTTAGAGAGCAGGGATAATAATAATAATAATATTATTATATTATTATTATCATTATCATCATTTATACGATAATTTACATGTAAAGTGTATTATTATTATTATTCCCAGTGAGAGAATATGATAACAAGAAAAAAAAAATAAAAAGTGTTTGTTTTTATGAATATTTTATGGGCATAAATTTATTTTAAAGAGAATATTAAGATATTAATATGATGATAATAATTATTATTTTCATTTTTGCTATTAACATTATTGTTTTATACAATGATAATAATAATAAGTACAATATTATACTTATTATTATTATTATTATTATTTTTATTAAGGGCTGGTAATAGGGAGAAATAAATAATATAATAATATGATAGTATAATAATAATATTATTATTATTAATATTATTATTATTATATACATAATAATAAGTATAATAATTTATATACTTATTACTATTAGGATTTATCATTATCATTTTAGTGATAATAAAAAATATCATATTATTATTATTATTATTTAATGGTAATAATATGATAATTTATTATTATTATTATTATTATTATTATTATTATTATTATAATAATTATATTATAGTATATATATATATATATATATATATATATATATATATATTTTTAAGAAAAAAGCCATCTCATCAGAATTTTACACTATCACAAAAAAGAATAGATAAGACCAAGACTAGGAGGTTACAAGATTCTATAAACTAAAATCTTAAAACCAGCCCCAAAAAAGGAGACACAGGGTATAACCTAAAGATCTCTTGACTCAAAAAATTAAAAAAAAAATTAAAAGGAAAAAATAAATCATAGAAGCCAAAAATATGCAAGAAGCGGATAAGCTACCTGCATAAGCAAAAGAGAGCCGAGGTATATGCGACAAAATAGTGAATCCACACCACGAAACCGCTGCCAAGAGTTGCCAGGAGGTCCAAACAAAATAGGAAAACCAGCAACAATTACTTTCATGCTCCCAAGGCTTTTGGACTACTAGAAACCTGAATGAAATAGGAGCAGCATCTCTCCCAAGGTTCTCATAAAAAACATCAGACAAAGCAATGAAATATGAAAAAACGGCATAGAACTTTATCTGAGCATAACAGCCGACTATCATTGCAATAAGAGGAGCAGCAATAAAGATTATGCAGTGATAGTAAACACTATAATAAAAAGCCAATAGCTAACTAAAATCAAAAGTCGCAGAAGAGATCTCACAACAAAAGCAATTAGAATTTGAGCAATGGAAGCAATAAAAGATCTCTCTAAACATAGCCATGGAAACCTGCAACTCGAACAGCACCAATATCGGTAACATCACCAACATGCAAAGATAATGCAACATATAAAGCATAGATAATCTCAAAAAGATCATAAAAAAACTAGGAAACTTGCGGCCCGAACATAGAAGGAGCATCATCGCATCACAAGTTCTCGTCAAAAGCAAAAGATTATAAGCAATAAGAAGAGATGCTAATAAAGAGAACATAGCTGGCAACAGGAAAATCAGAACATAAGCATCAGCCATTTTTGCCGAAAGGATTATAGCATTAATAATTAAACAATGACAGCAAAAAGTTAAAGCAAGCATCAAGAGCCGAATTCTGGGAGAAGACCAGACAATCCAAAGCATAGCAACTCCACCAACATAATTATCTCCAAAGGTTGCAACAAGAATAGTGCCAACAGCCTCAAGAAGACCAACAATGAAACAAATGTGGCAACTATAAAGGATCGGACGATACAACATGCAAAAATAGGGACCATATCTATAAACAATATCAGAGGTCTTTGTAATAACCCCATCACAATTGGCACTTCTCAAAGCAAAGTTTAAACTAAAAGGCTAAATCAAGCAAATAGAAGCATAGAATTTAAGCTCTAATAAAAACTCAGAATTAGCTCGGATAAGGATTAAGCCAGCAAAACAAATACTAAAAAGGGGATCAATTAAGCATATGATTGGCACAATCAATATTCAAATTCTTCCAGCTAAAACTTGTTTCTTTGAAAGTGTTAATAATTTTAATAACTTCATTTTTGCCAGTATTAAAGGGAGATAGATAATGTTTAGCATTGTTTCTAGCTTTCCGAATATGTCAAAGAATAAAGCTATCAATCAGTTGACCAATGTGGATTTTTTTCTTGTAATAAGGCCCCTGGGAAAAGATATCTTTAATATCAGCTGGGATGAAACAACCATTGGGAATAATATTCAAGGAAGACCAAATGGTTTTACTAGAGTTATTATTAATAAAGACATTTGGAGGCTAAATTGTAACCTTTGGATTGCCTGACATCATCCATGCTGATGAAGTTATTATACATCCTCCAAAGAAAGAGGCCGATCATATTAGGAATATAGTTGTTCCAGACCCAACAAGGAAAAACTGGCGACTTATGAATTCTATAGCCATGCTAAAGAAAGGTTAAACTGATTTTTCTATTATAGCAAAAAGTGGAGTTAGCCAATTTAAAATTCTCAATCTTAGGTTGTATTTAATAATTGTCTCAATCTTTTTGGGGGGATGCAACTTTTGTAAAAAATCAACATTCCAATCGGTGTTATTGATGAGACAGTCAGCTAAGGAAAGCTTTTGATTACATATAGAAGCAGAATTAGCCAAAATTTCAGAATTATTTCAGTAATCATACCCAAAAGAAGTGGAAGCATCAATAGCGTCCCAAGTAATATTTTCCTCAATTAAATCTCTATAGGCCAGCATTCTAGACTAGGTTATAGAATCTGTGATTTTTTGTTTGGTTTGAGAAGGATGAGTACGAGCACAATATTTTTCAAGAAGGATATCTTACCAAATCGTATTAGAAGATCTAAATTTCCACCAAAGCTTGAGGGAAAAGGCTTTGTGTAAGGATGAGAGACATCTAATACACAAACCTCCGTCATTAATGTGGAAAGTGAGGCGATCCCAAGCGCACCAGATCATCTTACTACCTTTAGGGTGACACCACAAAAATTTGTTGAATATACCTTTTAACTTGTTGAGGATAAACTTAGTGGCAGAGGAAACTTCAAGCCAAAAAAGAGAGATGGCATTAAAGACATATTTAAATAAAATTGTTGTTCTTATTATGACCAGTGGCAATCGAAATACCCAGATATTTGAAGGAAAGTTTACCAAGTTTTATGTTTAACAAGTCAGATAATCTATTAATAATTCTAATTGGTGTTTTAGGGCTAACAAAACAAAGAGACTTTTGAAGATTAATTTTCAGCCAAGACAGATTTTCTAAGTAGCTGATGAGGTTTTTGATCTTGTCAATCATATAATAGTTAGAATTGCAAAAGATGATAAGATCATCAGCATAGGCAAAATGGTTACTCTAATGTTGCCACCAACATTGAAAAGCAACTTTGAGTCACTTTTGAATAAGGAGTTTAAGCAAAGGGACCAATAGTTGAACGCAAGGATGAAAAGCATAAGAGAGATAGGATCACCTTGATGAAGACCTCTTTCAAACTTGAAAAAACTACTAGCCTTACCATTAAGGAGCACAGAAAAATAGTTATAATGGGTTAGATTTTGGATTTTTTGGATGAAACTCTTATTAAACACATAAATTTAGCATTTTGACAAGAAAGTGTCAATCAATTCTATCAAAGACCCTTTCAAGATCAAACTTTAAGATAAGGTTGTGGTTTTTATCTTTACGTTTTAGACTATGGAAAAGCTCTTGTGTGGCTAAGATGTTATCTTGAATCAGTATTTTCGGAACGATTTGTTGGGTTCAATAAGAAAATTTAGGTGTTTTTGTAACCTTCTAGCAAGAATTTTGGAGATAATTTTGCTAATAGTGGTACAGAGACTAATAGGTCTAAAATGGGTCCACCAAGAGGCTTTGTCAGTTTTAGGGACTAAAGATAGCATGGTGTGAAAAAGAATTCAGGCATATGAATGTTACAAAAGAATTCATTGACACCATTGCAGATATCTAAACTGATAATATCTTAAAATTTGCAAAAAATTCACAAGAGAAGCAATCAGAGCCAGGGAAAGTATTTTTATTTAAACCTTTAACTACTTACCAAATTTCATCATCAGTAGGCAACACATTGAGAGAGGTATTATCCTCCACCAATAATTGGGGAATAGAAAAATCAATATCTAAAGGAGTAGGATTGAAATTTGGGTTTTGGGTAGCTTCAAGGAAAAAGGAGACAACGAAGTTTTGGATATCATTAAATTCTTTGAGAGCCGGTTTGTTAGGAGGGATGATTTCAGAAACATGATTTAAATGTCTTCTTTTGTTAACCCAATTGTGATAGAAGGAAGTGTTTCTTTTACCATTTAAAGTCCAATTTATACTGCTCTTTTGCCTCCAGAAAGATTCAATATCATTGTGGGTTTGAATAAGGAAGCTTTAGCTTTAGAAACTTCAATCCTATTTTTATCAGAGGGATCCCTTCAAAAATGGTTTCTAAATAGGTGACTTTATTTTCCAATTGGGAGGCATTCTTAAAAATATTTCCAATCTCATTTTTATTCAAAAGGCAGATAGCTTTCCTCAACTTCTTAAATTTTTCAACAAGGCGAATAAGACCATAGGAATCACATTTTTCATTCTAGATGGAATGGACAAGCAGAGAGAATTCTTTCCGTTCAAGCCAATAAAGTTGGAACCGAAAGGATTTAGGGAAATTAGAGGAGCAATTCCACAAGGAGAGAGTAACTAGCTTATGGTCATACACGGTGGAATTTAGGGAGGAAGCTTCATAATTTGAGAATGAGTTACTGTAACAACCCTAAGTTATTACCCTGATAATATATAGCTTAAGTATTCATTAATTTCAATACCATTGTTGTTAGAACATCAAATTGAGCCTATCTAGAAAATTTGAAGTCCATTGGACTTCTCTAAGTCCAAAATGGCATTTTGATCAGTCTAGATGCCCTAGATTAGACCTAAAATATTTTGATCTCAGAATTAAAATATGATTACATTTTTGAATTCTTCACCCCCAAATTAGCTAGGGGTGAAAATTTGGTGCAATTTAGAAATCATTTAGGCCATAATTCACATTTAATTAAAATGGTCTAATATTAGGGTTTCCAACAATCTGATTTTGCAAATGTACCATATACCCGTTAAAACGATCAGTATCCGCTGTGCGGACCGAGGGCGATCCGCTGCAGAGCCTAGGTCGCGCGACAGCGGAGCCCCGCAAACCTAGTCGTCGCACTTAAGGAATCAACGGCTAGGATTAGATCCCACGGAACCGCGAAACAGCCATTGGATCTGCCCGACCAATCCTACGACCTGGATCACTTCCGTGATCGGCCGTTAGGATCCGAGCGTTCCGAGCTGTTCTGCCATCTAATTGATCGATCAAACGGCATCCGAAGGTCCCGCCACTGTGGACCTTCGTCTTCCTCTCGCTCGCACACCCGACAGAGAAAATCCCCGTACTGCCAGCTGCCGAGCCTGTCCCCCACTCCCGCAGCCACCTCAGCAGACCGTTGCTACCTTCCCCCTCTTGGCAAGGACCCCCAATTGGGCCTCGTGACCCGGCTGAGCTCGAATTGAAAATTCGAGAGCTCGACCATGGCCTGGTCACTCGGGCCTCCCAGCCTAATTCAACCCTCTGGAACTTTCCCTGTGCTCACCTGAGGCTATAAATAGCCTCAGCACTTCTCCATTTGATCATTGCTGATCAATCGAACACGCTTACCCTCTTCCGCCATTGTCGTCTGTCCGAGCTTGTGTAGGTGATCCCAGGAGCCCTCGAACCGCTGATAGTAGGCTCTCCTAAAGTTCAGGATCCTTTGCAGCGACTGGAAGCTCAACTAAGGTCAGCCGAAACCTCTACCAGCTATGACGAGCTCAACCGAGAAACCAGGTACCCCCATTTGTCGGTTTCAAGCCAATGAGGCTCAGACCTCCCTCCTTTAAATTTGATTATATGCGTATTGTCAAAACGAACTCACTGATATCGTAATTGAGCCCTAAGCTAGCCCCGGCCGATTGAATCAATTGATCGGGCTAAGTCCCTTAAGAAACATCTCGGGTGAGTAAGGTCTTGGTGTTCCAAGCCATCTCAAGCACTCATACCAGGAGGCTTTGATCCGTCTCACCTCCCTGAAGGTGTAGGGATCAAGCCCTGGGTCTGGCACGGCCTCTGTGGGGAGGATTGTCTCCTCACAGTAGCCCCATTACGGGATCTCTCGGGTGAGTAAGGTCTGGCTAATCCAAACCACCTCACAGTGGGCTTCGGGCCCCCTTCGATGCGCCTTACCACGGTGAATGAGTAGAGACTGATGGTTGGTCATGTCGTGGTCGGGACGCACCAGAATTGGCTGATTAGGGTTCCCCTAATCGGGTCCCTTACGTCGAGATGGAGGCTCGGGGACGAAGCCCCTGTGCGGGTCGGGCCGACCCGTGACTCGCGCGGTGCGACAGTCCTGGATCTTAAGGCCCCGTCCGACCCGCGTGTTTTGGTGAATGGGCTGAACCCGTTTTAATTATATACGAATAATTGGAATTATTTTCCTTAAGAAAAATAATTCAATTATTCAAATCATATGAAATATATTAAAAATACAGAATATATTAATTGAATAACTTTTAATCCATTAGTTAAAACCCTATCATATTATATATAAAATTAATCAAAAAATCCTTAGGAATCTGAATATAAAATAAAATTGAACATCTAATGATTAGATTTTCCATTGTTTCCTAATTATTACAAATCTTGATTATGGTTGATTAGCATGAATAATTATCCAAATTGCATGATTAGGGTGCCATTAGTTTTCTTATGCAAAGTAGAATGAATGTACTAAGGGAATTATTTTTTTGATCTCTGTATTTCAATTTATGCTCTAATCTTGTTAAACCATGATTAGTAAAAATTAGGATTTTTAATCATTGGATCTTAGCAAACTTAGTCTCTGATTAATTGTATGGTAAATTAGAATTTATGTGCCAAATTGCATGAAATTCTGATGGTTGGATTTGTATTTATGTGCTAATCCTCTTAAATTAATTTAGGGTTTGATTAGCACTAATTACTTTCTATTTTTGTGAATTTTTCTAATGATATACTTCATAACAGTAAGGTAAATATATGAAAACAATGTATGTTAATTCATGATGTATAAATTGAATAGTCTTAAATTTGAAGAATTTAATCATCATAATTAACTTAAGAAGTCTTAAGACATTGATCAAGCTATTAAGACTTGATCTAGGTCTAAGATTACCACTAATAATATATCCCAAATTCACTGATTTGATATTTGATTTCTAAATAAACATTTGATCTTAATTGGGCATGAGTAAGGGGTTAAACCCTAACCTATTTAATTAAGATCTAAACTCTTAAATTCTTAATTAATTTGACTTGATTATAAAATAATAAAATTGATATTATTCCAATAATGCATCTGATTTGGTATTGATCTTAAACATTTGAATTAGACATCTTAAGGTATTAATAAATTTATGTGATTGATTAATCTGAATCTAAACTTTGGATCCTTGATTTTCTCATAAATAAGACTACTAGCATAAGAGATAATATAACTAAACTGATTTAATAATTGATCGGACTCTAAAAACATCCTTGATTTAAATCTCATAATCTTAGAATAAGATATGATCAGATGACTTAATCATCTGATCTGATCACTCTGAACCTAACTATTATATAGAACCTAAAGTGTTAGCTTTAGAATTAATAGTGTGAGATCTTAAGTATCTCAGCATAAGATTGTCTCTGAAATAATTTATAGACCTAAATTTAAATATATATTGAGGTAGGAGAATTTTGTATAACTCATTGAGGTAGAAGCTTAGATGAACCCTGAACCTTAGAAGTTGATCTTAACCCCTTGTGGTAGGAATCACTTAAGATTTTAGAATGACACTTTTCCTTGTGGTAGAATCTATATGTAGTGATCTGTGATCACCTTTTTGGAGCCTTATGTAGGACTTACCTATTTAGCATATTAATTGATAGTCTTGTTATATCCTTGTTGATTAAATAGAGTTGTCTGAACCCAGGGCATTAGTTGGTGTAGTATGGTATACCCATAGTACTGATCCTCTTCACTAGTATTCAGGATTGGTTGATTCACTCTAATATGGACTTATGAGCAGGTGCTATCTCGAGGGATTAGACGAATACAGTCCCGTAAGAGTAAATCTCCCAAGACTAAGAGTGTATTAAATAGGTACTCCTTCCTTAGTTTGATTGAAATACAAATTACCAACGAGTGATGCCTCCTAGCAAAGACCGCTACAATATGTGTGGCTCAAACAAACTAAGTAATTAGAGTTACCTTTTTTAAGACACTAACTGTGATTATAAGTAGGGCATCTTAATAACTTAGCTTGAGATACAAATCGCCAACGGGCGATGCCTCTTATTGAAGACCGCTTTGTTAGGGTGGCTTAATCAAACTAAGTGATAAGAATCACCTTTATTGCAACCATGCTAAATATGTGTATACAATCATCCCTTCTAATAATCTTTAAGTAAATCTTCAACTTTAACTAATTATTGTCTAGAAGCTAGGAGTTAGAATCCTTTTAGCAGGATTCTGCACAGTGAAGACCTGGAATTCATTGTCAGTGTTCAATGTTTTATGGATTTCTGGATTTTTCCTCATATAGCATACAAGCATGGGCATAAACATGAGCATGAGCATAATGAATGACTCAGTGGTGACGTATGAGTATCAGTGACGAATTATGGGTTACAGAATGTTACATATATAGACTGGGGAATTTCAGGATGTATCGGCATCACCATACTGTCTTTCCAACTAAGTGTATGTATACATTGGACCGTACGACTCATAGCCTTTCAGTGATAGTTCTATTACATAGCGTGGCATACCGTGTTGTGGCATATTTGAGTGCATCATTCTAGCGATATATTGTACAGCATTAGACATTTCACATCAATTTTTGAGCATTTGATATTTCCATTTACTTTCAGTATTCAATTTTGATGCAGTTTTACTTTGCTTAGTCTTTACAATTTTAGTTACATAGTGCCTTTACTATTATTTTTCTACAATTGTGTTTACTTTACCATCTATTGTATTTACTCTAGAATTGCTTAGTTAGTTGTGATGTGTTAGACTTTTTGTCTAACATGGGGTACTTTTGGGATCCAGAAATTTGCTAGATCCCGAGCAGTTTGTGGAGACAGGGCAGGAGGACTTACAGAAGATCCAGGAGGAGTACGTGGAGCTTTAGTGGATCAGAATTCCACCTTTTACTTACTGTTTTACTTTTAGTACTTCAGATAGACTTTACTTTTCATCTTTTAAATTATTTTGTAATAATTCTGGATATATTTTGCTTTACTTTTCTGAGACGAATATTTACTACTACTCTGTGATGAATGTATTCTGGATGCTTTGCTTTAGCTTCCGCACTCTGTTATACTACTATACTTAGTATTGTGATGTGATCAGCATACTGGACATGCTGATATATTGATAACGTATATTGGATTCATATTTACTTCTTTAAATTCAACGTACGTATTAGTCTAATACTTAAGACAAGTACTCTATTCTTATCTTAAGTATTGACTCTCGATCCTACTCTTAGGTTTGAGTCAGCAGCCTTCAGTGTGGCTCAATCTCTTAGCCTATTCGGAGAGATGCTGTAGTCAGTTGCCCATTTCCCCGAGTAGCGCACCGCTCCGCTACCGATCTGTTAGTTATACTTGTCTTTTGCCCGCAGCGACGGGGCGAGGCGCTACAATTACACCAAATGTTATTGATTAGGAACCGATCAAGTCTAGCAAATTTTCTACCAGAGTTCCAAGTAAAGGGAGAGCCAGTGCATTTAAAATCTTCAAGGCCACAATCAAGGATAGTAGAGTTAAAATCAAATGAGGAATTAGAGTGATCTCTCGCATAGCCTTTGTATTCAGAAGTTTTGAAAATAGCATTAAAGTTTCCACCAACAGCCCAGGGGAGGGTGGAGCTACAACCCTTAAGAAACTTTTAGAGAGTTAAACGATCAGTTCTTAAATTATTTACATGAACAAAGTTAAAAGGAAATTATAATCAGCATTTTGAAAGCGCATATGGATAGCTTGATGGCATTGAGAAACTATCTCCGCTTTCCATTTTTGATCCCACATAACCCAGATCTTGTTAGAGTCAGAAAAACATACGTTCTCCAATTTAATAAAACGACCAATAGCATTGATAGCATTTATTTAAAGCTTAGGTTCAAATATAGCAGCAATGGAAATTTTCTTTTCAAAAATTATATGTTTAAGTTTATTTTTAGAGGAGGTATTACCAATACCTCTAATGTTCCAGCAATGAATATTCATTTAGCAACAGAAGATATCCACTTGGGACTAGTTGAGTCATTTCATTGCATAAAGTAAAATTGTCAGAGTTGAAGTTAGCACTATGATTTTAATGGACAGTAATCTCATTATCATTAAGTAAAGCAAGAGATTTATATCTGTCTGAGGTTGGCATTTTATTTGAGCTAAATTGAACTTTTTTGACTTTCAGCAGCGATTTAGGCTTGGAGAAGGAAGCCATATTAGTACCTTTCCCTTTTCCAGCATCACCAACCTGGACTGTAACCAGCAGAAGAAGAAACACCACTTGTTATAGTTTCAGCAATAGAAATTATCCCAGTATCAGAGATAGAAGCAGCAGTTCTAGGAAAAATAGTATCAATGTTTACAACACCAATGTTTTCAGCAGTAATACTAGTATTAATGTTTACAACAGTAACAATGTTTACAGCAGAAATACTAGTATTAATGTTTTCAGCAGAGATTAACGGTATAGAAGGTTCAATAATATCAAACGTTATTTCCTTAACATCAGAAACGTTTTTATCATCAGGAAGAGTAGAAACATTATCAACAGTAATGTTTTCATCATTAAGAATAGAAACATTAGCAGCAGCCATAAACGAAATAATATTCTCTTTATGAGCAGAATTAGAAGGAATTTCCATATCACTAGAATTTTCTGTTATCACAGAAGAGTCTATAACATGTTCTAAAGCAAATCCAGTATCACTAACATCACATACATCAATAGTATTTTCAGATACCAGGGTTAAATTCGTTGCAGACTTTCCAGCAGGATGAGAAGGCATATGAGGATAGTCAATATCTCCAGATTCAGAGGAAACAATGACATTAGATATGTCATTTCCAGCCATATTTGTATCTGTTGAACTAATAGGAACAATTGTATCATGAAACATAGCATTAGAAATATTCTCGTGCCCACTAGAATTATTTGGAGGAGAACCTCCCAAAAATTCGGAACTAGGAACATTGACATTGCAAATGAGGGGTTCAATAGCATCGTTAGCCACTAAAGCAACATTAGGAGCAGAATTTTCAGGAAATTTATTCTGTTCTCCATGAATCAGATTTAGGCCAATCATTTGATTATGTTCTATAATAGCTAAAGCATTATTATCTTCGATGTATAAGGGACGTAAAGCATTGTTGAGATCAGTGCAGTTTGACAATCTAGAAGATGAAGGCAGAGGGGAGTTGTGATTTATGAAGGTGCAATTTTCAATATTGTGCCCTAAAGTGAAACACCAGTTACAATACATGGGCAGGGTTTCATAGCATATCGTTTGAGAGTACCATTTTTCTTTGGAGCCCAGCCAAATGTGGTTAGGAGGGGGCGAGGAGATACTAGTTTGAATAAGGATACGAGGAGCAAATATGTTTCGATTTAAAGCCGTGTTGCGATCTAGTTAAAGAGGTTTTCTAATGGCATTCCCTATGTTAAAGAGAATGTCTTTGGAAGTATATTGCAAACGAAGACCGGGAAAATTCACTCAGATCGGAACAATTGGCACATCATGCATTACATCTGAAAAAGGGTCCCATTTGCAAAGTTTCATAGTGCCTTTCAAATCATAAAAACCTTTGGAAAAAATACGGGCATAGTCTAAATCAGGCTGAAAAGTGAAAAAGATCCTGTGCGAATCGAACGATCTTATATTTACCGACGCTAAAAGTTTGAGACTTTCAATGAAACCAAGAATTAGGCCATAATTAGGTTTAACTCTAGCAAATTTTTCAACAAGAGTAAGGGAATGGGGGTTGGCTAGGAGGAGCACTTCTTCATCAGAAAAAAATAGAGCTGGAAACCCATTAAAGGAGCCAGCAGGCTTAGTAATCGGAGGGGAGGTGTTAGCGACAATATCACGAAATGATCTTACGGCCAGATCCATAATTAAATCATGAAGACTAAGCAGCAAAAGCAAAAACTGAATAAATTAAATAGAGAACGATGTCACCTGAACTAGGGATAAACGCGTCTGAGGTAACCCTCCTTGCCATGTGCTGAGGGTACGCGGCGGCCCTAGGGCACGAGGGGCTGAACATGGAAACAAGGGGGTAGAGAAAACTTGTTTTAAAATTTTTAAATAAAAATTTGATTTAAATTAATCGTATTTTTTTATGGCCTGATTTCCAAATTTGATGAAACTTGGCCGTGAGGTCCATCTTAATGAGATCAACGTCCTCAAACAAAAATTTCTAGATTATGAGCTATAGTTTATTCTTAATTAATTTTTGAAGATAAAAACTTCAAAAATTAATTACGAACAATATGATGCTCAAAATTCGATGAAATATATTGTGTAGCTTATTTTATTATTATCAATCCAAGGGTACCAAGATTTTACAATTTGAACTTATATTTTATTTTCCTAATTTTCTATATTTAAAAATATCAAATATTAATATATGATATATTTGTTGGTCCGATTGCCTCCAAGCTTAGGCATTACGATAACAAAAATATATTTTTTCTAATTTTATATTTTGTTTGGTTTAATTTGGAAGTTACATGGAATTCTGGTTTTGCCCTAATTGGGCTCATTTAATATTTGGGTTGTTACACCACCAAGCCATGCGGATGCATATCGATGGGACCATGCCTTTTTTTTTCTTGCCCAAATATACCCATTTAAGAAAAAACTAAGCCAATAAATGGTGTGGAAATTTTTGGATAAGAGAAGATAATGTAGTGAAGAAGTTGAGAGGAAGAATTATATCTTATGACATTATAATTAATTAAATAACTTTATATTGGAGCATTTATGCCTCTCAAATTTGATTGAATATGTGCATAAAAGAAAGAATTTTGCATGATTTAGATGAGTTGGTTTAAGGAATATCTTAAGATGAGATATTTTTATAGTAGGAGATTTAAATAGATATATTAGAAATATAACTAAAGAATTTTATAATATTTATGGTGGTAGTTTTGGCATATGAGTTTATGATTACTAATGCTTATTTTAATAAAAGAAAGAAATATTTTATCACTTATAAAAATAGAGCTTTATTATGTTCTTCTAAAGAAAAAGGATCAACTCCACATCATTTCTTAGTTTTGTATTCAATAATAGTTGTATAGTGGTGAAAATATGATGTCTTAGTATAAAAGATATAAAAAATATATAAATAATGGTTTAGAGGAGATTTATAAAATTCAAACTTATTTATTGTGAATCCAAAATAGCTGTTTGTGATGCTAAAGAGTATATCATTCAATGATCTATATAATAAATTTGATATGATTGAAGGAGGGCGGAAAAGTAGTAAGATCAAATGACATCCCAATTGGTTTATGAAAATATTTAACAAAACGAATTTCTTGGCTTACTAACTTATTTAATGTTATTTTAAAGATTAAGAAAATACAAAAATGAGTGGAGATAGAGTATTATTATATAAATTTACAAGAAAGAAAAGTAATGCTCAAGATTATGCTAATTATATATGAATAAGTCAATGTGTCATTTTAAAACCTTATGAGAGACTAATTGAATACCTAATACGAAAGGATACATGAATTTCTCAAAATTATTTGGTTTTATGTTATGTTGATATACTACAAAAGCCATACATATAATAGGAGGTTTGATGGAGAAATTTAGCGAAAAAAAAAATTGATTGATCATGAAAAGGATTACGATAGAGTACCTATAAAAATTTCATAGAGAGTTTTGGAGACCTATGAGATTAGTGTTGCATATAGTGATACTATTAGATATAGGTATGATAAGATTATTATATGTGTTCAATCGCAAAGTCGATTATCTAGTTATTTCACTGTTTTGATTGTATTACATTGGCTTAGCTCTCACCCACATCTTCTTACTTTAATTATGAATATTCTTATTGAACAAATTTAAGAGGAGATTCATTGGTGCATGTTATTTGCAAATGATATTAATATAATTTTTAAGATATGGATGGAGTTAAGGCAATACTTGAGTTATGGAGGACTACTTCTGAATCCATTTTTTTTTTGTCTTGGTAGATCTAAAACAAAATATATTGTGTAAATTTAATTGTTTTGGAGGTTATAATCTCGAGGTCATAACTAATGAGAACCATGTGATCAAGATATTTGGGTTCAATTATTCAAAACATTGGTGAAAAAGGGTTCAATTATTCAAAACATTGGTGCAAAAGAGAGTGGTATGTTTAATAGGAACAAAGTTGGCAGGATCAAACAATGGAGCGCTTCTAGAGTGCTGTGTGATCCAAAATTTCTACTCAAAATTAAAGAAAATTTTCTTAAAATAGTTATACGACTAGCTATGTTATATGGGGCTAGTTGTTGGCCAACAAAAAAAAAAACTCATTGACAAAAGTAAGTGTTACAAAGATGAGAGTCTTAGGTGGATGAGTGGGTATACTTGTAAGGATATAATATGAAACAAGTTTATCTGTAGCAAGGTTAGAGTGGCTCAGATATTAGATATGATTAGAGAATATCTCCTTAAATTATTCAGGAATATTAAGTGTAGATTGTACAATGCCCTTGTTTGGAACAAAAGGGGCTTCTATTTGATCGTGCACAATGCAACAAAGAATTCATGTAGCTGACTCTACCTAGTGGGATTAAGGCTTAGTGTTTTTGTTGTTGTTGTTGTTGTTGTTTCAAACTCGGTTGTTGATCCATAACGGAGCGATTGGCAAATTAATGGTAACCTCTAAGTTGATGAACCATCTACTAAAATGAGCAGCATGTTCATTAGTATCATAGTAGCAAAATGAAAAAAGCCTGGTATGATAAGATCTAATGAAAACCACAAAAGGCATGCTCATCAAAGTGTCGGACCGAGACAGGATTAGCTAGTTTCAAACGAGGAACAAAAATAGCAATCGAACTAATGCTAGGTCTAGTTCGATAAATATTCCCAATTAAGAAGTTAACTCAAAAGGTTTAAAGAAGATGAGATTTCATCTTCACTAAGATAAATTATTGAAAATTCTTGAAAAGAAGGAATAGAGAAAACTTGTTTTGAGGGTACGCGGCGGCCCTAGGGCACGAGGGGCCGAACAGGGAAACAAGGGGGTAGAGAAAATTTGTTTTAAAATTTTTAAATAAAAATTTGATTTAAATTAATGGTATTTTTTTATGGCCTGATTTCCAAATTTGATGAAACTTGACCGTGAGGTCCATCTTAATGAGATCAACGTCCTCAAACAAAAATTTCTAGATTATGAGCTATAGTTTATTTTAAATTAATTTTTGAAGATAAAAACTTCAAAAATTAATTACGGAGAATATGATGCTCAAAATTCGACGAAATATATTGTGCAGCTTATTTTATTATTACCAATCCAAGGGTACCAAGATTTTTGAATTTGAACTTATATTTTATTTTCCTAATTTTCTATATTTAAAAATATCAAAAATTAATAGATGATATATTTGTGGGTCCGATTGCCTTCAAACTTAGGCATTACGATAACAAAAATATATTTTTTCTAATTGTATATTTTGTTTGGTTTAATTTGGAAGTTGCCTGGAATTCTGGTTTTGCCCTAATTGGGCTCATTTAATATTTGGGTTGTTACACCACCAAGCCATGCGGATGCATATCGGTGGGACCATGCCTTTTTTTTTCTTGCCCAAATATACCCATTTAAGAAAAAACTAAGCCAATAAATGGTGTGGAAATTTTTGGATAAGAGAAGATAATGTAGTGAAGAAGTTGAGAGGAAGAATTATATCTTATGACATTATAATTAATTAAATAACTTTATATTGGAGCATTTATGCCTCTCAAATTTGATTGAATATGTGGATAAAAGAAAGAATTTTTCATGATTTAGATCAGTTTTTGGTGACTTGAACTTGAAACCCGATTCACCACCTACGTGTCCTTTATGCCCAGTCATTCCGAAGAACACTTGCCCGGAGGCTACGAAGTAGTCATATATCCTGAGCTTCTTTCTATTTAACATGCTTCGCTCATACGTTGCGCCTAGATAGCAACCTACCCGGAGGCCACCCGAAGGGTGGTTTCTATCGATTGATTGAACGAATTGATCTTTCAGTAAGTAGCGCCCTTGCCTCATTAGAAAAGTTGCCATTTCTTCTGAGACGCATGCCTCAGCAACACAAAATGAGGGTTTCGCTCGTTATAGGACTGAACCAAACATCTCACGACACAAGCTGACGACAGCCATGCAACACCTGTATGAAAGGGAAGCCCATCCCGTTAAGGACAGGTTTTGTTGTTCATATGTCAAGGCCGGTAAGGTTTTGTGCGTTGTATCAAATTCAACCACATGCTCCACCGCTTGTGCGGGCTCCCGTCAATTCCTTTGAGTTTCGGTCTTGCTACCGTACTCCCCAGGAGGAGTGTTTCACGCGTTAGCTAGGCCCCCGATCCGCGTAGACCAAGGGCGAACACTCATCGTTTACGGCATGAACTATACCATGGTATCTAATCCTGTTCTCTCCCCATGCTTTCGCACCACAGCGACATTAGGGACCTAGAGAGCTACCTTTTTGGCGTTCCTTCGTAG
Organism: Gastrodia elata; assembly: GCA_016760335.1. Taxonomy (NCBI): domain Eukaryota; kingdom Viridiplantae; phylum Streptophyta; class Magnoliopsida; order Asparagales; family Orchidaceae; genus Gastrodia; species Gastrodia elata. The sequence goes on from CM028673.1 coordinate 17,880,994, forward strand.
ATCTACGAATTTCACCCCTACACACGAAATTCCACTCTCCTCTATCTCGCTTAAGTGAATTGGTTTTGAGAGCATTCCGCCAGTTTTTGGCGACTTGAACTTGAAACCCGATTCACCGCCTACGCGCCCTTTATGCCCAGTCATTCTGAAGAACACTTCCCCCCGTCTTACCGCGGCTGCTGGCACGGAGTTAGCCGGTGTGGAGACCCTCCGTTGGGTCAGCATAGCTAATCCAGCATCAGGTGCTCACTTCCCAGGATCATATCGGGGTTTAGTATAACAATGTATTTAGAGGCGTATAAAATATACACACACTTCCACATTTATTGTAATATTCAGAAATACTAGAATAATAAAAGAAACATATTCATTACAAAGATAATAATTATTTTACAAAATTTATTACACACTAAGCAAAAATAATTTAAAACTTCAAGAAAATCAACGTCTAAGTTGCTCCCTCATGTATCAGCTCCTCCTCAAAGGCTTGATCCAGAGATTGATCCTGAACTGCCATATATATATATATATATATATATAAATATATATGTATATGACAGGGCGAACCAAAAAAAATAAAGAAAGAAAAGAAAAAAAAAAAAAAAAGAAAAGATTTAATTAGACACAAAAGTCTAAGTAAGATTTGTAGGATATCAAAATTTGCTTTTAAGCGTCATGATTCTGCATGAAAAAATAAAATATGATATTTAAGTATGATATGGTTACGATTACTAATACAATATATATATTTAAGATATATGCTCATTCTTAAGGAAAATACAACAATATATAATATTTATTCTGTTGGACAAAGTTACAGAATAATCGAGGAGTTAGATACGTCTATTTAACTATCTGAGATGCGGGTTCCTGACTAACTACAAATTCCCCCTCAAAGGCTATGTGCAGTCTCCTTATTTCTCCAGATATTAGCCTGTCTTGGCCTAACGTATTGTCTGTACAGACCTGAGATCAACCTGAATGAACCCATGATACTGATTTCTGATTATTTATTTCAAGTTCTGAGCACAAAATCTCATATAAATATATCAAAGTGAGTCAAATCTTAATAATGATGCAAATGCTGCAAATGAAATAATTAATGAAAAAGAATAATATTCTTTATTTTATCTTAAAATATCAATATTAATATTTATATTAATTATTTATCTTTATATATCAAAATAACAAGTTTTATTATTATAAGTAATATATATATATAAAAAAAATGACAGAAATGAAAGTTGCAGAAATTAAGAAATATATACATATATAAAAAAAAAGAAAATGACAGAAATGAAAGTTACAGAAATTAGGAAATATATACATATATAGAAAGAAAGAATGATAGAAATGAAAGTTGCAGAAATTATGAAATATATACATATATAAAAAGAAAGAAAATGACAGAAATAAAAGTTACAGAAATTATGAAATATATATATATATAGAGAGAAAAAAAAAGAAAATGACAGAAATAAAAGTTGTAGAAATTAAGAAATATATACATATATAGAAAGAAAGAAAATGACAGAAATAAAAGTTACAGAAATTATGAATATATATATATATAGAAAAAAAGAAAATGACAGAAATGAAAGTTGCAGAAATTAGGAAATATATACAGATATAGAAAAAAAAGAAAATGACAGAAATAAAAGTTGCATAAATTAGGTAATATATATATAGAAAAAAAAATGACAGAAATAAAAGTATAATAATAGTAATATAAACATTAATAATAATAATATATTATTATTATAAAAAAAAAGAAATAAAAAGAGTAAAAAAATTCATTTCTTACATATTTCTTACCCTATATTGACGTTAATGAGGCATTACTGGAGGTTGACGGGGGGGAACCGGTGGTGGATGAGGAAGAAGTGGGGGAGATGGGAGGTGGGGGGAAGAGAGTGAGTGGGGATGAGAGTGTGGGAGGAGAGGAGGAATGGGGGGGATTTATAAACTTTTTTTTTATTAATTAAATAAGTATTTTCTCTCTCATCCATTATTTGGATGAGATGGATGAGAGAAAATTTGTCATAATTTTGAAGTGTTTAATTTGATCTTTACTTCCTCCTTCTTATCTCCTCTTTCTCTCTCCTCTTTCTGTCTCTTCTTTCTCTCTCTACTTTCTCTCTCTTCCATTTCTTTTCCAGAAAATAACGAAACTTAACATGAAAGTGTATCTTGATGAGAAAAACACACTCGCGTAAAAATTTTTCAATTTGGAGCAATATTTTATTTTTTATTAATTTCTGAAGATAAAAGCTTTAAAAATTAATTATGGTCAATCCGGAGCTATAAATTCGACGAAACTTTTTCTGTATCTTTTTTATAATATTCTTAATCCAACGACACTAAAATCACTGAATTTGGACTTGTATTTAATTTTTCTAATTTACTGAATTTAAATAATTCAAAAATTAATTTAGGAGTATTCGTTATCCAGATTACTCCCAAACTTAAGTATTATGATTACAAAAATATATTCTATCCAATGGTATTTTTAGTTTTCTCTAATTTAGAAGTCACTCGGGATTCTAATTTTTTGGTTTAGTCCTAATTATCTTAGTAACGACTTGGGTCGTTACAGCCGGGGCTTCTTCCTCGAGTCCTGTCATGATCGCGCACTCAACGAAAGAGCTTGACAAGCGGCATTGCCCTTCTTCACTCACGCGATATTGTTGGATCGGGCTTTCTCCCATTGTCCAAGATTCCCCACTGCTGCCCCCCCCGTAGGAGTCCGGGCCGTGTCTCAGTCCCAGTGTGGCTGATCATCCGAAAAGACCAGCTAAGCATCATTGGCTTGGTCAGCCTTTACCTAACAAACTACCTAATACTACGCAGGCTCATCAAACAGTGCTTTTGAGCTTGATTCAGGATTTGGACCGAACTGTTCAACAGATTCCCACGTGTTACGCATCCGTTCGCCACTTTGTCTTCTTGAAGAGCTTAGAGCCGAGCCTGATCTGCTCACTACGTTCGCGGCTTAATATATATAATAGCTGGATTCCGTTGCTGGACAGATTCTTGACTATGCTACAAATTCGAGCCATAGCACATGGGTTTACTAAGATGAACCTCCAATACCTTCCCCCGCTACGCTGCCACCTATTGCGCTTTCCCCCGCTACGCTGCCCCTTTAGCGTCTATCTTGTTATATCTCGTATATCTAGGTAACTTGTGAGAGTTATGATTTGATTGTATTATCTCGTACGGATCAACTAGGGCAGCTCAAGCAAGTACATGGCCCTAATCCCGGAGATGGTAATCATCGGTACCCGGTACTACTATTAAGAAGATATGAAACTTTGACGGTTCAAGTACCGACAGTGAACCCGTTCGCTAGCTTCGTTGCGTTGTCTAACTAAAGACTTGAGATGAAATCTCATATATATCATAGAGAATCTTCTCAATCAATCGAGTTGATTTGTTCAAAGCTGAACACTTGCTAATTGAGTGTATTGGGTTGGTGTTCTAATCATCTAGATCTCAATCTAAAGTCTAAGAGAGTTTCTATGATCAATGTTTAGTAGTAGGCCCGGTTCACCGGTTTCAACACTGCAGGGCCCAATCGTAGTTAAAATCTGAGTTTGATCCTGGCTCAGAAGGAACGCTAGCTATATGCTTAACACATGTAAGTTGAACATTGTTTTCGGGGAGCTGGGCAGACGGAAAAGAGGCTCCTAGCTAAAGGTCTCCCGACACAAAAGAAAAAAGAAGGGAAAAAAAATAGATAAAAGGATCCGGCAAGTAGATAAAGCCAACCAGCATGAAGCCATACATCCATTGCGAGAAAACTTGCAAAATGAAAGACTGCAGCACCCCATATATTAAATACAAACAAAACCTGCTTTCAGAACAAGTTCCGCAACATCTCCAAACTCAGAAAAGCAGCACCCTCAAAGCCTAACCAAGAAATCCAAAAAGAATCAAGCCCAAAAGATGTGAGGGGGGAAATGGACAGCCACGGAGAGATACCACTTCCAAATGCAACAACCCACAAATCTAAGAGCGAAACCGAAACCAACACATCACTCCAAACTAAACCTGATCTCTTAAAGGATTACAAAAAGAAAAAGCCAGCTGGGGAAAAACCAAACCGCAGAGATATAGTAGAATATAACACCACCGCACAAAGAGCAGAATTTAACAACACAACAAAGATCGAACCACCGCAACCTTTAGAGAAAATATCAACACAACAATCGAAACAGTAGCTGTGAAGCCCAGCTGAGAGCAACATAAACCAAAACGTTCCAAAAGCAAAGCAGGAGAAGCATAAGACAGCCCAGTTGGAAGTGGACATCCCATAAAGATTTATGCAGAAGTAGCATAAATCTTCCAAGAGGCATGCACATATTCTTCCGGCTAGGGAACTATAAAACCATAAAGCTATAGAAGTAATTAACACCACCTCAAAGAGAACAGATTTAAATTCAGCATAAATCGAACCACAGCAGATCTTAGGACAAATATATATATATATATATATATATATATATATATTATAAAAGTCATCTTGATGAAATTTTATTTTACAAAATAAAAGCATACAGGACTAGGGCTGGGAGGGTACAGAATCCTAGAAAAACTAAAGACCAGAAGCCAGCCCCAAAAATAGAAACCCAGGGTATAACCTAAAAGGGTTTTCTAATAAAAAAAAAAAAAAAAAAAAAGTAAAAATGTATATAAAGATGAAAAATAAACAAAACAAAGCAAAAAGCAAGGCAGTAGAGGATAGGAATTAGAGCCAAACTGCCTACAACAAAAAAGAACACCGCCCACCATAACAGTGCATACGCCATGATCGGAGAGATGCCTGGGAGAGCTGACACAACCAAGAAGCCATGAAGAGACGAGAGGGCAGTTCCATAATTAATTAGGATCAAATAGAACCTGCAAATGAAAGAATCACCAAATCCAATCAGCATAATCCATTCTCAAGGGCAAACAATTGGTAAGCCAACAGATACAGCAAACAAATTCAGCTAGAAAACAACCAACCGGGCCAGACCAACAGCCACAAATAAAAGCCCAACAGTCACAAATACAGCCCAATAGAAAATAGCCAACAGATAATAAGCCACAGATAACAGCTAACAGATAAGAGCCCAACAGCAATCTACCGCAACAGATAACAACCAACCGAAAACGGCCACAGAAAACACATCAATCTACCGCAACAGCAAACAAAAGAAAGAAAATAAATCATTTTATACATACAAAAACACCACCACACAACAAATAAATCAGGATACAAGCCAAAAAATAGGATATAGACAAAACTAAAAGGCCCAAACCAGCCACCGCCAGAATCCAACTGTAACAGCCCAAACTCTTAACACCAAGGTATTGTCCGCTTTGGCCTGAAAGACCTCACGGTTTTGCCCTTAGAAGATAATTTCTCAGTAGGTCACCCATCCTGGGAGTGCTCCCACCTGAGCACGCTTAACTTTGGAGTTCTTATCAAGAACTCCACCGTTATATGAAAAGGCACATCGATGTTTAAGAGTTTCACTTATTACTACTTAAGTGGATCTTCACAATCTCCCCAACTTAAGTAACTGACGTCCTCGTCAGTATCCACACACAGATCCAAGAACCATCCATTGGGTAGATAGAACTAGAGGTGACCACTACAGGCTCAAGAGGTACCCACAACTATGTAGCACCTTAACCATTATGGATTCAAGAGGCTGCTCACATGAAGTGGTACTTTGCCCTGTATGATACTTTGCTCCTATTTGACACCCTATAGTTTGCTCTGATACTATTTGTAACAGCCCAAACTCTTAACACCAAGGTATTGTCCGCTTTGGCCTGAAAGACCTCACAATTTTGCCCTTAGAAGATAACTTCCCAGCAGATCACCCATCCTGGGAGTGCTCCCACCTAAGCACGCTTAACTTTGGAGTTCTTGATTCTTATCAAGAACTCCACCGTTATCTGAAAAGGCACCTCGATGTTTAAGAGTTTCACTTATTACTACTTAAGTGGGTCTTCACACCAACAAACAACACATATATATAATAATAAATAAATAAATAAAGATATATATATATATATACATATATATATATAAACAGAACTGGAGAACAGGAAGCAAAAACAACAGCAGCCAAAGGTCAAATCCCAAAACATCAGCAGGCAAAGAGGGAGGGAGACAAGGTCAGGGCACCAGCTTGCCATGGATATCGGAGCAAAGCCCCAACTACTAGTGCCAGCGTGATAGTAGCCTGGCTCTCAAACAAGACAGTATCAACAAGGGCAAAAAACAACCTCAGAAAAAAGAGGCCTAATAAACCAGTAATTGCAACACCAAAAAAGAAAGGCCAACATATAGAAAAGCCTAAAAACCAGCAACTACAAAACACAGCCTCCTCAAAAAAGCAAACACCAAAATTAGGAGAGGAAAAGGAATAGAGAAACCAAATAAGGAGCCACATTACAGAAGAGAAGTTGTGAACCATCAGCAAAAAGTCATGAGAGAGTTGACCAAGGCACTTGAGTTGGCTAACAGCTGGCAAGGATTGTGTTTGATAACATTTTTCCAGCTAAAGAAAATGGCGTGATAAGCAGAAAGAAAGTTCCCAGTATCATAAAGAGCCTTCCTAATAATATCATCCGCATTGAATGGCCGATTATTGTGGTTTTTTTTGTTACGAGCATTCTAAATGCTCCAAAAGATAAAAGCATCAAGGATGCTGTCAATGTTCATTTATTTCTTTTTAAACTTCCCCAGCGACTAAGAATATCATCAATACTATAAATCAGGTTGTTGTTTGTGAAAGAAATGTTCAGCAGGTGCCAAACTTTATAACTGTGGGGATAATTGATGAAAAGGTGATTCAAAGTTTAAATATCATTGTAGCAGCAACACTTTGAGGTGATATATAAACCTTTTTTGACAAGCACCTCATCAACACTAATAAAATTGTTATAAATTCTCCAAATAAAGAGACACAATAAAGTAGGGAGAGAGTAATTTAATACCAAGTATGACAATTGGGAGATTTAGGCTGCCTAATTGTAATGATCCCAGTAATTGGATAGAAGATTAATCCAATTATTGGGATGTTGCCTTAGCACCAAATACTCAATTAAAAGGAAACTAATCAAATATAGATGCTAAGTGGCCAAGTCACTTTATGAGTAATTGTTAAGTTAAAATAAAATTATGCAAATGAATGTAATAGAAGATACATGTAAAGACAACATTGCAAGTATATACAATTAGAAGCAATTAGTATAATCCACTCATTCATCCTAAGTAGTTATAAAATAAGTAATCACAACACATATATATAAGAGTATGTAAAAATAATTTAAGCAAACTCAAACAGTTTATAGTTTAATTATTACAAAACAATTTAAATGAAAAGGAAAAAGAGAATACAACCTTTCTCTTCATTAAACCAAAAGTACAAAAAAAGTTAAATAATAAGAGGAAGCTTTTCATTTTAGGAGCTCTTAAAGCACTGGGACCTGCATTACCTGAATCAAAAAGCTATTGATCTATTATACTTTGGTATTTAAATATGATAGGGCAAAGCCCAAAAAAGAAAGTGTAGTTAGACTAAATAGTTTAAACACAATTTTAAGATTTAGCTACATTTTAAATTTATAGGATATCACAAGTATTAATTTACAATTTATAATGCAACAGAGCTATAAAAAGCTATCAAGGGAAAAAGGAAGTAAACATGACTGCAAAAAAGATAGTGTGAAATAAACTGAGTAAAAACACTCACTTGTATATAGGTTCTAACGTACATCCAAAAATGGTAAGGAAAAACATCCTAAGACTAAAAACTACTATGTGCATTTAAAACAAAATTAAATGCAAATATAACATGTTCAATAAAAAATTATGCTAAGTAATGAAATACATTGAAGCATTAAATAAAATTAAGTAATATACACTGTATTTTAAATAAACTGTAAGTAAAATATAATACTGAAAATAGAGAGTGTAAAGCATAGAAAGTAATGAAGTATCTTAAACTCTTGGTCTAAGACAAACATAGCCTGGGACTATGAAAAGTAAACATAATTAAACATTTATGAAGAGATCTTACAATCAATAAGATTGTAAGAGAACTCTTATCTTATTAATCAAAATTATATTTAGGAGTTATCTCACTCTGCGGGAGTATTCAACAGAATGGGACGAGGAGCTTAGCACGTCTGCCTAACTAGATATAGTGGGGGGTCAAACTTTCATATTTACTCTCTCTATAATGTGAAGTCGTATTATAAGCGCTATCTTTCTTATTCAAATTTGTCATAAGGCATTCCCCATAAAATTTTATGAAAGTTACACTTATGCAAAAAGAATCTTGTATGAATATTCAAGGAAAAATGCTTAAAGCTAAGCAAGCATTCAATAAATTCCAATAATTTTAAACCATGTGATATCTTTTTGTTCTCTAAATTTTAATGATCTACTTAGTAATTGGAGCTAATTAAACTCCTAATTGTGACGACCGGGGATCGAAGTTCGAGAGTCTCTAAAGAATGATTCATATATTGGAAATATTCATTAATGAAAATAAAGAAAACAAAATACATAAATATCCACATTTATATTCAGAGCCATACACACATATGAAATGCACAGTTTAATATTTATAAAATAAATTTAACATCTTTACTTCCTCACATCTCTATCTCTTTTCTTTTTCTTTTACTTGGCAGATCTTTAAAACTTTTAATTATCAAAACTTGAAAAATTTAGTTACCAGTCAGGTAGGAATACACAAATCGTTCTTATAAGATTAATTCTAGCATCCTAAAATAGGTTTAAATCAAACATGAAAGTGACTAAAATATCTGCATAAGTAAAACAAAATTTCCAAATTTAAGTATTGCCCTGCAAGTTAACTGTGAAATTTCATAAATATGAAAGTATGAAATAAATAATTATATCAAAAGCATTTGTAACAATAAATCGAGTCCGTAGACTCCTGAGCCCAACTGGGTAAACTCATAGGCATAACCTGTAGGAAGCTTATCTCGCTACCCGTCGGTAGCTTACTCAAAATAGGAATTGATGATGTGTCTTTCCTCTGGATTTGCCCACTTTCTACAAGGGGCTAAATCCTTCCATATAAATCCCAGGGGCTGCCAGCAGGCCCAATCTGTACAGATTCTCAGTGTTGCGTTCCACCCTCCAAAGACAAACGCCACAAAATATATACCATGTTTCATTCTTTTTATTACATGCTATTTGATATCATTCTTTTGCAAGTTTAATAACGGTAAGCAATTTGTAATAAATAGTGCTCAAAAGAAAATGGCTCAAAATAAGAATGCTGAAACTTATAAGTAAATTTGCGTACCCGATTAATTTGATTCAAAATCAACTAATTTAATTTCTCTGATCTGCCAAAAATAGTTTAAGTCATTAATTTAAAGCTTTATGATTTTAACATAATTTATAATAATAATTAATATTTGAATATTTAATTTATTTATTAAGTTACTTAATTATTATGCCTTATAAGGTCAAATTGGGAATTTGACCTTATAAGGGCATATTAGTAATTTTACCCTTAATGAAATTTAAAAGTTTTGTCAGTTTATTGTAGATTATGTTTTAAAGTTTCCATAGGACCTAAAATCATCTAATTCTGATATATATTGGTTAAGTTATAGTCAATACAAATTCTAGGGTTAATAATTATGGTTTAATGTGATTAGTGAGTGATTAGTGAACTTAGCCATAAAATTATTAAACTAATTATACAGTTAAGTTCTAATTTACTTTATGAATCTTTTGAAACTAAAATTACTTAATTTGGATTATTAGCTTTATTAATATTCACTAATTAAGATTTTAGGATAATTAGAGTTGATTAGGAGATCTAACCATTGGATTCTAAATATTTTTACAGTTTACTATAAATTAGGTTTTTTTGATCTAAATTGATATTTGGATCACCTAATTTGAAGTTAAATTGACTTACTTATGGCTATTTAAAGTTTCTAGGGTTAAAGATTTAATTAGGGTTATGTCCTAATTGTGATTAGTCTAAATTTAATCCAAACAATAATATTAATATTTCTAAATTATTCCTTAGGATTTTCTGAGTATTTTGAGACCCATATCGGGTATATTAGGATTATTGGATACTAAATTATAGTTATTTAAATATTTGTGATTTTATTTGAATTAAATTAATACCCTAAATATCATTATGTGATTTAATAATCCTATAGTATAATAAAATGCATCATTAAATTCCTCATAATTTTCTGATTAATTTGATACATTTAATTGTATAATTTGGACCTATATTTTATAAAATATGTTTATTTAAAGTTTTAAAATTTAATTGATTTAATTAATAGTATATATATTTTGTTGTTTATTAATTAAATCATAATTATTTTAATTAGTTTGTTATTTAATTAATATTCCTTTTTCTGTTTGAAGTAATTAAAATATTATTTAGATATTATTAATTAGTTAGATTTAATTTTTTCTATTTATATATATATATATACATATGTATATATTAATATCTGTTTAAATATTATAAGAATTAAATTAAATTAATTAAACATATTATTTTAATTAATCTATTTAATTTATTTTATTTAATTGTTAAATATTTTCATCTTCTATTTTTATTTAATTATTATATAGTTTTATATTTTCTGATTATGTATATATTTTACATTTATTTATCTATATATATATTTAAAATTTGTTTAATTATTTATATGAATTTAATTAAAAGTATATTAATATAATTATTATTAATTTTTCTGTCTGCAGGAAGAGACGTCTGGTGGGTCCCTCCTCCATGTGGCGACTGCTTATTGGCTGGTCAGGCGAGTGGGTCCCACCGGATGTTGAGGCGCCGACAGAGCTCTGTCCCGTGAGACACGTGTCCTCGCGGGATTGGATCGTCAGCTGTATGCGGGGCCCGCATTTTTGTGCTTCTTGCAGCAGATGTGATGCTCGAGAATTCGGGTAGGGCCCGGGTCGCCCCGGCCCGACCCAAGATAAACTCCTTCACGCGGACGACCGAGCGCTGATGCCTAGGGCATCAAAATCGACGGTCGTAACCTCGTCGGCAGGAGCTGAATCATATCCCGATAGAAAGGTCTTGGAGTGACCTTTCGATTGGTGTCCGGCTCAAGACCGGAGGAGATCCATTGCTCCGGCTATATTAACCCTAGGGAATGCTATCGGCGAGTATTTCTTATAACGGTATCGACTGTATGCGTTTAGCCAAATTGGTTCGATCGTGAGTTATTTTTGTCAATCAAATCCGTTCAGTTGTTAAAATAAGTTATGAAATAGGTATACGAATTGCAAGATGTAAATTTAAATGCGTAGATTAAGAGATCAGGTACCTTAGATGGACAGCGTAGAATGAAGGTTTGAATATGCAGTTTCCTTTTAGGATTAATCAAAGCATTTGGTTGATAAGGTGAAATCGAGGGTTTATAGAGGTGATTATAGCGGTGGATCGACACGAGGCGTGAAGGAATGGCAACGCGCGTCCTCGCCTTCGCCGCGTGTTCCGCGAAGTGCTACGTGCCGAGTCTTCCTTTCGCAGATGAAGGAGACGAGCTCTCTACCGTTGGATTGCTCGATCGGACGGATCGATTGATCTGTCCGATCAGACGGCGTGTGCGAGATAATAAAGGAACGGCGTTACATTAATGCTGACGGCGCCGTCTAATTTAATTAAATAAATAATTATTTAATTCAATTTAATTAATTAAACTTAACTTAATAAATATGTTCCAAAAATTTTCAAAATAACATTCCTAGCTAATTGAGGGCTTCTGAACACAATGGTGCACTCGGATTTTCGATCCGACGAGTATTTAATTATTCAATTTTTCAGGTATTTAAATAATAAAAATATTCGCCAAAATTCAATGACTTCCAAATGCAATCAAAACTTCACCCCTAGCTAATTTGGGGGTGGTGAACGCAATGGCGAAATCAGATTTTCAATCTGAGATCAAAATTATTTAAATATTAATAAACAAATTGGAACATAAATTCTGGTATTTTACACTAATTTACTTATAGATGTTGATCTTTAAGTCAATTATTATTAATAGTAGAAGAAAAGGAAGATTAGAAAATTGGTATTTTTAAGTAAATAAAGTTCATTCTTTACTAGTCTTAAACTAATCAAATCAATTCAATCCTGAAATAATCCAAGATTAATTGATGTTGAGAATTTGAATGTAAAGGAAGAAGTAGATTATATCATACAAGCAATAATTCATTTGTAGTTGTAGGAAATTAGAAATCTATAATTAATTTAAAACTTGAAAGGGAGCTACTATTCTCTAGTTTAATCAATTAAGAACTAAATTTGGAAAGTTAAAGGCCATTGGAATGTGTGCTAATTATCTAAGTGATTGTTTGAGCACTAGTCTTATTATGAGTTATTTTAAAGAACTTAGCTTAGTAATTGGAAGTATTGAGCTGATTTGAATATAAAAGAGTTTAAAGGATTCTAAATTAAACCTTACATGCAACTAAAGGAGAAGTAAAACATGAAGAACATAGAAATGGAAGTTCTAGTTCAAAAATTTTTGGCATGAACTCTATTATATTTGCTCAAAAGAAACACATAGAACATAACATGCAAGTCTTCCATTCATTTGGAAGATTAATTAGAAAGACCAATAATATAAGACTAACATTAAGTCAATCCATTACATAGAATTACTTATTTATTTCCAATTCTAAAAATTTTATGTGATAAAATCATATGAAACAATTTGCTAACCTAGGATTCACACATCCTAAATCAAATATTTATAAAAAATAATGAAGGATGGCAGTAAATTAAATTAACAATATAAAGGGCAGCATCATTTGATTTAATATGCAAGAAGTAATTGTATTTGGTTCAGCATTTGTAAAGAACATCAATATTGGTTCAACATTACAAGTGATATTAGCATATAACTTAACCTGCAAAGAATACCAACATTTAGTTTAGCATTTATATATAAAAGAAACAATAATCATTTAAATTGAAATCTGCTATCTTTGAACCAATTGATTTTAACAAAACTGAGATATATTCAGGGATCAAAGTATATCAAATCAAACATATATTGGCATCCTACGATGCCCAAGTTACTAAAAGAATACAGAAGAACAATCTAAGTATATATGAAAATATGCAGAGATTAATGAGATAATTTCTTAATCGGGCTCAACAGATTTAACTTAACTTATATTGTCATATGCAGCAATGATAAGGATGCATGGAATAGGAGAAATACAGGTTAAGAATGTACTTGCTTTAAACGTAAAGAGATTTCGAAGTTTCTAATGATGAGTTCAAATAGAGAGAATTGACATTTCCAATCCCTACTTAAAATAAATCCATTTAACATAAATGCTTATATAAGTAAAATAGATGATCAAATATCTCAAATTTGATGAATGACAAATTATTTAGTAATATAAGAAAAATTACATCATAACTAAGTAGGTTAAATTATAATGATATTGAATAACATTTCATAATTCAGATATGATGGCATTATGAGAAGATTTATTAAACATTCAAGTAAAATCATGGATAAAAGCATTATCAAAAATGAATGGCAATATCATTACAACATTCACACTATTTCTTTTATTCTTATACTATTTTTAATTTGAGATGTAGATAAATCATTAATACTATACTGATTAAGGTAGCTTTAAAAGATTTCTTAACATAGCATCCATTTATTTTTATTTTATTAATATCCAACTAAGAAATTCTAATGGTAATGAGCTAGATTGCACCACAATTTCTCAGCATTCTTAATCATTCTACTCGATTTTTGAACAACAATCATTCACCGACAGTTACAGCCATGCGGATTTCTCTACAATTATTACGCATTCCAAAGTATATTAATATATATAGCTCATCAATTATAAGGTACAATATACAGCAGCATTTGATTTAAACATTGAAATAGATTATAGCATTTGTTTCTTACAATGCATTTAATGACAGCAATTAATTCATATTAAAGATAAATGGCAGCAATGTAAAAGATAGAAATATTATACTTAACTTGTTTATTATTATTTATAATAAACCTAAAGATTTATTATACTCTCAATCTAATTCAACTTACTTATCATCAAACAAAACTAAGTTTGATATTGAACTTTGATGCTTACAAAACTACCACCTAACATTATCTTTGACATTGAATTAATAAGTTCCTTTTTTTCGCTTCTGAAAACTGCACTAGAATGTTAGACGCAATAGTCTTGTTAAGTTCAGAAATAACAAATGGGGTAATTGCGCTCTTAGATTTGAGTGAAGGTTCTTGTATTCTAAATATGATACATTTACTAATCAATTTTATGTATTCCTTTTAGGCTTATGAATAAACAAGATATACAAAATGTTAATGAAAACAATTAATTGTTATTTTATCTTTTCATCACCTTAATTGTTTTACCATTTTAGATAACACCGCGGGAAAGTTCTTTGTGGAAACAACATTATGCCACAACACTTATATTTACTATAGTATTATCTTCCTCGATGAAATGGTGGAATCGCTGATTTTAAGGTATCCTAATATCGTGTTTCATATGTTCTCTGGTGCAGTAGGAATTTAAAACTGGAGAACTATCTCACAGCCTTAAATCTAAGTTTAATCTCCTCATTTAAACTAACTTTACATTACACGAAAGGTATTCCCCATTTCTATTTTTCTTTTCTATCTACAAGCACTACTGAATAATTGCAAATGAAGAAAATGAATTAAGTTCACTTATATAATATATTAATTCTTATTACAATCGTTAAAAAACAACAATCGTATAGACGTAAGGTTTGGTAAGAGAATTTATATTTAGACATAGGATGGATTTGTGGTATGCAGTAATTATTTCCCGGGAAAGATTTGAGTAGAAATTCTTCAATCACGATAAGTTATTTAATCATTCTTCTTTGTTAAGCGTAACAAGGACTATGCTGAATCTGGATAATCAATTTCATAGTCAATATGTGAAACAGCATTCAAAAGTATACTTTATTGTATTTCTAATGAACTGAGAACTTTCAAATTTACTTTACTTGAATTCGATAAGACTTGCGCAATAAGTCGAGTTCGCCATTGATTAATTGGAAATGAAATGAGGTAGTGAAAAAGGGGTACCTTAAGCTCCGGCGGTTCTACCCTTCGCTGCTCGATTCTAGCCTTGCAAAGTCCTTCTCAGCTCTCCAACCCTATAAGTTTCCTTCCGGCCGTAATCGCTGAGGGAAGAACTAGGGTTCGCAGTTTTCTTTTGCTCTTAGCGAGGACTCTCAGATAAATGAAAGAGAGTTTTCCGGAAAAGAAAAAAAATGGAGATTAGAAGAGTTAATTCAGAGATAAGGATGGCTGAAAAGGTGGCAGCTGTAATGGAGTACGCAGCAGGCCACAATCGCCGATCGCAGAAGGAGACGTACAGAGAAATCACGGGAGTCGTTCGATCAGGCATTAGATCGAAGGGTTCCTACCCCTTTCAGTGTACGATTAAAGGCTCATCGCTCGATTAAAGTAAGAAAAGGATTGACGGACCGGATGGAATGGACTTCATGTTTCATGTTTTGCATAAAGCAGGGATCTCCACGGTCCTAATTTAGTCGCTTGACAATTTTATTTAATAGCATATATAATATGATTATATATATACATATTAATTTAAATCAAATGAATATTTAGTTAACTAATAGATCAATTTATTTAATAAAATTTAAAATACTCATACCCATTTCGAAAAATTCTCAAATTTTTTCCCTTACTTAATTGAGAGATGAGGAGCTCAAAAAATGCGATCAGATTTTTGATCCGAGATATATTTAATTTACCTAATTTTTTTGGTATTAAAATATTAATAAAAAATATTCCTAAGATTTTTGACATCTCTCAAACACTTCCAAAATGCCACCCCTAGCTAATTTGGATGTAGTGAGTCCAATGGAGGACTTCGTTTTCAATTCTGATGTATAAATAAATTAGGTATTTTTTGAATTATCAGAAAATTATGAAATATTAGAAACTGTCAAACGGTCTCCAAATTGCACGGAATTTGAAATGGAGACTTCTAACACTATTATAAGACTAATGAAAAATGTTTTGTAATTAATTATATCATTAATTGATGGATAACAATATTATGGTTGTTACACTATTGTTATTCCAAGCTAAACCAAGCTAAAATTTGTCCTTTAAAACCAAAGAAGAGGAAGTCTGATTACAGTGATCCAAGATAGGGGATAGAGTGAGGATTTTTTCAGAGATGACATTAGGGGTAAGGTGCCTAAGAAGAGGGATATTCCATCCATGATCCATATTAAACACCTGCCCATTCATAATTTTGGGCAAAATATCATTGCAACTTTCAGTAATGATTCTAAGCTCACTCCAATTGTCAAACCAAAAGGAGTAATTGAAATCAATTTTGGCCTAAAAGATAGAATTATCAATGTGATCTCTAATACTCAGCAACTTTTTCCAACGAAGAGAGTCGGTGATTCTATACTCGACATTGGAGGGGTGGTTGGTAGCACAATATTTGGCCAATAAAATAGAGACCCAAATAGAATTGTAGGTTCTTAAGTTCCACCAAAGCTTGAAAGATAGAGATTTATGGATGTCTCAAAAAAAATTTATGCCTAAGCCGCCTTAATTATAAGGATATGAGATGTTCTCCCAAGAAGTTCAATGAATTTTAGACCCATTATTGTGAAACCAAAGAAATTTGTTGAGAAGAGAGTTGATCTTTCTCATAATAAGCTTAGTTGGAGAGGTAATTTCATGCCAATAAATGGAAATGGTATTGAGGATGAATTTGATGAGAGTTAAACAACCCCCTTGGTACATAAACTTGTGGTCCCAACCTCCAATCTTCTTACATATATAGTCAAGAAGGTCTTGAAAGATGGCATTGCAATTATGACCTTTGAAGATGGGGATCCCTAGATATTTAAAAGGAAACTTTCCTTTTTTGAGACCAAGAATGCTAGTGATTTTGTCGACAAGGCTTAATGGGGCTTTCTTATCAATAAAGAAATGGAAGTACTCCAATTAATATTAAGGCCAGAGTCTTTTTCCAAGGTATTAAAAGTATTTCTTAGCTTGTTTAAGGTTCTATTGTCCCCATAGTCTTTTTCCACTTAGATTATAGTGGAGGTTATGGTCTTGGGCAAACATGATGTTTATATTATAAGACCAATAGTTAAAGGCCAGGTTAAAGAGATTTGGGGATAGAGGGTCTCCTTGATGCAACCCCCTAAAGAATTAAAAAAGCCACAAGGAGTACCATTAACTAAAATGGAAACCAATTATTGCTAATCAAGTTCATGAGTTTCATAGTGAAGGAGTTATCAAAACTATAGGACCCAAAAATTCTATTCAGAAAGGCCCAATCAATTTTGTTGAAAGCTTTTTCAAGATCAATTTTAATGAAATTGAACCTTATTCTTTTTATATTGAGATCATGAAAAATTTCTTGAACCGCCAAAATATTATCATGAATGTGTCTGCCATGAATGAAGGCTGATTGGTTGGGTTCAATAAGCTTCAAAAGTAAAGGTTGAAGTCTGTTGGCAATGATTTTAGATATGATTTTGTTGAAGGTAGTGCATAAACTAATTGGTCTGAATTTAGACCACCAATTACTTGAGCTCTCTTTGGGAATAAGACTTATGGTCATGTGAGGGAAAATTTTGGGGAGGGAAATATTGCAAAAGAATTCTTTGATACCATTACATAAGTCAATTTTTATAATGTACCAAAAGGAAATGAAAAATTCTCCAGGAAAACCATCAGGCCCAACATAAGAGTTTTGCTTAAGAGATTTGACCACCTCCCAAATTTCCTCCTCATAAGGCATGATATTAAGAGGCACATTATCTTCCACAGAAAGGATCTGAGTGGGGGTAGCCAAAGAGAGGGGGAAGGTGTGGGTAGACCTATTGGAGCATAGGTTAGAGACGTATTGTGGCACCCCGCCCCTTGACCTCCAACAATCAAGGCTAAGGGGAGGTGTGCCACTTTGGCAAATCTCTTACTTAATATTAGATTAAGGTGTAATTCCTTAATCCACTAATAAGAAAAGGATGTGCTCAAGATAATGTAGCAGAATCATTCACTAAGTATATACATTCATTAGAGTGCAGAAGCAAGAAAGGTAAAAATACTACATCCAATCTACCACAATATAAGTAAGAAGTAAACATACAGCTCAGAATAAAATAGTACAATAAAAGAATGTACATGAATATCTGAATTATTACAAATATTAAAAAAGTCTTAATAAAAAAGATAAAGTTTTCATCCTCACAAAATAAAAGGGAGCTAAGCTAAGGATCTCCTGCGGCAACACACTCCTCCTAAATTTGATCTCGGAATCTACCATTATCGGTTTCACAATGATAGGGCCCTAGCAAAAGAAAATAAAATTCTTATTAGACATTTTATCCAAGTATATTTTAGGATGTCATATTTCATGAATTTATATGATATCACCATTTTACTTATACTATAAAAATAAGCAAAGCATAAGGGTGCAACAAGCATATAAAGGAAGGAATAAGCTATAAATAAAGGCATTTATAACTAAGCAACATGTGAGGTAAGAGAACATACCTCAACTCCAAAGCTGTAATAAGGTTAGACATATAAGTATAAATAAAGTAAAGAAAATACTGAAAAAAAAGGCTCATCTTAAACATGCTTATGATCACTTAACATATCCAGGTTAAAAATAAATAATTTGAATGTGATATGTATAGTAAACAGTAATAGAAAGTAGCATCTTATAAGTAAATAAGCAGGTAAAGTAAAGCTGACTGAAGTAAAGTATAATAGTAAATGTAATGGTAAACAGTAAATAGTAAACAGTAAACAGGTATGTAATGACTGCCATACCAGAAGAGGGCTAATCTAGCCTGCTGATAACAAAAGGATTCTTAGCGTTAACGTAGAGGCTAAGGCAACAAAATAATCCTAGCATCATCTGAGGCTAGGCCGGAATAACAGAACAGAAACTGAACTGAAGAGACAATAATATACACATGCAGAAGTATTTTAATATTTACTTTACTTTTGTGGATATGTCCAGAAGTATCTGAGGAGTCAAGCATGTCTGCAAGACTGTTCAGGTTCCAACTTAACACAACACTCCTCAATAAGTAATGTTAAGTAATCCTTATTTCTCCTTACCCCTGTCCATTGGGATAAACTACGCAAAATCAACAAGTAACTGAACCCAATGCAAATTTTATTCTAATATTCTATATATTCATTTCATGCAACAACATTATCTTGTATGATATATTCAAGGAATAAGGCACAAAATACAAGGAATGCAAAAGCACAAGTAAGTCAATAGTAAGCGAGAGACTCTACTACACAATGTGACATCAGTTGTTATCTATTAAATCATTTTAACTATTCAAGTTACACAAGTTTAGGATCTCCAACTCCTACTATCAAGTATAACTTAGAAGCACGGCCTTATAAGTAAAAAAGCAATTAGAACTAATCAGGTCCTAATCTTATTCAATCAATAGCGAATATAAGTTAAATAAGAAATCATCATATCATAATTGATGAATTTAGATATTCTTAAGATCTGATCAAAATCTACTAAACTAAGAATTATGAGTTAAACACCATAAGATTGGAGTTAATCACATAATCTAAGGTTAAGGCTTAAGGACTAAAGCTTAAGTCTAAATATGAACTAATGATTAAGGCAAATCTTATTAAGTGTAAAATTAAGCATTGTGTAAGAGATAAAAGGATGATTCTCCTATTCTTAATCTTGAGTTAAGAGATAAAATAATCAAAATTAAAGTAAAAAAATCTAAAAACTAATAAAATTAAGGATTCATTCATTGAATAACTCACTTTATTCAATGAATAAACTCTAATCTATGATATATTCCCATTCCTAAGGAAAGGGTCCTAAAGTGAAGTGAAGATTCCTAATGAGCTCCTAATAAAAAGACTTAGAGAGATTCTAAGAATTGATTAAATTTATTTCAATTTAACTTAATTTGTTATTTTTATTTAATTAGGGAAGTTAAGAGCAAATTTTAGCTAAGGTATATTATCCTTATCTAAAGATTTCAAGCTTAAATTAGGATGTTTGACAAATTATTCAAATTATGGGATTTAAGACTTGAATTGATCCTAAATTAATTTTATTGCTCTTATTAATTATTTAAATGATATTTTAAGGGTTAAGAATGTTTAACCTAAATTTTGGATAAAATGATCATTTTGTTCCTACTTAAGAGTCTAAAAAGCTATATTCTGATTAAGGGCTCTAAAATATATTTTGTTAATATTAAATGATTCCTTATTATCTAACATGAAGATAAACAGTAACTACATCAAATTTGGATAAGTATTAAGTTCTATGGGTCCAGTTTAAGAATTTTAACCTATAATGACATTTTTGTAATTTTACTTATGAAATCTAAAAATTTAGTTAGTTTATTATTTTTTGCTGTTCAAGGATTCCATAGAATCTAAGAACACTAAATTTTGAGGTCTATTAGATTAGTTATGAGTGTTATAAGTTTAAGGGTAAATGTGTTATTTTTATGGTTAAGAGGGGCCAAAAACTAAGTTTTTCTATTTGAGATCTAAATTTAGCAAACTCAGTGGCTATATCTTCCCTATATCACACTAAGTATTTTAATTGGGAGTAGACCCAAATTGAACCTCATTTGGCCAAGTTATGACCTAATTAGAGTTATGGGCATTTTGGTCAACCTAGGCGATCAAAATCCAAGTTTTAGTTCAGTTTACTATTGGCACTGAATTTCTAACCTAGTTAGCATCTTGAATTTCTTAATTTAGATTCCAAATAATCAAGTTCTGATCATTTCAATGTTAGGGTTCTATTTCCTTGAAAGAGGTCAAAACTCAATCTTTTTCCATATTTAAAAATCACATACAATTTTACACAATGCTTAATTTTACTAAAACTAAGTTCAAATTTGATATATTTCGACCCCCTTAGATTTCTAGGGCCATTATAATGCAAACAATGTGAATTTTCGACCATTCTGAATAATTCTGGGCGGTTCCGGACAGTTCTAGGCACTACAGCGCCCTGTAGCGCCTTCTGGTAGGATGCATCGACGCGCTGTGGCGCCTGCTTTTCCGAAGCGCGACTGCTACGGTGCGCCATAGCCCTTTCTGGCACTGCTGCTGTGGTACGCCGTAGCGTGCTACGGTGCGCTACGGCAGACCCGTTTTTGAAACTTCAGCGCTGCAACGCCTGATGATGATTTCGCCTGTGCGAAAACTGCAATGAGTCATCTTTCGGGCTCAAATACTCTCAACCTAGAGCACTTCACATGCAGTTCCATATATTGATGGAAAGATATTTTCGAGACATTTCCATCGATACCAAAATCGGCATAAAATGATTATTCTAACTATTCAAACAATTGAGTTAAAGGTTCAGGTATGCATAAATGAGGACAAATAGAGCAGCTTCATCTTCCTAAATCACAAACCTAATGAGCTCTAATGAACTTCATATCCTAATTACAGATTTTTAAGGATGGAAAGACAAAAAAATGAAGTAGCCATTGAATCCATACAATAGGGGAAAGGAGCTACCCTGGCTTTCAAAAAGAAGAAGATGGAGGAAGAGAGCTATGTTTTCTGCAGGAACTTGGGAGCTTGAGGGCTTCTTCAGCAACATAGCAATGGAGGAAGAAGAGAGACTTGGGAAGAGGAGAAGAAATTTCAGTTTGAGAGTAAAGAGAGAAAGGGGAGGGCTAAGAGCTGCATTTAAAGAAGAGGGGAGCTTGGACTTTAGGATTGGATGAGCTTGACTCATCCCATCACAGCATGGGAGGGATGGTTTGGAGAAATGGAGAGGGAGAGGGGCTGGCTTGCATGCATAGGGGAAGAAGGGAAGGGGGAGGCACTGATTTCAGCAGGCGCAGGTCCCAGCCAGAGAAAATGAGAAGGAAATAAAATAAGAATTAAGGAAATGGATTTTAATTTAATTTGATTAATTAATTAATCTCTAAAAATTCAATTTTATAAACGAGCTCCAAAAAATCCCAAAAATTCACCCATAGCTAATTTAAAGATGAGAAATTCAACAGCGAAGTTGCAATTCGATTCCGGCGAGTATTTAATTTTCCTATTTTTCAGGGTATTTAATTACATTTAAGATATTCAATAAAATCCGACGACTTCCAACGTGTCCAAAACATCACCCTAAGCTAATTTGGGGGCAAAGAGCGCAATGGTGAAGTTCGATTTTTGATCTGAGATTAAAATAGCTAGGTCAATTTCTAAGGTTCCTGAAATCTCAAAAAATTAGGATTCAATCTATCTGCCTCCTAATTTGGACTAGGTCCTGGTGGTGAACTACTAATGACTTAATTAGTGCACTAAAATCAAAATTAAAACTTGGATTAGTCCTAATTAGTTAGGATAACAACTTGGGTTGTTACAAGTAATCAATGGCTGAATTTTGAATGTCCAAGTCATTTTCAAGGGAATTGCCATCCGGATTGGTTATAGAAGCTATTTAATTTTGGTGACGATGTTTGTTCACCCAATTGTGATAGAATATGATATTTTCTCTCTCTTGACTTTCCATCTAAGGCTACACTTTTGTCTCCAAAAGGTTTCAATCGTGTTATGGGCTTGGATCTGAGCAGCTTTGGCTTTGTTTAATTGAATCTTATTCTCTATGAAGGGATTAATTTCAAACATCGTTCCAAGATTGGTAGTATGATTCTCTTGATAACAGAGATTGTTAAATATGTTTACAATGTTCTTATGGTTCCAATTATTAAGGGTTTTGCGGAGAAGTTTGAATTTTTCAACTAATCTAAGGAGGCCGAAGACATCACAATGTTGCTCCCAAGGCTCTCTAATGACCTTTTCATAATCTTTTTTAGCAAGCAAGAAAAGTTGAAACTTGAAGCTTTTGTTAGGTCTAGAAACAATCACATCAGAAGAAATAATAATGGGCTTATGATCAAAGGCAGTGGAATTATGGGAGTGATTTTTGATTGATTGGAAAGCATCACACCAAGCATTTTTAATAAGGAAACAGTCTAGGTAAGCAAATTTCCTATTGTTGGACTAGGTAAAAGGAGCACTTGTGTAATTAAAGTCATCCAAATTGAAATTGATCACAACTTCATTGAAATGATAAGTAGAGCTATAGTGGTTAATGTTATAGCCTTTATACTCATGCTAATGAAGAACCACATTAAAATTACCTCTGACAAGCCAAGGAATGTCAGAGGCAAAGCAATTCCTAAGGAAATCCCACAAAAAGGATCTCTCAGCATGCTTAGACTTAACATGAACAAAGGTAGTTATAAAATTGGGATTATCATTATGGAACATGATGTGAGCAGCTTAGTTGCACTAAGCAATGATATTGATGTTCCATTCATTTGACCAAAAAGCCAAATTCTGTTGTTAGATAAGGCAACGCTATTGTCGAAATTAATGAATTTTTGAGTGATAAAACAATTGGCAGCGGCAAGTTTAGGTTTAAAGATAGCTAGGATATTAATTTTATTATCTTTAATGATATGCTTGAGCCGATTTTTTGAAGAGGTGTTGTTGACGCTTCTAATATTCCAAAACATTATCTTCATAGGTTACCATTAGAAAGCCCAGTGTGGGCCTTCTGACTAGTGGAATTAACTTTAGAAGCACGGTTGGATAAAAGACTGATTTTTTTTGTTTTGACCTTCAATAAAGAGTCATCGCTTAAATCAGTTAGCGGGTAGAATTTGTTGGAAGAAATGACCGTGGAACAGGGATCAAAGCCAGATTTTTAGCAGGGAAAGTCTTTTTAGGGAGAGAAGCCGAATCGAGAGAACAAAAGACTGGTGTTTCAGCTGACGAAGAGCGCAGGGAGGCTTTTTCATTAATACAATCTAAAAGTTCCGACATCCCAGAATGTGTTGGCAAAGAGGATGAGGTCTTACCTAGATTTGGAGAGGAGCCCACAGGGGAGTTTGTGGCAGTGTGATCACCTATATCAACATTTTGAACTACTATAGATTCTCTTGAAATAAGTGTGATGAGGTTATGCCCAATAGCTGAGGTCACATAATCCTCTGAATCATAGGAAACAGTCTCAATTGTTGCAACATTAGACTCAATAATTTGAGTAAATGAGCCATTAACATCAGATAGATTAGTTTCCAAGGGATTGGAAACAAAAGTGCCAGCATATTGATTATTTTTGTGAGGAGAATTAAGTTCAGTAACAGTATGAACATTTGCAACATAGGCATCAGCATTTTGATCATTAACAGGGGGGAGCATCAAGTTCGTTAATAGAATGAGAATTTGCAACATAAGCATCATCATTTTTATCATTATCGTTGGGAACATGAGTTCATAAACAGTATGAGCATTTGCAACAAGATCAATAGAGTTATGATGATATGATATAAAAATATATTTATTAACTGTAGCGATATTAGAATCAACATATTCAGGTACATAATTCTTACAGTTAGACATACATGCATCAAGTTTATGAGGCACATTAAAAGGCACAACAGGCATAGTAGTCGAAGGATCATTAACAGAATTAAACAACGTAATAATATTCTCATTAAAATTAACAGCAACCTTAATAACAGTTGGAGAATTATGAATATTAAAAGGCACTTTATCCGGCCGCATGGCAGGAACGTTAGGAACCATAGTAACCTCAAGCCCCTTATCAGTATTTTTATCAACATATTCAAGAATATAATTCTTAAAATTAGACATACATGCAGCACGTTTATGAGGCACAGTAAAAGGCACAACAGGCCAAGTAGTCGAAGGATCAATAACAGAATTAAACAATGCAATAATATTCTCATTAAAATTAACAACATCCAAAATAACTGTTGGAGAATTATGCATATTAATAGGCACTTTATCAGGCAGCATGGCAGGAACATTAGGAATAGTAGTAATCTCAAGCCCCATATCAGTGGGCAGGTTAAAGTTAACGTTAAATATCTTACCAGTAGATTCAGTAGGAACATTATCATTATGGACAATTGAGTTTTCCGAATCAATAGACACAATGTTAAAAACAAGCATATTAGTAATTGACTCAATAATATTAAAATCTTCAGCCACCGTGTTAGTTTCGGTGTTCAAAATGTGATTTGTGTGAGTCGCAACAGCATCATTGTGACCCATGGAATGGCCAATGATGTCAATGTGATTGTGCAATTCATTTTCAACATCAAAATTAGCTGCATAAGGAATAATATATGTACCAACAGGGGGGAAGTGTAGCAGAAGTTGCGGAAGGTGGCAGTGTTGTGGTCATGTTGAAAGCGGTTTACCAACAGCCTTGGCAATATTAAAAAGGTTGGTTTTCAAAATGTATTGGAGCCTAAGCCCAGGGAGATTGATCCACACCGGGACTATAGGCACATCAACCGTAACATCAAAATACGGATCCCATTTGAAGAATTTAAGGGTGTAACCATTGATGTCATAAGAGCCTTTTGTGAAGAGCCTTGCATAATCAAGATCGGAGGAGCATTTGAAGAAAATACGCTTAGAGTCTATGGAACCTAGAGAAGCGGAGCGCACAAGTTTCAAACGGCTCATGAAGCTCATAACAAGGTTAAAACTGGGTTTCATACGGTTAAATTCACCCACCAAAGTAAGCTCACGAGGAGAAGCTAAAAGGAGAATCTCCTCATCAAAGAAAAAAATCACTAGAAAACCTTTGAAAGATGAAATGGGTTTGACAATGTCAGAACAACCCACCACATCACGAAAAGATCTTACCGGAGGTGGCTAAGCCATTAAACCTCCTAAATTAGGGCAAAAGATAACAATAAGAAGCAAAAGCAAAACAAAGAGTAGAGTGCACCCGAGGCAAACGATAGGACTGGCGACAAGGAGGCAGAGGCAATGAGGAGATCTAGCTCCACTGCCTGAGGCCGCACGAGGGAACCCTAAGCCCAGCCGAAAGCTTTGGGGGAGAGAGCAGGGAGAGAGCCGAGAATGATATTCATATATATATATAGATAATATATATATATATATATAATTAAAAAGATATTAAAAATAAGAAAAAAATACAAGTAAAAAGATATTATAAATAAAAGAGAAAATTAAAGATTTCAGTCACAAATAAATTGTATGTATCTAAATTTGCCATTAAGAAAAAAAAATTGCGAATTTTTTGAAATCTAAGAAAATTAGTACATTTAATTACACAATAATCCAAAATAATTTTCATTTCAAGAGTAAATTGATTATAAATTTTTCAAGGAAAAATTATGATCTACCTATTGCGGCTAATTTAAATTCTTAAGCGATCAGGAAATTATAAGAAAATTCAACAGAAAACATAAAATTCTAAAAACCAAAACAAAACAAGACGCTGCCATTTACCAAGAAGAACTAATAGCACAGATATCAACAGCGATATCTAAAAAAAAAAGGTCAACGAACTATCCACAATACTTCTCTATGCATGCATTCAAAGCGGCAACATCCAATTGCTCACAAAAAAAAAGAAAAAAAAAAAAAAAAGATCAAAACTATGATAGCATTCTCAATCAAGAAAACCTCTTCCCGAGAGCACAATCCGATCGCCCCCTTCTTGCCTTCATCTCCTTCTTCCTACAAATCCATCAAAGCTCTTAGATCAAAGAAAGACACAAGTCGCAGAACAAAAAAGGACGGGCACTCACTCACCTGAGCAAAGCCTCCAGCTTCTCACTGCGCGGCTGCCCTTCCATTCTCCTCAGCCTAAACAGAAACACAGAGCAGTCATTGCTCCCAATGACCTTGCTGCATCTCTCCACCAAATACAATCCATCATAAAAGAACGCCGAGGCCGTCTTGCTCTTCAAACCTCTGACCCCGTAGATGACCCTCACAGGATTCTTCGCCTCGACGCTTCTCTTCAGCGCCAGATTCCCCCCTTCCATCCTCTGATCCCGTGGCTCCGCTTTCCTCCCGCGGAAGCCTCCTGCGCCGCTGTAGGCCAGGACTCCGTCGGAGAGGCTCCACGAGTTGGGATACCCGCTCGACGCTACCACGCTGGAGGCGAGCCCAGAGGCGGGATCGTAGTCGATGCCGTGCTCCATCCGCCGGTGGAGCCGCACGATGGCGAGCTCGACGCGGTAGCCGAACTCCGCTCCGACTTCGACTCCGGGGACGGCACCAAGGACGATCCGCGGCGGGAGCAGCGGCCACTCACCGCCGAATTTCAGGATCTGGATCGCCTTGAGGTCAACGCGGCGGATCGGCGGCATTGCCGCGAGGCAGGGTTCGGAGCGGAGGGATAAATGGCGGCAGATGGAGCGGAAGAGGCGCAGAGTGTCATGCGCTCTTTTGATTTCCTTCTCTTCTCGGAGAGAATAACGGGGGTGGCGCATTACTGTGGGGGAGAGAGGCAGAACGGGGGAAAGTTCAAACGTTTGCAAGTTTTGAAAGAGGGATGTTTTATAGAGGCTCGGGAAAGTAATAATTTATTTCTGATTGGATAACCGGCCGCCGATTTGGTGCCTGCCTTTCATTTCGGGGTATTCGTTGCTTCATCGCGGCCGTAAGGTTTCTGGTTGACGGTTGTGATATTTAGGGGATTTGAATGGGCCTTTTAAATAGTTGTTGATTCTGCAGAGGGATGCGTTTCTTGCAATGATTGGTAGCAGCGCTCCACAGTTGGATTAGGAGAGCTCTTGGATGAACGCCTGGGATTTGATGCGGCGCTTCGGGAAGCTCCGGAGCATTTTTTGGGCTTGGAATTTTGAAGGTACGCGCCTTATATGAAAATAAAGATCATAATTTATAATTAAGATTTTAAAATTAAGAAAAAAAAAAGTTCAAAGCATGAAAATAAAAATGTATCTACAAAATTTTTGATATATATTTTTTTGTGTAAGTATAACATTTTTCTTTATATTAATACTCATTTATTTACATAAATATGCACTACATTAATATTTACATTCTTAAATTGACATATCTAATCTAATCTAATAGATATATATATATATATATATATATATATATATTCATATGAGAGAGGGAATTTAAGTGAACGAGTTGCTTTCTTTTTAGAATAACAGCTTTTCATTTGAATGACACGTCATCTTCTCCTTTTCAGCTTTTCTCATGCTCAGCGCCTAAAATTCAAGAACAGACGCGGATCCCATCTTCTCTTTTTCGGCTTTTCTCCTCCTCAAAGCGTAAGAAGCAGTTCTCCTCCGACTCGCTCTTCCCCGAAAGAGATCCTGGAAGCATGCGCCGATCTTCCGATCCTCCCGATCCTTCTCCTTCGACTCTACCTTAGTCGAAAGAGATCGCCGATCTCGTCTTCCTCTTCATTTGCCGAGCCTGTTCCATAGCGTGCCGAACTCCAATCTGTCAAGCTAATCCTCGATATTGAAGTGTATGTTTTTTGTTCTATGCTTTATATGAGGAACATGATTGTTTTGCTGATAACACCTTTTTTATGCAAACACATTTGTTGATAAGCACATGAACATTTTTTTCGATGGATGGTACCTTTTTATGAATAGAATTTTTGGAAAATGGTTTGCACATATATCAATATTTTGCCATTGCATAGAGTTTTTAGAGAAATAATTGAACTTAAGCTTTTTGATAAAAGTATTCGAATACATGAAGTGTTTCTCATTGACACTTTAATAAATATATACACACTACATGAAAGTAATTATCATTTTATGTGGCAAAAAAATGAAAAACCAAACGATTCGAAACATGGCAAGCACCCCACATATCTACTTAATGGCATTGTTTAGTAGTAGATATTGGTAAGTGATCTTAATTAAAATTTTCTAAATTTCAAGTATTTGCCATTGCAATGAATTCTTATGGTAGATATGAATTTAAATTTTTTTGATAGAATCAATGGAATGAATTCAAGCACTTATATACAACATTAATAAATATATCCTAATTAAATGAGTGATTATCAATAAAAGTAGCAAAATAATGAGAACCCAAATGAATGGGCATTCAATGCCTAAAGGATTTGATGAAGGTTTTGGAAAGGGTATTTAATAATATTTTTTCTAATTTTGATAGAGGTGAAGAGATGATGTATGTAAGATGAGTAGCATTCAAAAGATGAGTAATTGATGATATAAGAGAAGATGATGTTGCGACCCCAATATTGAGTAATAATTAATCTCAATATTGATATGTCACCACAACATCAAATATTAGATTAGAAGGAAACTAATCCAAATTATTAGATGCTGTGTTTGGCCAAGAATTTACAAGAGGGTCTTAAGTTAAGATAGAAAGAATTTTATGAAACTATACATGATGCACATATGATGAATATAAATTGAGAATGTATGTGCATAAAAAAAATTACATATTCTAATGTAGAGATGATAATAATATGCATATATAATAAGAATGTGCAATATGAGTTATATGTATAAATCAATTAATTCTTATGATCTTTCTAAATAATTCTTAAAAATTTAGGCATAATTTCTATTGTATTTGATCAAAAGAACACCTATAACATCAACATATAAGTCTTCCATTCAATTAGAAGATTAATTAACAGGATTAATAATATGAAACTAATATAAAGTCAATCAATTACATAGGATTGCTTATTTCTAATTCTAATAATTTAAAGTGAGAAAAATATATGAAGCAATTTTCTACCCTAGGGTATACACATCCTACATCATTTACAATATTTAAAAATAAGAAATTAACAACTAAATTCCAAATAGATATGTAATTAAGTTCTAAATATGTATGCAACTACATTTTTATATAAGTATTCATTCATATATATATATATATATATATATATATATATATATATATCTATTCATCCCAAACCAAGCATTTAAGTAAGGAGTTTAAATCACAACACAAGCATAGTAGATGTAGAGCAAAAGACTTCAATTATTATAAGCCATAAATAAACATTAGAAAGTAAATAAACATTTTATTATAAGTAATAGTAGTAATTGGGGTTTTGAAAATAGTAGCTTCATTTCATTCTATGAGATGACAAAATGATTTATAAGTATAATAATATAATTAAAATCTAGTTTTATTCTTATTCTAAACTATAAGATTGAAATAGGTTAACTAAATCAAGGCTTAGGAAATTAGTTAGGAAAAGGTAGGGTTAAGTAAACACTACAATGAGGAAGCCAAGAGTTAAGGTTCTACACACTATACTCATCTAACTAGGTTAAATTAGAAAAATCTAATCAAATCGACAATTAATCTAGCTTGGTTAAGGAAATAGGAAAGGTTTAAGGGAAAAAGGTAAGAAGGATTTGAAACTAAAACTGTGTTTTATATTAGTTGAAAGTTAAGAAAATCAATAGGATTCTTAAACTATCTTAATAAATTTAGGACTCCTAACACAAGTCTTTAAAGGACCTAAGAACTAGGGCGGAGTAAACTAAGCTCTAACCTAAATACTTAGAATTATGACTATAAAGATCATAACCTACAAGTAAAGTATAGTACTAACATGGAAAGTGCAAAGCATAGTAATTGAAGGAAGATCTTAGACTCTTGGTCGAAGATACACATAACTTATGACTATGAAAGTAAACATAGCTAAAAAGCTATGACGAGTCTTCACAATCAATAAGATTGTAGAGAATCACATATATTATTTAATTGAAGTTATTTTTATGAAAAATATTCATTCTGCAGGGACTTGCAGAATGAAGCAGGAGTTAAGCATGTCTGCCTAACCAGCAAAGAAAAGCGGGATTTCAAATATAACATACACTCATATTCACCCTCTGAGAATATGATGTCTCCTTATTTCTCCAATTTAACCTGCCCTTGGCTACATCAATTAATAACTTCTATAGTTCTAATGAATTTAGGACTCCTAACACAAATCTTTAAAGGACGTAAGAACTAGGGAGGAGTGAACTAAGCTCTAACATAAATACTTGGGATTATGACCAAGAAGATTATAACCTAAACTAAATAAGCATAAGGTTAAACACACTTAATGGGTATAACATCTATGTCTAAGGGATTACCTATAATTTAAGGTGTAATTAATTATATATGCTATATCCTAAAGTTGAAAGA
Source organism: Gastrodia elata (assembly GCA_016760335.1). Classification (NCBI taxonomy): domain Eukaryota; kingdom Viridiplantae; phylum Streptophyta; class Magnoliopsida; order Asparagales; family Orchidaceae; genus Gastrodia; species Gastrodia elata. Next base: position 17,912,116 of record CM028673.1, read on the forward strand.
TGAATCAAGCATATTTGCTAAAGATTTAAACAAAAAAATTATGAGAAGTAAGCTCAAAAATAATCATGTCATAGAAAATTGATATGGGAGGAAATTGGTGAAGCAAGTTTGTTATCTTAGGGCTTTAAACACCTATAGCATGAAATTGAGAAACTATGAAATTATTTAAGTAATACTAATTAAAGAGCCAAAACCAAAAATTACCAATTGTTATTCAAATGAAATAAAATTCACAAATATGAAATCCTTATTGTATAAGCAGAAGAATGACACTAAGTAGGTCATAATCGAACAATATTGAGATTTTAGAGTTTTCGGAACTCCTAATTAGGGTTAAAAAGTCATTAATAAAAATAGGATTTAAAACCTAAATTTGACTTCATATTAATGTCCCTCACATTCTTGTGAGTGAAATGGACTATTGAAGTGTCCAAATTAGATACGAATTGATCAAGTTATGCCACAAAGAAGATTTAGGATTTAATCTTAATTAATTAATTATCCTAGTTATGATTTAATAAAATAATCACTGAAACTGAAATTAAATAGCATAATAAGGATCTACAAAATTTTTTTATGATAAAAATGGTAAATTATATTAATGTTCACTAGCAGTTAAGCTTCATATTTTTCTTATATGCAAATAAGGGATCAGATCTGACTATATCATAAAGTATAGGCATTTTGGTATCAGTGAACTATATGTTCCATTGCAATTCATAATGATGCTTCTTACAAATATATTCTTACAGCTTTATTTTTCTATTATAATTTGTAATGATGCTTCTTATAAAATATTCATACAGCTCTATTTTTCTAATGCAATAGATAGCTATGTATGCATTATTTATTATTTTAATGATTAATTAGGCAAGTATGTATTAAATCAATGCTCCAAAGTTTAGTTTCTTACGATTAATAATAAATAACTGTGCATGTATTTCAATTTTATGGTAATAGATAACTACCCATACATAATTCAATTATTATCAATATGCGTATTAAATAGTACTCTTTAGTACTTGGCTTACAGATGATAAGTGGCACCCCACTCCTTAAGTCCACAATTATTAGACCAAGGAGCGGTGTGTCACTCTAGCAAATCCCTCACTTATCATTGGATTAGGTAAGATCTACAATCCACTGCTAAGGGAAGGATGTGCACAGAATAAATAAGAGAATCAGTCACTAAGTTTAACATACATGTAGAGTGCATAAGCAAAAAAGAAGTGAACATTACATCCATTCACCATATATCAGACATGAAATAAAATGAAATAGCTCAAAAAATAATAATGTGCAGAAAGCAAACATAGTCACAGTACCTGTATTATTATAATATTTTAAGTAAAGTTTATGAAATGAAATAAATAACTCTCATCCTCACTATGGGATAAAAAGGATAGCTAAATTTCCTCTAGTGCAGCTACTGCACCTCCTCTAAGTAAGGCTCCTCCTCAGGCACATAATCCTCAAACTGCTCAATATTTGACATTGTCAGTTTTATAAAACAAGTAAAATACTATGCAAATATCTTTTAGTTATTTTACTTTTATTTCTATGGACAATTTCAAAAATAATTGAGGAGTCAAGCACATCTGCAAGACTAAATGGGTCCCAAGCTTAACACACTCTCATCAATGAGTGATGTTAAGCATCCTGATCCCACCTTACCCCTATCTATTAGAGTAAATGTGCACTATAATCCACCATAAACTGAACCTAAATGCAAATGTTCTCCTAATATTTTAAGTTTTCACTTTCATACAACAATATTTTTCTTATATGATATGCCCAAAGAAAACAAACATAAAATTTCAAAGAATGCATAGCACAAAGTCAAATAATAAGCAAAGGACTCTATTAAACATGGTGATATCATTTATTTTCTAATTTAACCATTCTAACTACTCCAAGTTACACAAGTTCAGGATCTCCAATTCCTACTATCGAGTGTAACTTAGAAGCACGACCTTACAAGTTTTAAAAGGATTAGAACTGATCAGGTTCAAATCTAATTTAATCAAGTACGACTATGGGTTAAGAAACGAATCACAATGTTCTAATTAGATGGATTTAGACGTTCTACCTAAGATCTGATCAAGATCTACTAAACTATAGATTATGGATTAAACGCCACAAGATTGGACTTAATCACATAATCTAAAAAGGATAAGATATAAGATCTAGGTTAAATCTAAATATGAACTAATAATTGAGGCAAATCCTATCAAGCAAATCAAACTTAATATGATGAATCTCCTATCCTAAATCTAAATGCTAAAAGACAAAATAATCTAAATAAGTTGTAAAATCTAGAAACTAATAAAACTAAGGATTTACTCATTGAATAACCCCATTATTTGTATCATATGATCTAGCCCTAATATTAAGAATAATCTTATTATGAGGTGTTGAATTTCCTAAGGAAAAGACTTAGAGAAATTTTGGGGATTTTAACAAATTTGGCCTAATAATCGATTTTACTCACTTAGAGGATTCTAATACAATTTTAATACTTATTTTATAGGCTTAAAAGATAATCTAGGAGTTAGAGATACTTAACCAAAATTTTGGGCAAAATGACCAGTTTGCCCCTACTTAAGGGTCCAAAAAGCTACCTTTTGATTTAGGGCTCCAAATTAAGATTTTTTACTGTCAAATGATTCTTTATTATCTAACATGAAGATAGACAGTAAGTACACCAAATTTAGATAAGAAATAGATATATAGGTCCAAACTAGGGTTTTTGACCTAAGGGGCATTTTAGTAAATTTTACTTAATAAAATCTAAATTTTTATATAGTTTGCTGTTGGTTGCTATTCAAGGATTCCATAGAATCCAAGAACACTAAATTTTGAGGTCTAATGAATTAGTTATAGCCATTTGAATTTCTAAAAGAAAATTGACAATTTTTTCAAGTTAAGAGGGATCAAAAAGCTAACTCTTCAATTTAGTGTCCAAATTCAGCAAACTCAATGGTTATAGTTTTCTTACATCACACTAAGTACTTTAACTAGGAGTAGACCCAAATTAGACTTCAATTGGTCAAGTTATGCCCTAATTATAATTAGGGGTATTTTGATCATTTTTTTAGGGTTTAAAACCTAAATATTATTTTAGATGATTATAGACACTAAAATTTTAAGCTATCTAGCACTTTAAATTTTTGAATTTGAAGTCCGTATGACCAAGTTATGGTCATTTTAATTTTCTGGATGCTGTAGGACGCTATAGCGGACCCAAATTGCAATTTTAAGTGCTATGGCACGCTATAGCGGACCCTACACGAAACTGGGGTGCTGCAACACGTTGAAGCCGCCCAAAATTGCAACTTAGGTGCTATGGCGCGCTATAGCGGACCCTACATGAAACTGGGGCGCTGTAGCGGCCCAAAATTGTAACTTAGGCGCTATGGCGCACTGTAGCGGACCCAAATTCCCAACTTGGGGGTTGCAGCACGCTGGAGCGCCAGACGGTGATTTTGTTTGTGTGAAAATAACAATATATCAACTTTCAGGCTCAATTACTCTCAACCTAGAGCACTTCACATGCGGTGCCATATACTGTTGGAAAGCTCTTTCTGAGACCTTTTAATTGATATCCAAATCAGCACCAAAAGATTAAGTTATCAATACAAATAGTGGGGTTAAAAAAATAGGTATGTAGAAATAAAGAAAAATAGGACAACTTCATCTTCCTAAAATCACAACCTTAATGAGCTCTAATGAACTCCATACCTTAAATACAGGTTCTTAAGAATGTAAACTAATTATAAGAGTGAAATGAAGTAGCCATTGAATACATTCAATGGGAGAAAGGAAGTATCTTGGGTTTCAAATGGAAGAAGAAGGAGGAAGAAGCTCTATTTTCTGCAGGAACTTGGGAGCTTGAGGGCTCCTTTAGCAGCACAGCAATGAAGGAAAGAGGAGAGGAGTTCAACTTAGCAACAAGGGAAGAAAGGAGGGTTGATGGGGCTCTTTTTAAAGGTGGAGGGTGGCATGGCTCTTGGATGGGATGAGCTTGACTCATCCCATCACAAGTATGGGAGAGATGGCTTGGAAAATGGAGAGAAGGAGAGGGAAAGGAGATTGGCAGGATTTTGGGAGTGGGGTAGCTGAATGGAAGCAGGGGGGGTGGGGTCCATCTTAAGGAAAAGAAGGAGAATAAATGGATTGCTTAAAGATCCTAATTTATTTAATTAATTAATGCTAAAAAGTCAGATTTTATAATGAGTTCTGAAAAATCCCAAAATTTCACATTTAGCTAATTTGGGGGTGAGGAACGCCATGGCGAAGTCGAGTTTTAATACCGACGAGTATTTAATTTTCCTATTTTTTGGAGTATTTAAATTTTATTAAAATATTCGTCGAAATTTCGACGACTTCTGATTGACTTGAAAATATCACCCCTAGCTAATTTGGGGGCAATGAGCGCAATGACGAAGTCCGATTTTCAATTTGATGTCAATTTAGATAAGTCAATTTCCAAAGTTTTTATATTTTCTAAAAATTAGGACTTGATCTATTTGACTCCTGATTTGGACTAGGTCTTAGTGGATGACTCCTAATGACTTAATTAATATTTAGGATCAAGGTTAGGATGGAGATTAGTCTTAATCAACATGGGTTGTTACATGATACTATCTAAAAAAATTGATGTGAGTCTACTATTAGTTTTATCTTTCAACTTTAGCTATTTGGTAAGCCAATATATTGTATTTTGTCTAGTATTATGTTGCATTATGCTTTTACTTGTTTTTCTTTTTTTTTATCACATTTTGGGTTGCCATGTGCTTACAATAAGTACAGTAAGAAAGCAAGGACTATAATTTTTTGATAATTAGTATGATAGATTAGGTATTATGGACCTAGAAATGCACATATAAGTAGAATAACATATTAAAATTGTTTATGTCATAGTTGTTCACCAAAGCGTTTAACTCTATGCTTGTTGTTATTATTTTTACTTAGTTAGTTAATATTTTAAATTAATTTGTTTTCATTTGAAAGTAGCTAAGCATTGCATATGAAGTAAATTTGAGATTCACTCATTGGGCTATAACATCACAAATTAACTAAATATTCAAAGCTTAATTCTCACACGCTTCTGACATTATTTCCCATATAAAATTTTATATGCTCAGCCTGCATTTCCAGGTATATATATATAAGCCAAGTATATATATGAAGGATGTAGGATGTAGGATCTGTAAAAGAAGGAAAAAGAGTTCTCTGCAAGGTTGCTATACCCTTCAACAGGCCGAGCTTGAAGCAGCTAATAAAGATTCATTTAGCTGCTTTGAATTTCTTTCATTGATTGGCAACATTTATAATATCCAAGAATTATTTTCCATAAAGCATCGACTAAAAAATGTAACATCTTTTATTTAAATTACTACTTAAATAATTAATTTGTTGAAAGAATATGTACATGGCCAAAACAAAACCTCTGAGGCATGCACTAGACCTCGTGATGCTTAAGTCGCCTAAGTTCCTTCCACACACCATTACTTTCATTTTTTTGCTTGTGATGATGCCTCTGAAGAGGCAGGCTCGGAATCTGCTTTGTCAATGGCAAACTTAGAAATGTCATTAGAAATAACACTTCCTTCTCCATCCGAAGGAGACAACTGAGAAGCAAAATCCTCAGTCAAAGCTTCTATTTCGAAGGGTTCAGAGTTCTCTGCTCCTTGATGCAAGCTCCAATACATGATGCTGGTGGTGAGAGTTAGGATCATCTTTTGATTTTCCTGGCAGTTGCTTCCTCTCCTATGCCGACGAAAGGTAGGGTTTTTAGGCATTGAAAATTTCTTGCATGTTTCTCTCCTTTCTAAGCTCTTTCGATTCCTTAGCAACCTCTCCAAGCACAAACGACAGCTATACGAGGCATGGAGCACTGGGAAAGGCCTAAAAGTCGCATAAGGAGGGCTTGAAGAGCGCCAATTGAGCATACACCATGCTCTCAGTCTCGGCTTGTGTGCGATCAGGTAGCTGGGAGGAAGAGGGGCGATCGGCGCGTAGGCTTGCGATTTCACCAAGAAGAGGGGTTTTTGGCAAGAACTCGTAGAGGAAATAGAGAAATTAGGTTAGGGTAATTTTAGAGAGTCATATAAATGCTCAAACGAAAAAGATGAGAGCCACTCGATCAAGATCGAGTGGCCAAGAATCACCAAAATTTTAAAGGTTTGATTGAAATGCTAAATGAACTCTAAAAATTACAAACTTAATATCGAAATGACCGTCTTGATGAGACGAACACAAGCGTCCAAGAATTATTGAATTTGGACAAATATTTTATTTTACATTAATTTTTGTAAGTGAAAAACTTTGAAAATTAATTACCATAAATCGGAAGCTTGAAAATTAGCGAAACTTAAAACATAGCATCCTTAATTGATGCATAACTTAAATATACAAAAATTTCCAAATTCTAATTTATATATTTTTTAATATTGGCCTTTAAAGTTTAAACTTTACAAATTTACTTAGGATAATTCAGGATCTCAAACACGCTCAAACTTTCGCAGTAGGATCCCCTCAAAAGGTATTACAGGATGATATTTTTATTAAATTTTTATTTGACTTGAATTAGGATCCTGATTTTGACTTAATTTAATTAGTGCTCGAAATAAAAATAAAATATCCAGGAAATTGAATGACTTCCAAAAATTCTCAGAACATCACTCTTAGCTAAATTGGAGCTGCCGAGTCCAGTGGAGGACTCCATTTTTTATTATGAGGTCTAAATAAATTAGGCATTCTCAGAATTTTTAGAAAACTAGGAAATGTTGGAAATTGTCAAACGATCTCCAATTCGCACGAAAATTGAAATAGATGCTCCTAATACTATTTTAAGACTAATGAAAAAAGATTATAGTCAATTAGGTCACTAATTGATGGATAACAATATTAGGATTATTACACATAACTTCAATAGGAGTTCTCCTTATTTCACTAAATCTGAACCTATTGTATTTGGAGGATTGCTCCAACTATAACAGTGATCACATGATTTAATTCAGCATAAATAAATTAATTTATACATTTAAACAAAGAAGTATTAACACCAAATCCTTATAAGTACTACAATAAAACCCAAACTCTCTCTCTTTGAACAACCAGTATCTTATCTTAAAGTCATTTGCATTGATAATTTAGAAATCCAATCCTAAACTAAAACTCAATCTTCTAAAGATTATTGAAATAATATAACTTAGTAACAAAATTATCGTTCCCAGAGGATGATAAATCCCGGAATTAAAACTTCCACTTTTTACTCCAGACCACGTACACTTGCGTGCAAACGTAAACGTGTATTTTTCGTCTGTCAAGTTTTTGGCGTTGTTGCCGGGGAACGGTTTTGTTTTGTATTAAGTATAATCTTCAAGTAAATAGTGATTTAGATTTCTTACTTAATTATTTATATTTTCATTTTCTGTAATCATATCATGTTATACTAATTGTAGTGTAACTAGAGTTTTAAATTTAGTTTATTTGTTGTGCTTATTAGAACTGGAATTGTATTGCTTATTCACTTCCATGGAGTCATTAAATTGCTAAACTATTCATTGCGATTGTTGTAATCATTTTTATCTAGCTGAATTTAAGAAAATAGCATGAATAGGAGAGAAAACATCGATATTTTATTTGATCCTAAAATTGAGCGAACGTACTTGAGAACTAGAAGAGAATGAGCAATCTTTAATCAACATCACTTTGAAATGGATAATTCAAAAGCTAATCATCTAGGAAAACCTAGGGGTAGAGCTTTATGAGATTATGCGTTGCCTACTATTAGAGACTTCCCTCATGCGATTGTGAAACTGAACATAAAGGCAAATAACTTTGAGATAAAACCCTCAACCCTTAGCATGGTTCAAAATAACCAATTCAGGGAACTAGCCACAGAGGATCCTAATTCACATATTTCAAATTTCCTCAAATTTTGTGATACATTCAGATTTAACGGCATTTCTGAAGATGTCGTTAAACTCTGGCTTTTCCCATTCTCACTTAGAGATAGAGATAAGAGTTGGCCCAGTTCACTTCCGGGAGATTCACTTGGGACGATTTAGCTAGGAAATTCCTAACCAAATATTTATATAACAACCCGAGTTGTTACTATAGTTGATTAGGACTAACCCTAAGTCTTAAACATAATTATAAGTGCTAATTAGGTCAATTTGAGTCAACCTCTGAGACCTAGTCCAAATCAGGAGTCAAATGGATCGAATCCTAATTTCTAGAAATCCAGAAACCCTAGAAATTAAACTATTTAAATTTACCTCCGATTGAAAAACGAACACCGCCATTGCGTTCCTTGACCTCAAATTAGCTTGGGGTGAAGTTTTCGTGTCAATCGGAAGTCACCGAAATTTTGACGAATATTTTAATAATAAAAATACCCCGAAAATCGAGGTATCAAAATACTCGTCAGATCGAAAATCTAACTTCTCCATTGAATTCCTTGACCCCAAATTAGCTAGGAAAAACATGTTTAAAAATTTCTGGAAAATTAAAAAAAAAAATTTAATTAATTACTTAACGGTCGCCGTTAAGTAATTACTGTTACCATCAACTGTAGCTGATGGCGCCATCAAATCGGACGACGCCATCGCAGCCGTTGGATCTGGATAACGGCTACAGGGTCGTCTCCCTCGGCCCCGTCGCCTTCGCACGCCACGCGGCGTCCATCGCGTATGCCGGCTAACCAGGGCCTCCCCTGGCCTCGGCGAGGTCGCCGGCGGGTCTATAAGACCTCGGCCGACCTCTGGGCTCCGAGTTCTTGTAAACCCGAGCCCAGATCAAGCCCGAAGCCTCGAGCCACCATCCGTCGTCCAAGCCAGGTACCCCGATCTCCCCTCTACTCTATTAGATTGCAATTTTTTTTGTAGATTATTATAGATCTAGGGTCAGATCGATGATCCATTGGACCTGATCGAGCTCGATCAGGTCCAATCAACCCGAATTTAGGTCTAGAATTTTTAGGGTTCGGTCGGCCGAAACCCTAGAAACTAGGGTTCCTTTTTACCGCCGATCCCGGCCACCTCCGGCTGAGGTCCGCCCACCGGTGTGTAGCCCTCGTCGAGGGCTACCGTCGGCCGTGCGGTCCAAGGTGGTCCGGCGCCGGGAAGGCCGGCAAAAGTCGTGCCCTAGCCCGGCGCCCTCGGGCCGTCTCCGCGGGGAAGACGAAGTCCGGGTCGGGCCGGGTCGACCCGAGCCCGACCCGCCCGAGCCGGGTCCGCGTCAGCCAGGTGGGGCCACCAAGCCACGTGGCGCCTTCTGGGCCTGCCACGTGTCCAGTGGGACCCACCAGCCGAAGCCGTGACTCTTTGGCTTCGGCCATGGGGCCCACAGCACCACGTGGCAGCCAGCCGGCATGCCACGTGTCCCGTGGGGGGCCCCCAGCCCAAGCCCGCGCGGCGATTCGGCTCCCCAGTGGGGCCCACAGCGCCACGTGGCAGCCAGCCGGCACGCTACGTGGCCCGTGGGACCCACTGCCAGGTCACCCGCGATGCTTCGGCTCCCCAGTGGGGCCCACAGTGCCACGTGGCCGCCCCTGGGCCCGCCACGTGTCAAGTGGGACCCACTGCCCGGTCACCCGCGGCGGTTCAGCTTCCCCTGTGGGGCCCACAGTGCCACGTTGCAGCCTTTGGTAGTGCCACGTGTTAGGTGGGGCCCACTACCCAGTCACAGAGCTGACTCAGCCCCTGTGGGGCCCTCAGTGCCATGTAGCAGTCTCTGGCAGTGCCACTTGTCTAGTGGGGCCTACTGTCTGTTAATTAAAATATTAATTAAATTACTGTTAGTGTTAATTAATTTATGTTAATGATTAATTAATTACAGTTACTAGTTAATTAAATTATGATTAGTGTTAATTATTCTTAAAGAGTAACCTTAATTAATTAAGTATAATTAAGAGATTAATTAGGGGTAATCTAAGATTAATTTAACCTTAACAAAAATTAGGATAATTAATTATTATTAAATAGTAAAATATACTTAATTATTCCTAAATAAATATAAATAGATAATTAAGACTAATTAAATAATAATTAGTGCTAATTACTTTGCTACAGTAAAAATATTAATAAATATAATTTAATTAATTAAATAATAGATTAATTAATGTTAATTAATAATTAAGCCTAATTAATCACATATTAATTAAAGATTAATAATTTCAGAAATTTTATATAAAAACTTTAGGAATGAATAGTACATTCATTTAAATTGAATAAATGAACAGTAAAATAATTTAAATTGTATTTTTGAATAGTAAATCTTAAAAGTTTAATAACTTTTTGTAGGATGATCCAAACATAGCCAATATAGATCTTAAAATATTCAGAAAAATGTAAGGAATCAAATAACATAATATAAAAATTTATTTCAGGGTAGTATAATGAGGTAGCATTTTAGGACTTCTTTAGGACCCATAGCTTTTTACCCGGTTATCGAAATATAGTCAATATGGGTCTTAAAATGCTCAGGAGAGCGGCCCCATCACCGTAGTAGTATTAGTTTTCCTATTTGGGCATCAGGATAAAAAGTCAACCCTAGAACTTAGTGTTGACTTTAGTTAAAAATGACCATAATGCCCTTAGAATTCAAATGGCCATAACTTGGTCAAATCAACTCCAAATTCAAAAATTCAAGAAGCTATCTAACCTAGAATTCCAATGTCATCAACATGCTGAAATAATATTTAGAATTTGAACCCTAGAAATTTAGATAAATGACCAAATTACCCATAGCCTTATTTTAGTCATAACTTGACTGTTTCTCGCCCAATTTAGGCGTACTTACTGTCTATCTTCAAGTTAGACAGTAAGGAATTAATTGGAACTAAGAGAATTCAATTCTGACCTTTAAGTCAAAAGTTAACTTTTTGACCCTTAAAATAGGGGCAAAATGGTCATTTTGCCCTAAGATTAGATTAAGTACCCTTACCCTTTGGATAATATTCTAGAACGCCAAGACTAATATTATAATCATCTTAGTAACAATTAAGCTAGTGAAATCAACCCTTAAGTTAGATTCCAGTAGTCTCTCTAAGTCTTAAGCACTACACCTTAAGGATCTTTCCTGAGACTAGGACTAGATTATAGGTTAGAGTTCATTCATTGGGTAAATTGGGTTACCCAATGGGTGAAACTTTGGTTTTATTTGTTTCTAGACTTTCTTTTATTTTACAACTCGTTCTGATTATTTTATCTTTTAACCTTAGATTTAAGATAGGAGATTCATCATATTAAGTTTGATTACTTAATAGGATTTTCCATAACTAGTAGATCACTAATAGAACAAAACCTAGAACTTAAGTCTTATCCACTTTGGATTATGTGATTAAACCTAAATCTCGTAGTGTTTAATCCATAATCTATAAGCTTAGAAGATCTTGATCAGATCTTAGTTAGAATGTCTAAATTCATAAAACTAGGATATATGATTTATTGATTTAACTCATAGTCATCTATCTGATTGAACTAGATTAAAACCTGATCAGTTCTAATCCTTTTTAACTTACAAGGACAATTTTTTGAGTTATACTCGATAGTAGGAAAATGGTGATCCTGAACTTGTGTAACTTAGAATTGTTAGAATGATTTTTATGCCATATTTCTTTGAGCATATCATATAAGATATTTGATGCATGAATAAAATGTTAGAAAAATATGGAGACTCCCTAGATTCCGTGTGAAAATATTAAAGTAATTAATAAGAAGATAATGATTTGATGTGTTTGAGCTACCTCTTAGTGTTCTTTTGATCATACCGATTGTTGCCCTAGCCGTATCGTGATAGGAACTGCCCTAGCTGTACTGGTGCTAGGATCTTTCGGGTATGACTGTTGGTGACTTAGCCGTATCGTGCTAGGAACCGCCCTAGTCGTACTATGTTAGGGCCTTCTATGTTGACTGTTGTTGCCTTAGCCGTATCGCGCTAGGAACCGCCCTAGCCGTACTGGTGCTAAGATCTTCAGACCTTTTTAGTGAGCTAAGTAGCTCTTTTCTGTATGGCAGATTGTACACGTATGATTTTATATGCAGTTGTTGTTGTTTACTTTTCAGTATTCTTATTCAGTCAGCTATTTCTTTGTACTGCTTTTATATATATTTAGGATGTTAGAACCTTACTGGTATTTATATGTACCACTGCTGAGTTGTTTATTTTAATTGGCATATTTTCTATTGATCACCAGTATGTTTAAAATGTAGAACTTTTCTTACAGCACTTGTTCAGTTATGTATATTTATATGCCCTTCCTTGTTTAGTTTGTATGCGAGGCATGTCTCATCCTCTTTCCTTTTCTTTACTTAAGTTATAAATGATGGTTTATAACTTTCCCTTTTCTTTGGTACTGCTTGCTGCTCCTTTATACATATTGTTGCTTAGAAGTCGTAAAATGGTGATATTACATAACCTTTATGATAATCAGCTTAAAATGTACTTAGATAATTGTCTAACCAGATTTTTTTTTCTTTGGCTGGGGCCCTACATTGTGAAACCAATAATGGCAGATCCTCTTCAGTTAGATGAGCAGGAGTTAGGAGTGGAGCCATACCCAGAGGAGGAGCTCGTAGAAGAAGCCGCTGTTTAGCATTTATTTTATATGTGAGGATGAGAGTATTTGCACATTCTATTCTATTTGAACTTCTTAAATGATGTAATAATATAGGTACATTGACTGCGTATTTGGATTATATGCTTATATTCTGAGTTCTACTTTTGCTATTTATATTGTGATGCTTGGATAGTTTACATTTCCTTAAATCGCTTTCGCACTCTGTTTGTTTATTTAGATAGTGACTGAATGCTTGATTCTATGCTCACTCCTTCCCTTATTAAGTCGATTGTGGATTACATTCTAATCCAACTATAAGTGAAGGGTTAGCTAGAGTGACATGCCACCCCTTAGCTTAACCCTTGCGGGTTAAGGGGTGGGGAACCACAATTTCCCACTTGCAAAAATATCCTGATTGAGGATTGAGATAACGAATTTCAATCAATTCGAGGGAGAGGCTTTGTATGATAGTTGGGAAAGATTTAAGGAGTGTCTTAGGCGGTGCCCACATCATGGGTTTCCTAAATGGATGCAGGTTCAAACCTTTTACAATAGTTTGAATACTCCAACAAGGACACTTATTGTTGCAGCCACACGAGGGTCACTCAGTAGTAAGACCTAGGAAAAAGCCTTTGATCTCTTAGAAGAGATGGCCAGCAATGCCTACTAATGGCCCACTGAGAGAAACAACCATAACAAGAGGGAAGCTAACTAAGTAAATGAAACGAATCAAATCTTAGTCTTTCAAAATGAGATAAATGCACTGAACAATAAGATAGATAGTATGAATGTCAACTATGTTCAAGAAGCATACTATGAGCTGTGCGGAGGGAAACACGTGAGCAAAAACTACAACTTAAATAACCCTTTTGCACCCTCCAACACTAAACAAGTTAATTATTTAAGAAACAACAATGCTGGGCAAAATAATACACACACTCCTTACTCCAATACCTTCAACCCGGGGTGGAAGCAACATCCTAATTTTTCTTGGAGTAACAATAACAATAGCAATGGAAATTTTAATGTAGGAAATAATATAAATAAATAGGGGTATAATCAATTTAACAACAATTCAACCCAATAGTCCAACCTTGAGGGAGTGTTTAATTCCCTTAAGGCAGAAACCTATTAGTTCATGAGGAGAACTGAAGTAACACTCAATAGGCATGAGGCTTATATCCAATGGATAGAGGCATTCCTCAGGAATATTGAAGTCTATCTAAGACAAATTATAGCAATCCTATATTATTAGCTTGTAAATGCATAGATAACTTAACCCATTTATTTTTCTGTTACCATTGCTTATAGAACCTCAAGCTAAGCTTATCTAGAAAATTTGAAGTCCATTGGACATCTCTAGGTCTAAAAAGACAATTTGATCAGTCTAGATGCCTTAGTCTATACCCAAAATAATTTAATCTCAGAATTAAATTTTGATTACATTTTTGAATTTCTCACCCCCAAATTAACTAAGGGTGAAAATTTAGTGCAATTTGGAATTCATTTAGGCCATAATTCAATTTAAATTAAAATAATTTAATTACACATAGGGGTTCCTATTAATTCATAATTGCATTTATAACCTTAAAACTAAATAAATGGCCGGGATCCGTTGTGCAGACCGCAGGCGCTCCGCTGCGGAGCCCGGGTCACGCGACAGCGGCGCCCTGTGAATCTAGCCATTCCGCCTTTTCAACCAACGACCAGGATCCGATCCCGCGGAACCGTGGATCCATTGTTGGATCCACCCCATGGATCCTACGGCCAGGATCATCCCCGCGATCGGCCATTAGGATCCGGGCGATCCCAGCCGTAGCGCATTCTGATCGATAGATCAGACGGCATCTAAGGGGTCTGGCATTGTGGATCTTCATCTCCGCCAGATCCCTCACCCGACAGAGGGAATTTCCAGTATTGCCAGCTGCCATTTCTGTCCCCACTCGCTCTTCCAGCTCAGCAAGCCGTTGTTGAGCTTTCCCTAATGGCCGAGGGACCCCAATTGGGCCTCGTGACCCAGCCGAGCTCAAAATAGAATTTTGAGAGCTCGGCCATGGCCCGACCTCTCGGGCCCTCTCCAGCCCGAGCCAACCCTCCAGAAGCTTCCCTGAGCTCACCTGAGGTTATAAATAGCCTCAGCAATCCTTCCTCTGCCCTTTTGCTGATCAATTGACCCCGATTTCCCTCAGTCTTCATTTCGCCATTGCCATCTGTCCGAGCTTGCGTAGGTGATCTAGGAGCTTTTGAACCGCTGATAGTAGGCTCTCCTGACGAGATTAAGAACTAGGCTAGCTCCGATCGATCAAATCGATTGATCAAATTAAACCGCTTAACGAATGCCTTGGTCGAGTAAGGACCCGGCAATCCAGACCACCCCAGACCCTCAGACCAGAGGGCTTCGATCCGCCTCACCTCCCTGATGGTGTAGGGATCGAGCCTGGGGTCTAGCATGGCCTCTGTGGGGAGAATTATCTCCCCACTGTAGTTCCAATGGAGGAGTCTTCGGGTGAGTAAGGTCTGGCTGGTCCAGACCGTCTCACAAGGGGCTTCGAGTCCCAATCGCCGCGTCTGACCACGGTGATTGAGTAGTGATCGAATGCTGGTCGAGCCATGGCTTAGATGCGCCAGAATTTGGTGATCAGGGTTTCCCTACTCGGCTCTATCCATCGGGACGAAGGAGGGGGACGACGACACTGTGCAGATCGGGTCGACCCACGACCCGCGCGGTGCAACAGTGCCAGGTCTCCTGGGCCCCGGTCGACCCGCGCGGTTTGGTTAGCGGGCCGAGCCGTTTAATTAAAATAGAATTATCGGAATTATTTTCCTTAATTTTCCTTAAGGAAAATAATTCCAATAATCAAATCATAGGATTTTGTTTAAATAAAAATACAAAATGTATTATCTGAATAAATTTTAATCCACTGGTCCAAACCCTATGATATTATATATGAAAATGATTAGAAAAATCTCAGGAACCTAAATATAAAATAAAATTATACATCTGATGGTTAGATCTTTAATTATTTCCTAATTACCGTGGATTTTGATTAGGGTAAATTAGTAAATTTACTTATCCAAATTGCATATTTAGGGTGCCATTAGTTCACTTATGACCATTAAAATACGTGTACTAAGTAGAATAATTTTATGAGTTCTATAATTCTAGTTATGCCCTAATCTTGTTAAATCATGATTTGTAAATTTTAAGGTTTATGCTCATTGGATCTTAGCAAACTTAGGCTCTGATTACTTGTATGATTAATTAAAACTTGCATGCCAAACATCATGTAATTTAAATGGTTGGATTTATACTTATGTGCTAATCCTTTTTGATTGGGATTAGGGTTTGATTAGCACTAAGTACCCTCTGTTTTATAAACTTTGATTGTTAATCTGACTTATAATAGTAAGTTAAGTGTAGTGAATTCATTTAGATAAGATTATTGAGTATACTTGAATAAATCCAAAGATTTAGAATCTTAAATATCTTAATTAACTTAAGAAATCTTAAGATTTGGATCAAGCTTTTAAGACTTGAACTAGGTCTGAGATTGCCACCAATAATACATAATTAATCCACTGATTTGACATTGATCTTTAAATATATAACTTGATTTTACTTAAGGCATGAGAAGGGATCAAACCCTAATCTACTTAAGGAGAATCCAAATCCTTAAGAAACTTAACTTAATTGATTTGAATTCAAGATTTTGAATTGAACATTCTCCAATAATGCATTTGATTTATCATTAATTCTAAATATCGAATTAGACAAATTAAGATTAATAATAATCCTGGGTGATTCCACCATCTAGATCAAACCTTTAGATCCCTGATTTTCTCTTAAGTAAGAGAACTAGCATAAGAAGATTAATAAAATCATATTGATTAATCAAGTGATCTAAGTCTTAAAAATATTCCTGATTTAGATCCCATAATCTTAGTTGGAATGTGATCAGATGACTTAATCACCTGATTTAATCATCCTAAACTTAATTATGAAACAGAACCTAAGAGATTAATATCAAAAGTTAGAAGGGAGATCTTGAGAATCTCTTCATAAGATCGTCTTGAATTATTTAAAAGACCTAAATTTATATATCCTGAGGTAGGAAGCCTTGTATGACTCTTGAGGTAGAAGTATAGAAGATCCCATCACTTTAGAGACCGATCTATCCTCCTTGTGGTAGTAATCCATTAAGGCATTAGAAAAGATACTTCTCCTTGTGGTAGAATCCATATTAAGTGATCCTTGATCATAATTGCTTGGTGAAACTTTGTATAGGGCTTACCTATTAGTTTAAGACTTGTAGTCTTGATAAATCCTTGCTCTATTAATTAGACTTGATTGAACCTTGATAATTGGGTGGTGTGGTATAGTATACCCATATTACTGGTCCCCAAAAATATTCAGGATTGGTTGAATCACTCTAAGTGAGATTTATCTTTGTTGCTATCCTGCGGGATTAGGTGGATATAACCTCGCTTAGAGTAAATCAATCGATCCTAAGAGTGTATTAAATGGGTACCCATTCCTTAGTTTAATTGAAAGACAAGTTGCCATCGGGCAATGCCTCCTAGCGAAGATCGCTTCAATATGTACGGCTCAAATAAACTAAGTAATAGGATCCACCTTTCTTATGACACTAAGTATGATTATAAGTTTAGTGACTTAATACATAGCTTGAGATACAAATCATCATCGGATGGTGCCTCTAAAGAAGATCACTTTATTAGGGTGGCTTAATCAAACTAAGTGATAAGAATGCAATTCTTGCAACATATCTAATATGTGTATACAATCACCCGTCTAGTGATCTTTAAGTAAATAAGCAACTTTAACCAACCCTCACTTTAGAAACTTGGAGTCAGAATCCTCTTAGCAGGATTCTGCACGGTGGAGACTTAGGATTCATTATTATTTCTTACTAAATTCTTCATTCTTCATTCATTCAATATAATGGCATAAGCATAAGCATAAACATGAGTTGAACTCATTCCTTCTGTTGTGACACATGGTTATCAGTGATACAGTATGAGATACGGAATGTTATATACACAAACTGGGGAATTTCAGGGTACATCTGTGTCACCATACTGACTTCATAACTGTTATGCTTATATTGGATTGTACTACTCATAAACCTTCAGTGATAGTTCTATAATATACTGTGGTATAGCTTATTTGTGAGCATTGTTTTGGTGGCATATAGTGCAGCTTATAGCATCATTTTCAGCATAATGTTTATTTTACTTTCAGTTCTATTTGGTGATAGCTTCACATTTCATAGCCCTTTTACTATCTTATTTACTCAGTACTTACAGTTTTCCTCGCTTACATATTTTTCTTCAACTCTGTTACGGCTTTACCTTACCTGTATACTTTGTTATGTTTAGTTTAGCTTTGCATAGCTAGTTTCATTGTGTTAGACTTCTTGTCTAACACGGGGTACTTTTGGGATCCGACAATTTGCTAGATCCTGAGCAATTTTTGGAGACAGGTCAGGAGGGCGTACCAGAGACTCAAGAGGAGCATTTGGAGCTATAGTGGATCGAGCATCTACTTTTACTTACAAGCTCCTTTCAGCATTTTAGATAGACTCTTTATATTTTTGCATTTAAATGGTTTGTAATAAACTCTGGATGTACTTTTACTTTTCTTTTCTGAGATAGATATTTACTACTGCTTGAGATGAATGTATTCTGGATGTTTTGCTTTTAGCTTCCGCACTCTGTTATACTGCTATACTTAGTATTATGATGTGACCAGCATACTGGAAATGCTGATATATTTTATAACGTACATGGGTTCTTTCCCACTTCCCTGAACCTTGTGTACGTACTAGTCTAATACTTAAGATAAGTATTTCATTATTATCTTAGATATTGGCTCTCGAACCTATTCTTAGGATTTGAGTCAGCAGCCGTCAGTATGGCTCCGTCTCTCTCTAGCCTATTCGGGATGATGGGTTTTGCTTGTATGGCCCACCGTTCCTGAGTAGCGCACCGTTCCGCCGCTGAAATATGTATTACACTTGTCCTTTGCGCACGGCGACGGGACGGGGCGTTACACAAGTTTCCCAGCAGCTGTCCACCCGACAGTAGGGAATGTTGCCCAGCTCAACTGAAATCCAAGGAAAACTGTGCGTGCATTCATTTAGATGAAATTGAAGAAGACCGCCTTAATGTCAAAACAGAAGTAAATAAATCTAAATGGGGGTTGGAAGGAGAATTGGGAAACAAAACAATTGAGAGATTAGTCGCAAAAAAGAAGGAGGGTCTGGGAAGGTTGAATATCCCTTGCATGATAGGGGATGAGGTTTTTATAAATCCTTTATGTGATCTTGGAGCCTCGGTCAATATCATGCCATACCATGTTTCTAAGGAATTGAATTTAGGAGGGATGGAGACCACCTCAATGTTCTTAGAATTTGCATACATTGATTCAAGAATTCCTTTAGGAATAGTTAAATGTACCCGTTGGTTTAGGAAAGTTCCTTATTCCCATTGATTTTACTATTTGTGAATGGGATACGTGGAATGAAAATTCCACTATCATATTTGGGCAACCTTACCTAGCTAGCACCAATGCCATAATCGACGTAGTCAAGGGTATAATTAGCATCAAAGTTAAGGGAGAGGTTGTTGTCATCGATCTAAAACCTACCCTATTTAAAAAAAAATGATTGAATTTGCTTGAAAAAAGAATATGATGGAGGAGGACTTGTGCAAAATGCTGAATTTGAAAAATTTGGAACTAGATGAAGTGAGAGGTGAGAGTAGGATTCACTCCTCATTTGGAGGAGAAAATGAGAAACCTCCAATTAATAAAAAGAAAATGAGGGGAAGGAAAAAAAGGAAAGGAATTCCCCATCCTAGAAATGAAGTAGAATAAAAATTAAAAATAAATGTTGACACAATGAAGATAAGAAAATGTTCAATTAAAATTAAGGGGAAAAAATCTAAAAATTGGAAACGGAGACCCAACATTCATTTTGAATCTAAGTGAAACAAAATATGTCTGGCTAACGACATTAAACCAATCGCTTTTTAGGAGGCAACCAAACTTTTTATGTTTAGTTTGAAGTTTTTGCCTTTAGGAGTAGTATTAAATCAATAAACAACCAAAAATTCTTTCTGTAAAAAGAATTCTAAAATTAAAAATTGAATTCTAAAAATTTTCTACTTAAGAACTGCCACAACGTGCTATAGCAGATTTATTTGCCACAGCGCGTCGCAACATATTTATTTTCCATAGCGCGCTTCGTTGCCTTAGCGCGCTATAGCGGATAACTCGACATAAATATTTCAGAGCGCTACAATGCGCTGCAGAGCAAAATGCCCAGCTGAAGCAGAAATTGACTGCCTTGGATTCCCAAGGCAGTCAAAGACGTTACAGCACGCCTTGGAACTCCAAAATTGTAAATTAGGTGCTGAAAAGTTGAAATTTTCTACCTTTCTGAACAAAAATTAAGTCAGACTTATGGCATGACATGAATCTAGCTTTGATCAAGAATTGATGTGCCATAAGTGTGATTAACTCATAACATTCCAGAATTTTCTTTTCTTTCTACTATAAAAAGGCTGAGAGGGGGGAGTTTAAGGATACACCTCATTGAAAACTTAAGCACCTCAGCTCTAACTTTTCCAATTACTCTCAATCATCATTCCTCTTTATCTTTTCCTTTTAACATTAAGAGAGTAATGTCTTCGGGGAAGAAATCGACTGCGAGCAAGGTAGCTTCTACCTCTACAGTTGGTGGAGCATTCAATAAAAAGTGATTTTCTTCGGTTGAAGCAGAACAACACTTCAACTAAGTTTTAATAAAAAGAAAGTTAATCCCAGAGCATGGATTTGGGCGCTTATACCCCGTGAACCTTGAACAAATTCTGAACCAGGGATGGGATCATTTGGTAAGTCCCACGGGCCCAATCTACATCTCCATTGTGCAGGAGGTTTTTGCCAATGCAATCAATGTAGTTGGGCATAAAATTTTTGTGAGGGGGAGGATTGTGGAGTTTGAGAGTAGGGACATTCAAAGATTTTATATTTTAATTGAGGTGGAGGACTGCTCCTACCTTCAACTGTTGCGCTCCCAATATGACCTAGCCGCAATTGCAAGCAAAATCATTCGCCCTGATGCAGGATGGAGAGGAAACCTGGCATACAATCCTTATGCACTCCTAACAAAGTTGAGCAATGCTTGGCATGTTTTTGTCTCCAGCTTTGTCATGCCTTTCGGGCATCTAAGCGATGTGACCCGGTCACGAGCGCTGCTCCTTTGTGCATTGCAAAGAGATGGAGATATTAATATCTCCAACATTATAAGAGAGTAGCTCTGGAACGCCATGACCGGGACTTGCGCCGCTCTTGCTTTTGGTTCACTCATTCCAGGTCTCTACAAGAGTCAAGGGGTAAATATCCCCTCTTTCGACGTTGTTATTCTGCCCCGTGCTCCTCTAGAATTGACATACATGAGCGCTCGCACCCAAGAGGGGGTGCGAGCTAAGAAGAGGAGGGGAGAAGAAGGCGAAGCTTCAACTTCCGCTGGCCAGACTACAATGGACAAATTGGTGACGCAAATGTACGCGCATCAACGAGATTTGGGAATCTCATTAGCACCCAACATGCGCTTCATAAAAGGAGAAGTATCTCGACAGCGTGAATTCCAAACGGAATTCTACGATGCTCTCAGAACAATGTTCCAAGAGTGGAGCTTGCGTGGAGGACCGGATGGGTCCAGGCTTCTGCGCCCTCCTACAGGAGACCCCTTCCCGGACGACGACTGGCCAGCGGATTACATTTACACGGATGTGAATGAGGAAGATGAAAATAATGATCGCTAAGGTTGTATTAATTCTGGTTCCTGCTTTATGTTTTTTATTTCCCTTTCTATTTTTGTAATTTTTATTTCAGTTTAATAAAATAGATTCGGTATCTAGTGCACCCTCATCATTGCTATAATTAAACTTCAAAGATAATTTTCTTAATGAAATCAATTTTTGGATTTAATGTTAAAATCAATTGTGTAGAAATTAAGACTCAAGTATGCTTGCAATTAAGAGGAAAATCAACTTCAATCCTATACCCCCTTATTCAATTTACTGTTCTACTAATGTTTGGTTTCCAAAAAATTAAAATGACATGTACTGTAGTTTAAGTATGGGGAGTGTAAATTTGAGAATTAAACCAAAGTGGCAAGAGGTGAGTGAGAAATTAAGGTGCTAGGCTCCTATAGGACTTAATGACCATAAGGAACTAAATCAATGGATAAAGAAAAATGTCTCTCCCTTAGAGCTAAAATTCTAAAAGAAACAAAAATATAGGGATGATGAAAAATCTCTCCCAAGAAAAAAAATTGAACATTTAGGATGAAGAAAAATATCTCCCCTAGACTGTTAAAATATTCCATGTGATTCATAAGAAGGGGCACATATGACACCATACTCAAAACACTCACCAATTGCACTACTAAGATTTAAAATTTTTGATCACCTCCCCCTTAATAAAATGTTAAGTATAACATTTGGTGTGAAACTAAATGGTGAGTAAAAATTTGAACTTGATGAAAGGGGGTAGTAAAAATAGAAAGGTTTGAAGTCATCTTAACTTAGAGCATTACTTGGTAGCTAAATTCATTACACATTGGCATGCCACATTGAATCCCTAAACTAAGAATTTCATAAAATCAAATTTTTAAGGCTTACTCTAGGATGAGCAAGAAATTAAGTGTGGGGGTGTGATATATATAAAATTTGTAGCTAAATTTAGTATCAAAACATCACTAAACACCATATGAAATAAAGTACTTTGAATGGACTCATGCTTTTCAGGAAAAAATGGAGGACAACGAAGATCTGAGCAATTTACATAAATTCTGGGTAAAAATCGTCGCAGCGCGCCGCAGCCCGCCACATCGCGCCGGGGTGCGCCACGGCGCCCCAGGGCGGTCCCATTAACTCCATCACCTGGAAGCATACCTGTTGACCTGGAAGGAAGCGCGCTGCAGTGGGCCACATAATCATTTCCTCGGAGAAAAATCAAAATCATATGCGGATTAATTGAACAGTGCAAATCTATTTTCTCATAAAATAAACCGCTGCAACGCGCTCCAAGCGTGCCATAGCGCGCTATGCCCCATAAGGATTTGCACTAACTTAGAACAAAACCACTGCAGCTCACAGCGGCGCGCCCCAGCGCGCCGTGGCGGCATAATTAATTAATCTTTAAGAACATTATATGAACTAATTGAACAGTGACTATTCCGCGTTCTCGAACTTTTCAACCGCTGCAGCACGCCACGGCAGCATTTCTGATTATTTATGCAAACTTTATGTGAACTAAAGGAACAGTCACTATTTTGCATTTTTGAACTTTCAATTGCCGTAGTGCGCCACAGTGCGTCGTGGAGGCATTACTAATTATTCATACAAATTATATGTGACTTAATGAAACAATTAATATTCCGCCTTTTCGAAGATGAGACCGCCGTAGCGCACCACAGCGGGCACAGTGGTGTCTCAAGGAAAAATACCAACATATACAGCAGGAACAACATTTTAACATATACAGCGCGCCACAACAAAATAGTGTTTGGAACGCTGCTGCGATAGCACATCACAACGGCACAAGATGCTGTCACAGCACGCCACAACGTTCAATCCAGAATTTTCAAGAACAGTTAAAAATGTAGCATAGTGAATGCCACAAAATGCAACCTTTGGCCTTCCCCAGCCTCTTGAAAATTGAGATGCATTATTCCTGTTAAATCCTAATAGAATAAACAGGACAAACATTTAAAGCATCTGAATTAAAGTTAATGAAGGTGAAAAGTCACATGATTAATGCATTTAGGGCTGAGAACTTCCCTATTTCAGGGCCAATCTCAGACCTTAAGAGGGTTCCAAATTTTGATATTCAAAAGTCTAAAAGAGAGGCTGCAGGAAAAAAAAGGAGGAGAACTCTCCAAGGGGCCAACAGTGATCCGTGAAGAGTGAAGAGAAGTGGATAGCTGTGGCGCCCCACCCCTTAATCCACAAGATTAAGCTAAGGGATGCTGTGTAACTCGAACTAACCCTTCACTTATTATTGGATTAGGAAGAAATCTACAATCCACCTAATAAGGGAATGAGTAAGTATAGAATTAAATATACAGTCATGTAATAAGAATTCATATAGAGTGCAGAAGCTCTTTATAATAAGAAATATCCAAACATCACAATATAAATATAATGAAATATGACACAGAATAAAAAGCATAGTAATCTAAACACATAGTCAAGGGTACCTGTATTATTACATCAATTAAAGTTTAAATAATAAGAGAATGAAAAGACTATCATCCTCACTTATAGTAAATCTAAGCAACTGCTCTTCCAAAGGCTCCTCCTCTGGATAAGGCTCCACACCTAGTTCCTGATCGTCTAACTGAAGAGAATCTGTCATTGTCGATTTCACAATGTAAGGCCCCAGCCAAAAAAAAGAAAAAAATCATGTGTTAGATAATTGTCTAAGTACATTTTAGGCTGATAAGTTTTTGTGTTTGTAATATCACCATTTTATAAATTCTAAGCAATAGCTATAACAAATACAGGAGCGACTAGCAATACAAAAAGGAAGGAAATAGCTATAAATAATCATTTATAACTTAAGCAAAAAGAGAGGCTAAGATATGCCTCAAATGCAAGTTAAACAAGGTAAGGCATATGAATATAAATAGCTAAATAAGTACTGGAAGAAAATACTACATCCTAAACATGCTGGTGATCAAAAGAAATATGCAAATTAAAATAACTGAACTCGATAATGGTAAATATAGATAGCAGCAAAATTCTAACATCCTAACATATATATAAGCAGTACAAAGAAAATAGTTGACTGAATAGAAATGCTGAAAAGTAAACAAAACATCACGACTGCATATATATAAATATCCGTATATTAACTACCATACAGAAAAGAGCTAATATAGACCACCAAATATCCAAGGATCTTAGCACCAGCATGGCTAAGGCACCAATAGTGTACCCCTAGTATCATACGAGACTAGGCAATCAGCACACAACAAAGTAACAGGAGATATAAATAAGGTCTTCCCCTAGTGTCAACAAGGAGACTAAACAATCAAAAGACATAACTGAGAGGAAGCTCTAACGCATATAATTATTATCTTTAATTAATCACTTTAATAATTTCACAAGAAATCTAAGGAGTCTCCATATTTTCCTAATATTTTATTTATGCATCAAAGATCTTATATGATATGCTCAAGGAGTTAAGTCACAAAAATACAAGGAATGCATAGCAATAATCATCAAATAGAAGTAAGGGACTCTACTAAACATGGTAATATCATTTGTTTTCTAATTTATCCACTCTAACTATTCCAAGTTACACAAGTTCAGGATCACCATTTTCCCACTATTGAGTGTAACTTAAAAATTTATCCTTATAAGTTAAAAAGGATTAGAACTGATTAGATACTAATCTAGTTCAATCATATAGATGACTATGAGTTAAATCAATAACTTATACGTTCTAATTTTGGTGAATTTAGACGTTCTATCTAAGATCTAATCAAGATCTTCTAAACTATAGATTATGGATTAAAAACTATGAGATTTATGTTTAATCACATAATCCAAAAGGGTAAGACCTAAGTTCTAAGTTTTATTCTAAAAGTGATCTACTTATTAAGGTAAATCCTATTAAGTAATCAGACTTAATAGGATAAATCTCCTATCCTAAAACTAAAGTTAAAAGACAAAATAATCAAAATAAGTTGGAAAATAAAAGAAAAATCTAGAAATTAATAAAACTAAGGTTTTACCCATTGGGCAACCCATTTACTCAATGAATAAACTCTAACCTATGATATAGTCCTAGTCTTAGGAATGATCCTTATGTGAGATGTAAAATCCTAAGGAAAAATGACTTAAAAGAAATTTTAGGAATTTTGATAGATTGACTTAATTATTAATTTTACTCACTTAAATAATCCTAATATAATTCTAGTATTAATTTTAGTGTTTTAAAAGACTAATTAAAGGTTAAGGGCACTTAATCCAATCTTAAGGCAAAATAACTATTCTACCTCTACTTTAAGGATCTAAAAGTCAACTTTTGTTTTAAGGGTCCAAGATGGAGTTTCTTGATTCTAAATGATTCCTTATTGTCTAACTTGAAGATAAATAGTAAGTACGTCAAATTTAGGTGGGAAACGGGCTCTACAGGTCCAAACTAAGGTTTTTGACTTAAGGGCAATTTAGTAATTTTTACTCTACTGAAAACTAAATTTTTATACAGTTTAATGTAGGTTACTGTTCAAGGATTCCATAAAGTCCAAGAACACTGCATTCTGAGGTAAATTGACTAAGTTATTGGAGTTTTGAGTTCTAAGGGCAATTTGGTAATTTCGGGTCGGTCAACGGGTGACAAAAACTGAATTTTTCTGTTTGAAATCTAATTATAGCAAACTTAGTTTCTATAGCTTTCCTATAATATATTGAGTATGCTAATAGGGAGTAAACCCAATTTGGATCTCAATTGGTCAAGTTATGACCTAACTAAAATTATGGGTATTTTGGTCATTTTCTAAATATTATTTTAGTTTATTAATGACATCAAAATTATAAACTAGTTAGCATCTTAAATTTTTGGATTTGGAGTTGATTTGACCAAGTTATTGTCATTTGAATCCTAGGGGCAGTTTGGTCAATTTCTCCTAAAGTCAATTAGAAATCCTAAAGTTGACTTTTGTTCTGATGTCCAAATAGAAAAACTAATACTACTACAGGGATATGACCGCTCTCCTGAGTATTTTGAGACCCATATTGATTATGTTTGGTCAACTACGTCAAAAGTTATGGGGTCTTAAATAGGTCATAAAATGTTACTTCATTATGCGTACCAAAAATTAATTTTTACATTACACCATTTGATTTTTTTTATTTTTCTGAGTATTTTGAGACCTATATTAACTATATTTGGATCATCCTACAAAAAGTTATTAAACCTTTAAGTTTTACTATTTAAAAATGCAATTTGTATTAGCTTACTATTCATTTATTCAAATTAAATTAATTTACTATTCATTTCTAAAGTTATATATATAATTTTTGTAATTATTAATCCATTAATTAATTTGTAATTAATTAAGATCTAAGTATTAATTAAGTATTAATTAATCTATTATTTAATTAATCTAAATATATAATATTATTATTTTACTGTTGAAAAATAATTAGGTTAATTACAGGCTAATTAATCTTAATTATCTGCTAATATTTAATTAAGAATAATTAATTATAGATTTACTATTTAATATTAATTAATTATTCTAATTACTTTTAATAATTAATTATTATTAAAATAAGCCTAATTATCCTCTAATTATTAATTACACTGAATTAATTATAAGATTACTGTTGAAAAGTTATTAATCTAATTTTAATTAATTAACTACTAATTATAATTAATTATTGATTAACAGTAATTAATTAGCTTAATCACATTCTGAATTGACAGTGGGCCCCACTCGTGACACGTGGCAGCGCCTGATCAGGCGCTGCTCTGCGTATGGCCCCCACGGTACACGTGGCAGGCCCGGTGGCCACCATGTAGCACTGTGGGCCCCACGAGGGAAGCCGAAGGGCTGCGGGACTCTGACAGTGGGCCCCACATGACACGTGGTGTGCCCAGATGCTGCCACGTGGCGCATTGGGCCCCACGATCGAAGCTGAAGAGTCGCGGGACTCTGTGGTGGGTCCCACTTGACACGTGGCACTCCTGGAAGGTGCCACGTGGCGCTGCGACCCCACCAGGGCTTACCTGGACCCGACAAGGTCGGGTTTGGCTCGGGTCGACCCGGCCCGACCCGGACTTCACTCGCTTTGTGGGGCGTCCCAAGGGCCGACACCTAGGGCACGGCCTTTGCCGGCCTTCCTGGCGCCGAACTACCTCGGCCCGCACGGCCGACGGTAGCCCTCGTCGGGGCCTACATGGCGGCGGACAGACCATCGTTGGAGGTGGTCAGAGTCGCCGGCAAAACCTAACCCTAGGTCCTAGGGTTCGGCGTCGGGATCCCTAATGGTTTCTACTGTGGATCCCGTGCCTAATTCGTTCGATCGGGCTAACATAAGGACGATCGGGTTCGTCTAAACTCTAATCCGATGTATGGAATATGGATACGAACTAACAATCATTGACAATGTGCGTAATCGGAGGTTCGGGGAGTACCAGATGATCAACGGTACGGAACTTTGAGGGCTCGGGTTGGACTCCTGAGGCTTCGGTCACGCGTAGGGTAGGTTGTGAGGTCGAGAGGGGGTCCTTATTAGCCACGGGCAGACTCGCTGAGGGCAGGGGACGCCGCGATTGGGCAGCGGCAGTGGCCGGTTGCCGCGTGGAGGCCTGTGTGCGGGCCGCAGGGACAAAGACGCGAGGCCGTTCGATCGTCCCGATCGAATGACCCGGATCGCACACTCGAGGTGACGGAAGGGATGGACGGTGTCGCTTGAAACTGATGGCACGCATTTTTAGGCGAACGGCGCCGTCAATTTAATAAATTAATTATTAGATAATTAATATATAATTAATTAATTTCCTATTTAATTTAAATAATAAATTGATTCCAGAAAAATTCCAAATGTTCACCCCTAGCTATTTGAGGGGTGAGGAACACAACGGCGAGGTCAGATTTTTGATCCGACGAGTATTTTAATTTTTCAAATTTCGAGGCATTAAATATTATTAAAATATTAGTCGAATTTTTGACAACTTCCGATTGGCACGAAAAATATCACCCATAGCTAATTTGGGGTCAATGGATGCAATGGTGATGTCCATTTTTTGATTGAAGTTCAATTTAAATATGTCAATTCTAGGGTTTCTAGATTTTCCAGAACTTAGGATTCAATCCATTTGACTCCTGATATGGACTAGGTCTTAGAGGTTGATTCCAATTGACCTAATTAGCACTTATGATTAGTCTTAAGATTAAGATTAATCCTAATTGACTAAGGTAATAACCTGGGTTGTTATAGACTCCCCACTCAAGACTGATGTCGTCCTCGATATCACTCAAGTGGAAATTAAAAGCAGAACTAAGCATGACTGAATTGAAGTTAACGGATTACCTGAATTCTCGAAGAGTTTAGGATATTTGGATTGCATGTCAGATTCCTTTTCCCAAGTGGCTTCGTTACGTGAACGATTCTTCCACTAGATTTTGATCATGTTGATGGCACGATTTCTGAGTTGCTTGCGATCGTACACCAAGATTTGAATCAGTTCCTTGGCATATGACAGTTCGGACTGGATCTGGATTTCTGGGAATTGCACAAGGTGAGACGGATCTCAGAGGAACCTCCTTAAGGATGATACGTGAAATACGTTGTAACTGCGGTGAAATCCATCGGCAATTCTAATTGGTAGGTGGCTGACCCAATCCTCTTCAAAATTTTGAACGGTCCAACGTTCCTTGGGCTGAGCTTGCCGGCAACCCCAAAACGATAGACTCCCTTCATGGGACTGACCCTTAGGTAAATTGAGTCTCCTTCCTAAAACTCTGAGGGGCGATGATGGAGGTCTTGAAACTTGCTCTGCCTATCTTGGGCTGTCCTGATTCTTTGCTGTATGAGCTTTATCTTCATGTTTGTCTCCTCTACTAACTCGGAGCCATACAGTTGGACATCTCCTGTTTTTACCCAAGCCATTGGAGTAGAACACTTCCTACTATATAATACTTCATACGGAACCATCTTGATACTAGCCTGGAAGCTGTTGTTATATGCGAATTCTACCAAAGGATGATGATCTTCCCAAGATCCTGTAAAGTCTAAGATGCAGAGGCGGAGTAAATCTTCTAGGACTTGATTTACTCTCTCTGTTTGACCGTCTATTTGAGGATGAAA
The DNA here is from genome assembly GCA_016760335.1 of Gastrodia elata. Taxonomy (NCBI): domain Eukaryota; kingdom Viridiplantae; phylum Streptophyta; class Magnoliopsida; order Asparagales; family Orchidaceae; genus Gastrodia; species Gastrodia elata. Next base: position 17,941,601 of record CM028673.1, read on the forward strand.
GGCTGTGCTCATGGCTAGCGTGGTGCCTAGGTCCTGATGAACGACCTGCCAAACTTTTGATGTGAATCGACTATCTCTATTCGATATAATAGTTTTGGGGATACCATGAAGCTGAACTACTTCCTTGATATAGATTTTGGCAAGCCTCTCAACTGAGTCAGTTTGTCAGACTAGAATGAAGTGTGCAGACTTGATCAATCGATCAACTATGACCCAAATTATATCTGCCCCAGATCTTGCACGAGGCAATCCCATAATGAAATCCATCGATATGTCTGACCATTTCCACTCTGAAATTTCTAGTGGGTGTAGCAGACCGCCTGGTTTTTAGTGTTCTGCCTTTATTAGGTAACATGCGTGCCACTTAGCCACAAAGTCTGCTATGCTCTTTATCATCCCTAGCCACCAGAATGATAACTTCAGGTCCTGATACATTTTCGTACTCCCTAGGTGTACCTAATAGCCTGAGTTATGGCCCTTAACTAGCACTTCGCGTTGCATAGATTTAGGAATCCATAAACGGTCTCCTAGATAGATAGCACCCTTCTGAAATCGAAGATCAGTGCGGCGACCACTTTCAATGGCTTTCTTGAAGCCCAAGTATTCCTCGTCCTTGGTTTGTGACACAGATACATCCATGTGAAAGGTGGGCTCCACATTGATGTTTGCTAGTGTTAAGTTGAGTCTGTCCCCGCTGATAGGCTTGATATCTATTTTGCGGAATTCTTCTATTAGTGGGCCCTCCGATATTATGGCATTTAGTGAGGCCTAACGACTTAGAGCGTAGGCTACGATATTGGCTTTCCTGGGATGGTATTGTATGTCCAGATCGTAGTCGCTGATCAGCTCTAGCCACCTTCTCTGCCTACAGTTTAGTTCCCTCTGGGTGAATATGTATTTCAGGCTTTGGTGATCGGTAAATATCGAGCATTGAACCCCATAAAGATAGTATCGCCAGATCTTTAGAGCAAACACTACTGCGGCCAGCTCAAGGTTGTGGACTGCATATATCTCCTCATGGACTTTTATTTATCGAGAGGTGTAAGCGATGACCTTACCTTCCTGCATTAATACAGTCCTTAGGCCTATGCCCGAGGCATCCGTATTTACTTGATAATTCACTCCTTCTCTTAGGAGGATTAGTACAGGGGCAGAAGTAAGTGCATCCTTAAGTACTTGAAATGCCTTTTCGCATGCAGGTGACCATTCAAACAGTACTACTTTCTGAGTGAGCTTAGAAATAGGAGAGGCGATTTGGGAAAATCCCTTCACAAACTTCCTGTAATAACCTGCCAATCCTAGAAAGCTTCTGACTTCAGTCACTATCTTTGGTTGAGCCCATTCTTGAATTGTATTGATCTTGTTTTGATCCACTCTGATCCCGTGAGCATCTATAATGTGGCCTAAGAAGGCATCAGATTCTAGCCAGAATTCACACTTCGAGTATTTGGCGTACAGTTGGTGGTTTCGTAGTTCTTCCAATACGATCCGGAGGTGTCCTTTGTGTTCTTTCCTTGACTTAGATTATATTAGTATGTCATCTATAAACACGATGACAAATTTGTCCAGGTACAGTTTCAAGATACGTTGCATCAAGTCCATAAAGATGGAGGGTGTGTTTGTCAGTCCAAAAGACATCACTAAGAATTCGTAGTGACCGTATCTAGTCTGAAAGGAAGTTTTTGCAATATCGGAGTCTTTCACCTGCAGTTGGTGGTAGCCTGATCGCAAGTCAATTTTTGAAAACACCTCTGCCCCGGCCAATTGATCAAATAGGTCGTCAATGCGGTGTAGTGGGTACTTATTCTTAAGGGTCACCTCGTTCAGCTCTCTATAGTCAATGCACATCCTCATTGACCCATCCTTCTTTTCACAAACAGAACTGGAGCTCCCCATGGAGATGAACTTGGCCTGATAAGACCTTTCTCCAGCAGCTATTGCAGTTGCTTATTTAACTCTTGCAACTCCTTGGGTTCCATTCTATAGGGTGCCTTTGAGATAGGCTGAGTTTCTGAAATAACGTCGATAGCAAATTTGACTTCCCGAACTAGTGGGAGACTGGGTAGATCTTCGGGGAAGACATCGACGAATTCACAAATGACAGGATTCTGGGATATGGGAACTTCTTCCTTCTTTTCCCCTAGTATAGTTACTAAGAAGGCACTACAGCCCTTGTTTATAAATTTCTTAGCTTGGATAGCATTAACTAGTGAGGCTCTGGTGCTAAAGTTCCCTACAAATGACTTCGCTTGTCTACCACTGCCTAGGGTGATCGTTTTCTCTTGGAAGTTAATGGCGGCGTCATGCTGACTTAGCCAATTCATGCCCAAAATAACGTCGAAATTGGCTATCGGCAGTACTATTAGTTTGGCTTCAATTTTTGTTCCTCTGAAGGGGACTTGTAGCTTGCAAAATTGGTTGGCCTGTAGCTAGGCTCCAGATGGTAATCCTACGCTTAGAGATTTCGTTAAGCGGTGTACTGGTAAATTGAAAGATTTCATCTAGCTTTTAAAAATGAAAGATTGGCTTTCTTCGGTGTCGAATAGAATGTTACAGGGCTTACTATTTATATATCTATAGTGCAAGAGGTGTGCCACGAGGGCAATCCTAATATTGTCTGGGATGTCTAACAGCCCCATCACAGCATATGTCCTTATTAGCCATTCTTTGGCTAAAGAGGAGTGATCATACCCTCTAAATGCGCTTTGTCGGAGCCTTCGGTGCAACATCCAGATTTCAGTATCTTCCACTCCGTCTATATAGTCCTCATACTGCCAACGAAATTGGGCAATGCTTTCCCAACATCCTTTAAATCATTGGTAATGTCCCTCAACTGTTATTCTGGCGTATCTAAATACGTTTACTAAATTTTTAACATTTAGAATTTTACTTAATACCATTGTTTGTGTATTTTGATTATTAAACTTCTTACTCTGAGTGTGATATTGTGATCCCTTGAATGTGACTCTATTATTTTCTGATATAGTGACTATACTGGCAGAAGAATCTTCCATTAGGTAGATAAGAATGTAAATTCTAATCTGACAACTTATAGAAATATCTGGTACCAACTCTGGCACCCCACCCCTTAATCCACAAGATTAAGCAAAGGGGTGGTGTGTCACTCTAGCTAACCCTTCACTTATTATTAGATTAGGAAGAAATCTACAATCCACCTAATAAGAGAATGAGTAAGCATAGAATCAAATATTCAGTCACTTAATAAGAATTCATACAGAGTGCAAAAGCAATTTATAATAAGAAACATCCAAACATTATAGTATAAATATAATAAAATATGACTCAGAATAAAAAACATAGTAATCCAAATACATAGTCAAGGGTACCTATATTATTACATCAATTAAAGTTTAAATAATAAGATAATGAAAAGACTCTCATCCTCACTTATAGTAAATCTTAGCAACTACTTCTTCCAAAGGCTCCTCCTCTAAATAAGGCTCCACACCTAGTTCCTGATCGTCTAACTGAAGATGATCTGCCATTGTCAGTTTCACAATATAGGGCCCCAGCAAAAAAAAGGAAAAAAATCTTATATTAGATAATTTTCTAAGTACATTTTAGGCTCATAAGTTTTTATATGTTTGTAATATCACCATTTTACAAATTCTAAGCAATAGCTATAACAAATACAGGAGTGACTATCAATACAAAAAAGAAGAAAATACATATAAATAATTATTCATAACTTAAGCAAAAAGAGAGGCTAAGACATGCCTCAAATACAAGCTAAACAAGATAAGGCATATGAATATAAATAGCTAAATAAGTATTGGAAGAAAATACTACATCCTAAACATGCTGGTGATCAAAAGAAATATACAAATTAAAATAACTGAACTCTGTAATGGTACATATATATAGTAACAAAATTCTAATATCCTAACATATATATATGCAGTACAAAGAAAATGGCTGACTAAATAGAAATGCTAAAAAGAAAACAAAACATCACAAGTGCATATATATAAACATCTGTATATTAACTACCATATAGAAAAGAGCTAATCTAGCTCACAGAATATCGAAGGATCTTAGCACCAGCACGGCTAAGGCACCAATGGTGTACCCCTAGTGTCATATGAGACTAGGCAATCAGCACACAACAAAGTAACATGAGTTATAAATAAGGTCTTCCCCTAGTGTCAATAAGGAGACTAGGCAATCAGAAGACATAACTGAGAGGCAGCTGTAACATATACAATTATTATCTTTAATCAATCACTTTAATAATTTCACAAGGAATTTAAGGAGTCTCCATATTTTCCTAACATTTTATTTATGCATCAAAGATCTTATATGATATGCTCAAGGAATTAAAGCACAAAAATACAAGGAATACGTAGTAATAATCATCAAATAGAAGCAAGGGACTCTACTAAACATGGTGATATCATTTATTTTCTAATTTATCCATTCTAATTATTCCAAGTTACACAAGTTCAGGATCACCATTTTCCTACTATTGTGTGTAACTTAGAAATTCGTCCTTATAAGTTAAAAATGATTAGAACTAATTAGATTCTAATCTAGTTCAATCAGATAGATGACTATGAGTTGAATCAATAAATTATACGTCCTAATTTTGGTGAATTTAGATGTTCTATCTAAGATCATATCAAGATCTTCTAAACTAAAGATTATGGATTAAACACTATGAGATTTATGTTTAATCACATAATCTAAAAGGATAAGTCCAAAGTTCTAGGATTCATTCTAAAAGAGATATACTTATTAAGGTAAATCCTATTAAGTAATCAGACTTAATAGGATGAATCTCCTATCCTAAAACTAAAGTTAAAAGACAAAATAATCAAAACAAGTTGGAAAATAAAAGAAAAGTCTAGAAACTAATAAAACCAAGATTTCACCCATTGGACAACCCATTTATCTAATGAATGAGCTCTAACCTATGATATAGTCCTAGTCTTAGGAACGATTCTTATGTGAGATGTGAAATCCTAAGGAAAAAGGACTTTAAGAAATTTCAAGAATTTTGACAGATTGACTTAATTATTGATTTAACTCACTTAAATGATCCTAATATAATTCTAGTATTAGTTTTAGTATTTTAAAAGACTAATTAAAGGTTAAGGGCACTTAATCCAATCTTTAAAAAAATGACTATTCTGCCCCTACTTTAAGGGTCTAAAAGTCAACTTTTATTTTAAGAGTCCAAGTTAGAGTTTCTTGATTCTAAATAATTCCTTATTGTCTAACTTGAAGATAGATAGTAAGTACATCCAATTTGGGTGAGAAATAGGCTCTATAAGTCCAAACTAAGATTTTTGACTTAAGGGCAATTTAGTAAATTTTACTCTTCTAAAACCTAAATTTTTATGCAATTTAATGTAGGTTATTGTTCAAGGATTTCATAAAGTCTAAGAACACTGCATTCTGAGGTAAATTGACTAAATTAATTTGAGTTCTAAGGGCAATTTGGTAATTTCGGGTCGGTCAATGGGTGGTAAAAACCGAACTTTCTGTTTGAAGTCCAATTCTAGCAAACTTAGTTTTTATAGCTTACCTATAATATACTAAGTATGCTTATAGGGAGTAAACCCAATTTGGATCTCAATTGGTCAAGTTATGACCTAACTAAGATTAGGGATATTTTGGTCATTTTCTAAATTTCTAAGGTTCATATCTAAAATATTATTTCAGTTTATTGATTACATCAAAATTTTAAACTAGTTAGCATCTTGAATTTTTGGATTTGGAGCTGCTTTGACCAAGTTATGGTCATTTGAATCGTATGGGTAGTTTGGTCAATTTCCCCTAAAGTCAAATAGGAATCATAGAGTTGACTTTTTGTCCTGATATCCAAATAGGAAACTAATACTACTACAGGGATGGGACCGCTCTCCTGAGTATTTTGAGACCCATATTGACTATGTTTGGTCAACTAGGTCAAAAGTTATGGGGTCTTAAATATGTCCTAAAATGCTACTTCATTATGCGTACCCAAAATTAATTTTTACATTACGCCATTTGATTTTTTTCATTTTTCTGAGTATTTTGAGACCTATATTAACTATATTTGAATCATCCTACAAAAAGTTATTAAACCTTTAAGTTTTACTATTCAAAAATACAATTTGTATTAGTTTACTATTCATTTATTCAAATTAAATTAATTTACTATTCATTTCTAAAGTTATATATATAATTTCTATAATTATTAATCCATTAATTAATTTGTAATTAATTAAGATTTAAGTATTAATTAAGTATTAATTAATCCATTATTTAATTAATCTAAATATATAATATTATTATTTTACTATTGAAAAGTAAATTAGGTTAATTATAAGCTAATTAATCTTAATTATCTGCTAATATTTAATTAGGAATAATTAATTATAGATTTACTATTTAATATTAATTAATTATTCTAATTATTGTTAATAATTAATTATTATTAAAATAAGTCTAATTATCCTCTAATTATTAATTATATTGAATTAATTATAAGATTACTGTTGAAAAGTCATTAACTCTAATTATAATTAATTAACTACTAACTGTAATTAATTACAGATTAACATTAATTAATTATCTTAATTACTGTCTGAATTGACAGTGGTCCCCACTCGTGACATGTGGCAGCGTCTGATTAGGCGCTGCTCTACGTGTGGGTCCCACGGTACACATGGCATGCCCGGTGGCCGCCACATGGCACTGTATTGGAGCAGCTATAGGTACATGAGCTGGTCTGGCTGCTGGTGTGAGTTCTTGCCTTCCATGTGGTATGGATGCTTATTGTTGCATCTGAGAAAGTTAAGTGATCCACTGATTGTCCATTGTACGACTTGCTTGACATTGCCAAAAGTTATGACCAGGTTGTCCACTCGTATAATATATTCCACTCTTGTGATAGTAATTATTGTATGAATGCAATCGGTTGTATTTCCCAGTAGATGTTTGCTGAGCTATTTGATAAACCCTAGCTAGAGGCGATCTTAAGATTATGTATTCAATTTGTTGTACGTGCATATGGGGGTCTTTTTCTTTGCTCTTCAACTTCTTCTTGTTCCCCATATTCTAATATTTTTGCACTTTCAAGCATATCTGAGAATTTGGAGATTCGAAGAGTCATAAGTATTTTCTTGATAGAAGGCTTTAATCCTTTTAAAAATTGACTTCATCGAGCATACTTGGTGCTCACTAATAGTGGTGCATAACGGGATAGTCTTTGAAATTTAGCTTCGTATCCAGCGACACTATGGTTGCTTTGACATAACTGTATAAACATATCTTCCATGATGGTTTGAGCAGAAGGAGGGATGTATTTGGCTCTGAAGGCTTTGACAAATTCTTCCAATTGGATATTCTCAGTATCTATGCCTATGAACTGTAAGCTTGCAGTGGTATCCTACCAGTGTTCTGCTTCTCTTTCTAACTTAAAGATGGTTAATCTAATTAAAAATATAGGTGGGCATTTCATGCTAGTTAATATTTTTTCTATCTTCTTTACCCAGTCTTCAGCATCCATTGGGTTAGCACTTCCATTAAACACTAGTAGTTGGAGTCTTAGGAAGGCTTGAAGTAGTCCATCTATCTCAATATTTGAGACATAGATAGCTGATAGTATAAAAGTATGACTATTTATATAGGGTGTTTGTTGTGTCTGAAGTTTTTAAAATGTTTGATTTTGTATATCAACATGCTCTAATAGAGCATTCAAAATACTAAACAACTTGTCGACACGGTCTATGAAAGTATTAGCAAATGTCAAATCTTTTAAGTGTGTTCCGACACTCAAAGGAGAATCTTCATGATCTATCTAAAAAATAGAATTTTTATTATTATACTTTTATTGTAGTAGATTTACATAAGTATTGATGAATTCATAAATTATATCTAAAATAAAGGGGAAAATTCATTTATTTAAGATATTTTTGCTGCTCCTAAACCAAATTTTTCTATCTTTTTCAGGAAATGGAATCCAAATGAGCTCTATCGCATTTCTGCAATTTTTCTAAGAATATAAACAAAGAATTCCGCTACAGCGCGCTGCAGCGCACGGTCACGCGCTGCAGCGGTTTACCGTGAAAATACTTATGATTATTAAAAGGGGGCTCAACTAATTGAATAGTGATTTTTGTGAAATTCACCGCTACAACGCGCGGTCGCGCGCTGCAGCGATTTACCGCGAAAATACTTATAATTATTAAAGGGGGGGCTCAACTAATTGAATAGTGATTTTTACGGAATTCACCGCTACAGCTCGCGGTCGCGCGCTGCAGCGGTTTACCGCGAGAATACTTATGATTATTAAAAGGGGGGCTCAACTAATTGAATAGTATTTTTTTGCGGAATTCACCGCTGCAGCGCGCGACTGCGCGCTGCAGCGGTTTACCGCGAAAATACTTATGATTATTAAAAGGGGGCTCAACTAATTGAATAGTATTTTTTGCGGAATTCACCGCTATAGCACGCGGTCGCACGCTGCAGCGGTTTACTGCAAAAATACTTGACTTATTAAATCGGTCCGCCCAACTATTTGAACAGTGTATTTCACGAAATTCACCGCTCCAGCGCGTGGTCGCGCGCTGCAGCGGTTTATCGCGAAGGACTTGGCTATATAAATCGGGTCGCCCAACTAATTGAACTTAATTAATGGCTTAAATTAATGAAATTTTATTCTAAATTTACAATACTTACTGATTTTAACTATTATAACTTGAATCTAAGGCTTAAAAGCACTAAACCCTAAATTTAGTCAAAATGACTATTTTGCCCCTCATTAAGAGTCTAAAAATCTACTTTTTGATTTAGGTCTCTAAATTAGAAATTTTTAGTGGCTAATGATTACTTACTATCTAATATGAAGTTAGATAGTAAGTACATCAATTTTGGGTGATTATTAAGCCTTATGAGAGATCAAATTAAGAAATTTGACTCATAGGGGCAATTTGGTAATTTTACTTAATGAATTCTAAATTTTCTTTCAGTTTATTCTAGCTTGCTATCTAAGGGTTCCATAGAACTTAAAATTTCTAAATTTTGATTAGTATTGGCTAAGTTATAGCCAACACAAGGCTTAGGGCTAATTAAGCAAATTATAGTTTCTTATTTAGGGGCAAAAACCTAGCTTTTCAATTTGAAGTTCAAATTCAATAAATTTAGTGACTATAGCTTCCCTATAATCTACTGATTACTTTAACTGGGAGTAAACTCAAATTAGACCTCATTTGGTTAAGTTATGGCTTACTTATGATTTAGGTGATTAGTGAGTAATTAGTGAAATTAATCATAGAAAACCAATCACACTACTAGGTTTTACTCTACTTTATGAGTAATCAAAAACTAAAATTACTCAATTAGAACCATTAATTATGCTAATATTTATTAACCAAATTTTAAGGTAATTAGGGTTGATTTAGAGATCTAACAATTGGATCTAAAATATTTTTGTAGTTTACTGTTAATTAAATCTTTTTGATCAAAATGGTATATTTGAATATTTAATTTAGAGCTCAATTGACAAATTATGATCAATTGAAGATCTAGGGCTAATTAGGGTTATTAGGGTTAGGTCCTAAAAGTGATTAGGCAAATACTAATCCAAACAGAGAATTGAATATTATTAGGTTGTTGTAGAGGTTCTATTGATCACTTTAAGACCCATATTGTCTATGTTTGGACTAGTGGTTAAAAAATTATGAGCTTTACAAGATTAGTCAAAATATGTTTCAAACAACAAGATTAACACTATTGGATTAATTCTTAGGCTTTGTTGATTACTTTGAGACCCATATTGGGTATATTTGGGCAAGTGTATGCAAAGTTATAACTAAATGAAGTTTTGTGGCATTTAGGGTAATTATGGGGGATCCTAAATGTCACTATGTGAAATATAGCTCCAAATAGAATTTTGACAGTGCCAATAAATTCCTCATAATTTTTTGATTCCAATGATATATAATTTTGCTAAATTTGGAGTTGTATTTTAAGAGTTATGAGGATGTTAAAATATGAAATTAATAATTTATTTAAATTAAATTAATGTTAACTATTTTAATTTTTATATAATTTCTTAATACTAAATTTTTATTTGCAGATGCAGATAGTGCGGCAGAAATGGCAGGCCCACTGCCACATGGCACCTTAACAGGAGTCAGAGGGACAGGGCAGGACCCGCAGCTGACCGTGCGATAAGACGAATGGCAGCACGAAGTGGGTCCCATGGAAATACGTGTTGCAAGCTAAGACACCTGACTCGACATGGCAGGACCCACTAGCAGAAACCCGAGCCCGCAGCCGATACGTAACCGGTCCCAGCCAATTATGGGTCGGGCCCGGGTCAACCCGGCCAGACCCAGCTCTTCGCCTTCTTCATTTCGAACCAGCGATAGAAGGCTAGGGCATGAATTTTAGGAGGTTTCTCGGCGACAGTAGCCTCCAGCTTGCATGATATCCGATGGAGGTTGATGAGATCTACCGATCACCAGTTGAACCAACGGCAAGGACGGTCTAAAGTGTGCATGGAATCAAACCCTAGTAGATCTAAGCGCGGTTGCAAGCAAGATAACGGTAAGTACTGTATCTTTGGGTCTTAATTTGAGTCGATCGACTGCGATCGACGTGATCGAGTTCACAAATTTCAATCTAGCTTATGAAATTGATAGTCAAAATAATACATTAGCAATCAACAGAGTAGATTAGAAGGTAGAGGTACCTGAAGATGAACGGTCGACAAGCTTGAGTTGATCGAACGGCTTCTTTCGCGACTAGGTTTCCCCAATTTTGCAAAATTGGGCCCAAGATCAATCCAAAGCTTTAATTTAGATTTCTAGGATGAGGTCCTAGTGCGGTGGGAGCTGCAGAAGTTGCCACATGCGCGGCTTGCACAGTCGTGACCTGCATCGCGCGACACGCGGGCGAGAACGGGGAAGGAGATGGATCAGCCGCCCGATCAAATGATCCGATGGCTGGATCAAAGTGCCATTAGGTCTGACGGCGCCGCTAGTTTTGCAGACAGCGTGGATAATTCCTTTGACGGGGCCGTTTGGGAATATTATTAATTAATTAATATATTAATTATTACATAATCTTCTCATTAAAATTAGTTTACTAAATGACTCCAAAAAAAATCCCAATAAATCACCCCTAGCTAATTGAGGGGTGAGGAATGCAACGGCGAAATCAGATTGCCGATTCGACGAGTTTTAATTATTCAAATTTTTAGGTATTTAAATAATATTAAAATATTTGATAAAAATCCAACAACTTAAAAATGCCTCCAAAATATCACCCATAGCTAATTTGAGGGTGGTAAACGCAATGGCAAAGTCAGATTTTTGATTTGAGATCAAATTAAATAGGACAATTTTTAGGATTTTTGGAAATTCCCAAAATCATGATTTTATCCATTTGACTCCTGATTTGGATCAGGTCATTGTTGTGAACTCCTAATGACTTGATTAAACTACTATAACCATAATTAGAACTTGGATTAGTCCTAATTGACCTCAATAATAACCTAGGTTGTTACAGTAACAATTTGGGTTGTTATATCAAATCTTTAAGGAGCGAATACATGTTAGAGCAATTTAGATACTAATTTTCTTAAAGTTTTAAATTTTTACTTAGTGTGTAGCAAATTTTGTAAAATTAATATTATCTTTATAATAAATATTTTTTTTATTATTCTGATATTTTAAATGTTGCAATGATTGTGGAAGTGTATATTTTATATGCCTCAAAATACACTGTTATACTAAATCCTGATATGATCCTGGGGAGTGAGCACCTAATGCTGGATTAGTTATGCTAATCCATCGGTGGGTCACTACAACTACCCTATTATCGAATCAAACTCAACAAGAAATATTTATTCAAGAAGTTGATTTCAGCTCAAACTTTGGCAACTAGTAATACTGCGTTAGTAGTTCCAACCCCACAAACTCCTCATTAGTCAGCTGATAGACTACTGTATAGTTTCTTGAGGTTTAGACCTCCTTCCTTATGTGAGAATCTATCCCCTATGGACACTGCTAGTTGGCTCAAAATGGTGGAGAAGAACCTCACCAACTTAAAGTTCCCAAACTTATAAGTGATTTATCTTACGAGGTATCTATTCCAGAAAGAAGTAGAATTATGGTGGGACAACATTAGAAATTCCTATTTTACCGATTACAATACTGAGGATATTTCATGGGAAGCATTTTGGGATGTATTTAGAGCGAAATTTATTTCTCCATTTGCTCAAACCATCACCGAGGACACCTTGCTAGGAATGAAATAAGGTTGTCATTATGTCTCAGAATACGAGATTGAATTCGAGAGATTAACCTGCTTTGCTCTTGATTTGGTTAGAATTAAATCCACAAGATGTCATAGGTTTTAGAGTGGCCTTCAAGACTCTATCAAATATCATGTCATTCATTTGTGTCTCACTAACTTTTCTCAGCTAGTGGAAATCATAAGAGTGGTAGAGCACCACCAATACGAGAAAGATTTGAAGCGGGAGATGCATGTAGTTTCCAACCAACATGATGCTTTTAAAAACCACGTGCCACAACATTCCAAAGTTTATCAAATCAAATATGGTTGTATCAAACCCCATCCCTATGAAAAGTGTTATCACTTTAGCTGTTGTTGTTTGACATGTGGTCAGTATGGCCACATGTATTACCAGTATACCCAATAAGAAATTATTGATGGAGATCACATTAATCATTCCCATTGGAACCAAGTTTTCTGTGTCGTACCTATGAATAAGGGATTCCCGAGAATGGTGATAATGCCACTATCACAACTTGAAGATTCTAAACCGATAAAGAAGCAAGCTGCCGCTCCTAGAATGCCAATCTAGAATGTTCCAGGAAGTAGGTCAGCATCAACCATTCTGCTGGTCTTGCTCGTGTTTACACTCTAACTCTTCTTGAGGGAAAAGAAGATAATCATGTGTTTTTATGTGCACGTTTCTAAACCTATTTCCATTGCAAAGTTATTTCATTTATGCATATTTTATTATTGCAAGTAGTTGATACCTTCACTCAATTAATCATAGGAACATTGTACTTAAATGATAAACTCTGGAATGTGTTGTTTGACCTCGAGGCTAGTCATTCATTTATTTATGAACTTTTCTTTAAAGTTCTTAATCTTCTTTCGTATAAGTTGGTAAAATCTTTAAATGTTGAACTTCCTTTCTGAGCCCAACTTAATTCTCACAAATTTTATGATACCAAAATTCTATTGAATAATCAAGCTTTTGAATCCAAATTTATTATTCTACTTATAGCCAACTTTGATATTATGCTCGGTACAAATTGGCTTAGCAAGCATAATGCAATTATTAATTGCCAAAAGAAGAAAGTCACTAATTATTACCTTAACAAGCTAGAAACTTTTGTAGGAAAGATTAGTATGCAAGCACCTTTAATCAATGCAATTAAAATTGATAAACTAATTAAAAAGGGATGTGATGCCTATGTCATTACGATGATGGGTGAAGCAAAGGAAAGCATCCCGCTTGCTGAAAGTTAAGTAGTAAACAAATTTATTGACATGTTCCCCGAAGACTTACCTAGTTTGCCTCCCATTAGAAAAGTAGAATTCTCCATTGAGTTAATTCATGGAACACATCTGATATCTAAAGCTTTATACAGAATGGCACCTAAGTGATTTAAAGAGCTTAACGAGCAACTGCAAACGCTCTTAAGGGTTTTATTTAGACCCAACATGTCTCCTTGGGGAGCGTCGGTTATGCTTATCAAAAAGAATAACGGATCTATGCGTAAAAATGTACTCCCGAGAAGTGATCGTCGGTAGTTGAAGGAACCATACAAGAGTACTATGAATCCCAAAAGGTAAGGAAACCACCCCTAGCTCCTTATTAAATCAATTATCCAAAAAAGTTCCAATATAATATTTCCAATATTTTCTTTCAGTTGGAACTTTTTTGGATAATTGATTTAATAAGGAGCTAGGGGTGATTTCCTTACCTTTTGGGGTTCATAGTACTCTTGTATGGTTCCTTCAACTACCGACATTCACTTCTTGGGAGTACTTTTGGGAGTTGAACAAAGTCACAAATAAAAATAAATATCCATTTCCTAGAATCAATGACTTATTCGATCAATTATTTAGTGCTGTTATATTTTATAATATCTATTTAAAATCGGGATATCACCAGCTTCGAGTGAGCTACTTTGATGTAAAAAGGATAGGCTTTCACACTCGTTATGGTCACTATGAATTCCTTATGATGTCTTTCAGACTCACGAATGCGTCATCAATTTTTATGGACTTGATACAACGTGTCCTAAAGCCTTTTCTGAATAAATTTGTCATATTTTTTATCGACAACATTCTTATTTATTCTGAAGATATTAAAGAGCATGAAGACCGTCTGAGAGCAGTGTTGGAAATATTGCAAACTCACCAGTTGTATGTAAAATTTCCTAAGTGTGAATTCGGGCTAGATTCCATGGCATTATTGGGTCATGTCATTGATTCCCAAGGAATTTGTGTAGACCAGAAGAAAGTTAGTGCAATTCAGGATTTGGTGCAGCGCAAGTCCGTGACGGATATTCGAAGCTTTTTAGAGTTAGCCGGTTATTATAAAAAATCATTTAAGGTTTTTCTTTTTATCATCTCCGTTGACCAAAAAATATATATAGACAATAATAATAATAATAATAATAATAATAATAATAATAATAATAATAATATTGTTATTATTTTTATTAAAAGAAATGAGAAGAAAAATGAAAAGAATAGAAGAAAATTCATCTCTTTCTTGTTACTTACTCTAACTTACTATTGAAAAGACTTTACTAGAGGTCAACAGGAGGAACCAGTGGTAGCCGATGAAGAAATAGAGTGGGGGTGGAGGGGTAGAAGAGAGGAGATGAGAGTGGGGGAGGGGATAGGGGAGGGGAGGAAAAGTGGGGAGAATGAGAGGGGTGAGGGGTATTTATAAAAAAAAATATTTTTCTCTGTCCTCTGTGTCTCTCTTCCATATCTTCTTCAATATGTATTATTTTTATTTCTCCACTCTCCTTACTTCTTAATGTGTACAATTTTTCCTTTTCTTTATCTCTCTTCTTTCTCTCTTTTTTTTCTTTTCTCTTTCTATCTCCTCTTACTTCACTCTTAAGTTTATTTAACTATCAAGTAACTTAACATAAAATATTTTGGATGAATAATACATTAATATGATGAATAATAAAATATTTAATGAATAGTAAAATAATTTATTTTGAATAAAAAGTAATCATTTTAATTAAAATTTTATTCTTTTAAATTTTGTTCATTTTTCAACTGTTTACAAGATTACTAAAACTTGAAAAAGAAGTGTATATCGACGAGACGAACATACTCGTACCAATATTTCTCAATTTAGAGCTATATTTTATTTTATATTAATTTATGAAGATAAATTTTCAAAATTTAATTATGATCAATTAGAAGCTCTATATTTGTTAAAACTTTTTGTGTAATATTATTAAAATATTCTTAATCCAACGTCACTAAAATCACTGAATTTGAAATTATATATAATTTTTCTGTTATCCAGATTGCTCCCAAATATGAGCATTATGATTATAAGAATATACCCTATTCAATTGTATTTTTCATTTGATTTAATTTTAAAATATCCTTAGATCATGATTTTTGAGTCGGGTTTAATCCTAATTGACATAATAATGACTTGGGTCGTTACAACGTGTATTTTATTTAGGATATATAAATTATGGATGCTTTTATGTATATTTCTCATTTTTCGCATTTATCATTGTGTTTCACCTCGAAAGGACCCTTGGAAATGTGCCACTCATGTTGAACTAGCACATCTAATCTAAGGTAAGGAGTTGAGGTAACCCTAATGTTGGGTTAGTTGTACTAACCCGACATCGGGGAGTTATAAATATAAACGCACAATGCTAAGACATAGCCTTTGGTTGGCTTATTTGTGAATTATACTCGAATGTGGGTTTAAGGGGAGGTGTCAGCAGAGTTTTGCCTACAATTGCAACCCCCACTCACTTGGCCCCCACACACTTGTTCAGAGGTTATTGGCATGTCTCGACAGTAGCAAATAGCAACCCAAGAAATGGCAATGTGCGACGGCCAACAGTGCTTGGGAGAAATGCGATGGAGAAGATGCCGGGATCTGTTGACATTTTCGGAGGAAGAAATCAGTTCTCCTAAAAGGAAGAAAACTAAGAAAAAATATCAGGATTCAGAATCAAGTTCTCCCAAAATGAGTGAGGCAGAGTTCGGGACCATTGGGTTAGTATTCAAAGTAATATCTATTCATGTTAACTAAGATTGAAGAGTCAGCCGTCCGAGCCAGAGATTTGGCTCTAGAATCATCATTCTCTTTCATTGTCCCGCAAGACCAAGAACTTGCATCGCTTCCAAGAAAACAAAAATCAATGCTAAGCTCAGCTAGCACCCAACAAACAGGAGGATTTAGATGAACCGGAATTAGCCGGAGCCATTGCTCAGTAATTAACTAATTCATAATTAAACCAGTAGCACTAAATTTGTTTTTCCAATCCTTACAAGTGACAGTACATATTGCTAAGCAACTCTCTTACCATGGGGAGTGTTGGCTTTGATAACTGATTCAAGTAATTGCAGCAAAGATGAAGGGGATGAACCAGCTAGTGTCGAATGGGAGTGATCCCTTGAGATCTCATAAGCAAAACAATAATTGAAAACAAGTGGGTATGAGTTTCATTGAATGTACCGCATAAATAGCATTTTGATTAACCGAAACATTACGATCAAGAAGGTTGTCAGCCATTTTGAATGCTTTGTTTATTGCCTTCCACTATGAGCAAGCATAACGAAGGCGCTGCCATTTGAACCAAATGAATGTATGCCAATCCAGCAAGGCCCAATTCCTATAATATAAATTTGTTGCATTTGCAAGGGAGAGCTTGGGAGAATCCCATTAATAGAAAGTCTGACCCATATTACCTGTGGGATATGTGAGGCAATACATTAAGAGCAGCTTTAGATTATGCTTTAATACCTTAGCAAAGTTTCCCTTCGAAGGAAAAGAGAGAGGAGAGATCTACTCAGAAAGATACTTTTCCACCAATTAGCTAGAGGAGAAGAAGCAGCTGGCAAATTCTAGAAGAGCAACTGTTTATGTATTCCAAAATCACGAAAGCATGGAATTATTTTCAGGCCATCAAAGATCTTTTAGAAATTTATAATCACAATTTTACTTAATAAATCTTAATTATAATAAATTAAATATAAAATTTAAATATCTTAATAAGACAACACTAATCTTGAAATGTGTTCAACAAGGATTCCAAATCTTTATAACTTATTGGTTAAATCTTCAAAGTCCAAAAAGTCAAAATCAATCATTAAGCCCAATTATATTATTTAAGATTAATCAGATGCCATACAATTTACATTAAATTTTCAAAAAGTTAGTTAAGAAAAATATCAAGACCAATTAATTTCTTATTTATTTATTTATACATAAAATTATCATATTATTCATATTTTTTTATTATTTATTTGGATATTATAACAGTCAAACTTCCACGGTCAAACTTTCTCCCGCATTGAGCGGACAGCTTTTCACTCCCTTCTCCTATCACCTCTTTCTTTTTAATAAATATATAAATAAATAATAAAATATAGAATAAGGCACATTGCTATATTTTCTAAGAAAAAAAATTTGAATATCCAAATAAATATCTTAATATTTTTTTAATATAATTAATTTATTTTAGTTAATTTATAATCATAATGATTATTTATAAATAGATATTTTCTTAGAAAAAAGAATATACATTAAAAAATATTTAATATTAATATAAATTTTTTTTTTAATTTTTATATATAAATCCTATAAAAAAATACATTAATATGATAATTTAGTTACACATAGATTGAATATCATTTATATATTTTAATGTATAGTATTTATTTATTCTATAAAATATGTGGAGGTCAACAAAACCTCCAAATTTTATGATATTTTCGTGTGTAAGTGTTACTTCAAAATAAAAAGTTGATTATTCTTTGGGAAGCATTATTTTTCATAAGAAAAGTAAAACAAAGCCAAGAACAAGTCTTCGTTTCCCTCTTCCCTTCTTTCCTTAGCATACTATTAATTCTCAGCTCACAAATTAGACACACAAAGAGAGGGAGGGAAAGAGAGAGAGAGAGAGAGAGAGAGAGAGAGAGAGAGAGAGAGAGAGAGAGAGAGAGGGAGGGATGAGAGAAGCTGCAGAGAAAGCTTTAAAATGCTTAGGCAGAGGCTTCGACCTGGCGTCGGACTTCCGGCCAAAACACTGCAAGGGGAAGCAGAGACTTGTCCTGGTCAACAACGAAGAGAGCGTTGACATCACCATACCCATCGCCGGAGGAGGCGTTCTTAGACATGTCTCTGTCGATATAAAGTGCGACAAGGGAGAGAGAGTCCGGTATCAGTCGGACGTGCTCGACTTTAACCAGGTACAATCCTTTGAATTGGATACCCTCATACTATTGCTATGGTGTTTGAATCTTTCATGTGCTCTGCTTTACCATCCTATAAACCAACCCAAGCATGTTCATGTGCTCTGCTTTGCCATCCTATAAGCCAACCCAAACATGTTCATGGTTGGCTTCAAATTTTATGTGGTTAAGCTTATAGTTGATTTCCATATTGTAACACTGTCTACCATTTTTATTTCTTTATCATTTCATCATTCAAAGTTGATGTCATTCCTGCATGATATCATTATTTCTTTATCAAATGCTTAATTGATCAACACATTGTACTAATTAAGCTGCTTTAGGTTACGTACATAACTCTATTTTTCTTAGGAAACCATACATTCATATAACTAATGATGTGCTCAGCTTTTATTGTAAGAAATTAAACAACTAACAGCTGTATGGGAAGAGTTGTTTGTCAATTAGATGTAAAATAAAATTATGCAAAATTTCTTTTCTTAAGTTTTGAATTCGAATCCATATAATATATATATATATATATATTTGCTGAAACTTCTTAAAAAAAACTAAGTCTATAAGAGAATAAAATAGGTTTGCATATACACATAGAGTTCGGTCAATATGCACGTCACCGAGCCACGTAGTCAATATGCTCGCCATCTGGTCAGCCACCCTCATTCACTGAATCCGAAAGCCACGACCTCCACAATATTATTTTCATTTTTCACGTTTTCTTAATATTATTTTATTTAATTTTTCATCGTCTAAATCTTTAAATATTATGTCTTATTTTTATATAATCTGAGATTTATTTAGGATTTGAATAAGAAATAACTATATGATTGGTTAAAATTAAGATAAGATGATAAATTCTAAGCAATAATCACAAGAATACAACATCATTCACATATAATGCAATTTACATTAATGCTAATTAATTAACTTTGTAAATCCTTTTACCTAATTTTTCATTTGGGTCTGTCTGTCTATATACATGCCGCCCTGGTGTGCCTCCTTGTCTCCTAACGCTCATCGTGACCTATGCTACCCGGCCCCGTATTAGCTTTAAACCACCTCCAACGCGCCTCACACACAGAGCCCGTGTTGTTCTTGACTTGTTGATCTTTCGTCATGCGTGCTCATGATACGTTTGCCTGCTACCGCAACGATCCAAATCGTAGCTCAGCTCCCTAATTGGAGCCCCCGCCAGCTAGCCATCGAACTGTGGAGGATGATTTTAGAATCTAGAGGATTTTGTCTTAATAGATCTAAATTGTATTTATGGAAGTTACGGCTAACTGCAATATAGGCCATTATAATAAGGATGCAACTAATGAAGATCTTGTGAGCAAGAAGAGTGACTGTTCAAATTGCTTGGTTCAATTATATAAAATAATGGTGAGGGAAATGTGATTAAAGGATTCAAACTAGTTTTATGAATGAGCGCACACTTCTAAAGTATCGTGTGGTAAGAAAAACATCAATTTTAACAATATGCCTGAAAATGCAACTGACTGCAACAAGAAATATTGTTGAAGAATTTGATTCAACTTATAGATCATATTGATAACTATTTTAGATTTCCTTGAATGTTCTATATTAATTTATCATTTATAAATACAATGATAAGCTAATCTAGGAATGATCTAGAGATATAACTCATCAGATCCATAATACGAAAGGGACATTACTAAGATTTTTTGATCCCCATAGCAAGTGCGAAAGGCAATCTTCTGCTCATTGATTCTTTAACACATAATCGATGGCATTCCGATATAAAACTATTCATAGTAAATATAGATATTATTCTTCACACATAACATATTCAACTAATATATTTGATGAATATGCGCAAAGAGCAAGCTTTCTTTTACATGAAAAGCACAAGAGTGACCCCAAAGAGATATGCTCGGACCATTAATTCCCCTCTCCATCAACTCTCTTAATGTTGAGAATTTAGCTCGGTCATTTCTTTAGAAGCTAATTGATATAGAGGCTTATATATCAGTGCAATTCAAGGTAAAATATCATTGCTAAATTTTACCTCATTGGGGAGGCGGGAGCCTAAGGAAATATTTTGGATAAACACATACGAAGTCAAAAAAAAAAGGAGATTCTTCCAATTCCTATCAAGTATCGAAGTGCCTAAGAAATTTACTAAGAATACCTAATTCTGGTTCCTTGTAACTTGAAATTTTTGATGATCTTCTTTGTAAACTCATGGGCATAGCCTTGAGACTCTATGTGATGACCCGATGATCAAGGTTGAGAATTTCCAAGCTATATTTCATAATTAAAACATCAATAATAAAACAATTTAATTAACATGAAATTATTCATTAACATAGAGCCACACACCAAATGCAATGCATTATTTGTTTTTTAATACATAAAAAATTAAAAAAGCAAATATAACTCCATCTCACTTATTCACTCAAGCTCTTTATATACCAAATGTATCTCCTCAAGATTAGTTCTCATAACCTGAAATATACAACAACATTTATCAGTCGAGCAAGAGTACATAGATTATTCAGTTATTTCACAATTTAGTGTCTTTCTTCTAGATCTTTTGTCACTTCTTAAAAGGCTAAATCCCCATTTATTTCACTGTGGTTTGCTAACCAACCCAACCTATACATGTTACAATACTTATTTTCTCCCTTCAAAGATAATCACCATATAATGATACAATTTTATCTTTTTGTTGCATGTTTAATGAAATTTTTTTTGTAATTCAATAAACAGTAAATCATAATAAATTCATAAATCTTGTTTACAATTGAAAATAAGGTCAAAATAAGCTTGGAGTAAAATTTGCAAAAAAATAAATGTAGTTGACTTGTTTGATATATCACAATAATTTCCATATATTTTAGCTTGTAATTTTATCAAGATTTTAAGTTCAAATATCATTTTCAAGAAAAACTAAATTTGGCTAACTCAAAAATGTTGATTTTTGTTAAATTTTTTATATAAAAAATGTGCTCTTACAGTTCTCATTAGTCTCTGGTATCTAATGATAATTTCTTTCCAATATATCAGAGAACATACATGCCAAATTTCATATTCTGGTTTTGTATATTTTGACAGATACATTAAATCAAACAATAATGAAGAATTCTAAAAATTACACAAATTTTTGCAAAATAAAAATTTGATATTTCATGAAACCTTAAGCACGGAGAATATTCTTAGCCAATGTGGTCAACTGAAGAATTATGTCTAACTTATATGAAAAAGTACAAAGTTGGAAAAAAAAAATCGTATAATTGCTTTAAATTTCCAAAGTAAAAATTGAGTTTTTATAAGACTATAGCTCTTTAAATGAAAGCATAAATGATATTTTTAGCATTTATGATTAGTAGTAAAGTTGTTTCTAATATATATTAGAGTATGATGACAAATTGTAACCATTTATCATTGATAGAATAAAAGTTATTCTAAAGAAACATGAGAGAATTCTAAAAAATTGGATTTTGCAAATTTTGAGTGCACAAATGAACATTTTACAGTCAATATTTTGTTGTAAGGTCTATAGATAAGTTGTTCTCTATATATAGGAAAATTTGTGTGTCAAATTATAATAACTAGTTATAAGTAACATGCATGCAAAAGTGACAGATTTGAAAACTGCTCAAAAATATTTGAAGTAAGAATTCAGAATTTACATGAAATTTTTCAAAAATTTGAAGAGCTTAGAGACTTTATGGGTGTGTGAGATGTTTTAATAAATTGTTAACAACATATATGAGATTATAATTGAGAAGATTTCAAGAGCTAAACATAATTCTTAAAGAAATTAATTGAGACTAAAGTTGAAGAAAAAATCATGCAAGAGCTAAATCTTTACTAAGTTTAATAAGTTTAATAATAGTTATTTAATGAAAATAGCATCCTAATCTTTACTAAGTTTAATAATATGATTCATCGTGATATTCTAAAAACCAAACTAGTACATGCAAGAGCTAAAATCATTGATTTGAACATATGCATGCAAAATAATTCATCATGGAGAGAAAAAATCAAAATTTTAAAATCCTAAATGTACATTTAAAATTTGATTAAGAAATGATTGAGATTCACATGAGAATTAAAATTGGCTTAAAATTGATTTATAAGATGGTTTGAAGCTTCTATGGTACTCCTTGCTTAGCAAGGCTTTTAATTAAGAGTTCTTGCCTTGGAGAGGAGCATAAAAGAGAGAGGAAAGGAAGAGGATGAGGTGCTAACAAGATTTGGAGTTCTTAAAAACGTCTAGTTGTTGAAATGAAGCAACCTTCAGCACCCATTGAGGTAAAGAGATGGCTAAGTTGCACTAGGATAGATTTAAGGGTCAAGATTTTATCATGGGGAGCTTGGGTGGCTCAAATTGAGATGTGTCAAAATTATCCTCACATGAGTTAATGTTTATGAAAACACAAGTTAATATTCCGAAATGTGAATTTATATGTTATTTTCCTAAAAATTTTGGTTTAATTTGGTCAAAATAGCATAAATATGAAATTTTAGTAATCTTTAAAATTAATTACATAGAGACCACCAAAATGCAATTTGAGGGGTTATGCCTAAGTGAGAGGAATCCATAGAGATAATTGTGCCATTTTGGTTATGTGGTTGAGCCTATTTTGTTCTTTGAATCTGACCCGGTTTGGGTTTTGATGGCTTTGAGCTGGACTGACATGAAAATTAACATGTTCAGCTAGCTTAATACAGCTAATAATGGCCATCGCTTTTTGAGGCAGACGTCATTAGATTGACTACTCAATCTGCGTCGTCCGCTTCAGTGGCAAACGACTTGCGTCGATGGATCAACCGCCAACTCCAACTGCGTAACCAAGCGTTTAAATAGAACGATAGATAGAATATATGCTGTCAATCTTAATCCAAACAACGGAATGGCCCAGGTCACGCATATTTGATGTTCTGTGTTCGGCGTCGTGTATGAGATTTCTACCATCCAAATTTTCTTAAATTTTTTGATTTATTTATTTCAGAAAACGTATTTAATTTAATTACAATTAAATTCTTATCATAATTAATTCATTTTAGCTCTAAAAATTTTAAAAATTTGGATATAATGAATTTAAAAATACTAAAATTTTATATATTAAAAAATAATTAATTTTCTTTAATTATTTTAATTATTATACTTGCTAAATTAACCATGGAAGATCCATATATGGAAATTTTCTAAAAAGTACCATATCTTTTCTAAATTTATTTTCAACATTCTCGTATATTTGGTTTGTAAAAATAATTCTAATTTGATTGATATAAAATTCTCTAAATTAAAAAATTAATAAAATTATGTTACACTCTGCCCCAACCATGTTACATCTTTGAGTCATATCTCTTGGCCTTCTTTAACCTCCCCCTTTTTCTAGGTCTTAGCTCATCTCCAATAGCCTATTTAATCTCTTTGATAGTGTTTTGTCATCTTGTTGGCATATAAATTGCTTCATTGTGAGCTGCATCTATTTACCCAACATTAGTTGATAATTGTGAACTGGTGGTCGCCACCACATCATCTATTTGTGATAGGAGTGGCACTTATATTCTCTCTACATGGGGTCATTGACCATGGTGTAAGTTCTTTTCACTCAAGATCAAGCTCACATATAGACCCACATTTTATTTTCATCGTCCATTTTGACTTTAACGATATGTCAACTATCTTTTCTTATGATCATATTGTTATGATGGCTCATTCTTCTGAATATCTCCTCATCAAAATAATTGTCATTTGGCCATTAACTAAATAAATATAATTTAGTTGGTTATTGAGAAGATTAACTTTGTTTTTTTGTTATTTATGAACATTAACTAAAGGTATATGTTTTTTAACCATTCCAATAGGCCTCTCAATCTTCCACTATGATTGAGGTATTTTATATGAACAAAAAGCAATTTTATCTATAGGTTGAACTACCTAGCAAGTCAATGTGTATAACCTTTATTAAGTTGTGTACTTTTTTGGTATAAGAATGTCATGTGATTGCTAAGTTATATTTTGTTGAGCCACAAAAGATCAATACTACCACCTTGAACTTGTTTTTTCCATTTTTGTCCTAGGATTTTTTGAAAATGGACATTGCCAAGGAGCATTCTTCTTAAATATAGATATGTACTAGTTTTATTGGTGTTTGATAGTCAAAAATCATTGTTGTAACATTACTAGTCATGTTATGATCGCCTCCTTCAAGCTAGATCCAGAACTGTCATTTTCAAGCTACCACTATGCATGTTGAGTGAAATTGGCTCCTTAGAGCGATGCTTTGTTTGCTAGTGATCATGGTACATCTTTAACACCACCTCTAAGGAAATTACAGGTCATTGGTCTTAATAGATCTTATGGTCAATAATCAAACATTACCACATATATTTTTCTCAGCTTAGGGAAGAGGCATTAGAGGGTGATTGTATGTCCAAAGGTGGGTACTCACTTTCATCTAATGAAGTTTTCCATGATGTCTTACTTGATCACTTTTCAATTTGGCAATTGGAGGGTCAAGGTTTCTTTACTTATCCAATAATAAAAAATTATATATTTCCAAACTGTCATGGCTTGATCTAATTTCTTTCGTATTTGATGTTTGATTTTTGTTTCTAAAGATAATGTTTGGAATAAGTATTATGTGGTTGAGCCTCAAGTGTTGTAGAGAAGCCATGGAAGGATTATGAATTGACTAAATACAAAATGGACATGGAATTGATTGAGAACGAACTTTGAGTAAGAAACTATTCTCAGTTGGGTGCCTAAGCATACTCAAGTTCTAGGCATGACATTAGGCGCACCGAAGTACTATATTTGGCACTTTGGTGCTCCTAGGCTCCAGGTTCAACCAAAAATAGTGTATAGGCCCTGGTGGGTTGAATTCCAATTTATGTTAATCCATACGTGCAACCCTTATACAAGATCTATAACAATAGTATAAAATAATCAGAGGCATCGCCCATGTGCTCATCTTAAAGTGAGCTAGATAGAGCCCTTGGCAATTAGGCACTCTTAACCACCATGTGTTTGTCAAGACAAGCTTTTTTCAACCTACCAACCTATAGAGCTTGCACTCTTTTGTGTATGGGCTCTAAACAAAATAGGAATATCACTTGAGTAATCCTAAGTACAAAATTGAGTTAATTCTTTTTTTTTTTTTGTAATTTAGGAATGGCTTTTTATTGGCGTATAAATACAAGTACAGTTTTGGGCTAAAGTTTGTATATAAAGGTGGTGGCTACTAGAAGAAAGAGATTATCTTTTTCTCAAGTAGAAACCCTAAATGCTATAAGGCTAAAGAGAACTATTGCAGGTTATGTGATTTCTTCTTTAGTTTTAGAGGAATCATTTTGTGGTAAAGGCCTGTGATTTTTTTTTGCAAAGGGTTTCCACATATAATGATTGTATTCTTTGTGCATTGGTTATGTGTTTTGTTTGGAAGTCTTGCTACAATTTTATCTTGTTTGCTTGTGATTATTCATGGTGTGATAAAGCTGGGATCTTTGCTAGAGTAAGCTACAGTTTGCTTATTTCATAATATCTGGCATCGAAGAAGTTATGACCTCTATGCTAGTAGAAGAAATAGTAGATGAAGAGAAATATAAGACCTAGAAATTTAATGGCATAAACTTTTTTTTAGAAAAATGTACATAGAGGATCTATTATACAAAAAATTAAATTTATCTATCATTAGATGATGCAGAAAAAACTCGTGGACATGAAAAAATGATTAATAAAAGGTGCTTGATAGTATTGATCTAGGTCCGATTCGACTCTCGTTTACATCTTTAGTTTCCCTCAATATTAAAGATGAAAATATTGTTGTTAATCTTATGAATGCTTTATCGAGAATGTATGACAACCTTTCAACATCCAATAGGATTTTTGTTATGAATGGGGCTCTTTAACAGGAAGATGGTGGATGATGGCATAGTAGTGGAATATCTAAATGATTTCAACACTATTAAGAGCCAATTATGCTTTGTTAGGATTAAATTTGAAGATGACATCAAAGGTTATTGCTACAATTTGCATTGCTTGACAGTAAGGATAGCTTCATAATGGTAGTGGGCAGCTCATCATGAAATGCTATAGTGAAGTTTGATTATATTGCTGGATTGATCCTAAGTGAAGACCAAGTAAAACTAGAATAGCTAAAAAAAGCACTGCAGTGAACATAATGGTGTAGAAGCTTGATGACATATTTATTTGTTACTATGCAACACGAAGTTTTAGGTTGTAGATTCATGTGCATCCTTCTATGATGTATTGAATAAAAGTATGTTTAAAAGCTATGTTATTGGTTCATTGTGATGGTGTATATTGGAGATGATAAAGCATACAATATTATTGACAAATGTGATGTGGGCATCAAATTATCGAATGGCTTCACATTACAATTGAAGAAGATCTGACACATATCATCATTGAAGAGGAACCTACTCTCAGTGAGCCAATCAACTCAAGTTAGATACACCACCACCTTAGCAAGGAACTTGAGGAATGTTACCAAGGGAGCTCTAGTGGTTATGAGAGGAAACATTGAAGGTCCAATTTATCTATTCAAAGAAGTATCAAATTCTTTAGCATCAGCAGGCGTTGAGTGACTCAAGTTTGTGGATATGAGGCTCGGACATATGAGCAAGAGAGGATTGTAGTCTTTCTTGCTTAGTTGTTCCCAATTCCATGACTTCCCAAGTGTCGTCTAAGCTCTAGGCTTAGCCAAAGAAGTATATATCTCTAGTGACTGGGAGTGCTTAAACGCCAATTGATGTTAAGCTATATAGGTAACCCAGTTTCCTGACACACTCAAGTGATTAGGAATATAAAGTAGTCAAAGGCCCCGACGCATGAACGCGTCTATGCATCTGTCTTTAGCTGAGCTGAATAGATTCTTTGGTACCCAAGCATGCCCATGCGCCCCATCTCAGCCAAGTGTAGCTTTGTGTTTGTCTGCCATCCCATAGGGTTAGTGCCCTGGCACACTCTAGTGAAAATAGAGACATAAATAGCCCTTGGGTCATGCCCATACATTGATTGAGTCAAATCATGTCAATTTGGGAGTAACTGAGAATATCTTTTTATTTAGGTAAAAATATACTTTTTGTTTAGGGTTAAAGTGAGTATGCAAAGGTAGTCATTCCTGTGAAAGTGGAGTTGTCTTCTTCCCAAGTAGAATCCTATTCTTGCATGCTAAGGAGGAAGTTTTAAGTCTTGTAATTTTTTCTTCATTTATGGTCTAATCATTTCACAATGGTGGTTTTGTGATTTATTCCTACAAATGTAAAATTGTTTGTGTTCTATCTGCATTGGTTTTGTGTTTTGTTTGCAAAGTTTTTGTGCAATTTTGTTCTTATTTGCTAGTGATTGTTCTTGATGTAACGTAGCCGGGATCCTTTCTGAAATGAGTTGAAGTTAGATTGTTTCATAGTGCTAATGCATCTTCTGCTAGACAGAGTCAAGAATGTGTTATTTTAACAGTGGTTAGGAAGTAGAAAGCTGGTTGCAGTAGGATTAGTATCATTGATAATCAAAGCAGTAGGCTTAGTATCGTTGAATCTCTAATGAACTTTATTTCCATTTACCTACCAAAAAAAAAGTCATCACCAAATTATTTCTAATAGCTGCTTGCTTTTCATGTCAATAAATTCTTTTGTTTCTAAACCCTCGAAAGCTGCTTCATGAAAATGAAAACTCCAATGCAATTCTGGTGTGGCAGATGTCAGAATGGTTCAACCAGAGGAATGGAATATCTGGGAAGATACCCTCAGGGCTCTTCAATGCCGCTTTTGGATACAGCCGCATCTCCAGCTGGGCTCAACACGCAACTGAGACCAAAAGCTTAGTCATGGATGGCTACTTCATCACTCTCTTCAACCTCCGCATCGACCGCAAGCCGTTGATCCTCTCTGATCAAGTCATACAGGCCGTCCCTACCAAGTGGGACCCTGCCGCACTCACCAGGTTCTACTATCATTCATCCTTATTTGAACTAGCAAAACCCTCTCTTAGAATTAGAGTGTTTGCAGGTTCATTGAGAATTATGGAACGCATATAATAGTGGGATTGAGTGTGGGAGGGCAAGATGTGGTTTATGTGAAGCAGGATCACTCTTCTGACCTCTCCCCTTCTGAGCTGAAGCATAATTTGGACCAGCTTGGAAACCAGCTCTTCAATGGCACCTGCACACTCCCTCCTCTTCACTACAAGTCCAAGGACTCCTTAAAGCATAAGGTATTCATAAGATGGGTCTTTTCTTTTCAACTCTGAGTATATGCATATCTCAAAATTATTTATATATATATATATATATATATATATTGCAGATCTCTGAGGCTTTCAATGTATTCGACTCACAGCCCTTTATAATAGATAGTTTCACAAATGTATCATGCAAAAATGTGAGTTCAGTCATGAAATAAAGTCTCTCTCTCTCATTCGTATGTGAGATCTTCAAGCTTGTTAAATTCAGGGCTTGACAGTGGCATGTTCAAGAATAGGGGGAGAGGAGTCGGCGAGCAGCCACTACGAATGGGTTCTAACGGTCCCTTCGACGCCGGACATCATCAGCTTCACCTTTCTGCCCATAACCTCGCTTATGAAAGGTGTCGGCGGCACCGGCTTTCTCGCCCACGCCATCAATCTATATCTACGATGTACGTTTCTTCTACAGATCTCAACACCTTCCCTCTTAAGCATTGAGCTTTTTTATCATAATTATTAATAAATCAAGAGTTCAAATACCACATATTTGAATATTGAGAACTCACTCTCTTTCTTTGGTGGTGGGAGCCAAGATGACTTTGACCTTTCTGACAACTGTGCACACTATCCTTGTTCAGCATTTGAGCTCTTGTATCATAATTATTAACTGATCTAGTTCAAATCCTAGGCACCACATACTTGCATGTTAAAAACTAACAATTCTTTCTTTGGTGGTGGGTCTAGACAAACCGCCACTATCCGAGCTGCAGCACTTCCTGGAATTCCAGTCGCACCGGGAGTGGGCGCCGCACCTGAACGACCACCCGTTGGGTCCGAGTTCAAACCGGTCGAGATCGACCTCGTCCCTTCAGCTCGCGCTGATGGGTCCAAAGCTGCACGTTAACACGACTCCGGTCGCTGTCGGCGAGCGGCACCCCGTGACCGGCATGCGACTCCACCTCGAAGGCAGGCACAGGGACTGCCTCGCCATCCACCTCCAGCACCTCTCCACCGCCCCCATGCTCTTCGCCGCCGACGCGGCGGCCCACCGCTGGCTTGGATCTGATACCGCCGCCCGCAACGGGAAGTACTGCGAGCCACTCGACTGGCGGCGGCTGTCGCGGGTGTGCACTGCGCCGGTCGAGCCGGACCCGGATTGGCCCGAGTCGGCGCATGTCGTTGCTGGGGCCCAGCTTCGGGTGGACGGCAGCAGCGGCACCCTGCACCTGTGCCTGCTCTTCGCCGGGCTGCCGGGCCGTATTGCGGGCCAGCCGGTGTGGGAGCGGGGCCTGCAATCGGCGTCTTTGGGCCCGTCGGGCTTTTTGCAGAGGTCCGGGATTCTGTCCAGCGCGGAGAAGCCAGAGGAGCCAGCAGCCATTCAGGTTGTGGTGGACTCCGGGGTGTTTACGGGGCGGCCGCCGGCAGACGCCGCCGCAAAATGGCGGCTGAGCAAGTATGTGGATGGTGGGGAGAGGTGCAAGGGGCCTGGAGATAGTCCTGGATACTGGGTCGCCACTGGGGCCAAATTGGACCTGGGCAACGGAAAGATTGGCCTTCATGTTAGATTCTCGCTACTAGCTTTGCTGCCCTCTTAGAGCACTGCTTCCGGCATGATTTTTTGTGCTGTACAGGGTCGTTTTTTTCTTTGTTAATTTTTTTCGCTTCTTTATGAAAAGATTCATTCCTTGTTGTAGCGTACTAATGAAAGAAAGGCGCGAGGTGAAAAGTGCCTCGGCTAGAGGGGTGTTCTTACTTGTGTACTTGCATGTTTATACTTTCAATGAATGAAAAGTGTAACGGTTGGAGGTTTAGGATTTAAATTTTTGATATGTCAAAAATTTAAATTATATTCATCATGCATATTTTTATTTTATTAAAGCTCAAATCCTATAAATAAAAATTTATTCATTAAATTATTTTAATTACTTTAGATTTTATAATAATGCTCTTAATTAATGTCCCTATTTTCATAAACAAAGCTTTGCTTATTTGTATATAAATATTCTAAAGCTATCATCCCAATTTTTAATATTGCTTTATAGTTAGCATATTATATAATATACCTAATTATACATGATGAAAATGGGAGTATATCTAAAATGGTGAAATTCTAAAATTATTATTCCAAAATTATCGGAATGAGAATGACATTTTATGCCAGTGGTTAGGGCTTTTGAATTTGTACAGCTGATCAAGGGTTTAAATTCCGACAATAACAATATAGTTCTGTAAAGCAGTTCATTATAAAATTTTTCATTTTATGCCAGTGGTTAGGGCTTTTGAATTTGTACAGCTGATCAAGGTTTTAAATTCCAACAATAACAATATAGCTCTGTAAAGCAGTTCATTATAAAATTATTATAAAGAATGATATTTGAGTACAAATTGTTGGCAAGAAAGTTTAA
The DNA here is from genome assembly GCA_016760335.1 of Gastrodia elata. NCBI lineage: Eukaryota > Viridiplantae > Streptophyta > Magnoliopsida > Asparagales > Orchidaceae > Gastrodia > Gastrodia elata. The sequence goes on from CM028673.1 coordinate 17,972,663, forward strand.
GAGAATTTAAGATTAGACATATGTAAATTGGACTTGTTGGGAGATGGTCGAATAGCCCCGTGGGCTCGCTAGACCAAGTACTCAAATTGGTGGGTATGGACATCTAAATTTGCATATTAATATTTGCTAGTTCTTTTGCCTTAGCTAGACTAAAAATTGAGGAGGATACAAATACACATCACAACCAAATTTATGCACAACTTGATATGTACAAGGTGAATCTTATTAAGTAGTAATCATTTGAACAACCTTCTTTTATTTATAATCAACCTAATCAGTTATTAGAGCATTACCTAACAGTTTTGAGTAAGCATCATAGCACAAGATTCCAAATTCAGCTCTTTGTTGCTCCAAATCCAATGAAGGAAAATCCATGCTTGCCAATTCACAGGTTGGTCACCCCTCAATTACTCGTAGTATCTGATATAGGTGGCATTTTCATAGTTCAACAACAGCCCAAGGCCGTCGGAGATCTTTGGAGTCAGTGATTCTTATAGTGGGTAATCCTTGCTCTATAGATCTAAGGCAGCTTCTTCCAAAGTACTTCTACTTACTTTAAATGTTGCTACACTTAAAGTACTTTTCAACTTACTAAATCTTTATGAGCTTTTAGATTGCATATATATCCAACGAAGTTGCTTCTTACCGTCTAAGAGCTTTGCTCCTATATTTTTGAATAAATCATGTGCATTACATTTTCAAATTTACCACTTTATTTTTACAATTTAAAGTTTTAAAGAGTTTGATCTAACACTACTTTTACATGTCAACTATGTTGTGCATGAACGGTGTAGTTGAAATTGTTGATCTAAATTGATTAAATATTTGTTGCATGTTTGTTTTGTATGAGCTCTCTATAGATGCCATTTTTCATAAAATATCCAAAACTTCTTTGAGAAAAGCTCTTCATAATTTGGATTATAGATACGTAGCTTATTAATATTGTGTGGAGCTTTTATCTGAATGGGTTTTATCTTAATGTCACTTCTATTTTGAAACTAATCAAAATTTGATTCTTGAATATTATATTCTAACTTTTATTATGTTCCTATTTGATATTTGATTTACTTGACAAAAGTGACTATTCATTTTCCCATTCAGCTACACAATACTTTTTTTCATTGGAATATTTTTAACTCACTCGTACCATGCATGTTCAATAAGATTATGATGAAATATGCTAACATAGAGGGAGAATTGACATAGTATATGTGACATGCTAATGATTCATAGTAAATGAGCATAAAATTATTTTATAATACATTTCATTTTATCATTTTTGTTTAACTAAGCTTTTTAATGAAGATCGTATCATTGTAAATAATCTAAATGACTTTAATGTTATAAAAATAGTGTTAATTTAACTTTTATTCGATGTGTTAGTAAAATTGTGATTTGGAATGCTTTAGAGAGGATGGAGATGTGATAGTATCAGATGGTATCCCTATCAATGTATGAAAATATTTAGGTGAGAAAGTAATTTTCTAGCTTACTAACTTAGTTAATGTTATTTTGAGAACTAAAAAAAAGAGAGTAGAAATAAAATATTGCTATACATATTTACAATATTACGAAGATGATTCTCAAAATTGTGCAAATTATAATGGAATAAAGTTGGCATGTCATACAATGAAACATTGGGAAAGTGTAATTAAGAACATATTACGATAGAATATTTATCTCAAAATTAAATTTGGTTTTATGTTATGTAAATCTATTATGGAAGCCATACATATATTACTATGCTTGATAAATAAATTTAGAGAAAAATTATCTTCATTTAATATTATTGATCTTGAAAAGGCTTATGATAGAGTACTATGATAAGTTTATTAGAGAGCTTTGTAAAGAAAAGATATTTGTGTTGCATCTATTGAAGTTATTAGAGATATGTGTAATGAGGATGTGACATGTATTAGATCGTAAGGTGTCTTGTTTAAAGATTTTCATATTATTATTGGATTACATTAAAACCTAGCTCTCAGCTCATATCCTTTTGTTTTGATCATGATGTTATTACTAAGTGATATACCTAAATTACGTATGTCTGTGTTCGCACGCAAGTGTACATGGTCCAAAGTAATATGGGATGGTAAGATCTTGAGATTTATCATCCTCTGAAAAGGGTGTTTATATTTGTTACTAGAGTTTATCTAGTTTCAATAATATTTAAGGAATCGATTGAGGGTTTTGAGTTCTTAATTTATGAATCCTAAATTAATGTGGTTTTGAAAATAATTTTAGAAAAATTGGGGAGAGTTGAGGTTAAACATGCAGTTGTCATGGTTCATGCAAGTTATTCTTCTTTTCAATTCTATGTCAAGTAAGTAAAGTTTATCTCGATTTATTATCAAGAGATTTAGTATTATCAAATGCACAGATGAAATGTACTAAATAGTATCTAGTGCTCTAAGATGAACTCAATGAGGTTCAATCTCGACACATAGATGGCCATGTGATCTCTTATGTGAATGAATTTATCTCTTACGTCTAAGAGATAAAATACTCTATTTTAGTTAAGTATCATACAATATTGATTCCACCTATGGCTCACACGCATCTACTCTTAAATTAGCTAAGGAAATAAAGTACAAATCTAGATGAGCTTATGTCACATCACTTGACAGACCTAAAATACGTATGCGCTTGCATGCAAGTGTACGTGGTCTGAAGTAATAAGTGGAAAGTTTAGTTTCCAGGATTTATTGAACCTCGGGGAATTGGGTGTTTTGTTACTAATGTATATCTATGATCACTAATGTTTAAGCTATGTGTGTATTGTTGAACTTGGTTCCTAGATGAGCACAAGAATACTTAGTAGAAGAATACTATGATAAAAGGAGAGGAAAGTTGGGTCTCTCCCACATGATTTGTTAGATGACTCATGTATAATAATTCCTCAAGCATTTTACTTTTCTTTTCTTTTTAATCAAGTGCACATTGTCCTCCTTAGAGTTTAACTCCAAGATATACAAGTTCCAATCTCATGCTTGAAATGAACACACAATCAGTTCTATTTCAGCACAAAGATTCTTATAAGATTTTAGATTATTAGTTGTCCTCTCATCTCTTGGTCATAGAGATGAGGGTTCTTTAATTAAGATCTTACAAGCATTAATTTCACTAAGAGTGTCACATGCATCATGCATAGTTTGGATGATGGAGTGATTTCACTGGGCTCAATGACTATGTCACCTCATTTATGAGCACTCAATGAATCCATTCCCTCCATCAAGTATGCTGAGCAACAGAGCTCAATTAGTGGATCTTAGCATCACATGCTTCAACTCTTTAGTTGAGCATAGATCAAGGTGCACTAAGCTCAAGAACTTTCTCACATAGTTCTAAGCTCTCATGCACTCACAAATCCAGTATCAAAACTAAGAATGAGTTATAATACACAAGACTTTTTAATCCTTGAATTCATTTAGTCCCTTGTCATTTGGTCCACATTCAAATCCATAATAGTCATTTACATTTCCTTAATAAGTCATTGAGTTCACAAATTTTATTAAGGCTTGAGGAAAATTTCATACATCATAGTATCTTTCATTACATATGGGAATTGCCCCAACCCTCTCTAAGGGAGGTTTAGCTCTCCATTACAAAAGAGATGAAAAAGAACATATATATGAATAAAGACCCTTTCATGATCAACTAAGAAAAAACACAAGACAAGAGCTTAGAAAATACTAGGAACACTCCTTTGATGAAGTTCTCCGGACTTCTCCTCTTCTTGCTTGTGGTTGCTTCTCCTAGGTCCATAGTGCTGCCTTTCTCTTTATTTCCCTTAGCAAGAGAAGTTCTTCCATCCTTAGGGAGTTCTCTTCCTCTTCTATGCAGCCCTCTCCTTACTTAGGATGTAGTGAGCCCAGTTAGGAACCCTCCTTAAGTTAAGTAGGGTGGTACTTATAGAGGTGGGCTGCACTCTTCATCCCTCTCATTCAAATTCTGCATTGCTTTTAAAATTCTGCTGTTATGATGGCCAATCCCACTTGAGAGGTAAAGTGACTTCTACTTTTCCATTGTTTAATCTCCACATCACCTCAAAATATCAATTTTCCCTTTAAAAATAAATTTGCTGCAAAAGGAATGATGGCTAGAGACAAGGAGCTGATTGGGGGTCTTATCCCAGCCATATTTAATTCTCTGCTCATACAAAATTTTGGCGCACCGCTGCAGCGCGCTGTAGCACACTATAATGGATGAATGTTTCACTGCGGTGCGCTGCGGTGTTCTGGATTGTATTTTGATGAACCGCTACAGCGCACTGTAGCGGCATCATTTCGCAAATGGTCCGCTGCAGCACGCTATAGTGCCAGCTTTTTGCAAATGGTCAGCAGCAGCGCACTATAGCGCTAGCGCTTTTGCAAATTGATCCACTGCAGTGCGCTATAGCGCCAGTGTTTCACAAATGGTCCACTACAGCGCGCTATAATGCCAACGCATATGCAAATTGCTCCGTTGCAGCGCCAGCATTTTGCAAATGGTCCACTGTAGCGCGCTATAGCGCCAGCTTTTCGCAAATAGTCCTCTGCAGCGCGCTATAACGCTAGCGCATTTGCAAATTGCTCCACTGCAGCGCGCTATAGCACCAGTGTTTTGCAAATGGCCCGCTGCAGCGCGCTATAGCGCCAACGCATTCGCAAATTACTCCACTGCAGCGCGCTATAGCGCCAGCATTTTGCAAATGGCTCGCTGCAGCGCGCTATAGCGCCAGCACCTTGCAGGTTGGACCGCTGCAATGTGCGGCAGCGGATTTGTTTCCACAAATTATTTGGAAATTGTCCATAATTGTTCAAAAATTACTGAATGGGCATTTTTCTTGAAAAATAGACAGATTTTGATCAAGGAAACAATATCAATATGAAAATAAATAAAATTTTATTTTATTTTAGGATGTAAATTATAGATTTATCATACCCCTACACTTAATTTCTTGCTCGTTCTCGAGTAAGCTCAAAATGATATATTTTTGTTTCTAGGTATGAGAGTCAACAAGAAATATTAATGAGAATTTGATTTGCAATTCAAAGCTTGTGCTTAACTGAAATGACAAGATCTTTTGACATTAATTAAATTTTCTAATCTTGGATATGAACCAAGGTTAATAGGCTAAGCACCAAGTATAAGTACTTATGCTTGGTGCTAGGTAATGGGGGAGATTTCTTAGAATATTTAAACTAGGGAGATATTGAGTAATCAAGAGTTTTGTGACATATGTGCTCCTTCTTATGAATCACAAAGATGCTAAGATTTAAGGAGAGATATTTTTCATCATCCTTTTTCATTTCTTTCTTTTGGGAGAGATATTTTTTTTCATCCCTATTTTTATGTTTCTTCTTTCATTCTAAAAGAGAGATATTTTTCTTCATCCTCATTTCATATCTTTATGATCATGAAATCCTACAAGAGTCTAGCACACTCTTTTAGATTACTCACCTTAATCACTAGTTCTTAGTCGAAATCCTTCCCCCACACTTAGTCCTTAGCCCTGATTTAAATTTTGGAGATTATATTAAGCTTAAATCATTTCCTTGTTAAAAGATTTAATATTGTCAATGCATTTAGTCACTTTTTGTTAAGCACACCTTTAATTTAATATTAGTTTCTTTCTTGATATTTTTGCGACTTCCATTCTTAAGGAATTCAAAAAAATTTGTCATTTGTAAATTCTAGAAAGATTTTGGGAATATGAGAATCCATAATTTAATTCCTCAAAATAAAATAAAATAATTAAAAAAAAAGTACAAAAATAGATAATGTAAATAAATAGAAAAATTATAACCTATTTATTCTTGGGTTGCCTCCCAATAAGCGCTTGTTTTATTGTCTCAGCCTGACACGAGTAAGATCTTTTATATGATACCTTCATCCGGGAGATCCTGAAGGGTCCATCCTTCCTTTTCTTGTAAAATACCTTCCTCCAAATACCGCTTTAGACGATTCCCATTTACTTTAAAAGTGTCATCATTTGAAGCAACTTCAACTGCTCCATAAGGGAGAATCTTAGTGATAGTAAATGGTCCTATCCATCTTGACTTCAATTTTCCTGGAAATAATCTTAATCTTGAGTTAAGAAGTAGTACTTTCATTCTAGGTTAAAAATGTTTTGGCTTGATCAGCTTATCATACCATTTTTTTGTTTTCTCTTTATATAATTTTATTCATAGACATTCAGTCTGAATTCGTCAAGCTCATTTAATTACAGTATTTGCCGTGCACCTGCTTTTTGGGAGTCAAATTTCAATTTTTTAATTGCCCAAAAGGCACAGTGCTCTGATTCTATCGGGAGATGACATGATTTATCATAAATGAGCTTATAATGAGACATTCCTAAAGGGGTTTTAAAGGCAGTTCTATATGCCCACAGGGCATCTTGAATATTTGAAGTCCAATCTTTTCCATTTTGATTCACAGTTTTCTCTAGAATTTGCTTAAGTTCTCTGTTTGAAACTTCAACTTGCCCGCTAGTTTGAGGGTGGTAAGGGGTTCCCACCTTATGTCTTACCCCATAGCTTTTTAGGACACTCTCCAACTGCCTATTGTAAAAATATTTTCCCCCATCACTGATTAGGAATACGAGTGTCCCAAATCTAGCTAGCATGTGTTCCTTGAGAAATTTAATAATTGTTTTAGCATCATTATTCACACATGCTAACACTTCAACCCACTTGGACACATATTCCACCGCCACAAGAATATACATATTGGTTTGGGATAAGGGAAATAGGCCCATGAAGTAAATTCCCCACACATCGAATAACTCTACTTCAAAAATTCCATTCAAAGGGAGCTCATCCCTTTCGCTTAAGTTTCTGGTTCTTTGGCACTTATCATAACTTTTGATAAAGTCAGCAGCATTTTTGAACAAGTGGGGCCAAAAGAATCCGGATTGTAGTACATTTTCCACCGTTCGCTCAATCCCATTGTGTCCTCTATACGGAGATGTGTGGCAATGGTAGAAAATATTTTTGAATTCGGAGTCAGGAACACATCTCCTTAGGAGTTGATTGTTGCAACATTTGTACAAAAAGGGATCATACCAGAAGTAATTTTTAATATCAGCAAAAAATTTCTTCCTTTGTTGGTAGCTCATGTCCTTTGGTATGACTCCTCCTGCAAAATCATTTGCAAAGTCAGCAAACCAAGGAGAGTGATTGGAAGCAATGGCGTATAACTTCTTGTCGGGGAATGATTCACTAATTTTGGTCAACTTATCATTATCAAGGTGGGTCAATATAGATAAATAATCTGCAAGCACATTCTCACTCCCTTTCTTATCCCGGATTTCTAGATCAAATTCTTGCAAGAGAAACACCCAACGTATCAAGCGAGGTTTTGCTTCTTTCTTTTGAAGAAGATAATTAATAACTGCATGATCAGTGTAAACAATAGTCTTAGACCCAATGAGATACGACCTAAATTTAGTGATGGCAAAGATGACAGCTAGGAGTTCCTTTTCCGTGATAGCGTAATTTCTTTGAGCATTGTCAAAGAGCTTACTAGCATAGTAAATTGAATAGAATGTCCGTTCCTTTCGCTGCCCATAGACAGCACCAACTGCAAGGTCACTCGCATCACACATAATTTTAAAAGGTGAATCCCAATTTATGGTAGAAATCATTGGAGCAGAGATCAAAGTAATTTTTATGGTATTGAAACATTGTAAACAATTTTCATCAAAATTGAACTCAACATCCTTCCCTAGTAATCTACAGAGCAGCAAACTTATGTTGGAGAAGTCCTTGATAAATCTTCTGTAAAACCCTGCATGCCCAAGGAAGCTTCTAATTCTCTTTACATTGATGGGAGGGGAAAGTTTTTCAATTACCTCAACCTTGGCCTTATTAATTTCTATCCCTCTCCTAGAGATTAAGTGACCAAGGACAATACTTTCTTCCACCATAAAATGACATTTTTCCCAATTTAAGATTAAATTGGATTCTTCACACCTTTTTAGAACCTTCCCCAGATTGATTAAGCAATGATTGAAAGAGCTCCCGATAATAGAAAAATCATCCATAAAGATTTCCAAAAATTCCCCTATCATATCAGAGAAAATCGCCATCATACAGTGTTGGAAAGTAGCTGGGGCATTGCACAATCCAAAGGGCATTCTTCTAAAGGCAAATGTCCCAAAGGGGCAGGCAAAAGTTATTTTCTCTTGGTCTTCAGATTTGATTATAACCTGAATATCCATCAAGAAGGCAGAAATAGGGATTCCCTGCCAATCTATCCATCATTTGGTCAATAAAAGGAAGAGGATAGTGGTCCTTACAAGTGGCTTTATTTAATCTCCTATAATCAATGCACACTCTCCATCTGGTCACAGTTCTAGTGGGGATCAATTCAATGTTGTCGTTGAGAACAACTGTCATCCCACTTTTTTTTAGAACCACATGTATGGGGCTCACCCAAGGGTTATCTGAAATAGGGAAAATGATTCCAGCATCTAAGAGTTCAATGATTTTTTTGTGAACTACTTCTTTTATGTTAGGGGTTTAATCACCGCAGGGGTTCAATTGATGGGTTGGAGTTATCCTCCAAAAGGATACGTGCATACAAAGAGTTGAACTAACCCCCTTCAGATCAGCTATACTCCATTCAATTGCTCTTTTGTGCTCTTTTAAAACCTTATATAAGAGACTCTCTTGATGTTGAATTAACAAGGAGGAGATTATCATGGGAAGAGATTCATTTTTCCCTAAATAAGTGTATTTTAAGTGTGAGGGAAGGGGTTTTAATTCTAATTCTGGAGGGCAAATTATAGAAGGCTGAATTATTTTTCTCTCCTTAAACAATTCCTCAATCACTTCCTTGTCTATGGGGTCCTCATCTACCTCCTTTACTAACATTCCCTCTTCTTCCACATCTCCCATTAACCAAGCTTCTTCTATTAAATTGATTTTCCAACAATCCTCATTGGGCTTAGATGGGTGCCTCATATAATCATTCGCATGAAATTTAACCTCCTCATCCCCATATCACAACATGAATTCCCCTTTATCTACAACAATTAAAGTTCTTTTGGTGGCCAAGAAAGGTCTACTTAGGATAATGGGAATTTCTTGATTTTCATCTTCCATATCCAAGATTATGAAATCAACAGGGAAGATGAATTTGTCAACCTTTACAAGCACTTTTTCCACAATTCCTAAGGGTGTTGTTACAGATCTATCAGCGAATTTGAGGAGAACAGAGGTGGGTTTTAAATGATCAATCTTTAACTTATTGAATATATAAAATGGCATCAAATTGACCGATGCACCTAGATCACAAAGGGCCTTATGGAAAGATTAACTTCCAATAGTGCAAGGGATAGTGAAACTCCCAAGATCCTTCTTTTTAATGGGAATCTTCCTCTGAAGGATTGCACTATATTCTTTTGTTAATGCCACAGTCTCCTTTTCATAAATCTTTCTTTTCTTGGAAAGGATATCTTTTATGAACATAGCATAAATAAGTATTTGCTCTAAAACTTCTGTGAAAGGGATGTTTATATGAAGAGTTTTAAAAGTTTCTAGAAATTTATGGTATTGGATATCAAGTTTCTCCCTAGCCATTCGCTGAGGATATGGTATGTGAGGGATTACCTTAAGTTGATCTCCAGGTTCATTTTTTTCTAAATCCATTATATCATTCCTCTCTTTTCTGATCATTTCTTCTTCCTCTCCCTTTTCCTCTTTAGTTATCGCTATATTTCTATGATTCTCCTCTCTCACAACTAGCTTTGTAATTATTCCACTTCTTAGGGTTATAGAGTTCCCCGACTCCTCCTCATGCTCGCCAACGACTCCCACTAATGAAGGTCTCTCTAACTATTTCATAATTTCCTTTAGCTTTTGTTCTATTCTTTTCACTGACTCCTTCTGCCTTAAAAGGGTGTGTTCGTGTTTGTTTAGCGTGGCATCAATTTTATTCATGAATTCGGTTGTAGAGGTTCAAAATTTAATGAATGAGTTGAGAGGGTGTGTTCGCCAATCTCTCTCAATTCCTTCCATGATTCATGATTACATTGACATTTCTTAACTCGCAATCTTCTTCCTAACAAGAATTTACATACCCACATTCTAGCTTTTTATTGAGTTGAGACATTTGGTTTTGGAGCTCAAGAATTTGTTGCGAACTTCTGAGTGAGTTACATTCATTTTTATTAAGGTGCTCATTCCTCTGGAGAGGCCATTGGTAAGCATTATTCGCCATTATTTCTAGGAGGTCATAAGCCTCTTCTTGGGTTTTAATACTAATAAAGCCTCCGGCGACCGCATCAATGAGGGTCCTTATTGGAGCGTTCAAACTATTATAAATGTTTGAACTTGCATTCATAAGGGAAACCCATGATGTGGGCATAGCCTTAAACACTCCTTAAATCGGTCTCATCCGTCATAAAGTGTCTCACCTTCCAACTGAGTGAAGTTGGCTATCTCAATTCTCAGTCGAGCGGTTTTCGCCTGAGGGAAATACTTGGCTAAGAATTTCTTAACCATATCATCCCAAGTCCGGATCGAATTGCTTGGGAGAGAGATGAGCCAACTTTTGGCTCTATCTCGTAATGAGAATGGTAAATTCCTTAATTTAACTACATCCTTAAAGATACTGTTAAATCTGAAGGTGTCACAAATTTCAATGAAAGTTGAAATGTGTAAATTATGATCTTCAGTGGCTAATCCCCCAAATTAGTTATTTTAAACCATACTCAGAGTGGAAGGTTTGATCTCAAAATTGTTAGCTTTAATATTAGGACTTATAATAGCATGGGGAATTCTCCTAACAATGGGTAGTGCATAGTCTCTCAGTGTTCTTCTCCTAGGCTCTCCTAATGGCTCTCCAAGATTTTCATTATAATTTTCCATAACGGCTTATTGGCTTAGCAAAATATTTTGTTCTCTTCTAGCCTGCAAGTAGGTTCTCTCAATTTCAGGATCAAAAGGATATTCTGTGCAAACTCTTCTATTCATGCATGATAGAAATTAAGCTATCAAGAACAAATATAGCAATAACATTCAAGGATTCAACAATAATAAAAGAAAACAAAAAAGTAAATGGTTAGTACCTATAATTACAAAAATCAAAAATTAAAATTATATGCAAGGATTACTTAATCTAATTACTGATAGATTATCCTTAATACGAAACAAGTACCAACTCTCCGGCAACGGCGCCAAAAACTTGACATACCTAAAATATGTCTGCGCTTGCACGCAAGTGTACGTGGTCTGAAGAAATAAGTGGAAAGTTTAGTTTCCGGAATTTATCGAACCTCAAGGAATTGGGTATTTTGTTACTAATGTATATCTATGATCACTAATATTTAAGCTATGTGTGTATTGTTGAATTTAGTTCCTAAACGAACACAACAATACTTAGTAGAAGAATACTATGACAAAATGAGATGAGAGTTGGGTCTTTCCAACATGATTTGCTAGATGACTCATGTATGATAATTCCTTAAGCATTTTACTTTTCTTTTCTTTTCTTTTTAATCAAGTGCACATTGTCCACCTTAGAGTTTAACTCCAAGATGTACAAGTTCAAATCTTGTGCTTAAAATGAACACATAGTCAATTCTATTTCAGTACAAATATCCTTATAAGATTTTAGATTTTTAGTTATCCTCTTATCTCTTGATCATAGAGATGAGGGTTCTTTAGTTAAGATCTTACAAGCATTGATTTCACTAAGAGTGTCATGCGCATCATGCATAGTTTGGATGAGGGAGTGATTTTACTGGGCTCAATGACTATGTCACCTCGTTCATTAGTACTCAATGAATACATTCCCTCCCTCAAGTATGCTGAGCAATGGAGCACAATTAGTGGATCTTAGCATCACATGCTTTAACTCTTAGTTGAGCATAGATCAAGGTGCACTAACCTCAAGAATTTTCTCACATAGTTCTAAGCTCTCATGCACTCATAAATCTAGCATCAAAACTAAGAATGAGCTATGGAGCACAAGACTTTTTAGTCCTTGAATTTATTTAGTCTCTTGTCATTTGGTCCATATTCAAGTCCATAATAGTCCTTTATATTTCTTTAACAAGTCATTGAGTTCACAAATTTTATTAAAACTTGAGGAAAATTTTATCATAGTATCTTTCATTACATGTGGGAATTACCCTAACCCTTCCCAAGGGAGGTTTAGCTCTCCATTATAAAAGAAATGAAAAAGAATACATACATAGATAAAGACCCTTTCATGATTAACTAAGAAAAATATAAGATAAGAGTTTAGAAAATACTAAGAATATTCCTTTGATGAAGTTCTCCGAACTTCTCCTCTTCTTGCCTGTGGTTGCTTCTCCTAGATCCGTAGTACTGCTTTTCTCTTTCTTTCCCTTAGCAAGAGAAGTTTTTCCACCCTTGGGGAGTTCTCTTCCTCTTCTATCGAGCCCTCTCCTTACTTAGGATATAGTGAACCTAGTTGGGAACCTTCCTCAAGTCAAGAAGGGTGGTACTTATAGAGGTGGGCTGCACTCTTTATCCCTCTCATTCAAATTCTGCATTGCTTTTAAAATTCTATTGTCATGATGGCCAATCCCACTTGAGGGGTTAAGTGACTTCCACTTTTCCATTGTTTAATCTCCACATCACCTCAAAATGTCAATTTTCCTTTTAAAAACAAATCTGCTGCAGAAGGAATGATGGCTGGAGATAAGGAGCTGGTTAGGGGTCTTGTCCCAGCTGCATTTAATGCTCTACTCATCCAAAATTTTGGCGCGCTATAGCGGATGAATGTTCCGCTGCGGTGTTCTGGATTGTATTTTGATGAACCTCTACAGCGTGCTGTAGCGCCAGCATTTCGCAAATGGCCCGTTGTAGCGCGCTATAGCGCCAGCGCTTTTGCAAATTGCTCCGCTGCAGCACACTATAGTGTCAACATTTCGCAAATGGTCCGCTGTTACGCGCTATAGCCCCAACGCATTTGCAAATTGCTCCGCTGCAGCGCGCTGTAGCGCCAGCATTTCGCAAATGGTCCGCCTCAGCGTGCTATAGCGCCAGCTTTTCGCAAATGGTCCGCTGCAGCGCGTTATAGTGCCAGCGCATCTGCAAATTGCTCCACTGCAGTGCGCTATAGCACCAGCATATCGCAAATGGCCCACTGCAGTGCTCTATAGCACCATTGCATTTGCAACTATCTCCGCTGCAATGCGCTATAGCGCCAGCGTTTCACAAATGACCCACTGTAGCACGCTATAGCGCTAGCGCCTTGCAAGTTAGACCACTGGAGTATGCTGCACGGCGCGGTAGCGGATTTTTTTCCAGAAATCTTTGGGAAATTGTCCAAAATTGTTCAAAAATTGCTAAATGGGCATTTTTCCTAAAAAATAGACAGAATTTAATCAATGAAGTAATATCAATATGAAAGCTGAATGGAATATTCCTTTATTTTAGTATGTAAATTATGGATTTATCGTAGCTCATAGCTTGACGTGCTCAATTTCCTCGCCTAAGTTAAGAATGAGTTGTGGAGTTCTAAGAGTGGTTCTCAACTCACATGCATCAAGTTCATATCACAAAAGGTATGAACCGAGCTATGGGGAGCAGAGAATATTTGGTTATGTTTTCTCATGGCTCAAAGAATCAACTTTTGTCCCAAGCTATGCATGGGCTATTTTCGCACATCGAATGTTGTCACGGCCACCCGCAGCATCAATGCTCGAGAGTGCATAGCTTTTGGTAAAAGTGATCATCAAGCACTATGAGACTTCCATTAAAACTCATATAATAAATGATTTACATAAATATATCTTCACTATTCTTCATATCATTCATGTAATAAGACATTTAAATATTTTCAAATCTAAAAGGCATTTCATTGATTGAAGAGTTACAAGCACTACGCCATTATTTCTACATGCTCTTGCCCTACCCTCCCCAAAGGGGTTTAGGCCATCATTAAAATAAATAAACAAGGAAAACAATAAGAGATAAGGAAAATAAGTTAAGAATTCAATACTCAAGAACAACTCCTTATGTTCTATGTGTGTTCTTCTCCTCTCAACCCCCTTCTCTTCTTCTTGCTCGCTGTGCTATTCTTTATTCTCAAACTACAGCAGTCTTCTCCTCCTTAGGTTAGGGAGTTCTCCTGAATATCTCTTCTCCAAAACCAAAATTAGAACCATTGCCAAGTCTTTAATTCTTCCTTTTATAATCCTTCACCTATCATTTTCCTCTCCTAAGTTGTCGTCATTCTTCATCTTGAAACTTGGATTTTCATTCAATAATATTCCCTTATTCTCTTAGAAATGAGAGGGTTTGATGTTTTGCATTAAATTAAGCTATGGGAAAATGGTGATTTTTAAATATTTTTGTTGTCCTAATGTTGCCTTGGAGCAGGTTTCCAAGACAATTTGACGACGGGCGCTATGGTGTGGCGCGCGGTTGTGCCTGAATCTCTATTTGAAGGGCGCAACGATGTTCTTTAGCACCTGACTCTCGGGAAGTTGGGCGTTGTGGCGCACTGTAGCGCTTTGCTATTGGGAAGTTGGGCGATGTGGCGCGTTGTAGCGCCTGGCTCTCAGGAATTTGGGAGATGTTGGGCGCTGTTACACCTGGATCTCGAGAATTTGAGCAATGTGGTCTCTGTAGCTCATGACTCTCAAAAAGTTGGCCAATATGATGCGTTGTAGTGCCTAAGCTTCTGGATTTCTGGAGCTTTGGTGCGCTGTTGCGCCTGAGCCTCAGGATTTCTGGCTTTGTGGCGCATTGTAGCGTCATGCTCTCATGAATAAGGGCACTATGGAGTGTTGTAACATTTGAGCCTCAAGATTTCTGGCATTGTGACACACTGTAGCGCCTTAGCCTTTGGACATTGAGTGTTATGGTATGTTGTTGCACATTGTAGCATGCTGCATCACCATCTTCATTCAAATTTCATTTTCATCTCAAATTGAGCTCTTCTTTCATAAAATGCCACAAAAATAAACTAATCCTAAGTGAAACATAAATTTTAACAATAAATTCCTTATGTTTTTTTTGTTCATCACCCCCCACACTCAATATCTTGCTCATCCTTAAGTAAGCAATCTATGACTTTTTAAATAGTAAACATTTTAAACAATCATACTCTATTTTTAAAGCAGATTTGAAATTCTCCTTGTAACATAATGTAGATTCAATAATGTGATGATTGATTGAGTAAAACTTTCACTTGCCTTGGTTCAATGTGTAACTTCCCTTCCCACTAATCTTAACCCCTCTTTTTATAACCTTTTATGATTGCTTAAAACACATGTCGGGGAATTTTCAGGTTCCTTATTAAGTATATTTGAATGATGGTGTTCTTAAAATATTTTTTATAGCATATGTGCTTCTTCTTATAAAATACAATGCATACTAACTTTTATGAGGGATATTTTTCTTCATCACTTCATTTATCCTTCAATGTTTCTTGAGAAGGATATTTTTTTTCATCCCATTTCCTTTCTTTTGATTTTTCTTGCTTTATGGGAAAGACATTTTTCTTCATCTCATTTTCATACATTACATTCATGAAGTCCTACTTTTGCCTAGAATATTCATGATTTTAATCAATTATTCATTTATCTCATATGAATCGTGTTTTCCCCCACACTTAATTTCCTTACATTATTAGGTTTGATAGAAGAGTTAAGATAGTGGTCAAGCAATTTTTATTGAATTCGTTATGGTCACTTACTCGCTCAACACACTTGTCAAGCTAATTATTTCATGAAGATTTTCTAACTTGAAAGTCAATTTCTAAAGCTTAATTGTAAAAAGATGTAAGCCTCCAATAAGTGGTTACACTAATTTCATTAAGTATGAGCAATAAGTTACATGGGAGATGGATGACTCAAAAATATAAATAATTAAAAGTAAAACAAAAAAATAAAAGGAAAAACTACAACTTGTTTTACTCATCATCATCATTTTCTTCTTCTTCCCCTTCTTCCTCAGCAAATTTAATCCAAGGGATGGTTGGAGGAAGTACTAGCATTGGTGGTGGTGGAAAAACTATTTTACCTTGACCACCATACAAATGCTAATTTGCAAACATCCCCCCAAGAGTTATGTTAAAGTCTTGACTGTATTTGTAGTGTTGGTACACGATGGTATCACAATAGTTAAGCCTTGCATCCACACATTTATCAGATTGCCTTTGATACTCCTCCTACTTATCCATTTACCTTTTGAGGTTTGTCAACTTAAAGTTTTGACTTGGTGAGGATGAAGTTCCTTCCCCTTCTCTTTGCCTCCTTTCTTCCCTCTTTCCACCTGAAAGTAGTGAGTGTGCAGGTTCCTGAAAGTGAGAGGTGCTCGGGGAAAACACAGGGGTTCATCATTACTTATTTTCACCCGTTGCTCGAGGCTGATCCCAGTAATAAGGGACCCAAAAACAATTGCTGCACATGGCCCTCCAAAGGCTTGCCAAAGGTGCACAAGGATGATTCTAGAAATATTGATCTCACACAGACATTGAATGGCATAGATTAGCACAACTCTCAATCGGGTCACTTCACTTAAATGCTTAGATGGCGTGAATGTGTTCGTCTCATCAAAATACACCTCCTTATCAAGTTTCGTTATTTTTGAAAATAATGGGAAAATGCGCAAAAATTATGTATTAATTAAAATTACTACGCATTTATTCAAAATGAATTATATTATTCATCAAAAATTTTGATATTCATCATATTAATGCATTATTTATTTAAAATATGTCAACTTGAGTTACTTAGTATTTAAGTAAACTCAAGAGTGATATAATGGAGGAGAGAGAAAGAAAAGAGAGAAAGAGAAAAGAGAAAGAGGAATAGTGAAGAAGAAAAAGGCAAATTATACACTTAAAGTATTTAAGGAGAAGAGAAGTTAAGTGGTACACAATAAACTAATTTCTTAATTTCTATAATTTTATTTTAACTATTTTTTATCTTTATATATATATTCTAATTTATATAATTTTCATTTTAATTATTTTATATATATATATATATATATCCTAATTTTTATAATTTTTATTTTAGCCATTTTCTTACTTATATATATATATATATATATATATATATATATATATATATATATATATATATATATATATATATATATATATTACTACTTTTAATGATAAAAATTATTTTTTTTAATATGTACAAATAAATAAATAATATTATTGTTAATATTATTATTCATATTTTCACTAAAATAAAATAAATGATATCATTCTTTTTATTTAATTATTTCATTTACAACTTTTACATTGTTATTAAGTATTGACCAACTTTAATATATTTATATGAGATTTTGAAATAAATAATCATAAATTTGTATCAAGTGTTCATTCAAGTTGATCTTAGGTCTATACAAATAATATGTTAGGTAAGAACAAGTTGATATTTAGAAAAATAAGGAGACTACATATAGCTTATGAGGGAAAATGTGTAGTTAGTCAGAAATACAAATCTCAAATAATTAGACGTATCTAAATCGATTATTCTATAACTTTGTCCAACATAATAAATATTATATCTTATTATATTTTCTTTAATAATGAGCACATATCTTAAATATATATATTACAATTATAATTCTGATAATTTTGCAAGCAAACTCTACTTAAATATTGCATATCATTTTATTTGTATATGTTTCTCTTGTAGTATCATGCCACTTAATATTATGCAAATTTTGATATTCTACAATCTTACTTAGACATTCACGTTTAATTAAATATTTTCTTTACTTTTGGTTTCTTTTGGTTTTCCTTGTCATATATATATATATATATATATGACAGATCATGAACAATTTTTGAATCAAGTTTTTGAGAGGAGGAGCGGATGTATGATGGAGCAATTTAGAAGCTTATTTTTCTTATATTTTAAATTTTTATTTAGTGTGTAATAGATTTGTAAGATAATTATTATCTATGTTATGAATGGATTTCTTTTATTATTATGATATTAATGAATATTGTAATAAATGTGGAAGCATGTATTTTATACGCATCTAAATACAATGTTATACTAAACCTCGATATGGCTAATCGGTATATGGCACCTCTAATTTTGTTTACCCATAGCTAAAGCCTTAGTTTCTATTCATTATAATAATCCATCATGCCTATTTTAGTATCAATGGAAAGGTGTCGAAATAACCTTTCCATCGGTATATAGCACCACTCGTGAGTTGACCAAAATTGGGAGTATTTGAATGCAAAAGGAGACCCGTCATAGTTTTTGCACATGCAAAATCACCGTCATGCGCTACAGCGCACCGTAGCACCCTAATCTCGAATTGAATCCATCATAGCGCGCCGTAGTGCACCACCGCAAATTGCATCGACATATAAATTTGATGAAATTAAATTAAATACGTCGAACACTGAAACCCGCTGCAGCGCACCGCTGAGGCGCTGCGGCGCGCCGAAGCACCTGGCTCTCGGCCAGGGAGCTCTACAGCGCGCCTTATCATCCAGCTCTCAGGAACTCTAGCGTCGTAGCGCGCCGCAGTGTCTGAAAGCACTGCGTGCGCCGCAGCACCTGAAAGCATTGCAGCACGTCGTAGCGCCTGGCTTTCAGCCAGAAGGTGCTACAGCATGCTGTAGCGCCCAAAAATGTCCGAAAGTGCCCAGACCTGTCCGGCATTGCCCAGATTTGTAAATTTTTCTAATGCCTCTAGAACCCTTATAGGGCCAAAATATATCAAAATCAAACCTGAATTTAGTAAAATTAAGCATTATATAAATATGTATGTGAATTTCAATAAGAAATCTACCATTTTACCATAAGTGTCATGTTCTAAATCTCATACAAAATGTATCAAGGCAATGGATTGCTCATCAATTAGGATGATATACAAACATAAGATTGCTATTAAGGATCATAATTATGATTTAATTAGATGATATTCTATGGTTACACTACATATTCAAAAGGATATGGGAACACTCATCCCAAAGGAATGAGATGCTTGGAATCTAAGGGATAAGCTAGGCTAATATTTCAAATCACAATTGTGACTTACTCAACCATAGATTCAAAAATATTAATTAATCTAATTTAAGAAACTAGAAGTTATTCACCCAAATTAGATATGCCACTTTTTTGAAGAAAATTTATTTAATTTTTATTTATTTATTTATTTAGTTGGAGCCCTATCATTATGAAACCAACAATGATAGATTCTGAGTTATTTGAGATTATGGAGCCATTTGATGACCTGCATTAGGAGGAGGAGCGTGCTGCTGAAGATTCATAGATCCTTATCTTTTTCCTGTTTTTTGCTTGTGAGGCTGAGTACTTTTATATCTATTTTAACTAAACTCTTTAATATTTTATAATAATACAAGTTTAAATTATATTTTCTATTATTGTACTTATTTTAAGTTATATGATTTACTTATCATATTATAATGGAATTGATGTTTACATTTTGCTTCCGCACTCTAAATAATTCTTATATTTATTATTTAGTGAAATGCTCTTATGAATGGCAAACTTCTTAATTATATTGGATTAGGGTGAATACTTAATCTACCTGTAAGTGAGGAACTTGTCATTTAGTAACCACTTCACCATAATCATGTTAGCTTAAGAGTTAACAGGACTACGGAGTGGCTGGGGTGCCACATTAGCTCTCTTCCAATTTTGAAGAACAAAATATTCTTTTGCTTTTCCAACACATAATCATTATAGAATTCCAAATCTACTAACTTCAGTCCTTAGAGCTTCCCCTTTGACTGTAAAGATTTCAACCCCCTCTCGCTCATATAACCAAGCCTCCAGTGCTATAGATCTATATCTATCTCTTCAGCAACTGCAATAGAATCAGACAAATTATTGATCAGGTAAAGTGTACCTTCCATATTGCCTTGTACAACAACGAGTGCACCATTGGTGACCTTCCATGAGTCTCCGATGAAACAAGTGTTGTAGCCCTCTCTGGCTAATTAGCTCACAAAAATCAAATTTCTCTTTAGACATGGCACACGTCTAACATCTTTTAGCTTCCAAAATGCACCGCTTGGTAGCTGAACATTTACATCACCTCTACCAATGATGTCGCACACCTTATTATCTCGAAGATCTATTTTCCCCAAGTCACCCTTGGAGTCTTTGAAGGCACTCCTTGATGGAGTCACATGAAATGATGCGTCCGAGTTCACTACCCAGGACTCCGTGTTGACAAGTTAAAAGATCAATGTATCTTGATCCTCCTTAGGTGAAATATTCACATTGGGGTTCATCATTTTACTTCCACCAGTTGGCTTCTTTATGGTAGGGAAATTCTTCTTGAAGTGACCTACCTTCCCATAGTTCCAGCAATCTAGCTTTGCTTTTATGGGTCTTTATTTTCCTCGACAAGACATTGACCTATTTATTTTATGTCTCTTTTATGTATGTCTTCCCATAATTTTAGCATTCAATGCTGAAGTGGATTCCACCCCATGGGATTTCTTCAGCACCTCCTCATTCAACACAAGCCTAGCAATGCCATCAAATCTTAATGATGCATTTTCGGATGAGTTACTGATGGCTATGACCAGCCCATCACAGATGTCTAATATTGAAATGAGGAATAACAAAGCTCAAAAGTTGTCATTAAAACTAATGCCCATCGAACTTAACTGGCTCATCACCGTGTTAAACCCATTGAGGTGCTCAGTCACTGAATAGTCATCCATCATCTTCATATTGAATAGTCTTTTCATCATAAGAACTTTGCTATAAGCCGAGGACTTCTCATACATTCTCGTCAGGGATTCCATGAGATATACAGTGGTTTTCTTATTAACAATGTTAAAAGAAACAGAAGAAGGAAATGATAATCGAATCAAACCCAGTGCAGTTCTATCGAGAACTTCCCATTCTTCGTTAGTCATAGTTGCAGATTTTCTGTCAGCTTTTTTTAATAGAAGATATAACTTCTTTTGGTAAAGCAGATCTTCCATCAGCATTTTCCAGAATGCAAAGTCTGTACCACTGAATTTCTCTATCTTATGTCTCCTCTCGTTGGTCATTGCTCCCACTCAAACAGCAAACCCTAAGACTAACAAGGTAACCTTGCTCTGATACCGCTTGTTGGAATAGCTTTTAGTACTGAGAACACTCCATAACGAAAGCGGTTTGGATAGTGCACTCAATTGAGGATTGGGGTTGCATTAATGGTTACCAAGCAAATCAAAAATCAAAATATAACTAGTAGATCACAACACATGCATACAAAAAATAAACTCAAGTACACTTACATCTAAACACAGAAAATTACATGAAAAACTCAAGAATGAAAAAAAACTATGGAGCCACACCACAAAAAATATCTACTAAAAATCTTGAGTAGTACAGAGTTAAAAATAGCTTCACCTTTGACAGGAAACATACAAGCTCTTACTTTAATATGAAGAGGAGATGAAGCAGCCACCACCAGGAGTATCTTTTCTAATATGCAAGAGCTCTCATGCACTACAGTTTCCTTAGGGCTTCACCTTGGGATCTCCTCCTCACAGTAGCCAAAGAATCCAACTAAAATGCCAACCCTCATAGGAAACTCCACCACTTATTCCCTTAAGTATCTAACTCAAATTCGGACCTCAAAAGGTCCAAAAAGCCCTCCAAATTACTTAGGGCATAACCTGAAACTGGAGCAGAATTATGCCAGGAGCTACAGCGCACCGTAGCGCATGGGCTTCGGGTAGCTAGCTCACACCTTGTTCTGAATTGCCTCAGAACTGCCCGAAAGCTCACCGGAGCACCATTAGCATGTCCACGATGGACAAAATGGTCTCCACAACACAATATCGACTATATAAGAAAAGAACTATTTAATCTTATCTTAAGTAAGAATTTGCCTAAATAGATTAATAAACTTGTAAATCATTAAATTATAATGAGATTTACATTATTATACTTGGTAGCTTATTATACTAACCAAACTATTTAGATGAAGAATAAAATGTTAAGTTATCATAACTTAAGTTATCTATTCAATAATAACCTAACTTATTAGATTTGAATAGAGTATCATATATCCAATAGTCTAATTTTCATTTAGACTCAATTTTATTAAAAAGAAAACATAGATTAATATATACGACATTCCTTAAGTTGTAGGAATGTCTCAACCACCTTAATATTAATAAACTTATAGTTAACATATATTATGAATCATTAGGACCTATTGGTAGGTTGAACTCTCCAAATTCATAGGAGATTAAAGATTTAGATTCTTATGACTTTTGTTTTATTGAACATTAGAAATTAATAATATACAACTTAATTATTATATTCTTAAAATAAATAGGAATGTTCAAACCTTAGATATAGATGTAAACTTAATAAATCATTAAGTTAAGCTTAAGTGATTGATTAGAAAGCTTTAACATGAAATACATCTCATGGAATGAAATTTAAGTTATTAAATATTAAGTTAAGTGATTAATAAACCTTTTAGTCAATATAGTGTGAACTAAACCCTTGAAACATTATGCTCTTGAATGAACATTAATTAACCTATTTTTGTAACTTTAAATAGCATATTAGAAGCTATTGAGTTATAAGATTTAGATAAATATCAGAATATAGTTGGAAAATATCAAGAACTATCATAACTTAGGTTGAATAATTGTGATCATATATTATGGTTGATTTATTAGATGATAGATAATAAAAGAACGAGCTTCTAACTCTCAACTAACCCTTATACTTATAAATTATTTTATCATCATATAAATCTTAATAAAAGTATTATTTTCAAAAATCACACTATCATATTATTATATTTCAATTAACTCAAAATATTTTGAAACCAAAGCTAATTAGAAACTTAATTAGCCTCAATCATAATGATAGATAAAAATAAAAAATAGTACATATTACATGATTTACAATAATTTGATAATCCTTGAAATACTGCAACACATAGATATCAATTTTTGAAATCATACATTAAGATCTTTGTGCATATAATAGACTTATAAATATACTTTAGATGAGTTTTAATTGGTGGATTTTAGTACATCTATCATTAATTCTAAGCAAGGCTATTGAAATATCTGGAGACCACATAATTCCTATGAGAGGCAATGTGTGTGTTGATTTGACCCCACTTACTTATAGTTGAGTAGAAGTACTCAACTCCTCACTTGTTCTACATCAATGGAACCAAATATAAGATAAATAAATAGCATTACAGCTTATAATCTTTTATGATTGAAATTTTAATGCATTCAGTCCTTAAGACTGAAATTTTTTACTTACTTACTTTGTTGCAGCACCTTACTTTACTTAATATGTATATAGTTTGTACAGTGTAGCCTTAATTACTTGCCACTTACATATTTCCTACACTGTCTTTTACTATACCCAGCATATGCTTTATTGGACATATACATGCTCCCCTTACTAGTTTAAGTGCATATATATATATATATATATATATATATATATATATATATATATATGTTTTATTAAATCATTTGTTGCTTGATTGAACATCTAATTGGTAAGCAAACTTACTTGCATACTTTACAGTCTTTGACACTGTTTTTCTTCTATTCGTTTCTTTGAATTTTGCTCCGCTTAAATAAATTGTAAATTTCTAATGTGATATATGCTTAATAAAATTAATGTTTTATATGATCTTAAAACGTGCTTAAACTTTTTAAAATCTAACCACTTCTTTTTTTTATTGGCTGTGTCCTACCAAATTAAAAATCAAACATAGTAGATTCATGAGCTTTATTTAGATCTTGGACTCGTGGTGGAACGTGTTCAGTTGACTGCAGTTCATGCACCCTTCCTATCTCCAGTCTTTTTCTTTATTTATTTTAGTGGACATGCATCCCTTAAAAGCTTGTATAAATGTAAATAAAATATGTATTTATTACTTTACTAATCTGTGTAGCATCTATTACTCTATTATATGAATGGCTAAAATGGTATGAATGTTTACTTTCATTGTTTATGCATCTTATTTTTTCCCTTTAGAGATTATTAACTCCCTATAGTACTTAATAATGAGTTTAGTTTCACTAATACAGTATTAAGTACTACAGTAACACTCATTATCAGGTTATATTACTTAATCTAATAATGGGGCATTACTGACAGAGCTTGGGTGCGTTCCTATGTGAAGTTTGTCATCTTCTTGTTCCTACAAAAGTTTAAGTCTTGATTTGTACTTTGTAATCTTGTATCTTCACATTGTGGATTTTTTATGGTCGTGTGACTCAATGATTTTTTCCTAAATTTTAGGCTTTTCACGTAAATCATTATGTTTTAATGTTTGTGGCTTGTACATGTGGATTGTGTGTTCTTGTGTGAATTTATGTATTTTGCTTTAATAACCTCAAGTCAAACCCGCTGTAATAATCCTAACGCATGTTCGATCAAGAGCTAGGGCACAAGTGTGATGCAGGTGGGGGACCATCGAGGAATAAAGGAAAATTAGGGAATTAATTATTTAACTAATTTTATAAATAATGTGATTTAAATTTTTGTCGTCTGATTTCCAAATTTGATGGAACTTGACCAGGAGGTGCGTTTAATGCGGCAAACAGCCTCACTTCAAAATTTTCAGTTTGGAGCTATATTCTATTTTATAATAATTTTCAAAATTTAAAAACTTCACAAATTAATTACGGGCAAATGGTGCACTAATTTTGACTAAATTTTAAACATAGTTTCCCTCTTATTATTCTTAATCCAATTGCATTAAAGTTTTTGGATTTGACTTATACTTTTATTTTTAGTTTTTACTTAAACTAAAAATTCAAAATTTAATTTAAGAGAATCTATTATTTAGATTGTTCCCAAATATGAGCAATATGATCACAAAAATATACTCTATCTAATAGTATATTTGATTTTGCCTTTTTATAAAATTGCTTATGATTTTGATTTTAACTTAATTAAGTGAAGTTATTTCTAAACAACTTAATAATGACTTAAGTCGTTAGAGAAAGAAGAAACATTATCTTTCATATTATAATCATATTAATGATTAGTATTGAATTATCATTTTAATAATAAATATATTATTATTATCATAGTACTATTTTTGTATCTACATATATAGACTCATAATCCAATTCAATTATTCAAACGAGTGAATCATCGAAAAAAATAACAAGAGTGTGATTTTGAATTAAAAGATAATTAATTAAATATAAAATTATGTAGATATACACATTTGACTTTTGACACCTTTATATAGCATGTATTGATCTATTTTTAGTCTGATCAGACAACTATTTAAACGGGGTTATCTGATATCTGAAGTAATAAGGAGCCTTAAGATAAGCCTTTGAAGGGGCAAGTGTATAGAGAAAATGAAAATTGTATGTAACACCAAAATGAACTCCCTATTTTTCTCGATTTTATCATTGCTCAACAAAATCATATTTTTGGGGCGCCAGATGTCAAATTCTTTTTTCTGTATATAATTTTATGACAGCAAATCTTCTTATACTTGGTATATAATTAACTGGTATTCTATTATCTGCATTGTTGTTCAAGCCCAGGTCAGGAGTTGGTCTCCATATATATATGAATGAGGGCCTAAACTCAGAGCACGTTGCTAGTGCTTCTGCCTATTATATTTTTGCACTCATATTTTTTTCTTGGAAAGCTTTGTAATAATTATTTGAGATCATCGGATCACGACACTTATTTTTTGAACTGTAAATGTTTTGAATGAATGAGTAATGGGTGTTGTACTGTTTAAATAGAGCCATGCGGATAGGGGAACATCCCTGATGCTGAACTAGCATCCACAAACCCGGCATCAGGATTCCATAATAACTACATGTAAAGCCACACATATAAATGCATTTATATTCAAATATAAATATATTTATATAAATACATATACAAATGAAGGTAGGTGTACGTAAGAATGTAGAAATGTACTAATTGCCCAACAGGGCCATGCAGTTAGAAGGCGGATTAATCTCCTAATCTGGCACCGACCCATCACAGATATATATGGGAGAATTATTAAACCTTTAGAATCTTATAAAACGAATAATTAATGAATAAAATAATTTATTTTATATAAATAAATTGTTATTATATAAAATTATATAAATACAAAAAAGCAATTTTACTATTATGAATAACCAAATAATAAAATTAAACACTTAAAGATTAAATTAAAAGAATAAATAATTATTATTTCTCAAATACCACATTTAATTTCATATTTGAAGAAATTATGTGAGTATTTCTCACTTTGTACATTTTGAATAACTTTGATACTGCTTTTTTCTCATTTTCTATATGTAATAATAATTCCTATTAATTTAATTAATTGGGCTCAAACTCACGAACTTGATGACAGAATTCATATTTTATTATGCATTAGAAATACTAGCGACTCAAGTAGCCAACTCCGCTCATGAAAGCAAAAAAGCTTAGTAGCAAGGCTGCTGTTCAAATCATATGGATCGCATAAGATATTAGTTCAGCCATAGAGATGACAACTTGACAGAGATAGAGGCAAGCCAAAATGACCTAAGACGAGTATTTAATTCATAGCTCAATCTCACAAAACCTCAGCCATTGAGATCAATTCGTCTTCTTCTTCTTATGATGGTTTCTAAAGAATAGTGGCCTCAGCAATTAAAGATGTCACAAGATAGGGATCCATATTGGAAGCAGGCCTCCTATCTTCGAAATAACCTGTTAATCAAAACATTTCAGCAATGTGCATCCCAAAAACATGTAATTAAAACTTGGATGCAGAGCAATAAACAAGGCTTGCAACCTTTTCCGTTCTCCGCAGTATCACGACCGACACGAACCGACGCTCCGCGATTCGCGACACCCTGCAAAACCATAATTTTCAAAAGTTAATGCATCGAGTGCGAGCGTACAATATTTTTCTTTTGAGGGGATATATGGACTCTCACCCAAGTGAAATTTTTGATACTGGCGGTTTCGTGCCCCCCGGTGAGGCGCCGTTCATTGCCCTCGCCGTAGGACAGGATGTGGTCCACATGCTTGTGGCTAAGCTTCTCAATGGCCTTCTTTATCTCCTCAAACCCTCCATTTCCCCTCATGGATTTAGTGCTGAAAGTGAGAGCAGAGAAGGCAAGTCTATTTGAATTCATGCAAAGGAGATGAGCATTATGTGATACAGCTCATTCTTACCTATAGTTAGTGTGGGCACCAGCTCCATTCCAATCCCCCTAAACAAAAACACAGAAAGGAATATATCTTCAAATTATTTTGCTTAAATCATGCAAAAAAAAATTTAATCCATTTTCATAGCCTAACCTTGATAGGCTTTGGATCAAATGAAAGAACCACTCCAGCAATCTCAGTGATCCTCTGATTACAGAAATACAGAATTTATCAGGTAATCCAGTTCAAGAAGAAGTTTTGCATTTAAATAATGAAAGAAGATATCCTTATGCTTTGCTTTGCACATACCTCAAGAATGTAACGAGCCACCCACAGCTGATCGCTGGCAGAGATGCCGGCGGCTGGACCGACTTGAAATTCCCACTGCAAAATATATTAGAGCGTTCATCATTTTCTTTTATAGGAAAGCAAAAGCCAAAAAGGGACAGATTTTTGGCCAAGAAAAAAGAAATTGATTACCTGACCAGGCATCACTTCTCCATTGATTCCACTGATGTGAATTCCAGCATAAAGGCAAGCTTTGTAATGTGCATCAACAATCTCTCTACCAAACGATTTGTCCGCTCCAATAGCACAATAATATGGACCCTGCATCAAATATTCTATGAGCTTAAGCGCAAGGATCACTTAAAATAAAGCTATTTTACCAAATAGATAAATAAATTCAAATGTTTATCACCTGAGGACCAGGAAAGCCACCCACTGGCCAGCCAATGGGCCATCGGACACTTTTTTGAAGGAGGGTGTATTCCTGCTCAATGCCATACCTGCACACGATAATAGCTCGGCAAATTAAAGAGAAATGAATTAAAACCATTGATGCATAAGAAACACAGCAATTGGCAGCCTATAACTAATTTAGATGTGAAAATTATGATACCAAGGTTCTTCAATGGATACATCAGGATGGTTAAAAATTTTAGCGGCACTGCATCTTTTGTTGGTCGGGATCGGCTCTCCAGCCGGTGTGTAGCAGTCGCACATGACCTACATCATGTAAGGAAAACAAGAATAGAATTTGAACAGCTCATATTTAGATTTAGATTGAGAATTCATTCCATAAATAGATCAAATCTTTAATAGCAAACTTTCTCAGCAAATAACAATGTATCGATTTCGTTATGCAGGTGCTTTTAAGTTTTATATATCAGTTTGGATCACTACAAGAATGATCCTATCTAAATCATTTTAGGGCGAACAAGTGTTTTTGTCCATTTTTATCCTTAGAATGCTCTAATTTATCCAAAAGAAAAAAAGTTTAATAAAGCATAGCAGTTTTACTCTTTCTAGGCATTTTCAATCCAACAAATTTTAAAGTATAGCAGCTCACTGATAAAAAAAAATATGGAACTTACAAGAATGTTGTTTCCCCTCCTGAAAGGATCTTTAAAGATAGCTTGAGGGCTGCAAACCCACATAAATATTTACATTTACAAACTCCTCGGATATAAAATAAGCTAAAACAAACTAAATCTCTCCATAATTTAGGCAGAAAGAAAAAAGAAGAAGAAGATGAAACTTACTAGAGAATCACTTCACTGT
Organism: Gastrodia elata; assembly: GCA_016760335.1. Classification (NCBI taxonomy): domain Eukaryota; kingdom Viridiplantae; phylum Streptophyta; class Magnoliopsida; order Asparagales; family Orchidaceae; genus Gastrodia; species Gastrodia elata. Next base: position 18,001,314 of record CM028673.1, read on the forward strand.
CATCACCGGAAGCTTGGCCAGTGCTCGATCCGTCGTAATTCCATTTAGGAAGCTGGTTGGGATCATTCACCGGCCCTGGAAGAGTCTGTTGAGTTCAAGAATAAGAGGAAAGAATGAATGAAAAAAAAAAAATTTGAAAAATTCAAAAGTAAGGGAAAATGTCACAAAAACAAAAAAAACTGCAGAAATAGCACACTGAGATATAAGGTAAGAAGATTGTACCCTTGCTTTACTCCTCAAGTCCAGACCAGATCCTCCGATCCTGAAAACCAAAAGAGTAAATGAATGCGCACAAAAGTGACAAAAAAGGAAGAAGGATAGATTCTTGAACAAAAGGATATCAGGGTTTGATTTTAATGTAGGAAATTTATGATAGCATACAGGCAAGATGATCGGAACATGTGATTTAGGGATTTTAATACGAGTTTTCTCAAATATAATCTGGGGTTAGTATTCAAAATGTAAGAATTAATTTTATGAGCGCGAGAAAGAAATTAAACCATTTGAATCCTTCAACACTTCCTACATTACTTAACCGTATTTAATAAACCTTGTTTGAATCGGATCGCCGTCAATATATTATAAAAGTCATAGGGGCTCTTACAGAATAAAAAAATAAAAGGAATTTTTACCTGTATAACATAATTTTTTTTAAAATTTACTCTTAAAATATCTTATTTTTAAATATTATTCATAATACTTAATTTTTTAAATAAATCAAACCTACCACTCTAGTTAACAGTGTAATCCAGTCTTCTTTCTCTAACAAACTGAACCTCCTTCTTCTTGATGATTTCAAGAGGCCGATTACTCGATGAGGTATCTACCTATCCATCATGTATACTCCTCAACCTCTCCCTGTGTCAGCTCCAGCTGCTCCTCTAATGTTATTTCTAAGAAGGTTAAGGCATGAGGCTTATCGTGGATGAAGATGAAGGCGTGGAAGAAAAACAGCTGACTGATATTTTTCATGGAAGGATTCACTAGGGCAATGGTAGCAAGCTGGTTTTGGGGTGCATGCGACAGGGAAATGTGATACCCAGAGGATCCCGGCATCTGTAATGCTTAGGCAGCGAAGCCTCGAGCTTTTAGGGATGTCGATTTGGGTTGTGATATGTTTAAAGAGAATAAAGCGAGGAGACCTGAGACCGGGACAACTGGTGCGAATTGATGGAGGGCAAAATTTAGAGTATAGTAGATTTGACTATTTTTAAAGATTTGAGTGTTACGTGAGTAATATTTGAAAATTTGATGTGCTATGAGTAAATATCAAAAAAAATTGTGTTATACAGATAAAAATCTCAAAAAAAAAAAACAGAGGGCAGCCCAAACATAGATTCGTCGCCGTTCATATAAAATCGAAAGGTTCTATCCATAATAGTAATTCTTAATGCAGTCGCCAACGGCGGCGGAATAATCGTAACCAAAAGATCATAGAACAAAATCGCAAAACTATCATTTCTAGTAAATAATCCATTAAAAGAACAGAAAGGAAGGCGGAGAAGAAGCGTACCATATATACTCGGCAATAATCTTCTCCGTGATACCTGAGATGTCGAGACTGATGAGATCTGTGAGGAGCGACATTCAGAATTCTACAGGAACCCCACGAGAGAGAGAGAGAGAGAGAGAGAGAGAGAGATGTTCCAAGAGAAAAACTGGGAGTTTAGAACAGAACTTGGAATGGTGTGATAGTGCTCGGTCTCTTTTATAGATGTTTATGAGGACAATTTTGGTAATTTCATAATTATAATCCATTTGCAAAATGATAAAATCTTATTAGGAGAGAAAATTGTTAAATAAATTTGATATGTTTTAAGAATTATTTATTTAAAAAATCAGTTCAACTCTTCTCATATGTATGAATATAATATACTTATAGATATTATAGATATATTAATATTTAAAAATTAATAAAATTTGAAAATTTTGTATAAAATGTATTAATAGATGCTTTAAAAATGTATATTTTGATATCACCAAGAATTAATAAATTTCAAATAAAAAAATATTGGTTTTCTTCTCTTATATTTTATTGAGAGATTAGAAAATAAGGATTATAAAAATAATTTGCTAAATTTTTATTAAAAATATATTTGTTATTTATTATTTTCAATATTTCATTCTTATCTTTCTCTTAAAAAAATATACGTGCATAATACTCACATTTGAGTAATTTAAATTTATCTATAACTATATATATATATATCTATATATATATAATAGTATATAATATATATATATATTGATATAAGAGAGAGAAAACTAATAAAAATGCTATAATAAATGTGAAGGCAGGATTTGGGAATCCAATTTTCTCAAAATTTTGATTTTTTTATTTCTTCAAAATCGCTTCGTCTCCTCGATAATGTCAAAATATATATTTTTTATTTTTTTCATAAAACCTCAAAGCTCTCAGAGTCCCGATATCTCTTTTTTGTGCCAAATCCTTCTGCTCACTCGCTCTAAGTCATTCTGGAAGATTCCGCTCCATCCTCTCTCTGCATTCTTAGATCGCTGCTCTCCGCGCCGATCGATCGCGGCGAGATGGCGGGAGCTGCATGGGGTGCGGGGACTGGGGCTCGCTATTGGAGTCGCCGGATGTGGACAACGGGCGGCCCTCCGGGGTACGCCTCCCGACAGGTCGTACCGGCTGTCCCGCCACCTGTACGCGAAGGCAGCGCTCAAGGTCCCGGCCTGGCTGTCACCATTGGGGAACACCAGCCTGATCGGCTTCATGGCGGTGAGCACAGCGAGGCGGAGATCCGCAGGATGGGGCGTCGTGACATCGTGGTGGCGCTCCGCGGCACCACCACTTGGCTAAGAGTGGACGGAGAACCTGTGTGTGAACCTAGTGGAGCACGCGGGAATGTGGAACAACGGCGGCTGGGAAGAAGCTCCCGAAGGTGGAGTGTGGGTTCCGCAGTCTGTACATGACTCCCGGGGAGGAAAGGTAGAGCCTTTCGGCGCAGTGGGGTGGGGGAGGTGAAGAGGCTGGTGGAGGTCTACGGGAGGGAGGAGATGAGCACCACAATTGCGGGGCACAACCTCGACGCCGCCCTCGGCGGTGCTGATTGCAGACGAGCTCAGTAGCGGGGAGGGGATGCCGCCAGTGGCGGTCTTCTCCTTTGGGGGTTCGCGGGTGGGGAGCAAGGCCTTCAAGGAGAGGCTGGAGGATAAGGGGAGGGTCAAGGTGCTGAGGGTCGTCAATGTGCATGACTTTGTGGATCAAAGTCCCAGGATTCGATGGCTACGAGCAGTGTGGGTATGGAGCTTAGGGTGGACAGCAGGTTCTCCCCCCTTTCTCAAGCCTGACGCCGACCCCTCCTGCTGCCACCCGATTTGGAGGCTTACCTTCACCTCATCGACGACCTCGGAGGCTCAAATATTTTAAAATATTTGAGAAAATCTACATATATTTAATGTTCAAGCCATCAAATATTGATTATAAAATATATTATTTTGAGCCACCAAATATTAATTTTAAAATATAAATTCATTTTCAATAAGAATAATCATCAATAAAAATGAGTTAATACTTTTGATATCTATAGTGTAAGATTGTTACCCAGCTTAATTTAAGCATAATCATATCCTTATTATCATTCGATTAAACTCATCTAGTAATTAGAACTAAATCCTGAAGGTTTGGAACAATTCGGAGCTCAATCGATTATTTTAGAATATTTTTATATTTTAATTAGAAAATTGATGTATTTATTTTGACCTCGAAATCGAAATCTGACTTCGCCGTTGCGATCTTCACCCCCAAATTAGCTAAAAGTGATGTTTTGGACGTATTTGGAGAATGTCGAATTTTCGTCAATATTTTAATATAATTAAATACCCCGAAAATTAGCATAATTAAATAATCGTCAGAATCAAATTCCGACTTTGCCGTTGGATTACTCACCCCCAAATTAGCTAGAGGTGAATTTTTGGAAATTTTCGGAGCACATTTATAATATCCGAATTTTTCTTTATTTTTTAGAATTTATTTCTTAAATTGATCAAAATAATCCATTTTTTTTATCTCTTCCTTCTGATTTTTTTTTAAGCTGCTGTCCCCTCCTCCATTCCTAGCAACTTCCTCTTCATTCTCTTCACTTAAGTGGGCTGCTGCCATCTTCTTCCCATCAATGCTGATGGGAGCTCTTAATGGAGCCTTGTCTCCTCATTCCCTCTTAAAACACAACTCTAGCTCTCTTCTTCCCTATTTTGGTCAGCTGAAGCTCTCCCCCACTTTTCATTCTTGTTGTGCTAGCTATTAAAGAGAAGTTCCTCATCCTCTCAAACTCTCAAGTTCCCAAGGATCCATAGAAGGAACCCCCATTTGCAAGACCAAGGTACCCCCTTTCCCTCAATTGGTTAATCCAATGGCTATTTCATTTCATTTTTATACTCATTTGTATATTTAAAAATCTGTGCTACCTTAGTTATGCATCTATAAAGCTATGTTGAGGATGTAAGAACTCAAAAAAAAAAAAAAAATCTGCATACAATGGGGGATGACATGTAAATCTGCTAATATAAATTTTTGTATACCCAGTCGTTTAACCCCAATATTGTATTGATAACTTAATATTTTGGGGCTGATTTAGGTACCAATGAAAAGGTCTCGGAAAGAGCTTTCCAATGGTATATGGCACCGCATGTGAAGTGCTCTAGGTTGAGAGAAATCGAGCCCGAAAGTTGACCCATCGCTGTTTACGCTCAGACAAAATCACCGTCTGACGCTACAGCGCGCTACAGCGCCCCGAGTTGTGATTTTGGGTCTGCTGCAGCGCGCTGCAGCGCAAAATCCGCTCCAGCGCGCTCCAGCAGCTGCAATGCCTCAAGTTTTGAATCCTGGTCCGCTACAGCGCACCATAGCGCAGAAAATGACATTTTAGCCCGCTACAACGTGCTCCAACTCCCCCATTTCAAATAGGGACCGCTGTAGCGTACTCTAGCACGTAAAAATAACGTTTTTGGCCGTTACAACGCGCTGCAGCGCGCTACGGCGCCCTCCAGCATGCCATAGCGGACAGAAAATTAAATTGACCATATCTTTGTCATCCAAACTCTAAATTTAAAAATTTAAAGTACTAAATAGCTTAAAACTTTAGTGTCTACAACAATATAAAAAAATATTTTGGTTTTGAACCTTAAAAGAATAAAAAATGACCAAAATATCTCAAACCATAATTAGGTCATAACTTGGCCAATTGAAGTCCAATTTGGGCCTACCACCAGTCAAAATACTCAGTGGGATATAAGGAAGCTATAGCCACTAAGTTTGTTAAATTTGAACACCAAATGAAAGAGTTATGCCTTTTTTATCCTTCTTAACTTAAAAAAATTATCAAATCTACTCTTAAGAATTCAAATGGCTATAAATAATTCATTAGATCTTAAAATGTAGTGTTATTAGACTCTATAGAGTCCTTGAACATCAACCAATCGTAAACTATATAAAAAAATAAATTTCATTAAGTGCAACATACTAAAATACTGCTTAGATTAAAAACTTTAGTTTGGATCTATATAACCCATTTCTTACCCAAAATTGGTGTACCTACTGTTTATCTTTATGTTAGATAGTAAGAATCATTTGACAATAAAAAATCATAATTTGGAGCCCTAAATCAAAAGTTGACTTTTTGGACTCTTGAGTAGGGGCAAAATGGTCATTTTGCCCAAAATTTAGGTTAAGTGCCCTTAACCTCTAATCTGTGTTTTAAATCACTCAAACTAATATTAAAATTATATTAGAATCATTTAAGTGAGAAAAATTAGCCATTAGGTAAACTTAGTAAAATTCCCCAAAATTCTGTAAGTTTTTTCTTTATGATCTTTCACCTCATATTAGGACTACTCTTAAGACTAGGACTAGCTCAAATATTAGATTTCATTCATTAGATAAGTGGGTTATTCAATGAATGAATCCTTGGTTTTACTAGTTTCTAAAAATTTTATAATTTATTTTGATTATTGTCTTTTAACCTTAAATTTAGGATAATGAGATTCATCATATTAAGCTTGATTTGCTTAATAGGATCTACCTTATTCAATAGATCACTTTTAGACTAAAACTTAGACCTTATATCTTAACCTTTTGGATTATGTGATTAAGCCTAATCTCATGATGTTTAATCTATAATCTATAGTATAGTAGATCTTGATCAGATCTTAGATAGAACGTCTAAATTCAAAAAATTATGACATATGATTTATTGATTGAATTTATAATCGTGTTTGATTGAATTAGATTAGAACATGATCAGTTCTAATCCTTTTAACTTATAAGGCTGTACTTCTAAGTTACACTCGATAGTAGGAATTGGAGATCCTGAACTTGTGTAACTTAGAATAGTTAGAATCGTTAAATTAGATAACAATAGTGTTACCATGTATAGAAGAGTCTCTTACTTGATTGATTTTATTGCTACGCATCCCTTGCTTTTGTGCTTAATCCCTTGGACATATCATATAAGAGAACTTTGTGCATGAAATGAAAATTTAGAATAATTAGGATAATAGTTACCTTTGGGTTCGGTATATTTAGTAGATTCGGGTGCACATTTATCCTAATGGATAGGGGTAAAGAGTAATAAGGATGCTTAACATTACTCATTGAGGAGTGTGTGTTAAGCTTGGAACCCATATAATATTGCAGACATGCTTGACTCCTCAGCTATTTCTGGACGTGTCCATAGAAATAAAGTAAAATAACTAAAATATTTTGCATTTGTATTTATTGTCTCCTCAGTTTTGCTGCTGAATTTCTGTCTGCCCTAGCCTAGAAAAGTTATGGGGGTTTCTGTCTGCCCAAGCCCAAAAAGGCTTTGGAGATTTCACCGGCCCGATGACCATCTTTTTGATTTGGCAGTTTTTACATACTTGTTTCAATTTTCTGCTTAGTATGTAATGTGTTCTGATGTATATTTCAGTCAGCTATTTTCCTTTACTTACTTGCTCAATTGCACGTATTTATAGGATGCTAGACTTTACTGCTTACAATATATATCATGTTCAGATTTTTTACTTTTAATCAGTATATGTCATATGATCATCAGCATGTTTAGGATTAAACTTTACTTTCAGTAATTTTACTTACTGCAGTATATATATGTATATGCCCTTTTCTTGCTTAGTTGTTGAGGTGTGCCTTTGTGTGGCGACCGAGGATCGAAGTTCGAGAGTCTTTAAAGAACGATTCATCTCAATTGAAAATATATATATCTTTATGATTCAAAAAGGACAATAAAATAAAATAATAATTCACAGTCTTTTTATACATAGAGCCAAAACATATATGAAAAGTTACAACAGCTTGAATTTTTACAAAATAACAAATAAAATATCTACATTCTTCTTGCTTCTTTAAATTCTTCCTCTTTTAATTTGGCAGATCTTCTAAGTTCTTTAATTATTAAAACCTGAAAAATTCAATTTACCAGTCAGGTAGGAGCACGCAAATTGTTCTTATAAGAATAAATCTAGCATCCTATAATAGGTATGAATCACATATGAAAATGACTGAAAAAAAAACTGCATATAAAGTAAGCAATTTCCAAATGCAATTTTTGCCCTGCAAAATAGCTATGAAAATCAACATATATGAAATAAATTTTATCAAAAGCATTTGTATCAATAAGTCCAGTCCGGAGACCCCTAAGCCCAAATGGGTAAACCCATAGGCATAATCTGTAGGAAGCTTATCTCGCCACCCGTCGGTAGCTTACTTAAATTAGGAGCTGATGGTGTGTCTTTCCTCTGGATTTGCCTACTTCCTACAAGATGCTAAATCCCTCCATATAACTCCCAAGGGCTTGCTAGCTAGCCCAATCTGTACAGATTCCAGTTTTGCATTCCACCCTCCAAAGATAAACACCACAAAATATATATAAATTCTTTTTGTTACATGCTTTTTGATATAATTCTTTTGCAGATTAAAATGCGGTAAGCAGTGCAAATAATACTCAAATGAAAAATGGCTCAAATAAGAAAACTGAAATAAGACTTATAAGTAAATTTGCGTACTCCTACCTGACTGGTAAATTGAATTTTTCAGGTTTTAATAATTAAAGAACTTAGAAGATCTGCCAAATTAAAAGATGAAGAATTTAAAGAAGCAAGAAGAATGTAGATATTTTATTTCTTATTTTGTAAAAATTCAAGCTGTTGTAACTTTTCATATATATTTTGGCTCTATGTATAAAAGGACTGTGAATTATTATTTTATTTTATTATGTCCTTTTTGAATCATAAAGATATATATATTTTCAATTGAGATGAATCGTTCTTTAAAGACTCTCGAACTTCGATCCCCGGTCGCCACAGAAATTGGTATCAGAGCAAACCATAGGGTGTCAGATATGAGCTAAGTGTCATACAGGGTAAAGTACAACTTTATGTGAGCAGCCTCTTGAACCCATGATGGTTAAGGTGCTACATGGTTGTGGGTACCTCTTGTGCCTGTAGGGGTCACCTCTAGTCCTATCTACCCAATGGATAGTTCTTGGATCTGTGTGTGGATATTGACGAGGGCGTCAGTTACTTAAGTTGGGGAGATTGTGATGACCTACTTAAGTAGTAATAAGTGAAACTCTTAAACATTGAGGCGTCTTTTCAGATAACGGTGGAGTTCCTGATAAGAACTCCAAAGTTAAGCGTGCTCATGTGGGAGCACTCCCAGGATGGGTGACCTACTGGGAAGTTATCTTCTGAGGGCAAAACTGTGAGGCCTTTCTGGCCAAAGCGGACAATTCCTTGGTACTTAAGAGTTTGGGTTGTTACAACTTGGTAACTAGAATTGTGGCCTTCCACTAGAATCTCTTGTTGCATGGATTTGGGAATCCATAGGCGATCTTCTTGATAGATGGCACCTTTATGGAATTGAATGTCGGTACGATGACCACTCTCGATGGCTTATTTAAAATTTAGGTACTCGACATCTTTTGTTTGAGTAATAGATACATCTCTGTGGAGCATGGGCTCCACATTAATCATTGAGAGCATTGTACTCACCTGGTCACTATGCGCAGATCGGATATCTAACTTATGGAATTCTCCCTCCAGAGGACTCTGCATTAAGAGTAGCATGGCAGCTTAGAGTGCTAGCTACCACATTTTCTGGCCAAAGCGGACAATTCCTTGGTACTTAAGAGTTTGGGTTGTTACAACTTGGTAACTAGAATTATGGCCTTCCACTAGAATCTCTTGTTGCATGGATTTGGGAATCCATAGGCGATCTTCTTGATAGATGGCACCTTTATGGAATTGAATGTCGGTACGATGACCACTCTCGATGGCTTATTTAAAATTTAGGTACTCGACATCTTTTGTTTGAGTAATAGATACATCTCTGTGGAGCATGGGCTCCACATTAATCATTGAGAGCATTGTACTCACCTGGTCACTATGCGCAGATCGGATATCTAACTTACGGAATTCTCCCTCCAGAGGACTCTGCATTAAGAGTAGCATGGCAGCTTAGAGTGCTAGCTACCACATTTTCTGGCCAAAGCGGACAATTCCTTGGTACTTAAGAGTTTGGGTTGTTACAACTTGGTAACTAGAATTGTGGCCTTCCACTAGAATCTCTTGTTGCATGGATTTGGGAATCCATAGGCGATCTTCTTGATAGATGGCACCTTTATGGAATTGAATGTCGGTACGATGACCACTCTCGATGGCTTATTTAAAATTTAGGTACTCGACATCTTTTGTTTGAGTAATAGATACATCTCTGTGGAGCATGGGCTCCACATTAATCATTGAGAGCATTGTACTCACCTGGTCACTATGCGCAGATCGGATATCTAACTTACGGAATTCTCCCTCCAGAGGACTCTGCATTAAGAGTAGCATGGCAGCTTAGAGTGCTAGCTACCACATTTTCTTTTCTAGGGTGGTATTAGATATCAATGTCGTAGTCACTGATTAATTCTAACCACCTTCTCTTTTGATAATTCAACTCCCTTTGAGTGAATATGTACTTCAGACTTTGATGATTTGTGAAAATCGAGCACTTTATCTCATATAGATAGTGACGCCAAATCTTTAAGGCGAATACTACAGCAGCTAATTCAAGGTCATACACAGCATAATTTCTCTCGTGAGTCTTCAGTTGGCGGGAAGCATATGCTATGATTTTCCCTTCTTGCATTAGTACAACACCTAAGCCTATTAGAGGCGTCAGTATAAACTTGATAGTTTACTCCTTCCTTAGGAAGAACTAGGACGGGGGCAGAAGTAAGCGCATCTCTTAGTGCTTGGAATGCTGCTTCACAAGCTGGTGACCATTCAAAGGGTACAGCCTTCTGGGTGAGTTTGGTGAGTGGAGAGGCTATCTGAGAAAAGCCTTTCACAAACCTTCTGTAATAGCCAGCCAACCCCAAGAAGCTTCTGATTTCTGTCACTGACTTGGGTTATACCCATTCTTGGATTGCGCTGACCTTGATTTGATCTACTTTGATCCCTTGAGCATCTATCGTGGCCTGAGAAGGCGACATAATCAAGCCAAAATTCACATTTTGAATATTTGGCATACAGTTGGTGACTTCTCAGTTCTTCTAACACAGTCCTGAGGTGACTCTCGTGTTCCTTCTTCGTCTTGGAGTATAAAAGCAGTCTTCGCTATATCAGAATCTTTCACTTGCAGTTGGTGGTACCTTGATCGTAGGTCGATCTTTGAAAACACTTTTGCTTCTGCCAACTGATCAAATAGGTCATTGATGCGAAGCAAAGGGTACATGTTCTTTATGGCTACCTTATTCAGCTCTCTGTAATCGATACACATCCGCATTAACCCATTCTTCTTCTTAACGAATAAAACTGGTGCTCCCCATGGGGAAGAACTAGGTCTGATAAGACCTTTCTCCAATAATTCTTGCAGTTGCTTGTTCAGCTCTTGCAATTCTTTTGGTGCCATTCTATAGAGTGCCTTCGAGATTGGTTGGGTTTCTGGGATAACATCGATTGTGAATTCTACTTCTTGTATAGGTGGAAGACCAGGTAGGTCTTCAGGAAAAACATCGATGAAATTGCTATGGCGGTCTCAGGAATTGTGTGATTCTGGCTCATTTGTGCCATAAGCAGTCGCTCCATACATTCTGCCTGGCAGGCTTGTACTATGGCCGCTCTCCTAGCCTGCTTAACTTAAGCCTCTGCAGCTTGCTTTGCTTGTTCTTGGTGGAACACTGCCTGCTTTTGGTGGGATTCCACCATTATCTTTACTGCTTCCAGCAAGGTGCTCACCTCACTGGATGAGGTGCTGGAGGGAGCAGAAGATGGGCTCTGTCCTGGGTTCATGATTTTGATTGCTAGAATCTGAATTAAGAGATATACACTTTCAGAATTTCAGAAAGCGAAAGGTCATAACATTCCATCCCCTTTTTAATCAAAAGTAGAAATGAAAGTATAAGAGACGGGATAAAATGGGGATTCATATGTCTTAGTACGAAAGTTGAGTCCTAATATCTTAAGTTCTTGATCTTGTAAATCTTATGAAGGTTTAATTCAGATTAGTTAGCTACATACTCAAGTTTGATTCTACAAGTTCTACAAATGTTTAATTCAGAGTAATTAGTCACTCAATCATCATAAGTTCCTACTTACTTAAGTTCTATCACTATGACAATATTTTCTAATTCTATACTCTTATTATCCTAAGCTCATGATCATGGTGCTTGGATGTAACTCTGGTTTTTAGTTAGTGACTGATTGGCAGAAGAATCATCTATTAGGTAGAGTGGAATACAATTTCCAATCTAACACCTTATGTAATTCTCTGATACTAACTGTGGCTCCTCACTCCCTAATCCCACAATCATTAAGCTAAGGAGCAGAGGGTCACTTGTGCAAATCCCTCTCTTATCATTAGATTAGGTAGATCCATAATCCACTAATAAGGGAAGGACGTGCACAAAATATCTGAGAGGATCAGTCACTAAATCTGATATACAAACAGAGTGCGGAAGCTAACTGAAGTAAGTAAATAGTACATCCATTCATTATGCATCATATAAGAAACAATAATAAGATAGCTCAGAAAATAATAAAGTCCATAAGGTAAATTACAGTCACAGTACCTGTTATTACAACATTAAATAAGTAGTTTTAAAGACTGAAAATAAATCACTCGTCCTCACAAGAAGCTCAGAAACTAAACGGTATCCGACTCTCCTGGCTAAAGCTCCTCCTTTAAGTAAGGGACCTCTGCTTCAGCACCTAGCTCCTCAAACTTATATGAATCTGACATTATTGGTTTCATAATGTCAGGGCCCTAGCCAATAAAAGAAAATATTATTAGACAATTGTCTAAGTACATTTTAGGTTGAATATTTTTCATGAGTTATTAATGTCACCACTTTAACTTAAGCAAACAAAAAGGTAAATTAAAGTAGTAGGAGCAGAGTAAGTGTTTAAGGAACAAAATAAGTTATAAACACAACATTTATAACTAAATAATAAATGAGGCAAAGTGTAACAGCCCAAACTCTTAAGCACTAAGGAATTGTCCGCTTTGGCCAGAAAGGCCTCACGATTTTGCCCTCAAAAGATAACTTTCCAGCAGGTCACCCATCCTGGGAGTGCTCCCACCTGAGCACGCTTAACTTTGGAGTTCTTATCAAGAACTCCACCATTATCTGAAAAGGCACCTCGATGTTTAAGAGTTTCACTTATTACTACTTAAATGGGTCATCACACAAGTACACCCCGGTAGTACTAAGATGTATCAAGATTGAGGAAACCATTCTGGTAGCTCAGGATGAAGAAAAGTGTGGCTGAGTTCGTATCAAAGTGTCACGCCTATAATCTAGTCAAAGCTGAACATCAGAGGCCTGGAGGACTTCTCCATCCTCTAGCAATTCCTGAATGGAAATGGTTTGATATTTCTATGGATTTCATGATGGGCTTACCCAGATCAAGATCTGGTGCTGATTCAATTTGGGTCATTGTCGATTGACTGACCAAATCGGCACATTTCATTCCAATGCGTCAGACCGATTCAGTAAAGAAATTGGCAAAGTTGTATATCAAGGAAATCGTCAGACTTCATGGGATTCCGAGGTTTATTGTATCTGATTGTGATAGTCGATTCACTTCTACGTTCTGGAAAGCTGTGAATCAAGACTTGGGAACTACCCTAGCCATGAGCACTGCTTTTCACCCTCAAACAGATGGTCAAACTGAACGAGTTAATCAAATTCTTGAAAAGCTTCTTCGCCTATGTATTTGGATTTTGGAGGGTTTTGGGAAGATCATATTCCTTAATTGAATTTGCATATAATAACAGTTTCCAATCAAGTATCGGCATGGCTCCGTATGAAGCCTTGTACGGCAGAAAATGCAGTACGCCCTTAGCATGGTTTGAAACAGACAGTGTTCGGATGTATGGTTCAAATTTAGTTGAAAGAAACGAATAAGAAAGTACAACTGATCCAGCAAAGAATTAGAGCAACTCAAGATCACCAGAGTAAATACCACGATGCCCATCATCGTTCTCTGGAGTTCAATGTTGGAAATTTTGGGTATCTCAAAGTTAGCCCAAGAAAGGCGTATTTCGTTTCGATGTAGCCGGAAAACTCAGTCCTCTCTACGTCGAACCATTCGAAGTAATAGAGAGAATCAATTCTGCAGCATATAGACTAAAACTTCCTGAAAATTTCCTTGCAGTTCACAATGTGTTCCATATCTCCTCGCTGCAGAGGTGTCTTTGTAATCCTTCTCATCTAATCCAACTTCCAGCAGTATCCCTTCAGCCGGATTTTCTTATATGGAAGAGCCTATCAAAATATTAGCTCGTGATCAAAGGCAGCTAAGAAATCGTTCTATTCCTATAGTAAAGGTTCAGTGGAATAATCGCTCTATTGAAGAATCTAATTGGGAAAAAGAGGTCGATATGTAATAAAAATATCCAAGTTTCTTTGATAATCCAGGTACCTTTTAAAATTTCGAATTTCAATTCGTAATTATATGCATTTCCTTTTCCTTTCTTAGTAATGATGTAGAGAACGACATCATTTTTAAGTGGGGGAGTCTTGTAACAATCCAATGTTGTTACCACAACTTAATTTAAGCATAATCATATCCTTATTATCATTCCATAAACTCATCTAGTCATTAGAACCAAACCCTGAAGGTTTAGAGCAATTCGGAGCTCAATCGATTATTTTAGAATATTTTAATATTTTAATTAGAAAATTGAGGTATTATTTTGACCTCAAAATCAAAATCTGACTTCGCCGTTGCAATCGTCACCCCCCAAATTAGTTAGGGGTGATGTTTTGGACGCATTTGGAGGACGTCGAATTTTCGTCAATATTTTAATATAATTAAATACCCTGAAAATTAGCATAATTAAATAATCGTCGGAATCAAATTTCGACTTTGCCGTTGGATTCTTCACTCCCAAATTAGCTAGGGGTGAATTTTTGAGAATTTTCGGAGCACATTTATAATATCTGAATTTTTCTTTATTTTTTAGAATTTATTCTTAAATTGATCAAAATATTCTATTTTTTTTTTATCTCTTCCCTCTAATTTTTTTTAAGCTGCTGTCCCCTCCTCCCTTCCTAGCAACTTCCTCTCCATTCTCTTCACTCAAGTGGGCTACTGCCATCTTCTTCCCATCAATGCTGATGGGAGGGCTCTTAATGAAGCCTTGTCTCCTCATTCCCCCTTAAAACACAACTCTAGCCTCTTCTTCCCTATTTTGGCCAGCTGAAGCTCTCCCCCCACTTCCCATTCTTATTGTGCTAACTATTAAAGAGAAGTTCCTCATCCTCTCAAACTCTCAAGTTCCCAAGGATCCATAGAAGGAACCCCCATTTGCAAGACCAAGGTACCCCCTTTCCCTCAATTGGTTAATCCAATGGTTATTTCATTTCATTTTTATACTCATTTGTATGTTTAAAAATATGTACTACCTTAGTTATGCATCTATAAAACTATGTTGATGATGTAGGAACTCAAAAAAAAAAATGCATATAATGGGGGATGACATGTAAATATGCTAATACGAATTTTTATATACCCAGTCGTTTTAACCCCAATGTTGTATTGATAACTTAATATTTTGGGGCTGATTTATGTACCAATGGAAAGGTCTCGGAAATAGCTTTCCAACGGTATATGGCACCGCACGTGAAGTGCTATAGATTGAGAGAAATCGAGCTCGAAGTTGGCCCATTGCTGTTCATGCTCAAGCAAAATCACCGTCTGGCGCTCCAGCGCGCTACAGCTCCCCGAGTTGTCATTTTGGGTCCGCTTGCAGCGCGTTGTAGCGCAAAAATCCACTATAGCGCGCTCCAGCACGCTGCAGCACCTCAGTTTTGAATATGGGTCCGCTACCTGCGCGCCATAGCGCTGAAAACGTCATTTTTTCCCGCTACAGCGCGCTCTAGCGCCCCCATTTTGAATTAAGGACCGATGTAGCATACCTAGCATGTAAAAATGACGTTTTTGGCCGCAACAGCGTGCTGGCAGCGCACTTCGGCGCGATCCAGCGCACCGCCGCGGCCAGAAAATTAAATTGACCATATCTTGGTCATCCGGACTCCAAATTCAAACATTTAAAGTGCTAGATAGCTTAAAATTTTAGTGCCTACAACAATATAAAAACATATTTTGGTTTTGAACCCTAGAAAAATTAAAAATGACAAAAATACCCTTAACTATAATTAGGTCATAACATGGTCAATTAAAGTTCAATTTGGGCCTACTACTAGTCAAAATACTCAGTGGGTCATAAGGAAGCTATAACCACTGAGTTTGCTAAATTTGGACACCAAATGAAAGAGTTATACCTTTTTGACCCTCTTAACTTAGGAAATTTACCAAATCTACCCTTAGGAATTCAAATGGCTATAAATAATTCATTAGATCTCAGAATTTAGTATTCTTAGACTCTATGGAGTCCTTGAACATCAACCAACAATAAATTATATAAAAATTTAGATTTCATTAAGTGCAACTTACCAAAATACTCCTTAGGTCAAAAACTTTAGTTTGGACCTATATAACCCATTTATTACCCAAATTTGGTGTACCTATTATTTATCTGCATGTTTGACAGCAAGGAATAATTTAACAATAAGAAATCCCAATTTAGAGCCCTAAATCAAAAGTTGATTTTTTGGATTCTTAAGTAGAGGCAAAATGGTCATTTTGCCCAAAATTTAGGTTAAGTTCCCTTAACCTCTAATCTGTGTTTTAAATCACTCAAACTAATATTAGAATTATATTAGAATTATTTAAGTGAGAAAAATCAGCCATTAGGTCAACTTAGTAAAATTCCCCAAAATTCTCTAAGTCTTTTCCTTAGTATCTTTCACCTCACATTAGAACTACTCCTAAAATTATGACTAGCTCATATGTTATATTTCATTCATTAGATAAGTGGGTTATTCAATGAATGAATCCTTAGTTTTACTAGTTTCTAAAAATTTTATAACTTATTTTGATTATTTTATCTTTTAACCCTAGATTTAGGATAAGGAGATTCATCCTATTAAGCTTGATTTGCTTAATATGATCTACCTTTATTAATAGATCACTTTTAGACTAAAACCTAGACCTTATGTCCTAACCTTTTTGGATTATGTGATTAAGCTCAATCTCATGGTATTTAATCCATAATCTATAGTCTAGCAGATCTTGATCAGATCTTGATCAGATCTAGATAGAACGTCTAAATTCATAAAACTATGACATATGATTTATTGATTGAATTTGTAGTCGTATTTGATTGAATTAGATTAAAACCTGATCAGTTATAATCCTTTTAACTTATAAGGTGATACTTCTAAGTTACACTCGATAGTAGGAATAGAATATCCTGAACTTGTGTAACTTAGAATAGTTAGAATGGTTAAATTAGATAATAATAGTGTCACTATGTATAGAAGAGTCCCTTGCTTACTTGATTAATTTTATTGCTATGCATCCCTTGCTTTTGTGCTTAATCCCTTGAACATATCATATAAGAGAACTTTGCATATGAAATGAAAATTTAGAATAATTAGATAACAGTTGCTTTTGGGTTCGATATATTTAGTAGATTCTGGTACATATTTACCCTAATGGACATGGGTAAGGAGTAATAAGGATGCTTAACATTACTCATTGAGGAGTGTGCGTTAAGCTTGGAACCCATATAATCTTGTAGACGTGCTTGACTCCTCAGTTATTTCTGGACGTGTCCACAGAAACAAAGTAAAATAACTAAAAAATTATGCATTTGTATTTACTGCCTCCTCAATTCTGCTGCTGAATTTCTGTCTGCCCTAGCCCATAAAGGCTATGGGGATTTCTGTTTGCCTAAGCCTAGAAAGGCTTTGGGGATTTCACCGGCCTGATGGCCATCTTTTTAATATAGCAGTTTTTACAACACCTGTTTCAGTTTTCAGCTTACTATGTATTGTGTTCTGATGTATTTTTCAATCAGCTGTTTTCCTTTACTTACTTGCTCAGTTGTACGTATTTATAGGATGCTAGACTTTACTGCTTACTATTCATATCATGTTCAGATTTTCTGCCTTTAATCAACATATGTCATATGATCATCAGCATGTTTAAGATTAGACTTTACTTTCAGTACTTTTACTTACTGCAGTATATATATGTATATGCCCTTTTTTTGCTTAATTGTTGAGGTGTGCCTTTGCCTTATTTATTATTTAGTTATAAATACTGTGTTTATAACTTATCCTATTCCTTGTACGTTTACTGCTCCTACTACTTTAGTTTACCTTTTTGTTTGTTTAAGTTAAAGTGGTGACATTAATAACTCATGAAAAATATTTAACTTAAAATGTACTTAGACAATTGTCTAGCAATATTTTCTTTTATTGGTTGGGGCCCTAGCATTATGAAACCGATAATGTTAGATTCAGATAGGTTTGAGGAGCTAGGTGCTGAAGCAAAGGTCCCTTACTTAGAGGAGGAGCTTCAGCCAGGGGAGCCGGATACCGTTTAGTTTATGAGCTTCTTGTGAGGACGAGTGATTTATTTTCAGTCTTTAAAACTACTTATTTAATGTTGTAATAATACAGGTACTGTGACTGTGTTTTACCTTATGCACTTTATTATTTTCTGAGCTATCTTATTATTATTTCTTACGTGATGCATGATGAATAGATGTACTATTTACTTTAGTTAGCTTTTGCACTCTGTTTGTATGTCAGAGTTAATGACTATTCATCTCAGACGTTCTGTGCACGTCCTTTCCTTATTAGTGGATTGTGGATCTACCTAATCCAATGATAAGAGAGGAATTTGCACAAGTGACTCTCCGCTCCTTAGCTTAATGATTGTGGATTAGGGAGCGGGGCGCCACGTATAGCCTCAAACATCATAATATTAAATTTATAGAAGTAATTTCATAAGTTTTTTTACTCTTTTTTCATTTTGATTACTTTACTGAATGTATTAGTTAATTAATAATTATTGCTTAGTACTTATTTTTGTTTAATAATATATATTGATTAAGCTGAAAAAAAAGGATTTTCTTAATTTTGAAGTTAAGAAAAAAAAGACTTCTACTTGAAATAATTTATATAATTGATCTGCAATAATATAAGAAGTATACTACTTTATGCTTAATGAGAATATATTTGATTTAATGTTCTTTTACATAATTTCAATTTAATTATAATGTCAACTTTATTTAATCCATGAATTGTTATTATCTATATGACAATAATTTAGACTCTTCTTTTCAGTTCCCAAATTTTGAGAAGAATGTAGTCTTAAGCTTCAATTATTTTCTTAATTTTTTGTGCATTTTTTTATTATAAGTATAACTTAATTTTGAAGAATTATATTCCTAAATTATGAGTCTTTTACGATATTATATTCTATGTTTTATTTTCTTTCAGTGTGTCGTCGCCATACACAATGTGTGGGTTTTATGCTTATATATATATATATATAAATAAAATTAATGCCAGAAGAAGTGTTCACTCCCTTGAGCGCTACTATGGTGGGCGGTTTGTCAGAATTTCGTCGCAGTCGAATCCTTTAGTGCATACACAGGTTTGAATGGAGCTGAGAGTGATTATTTTTTAGATCTTGAGTTCTATAAGATAAGTTTTTCTGATTCTTTTTCTTAGAGTTTTATTTTCATTTTTTTCAATTATTTTTTTTTTTTTTTGATTTTTTCAAATAAGCAATCTTCTCCTAATAAGACAAGTTTTTCTAATTTATTGTTTTAATTCAATTTATTAATTTTATATTTTAGAGTTTTCAAATTGGTTGAGCGAAAAGTTTTTCTTATTCTTTTTCTTAATTTTATATCCATTTCTTCCGATTAGTTTTTATTCTTATTTTGATATTTTCAAAGAAAGAATATTCCTCTATAATTTGTTGATTTTAATTCAATCTATTGATTTTATATTTTAGAGTTTTCGAATTTATTGTTTTAGTTCATCTAGATTTTTTTATCAAGTGACTAAACTCAATTTCTTTTGTTCGCAACATCTTCTAAAGTTTTTTGAATCTCTTTGATACATTACCAGACCTTCATTCAGAGGAGGAGCTTCAACTTCAACTCACATAACATCTTTTCTTAAATAAGATGTGAGCTCACTAAATTGTTTTAATATTGATGCTCATAATAGCCTCAATTCTTTTTTAAGATTTATAGAAGAGAAATTTTTTATCAACAATAAATACAGAGAATCTTATTGATATTTGTGAATAGTAATTTATTTTTTATGAGATATTAGAATATTTTTTTAAAGTTATTAGAATTATCACCTCAAATTTTTTCTTAATTTTTATTAGGCTAAAATTTTATGCATAATTATTAAATTTATAAATTATTGAGAATTTTATGATAGACATTCAATAATTCTTCAAAAAAAAAACAAAATAATGTTAGGTATTTCTTCAGTTGCAACTCATAACTTTATTTTTTCTATCTAAATTGATTACTTGGTGTTCGGTTCTTGTTGGCGTGTTGTTAAGAGGCATGGTCGGGGATAGCGATCCAATGGCCTCTAAGCTTCCTATTGGCGTGTTGTTGCAGTGTGAGCCACGCGTCGTCGATCCTTGCCTCGATCGAACAACATTGGTCCCGCAAACCTTGCATCGCTCGAGGGATAAGAACGAGAGGGGGAGAGTTTTGATCAAGTGCGAAGGAATTTAGGGCAGCCGATTTTTTTATTAGGATAAGATAGAGTTATATATATATATATATATATATAATATTATTTAATTAATTAAAAATTTTGTTTAATTATAATTATATAATTATCTATTTCTAATGAAAATATTGAAAAATTGATTTTTAGCTAAATTGGGGGTGACGGATTCAAAAATGCAGTCGAAACTTTAATCATAAGTCATCTTAATTATTTCATTTTTCAGGTTTTCGAAAATGCAATAAAATAATCATGAGATTTTTTACTATCTCCAAAACTCATCAAAATTTTACCATAAGCTAATTTGGGTGTGAGGAATACAATGACGAAGTCCGATTTTTAATCTGAGGTCAAAATAATTTTATCATTTTTTTTTATTTTAAAAATTACCCAAAATTAGGGTTTTGTTCGTTTAAATTTTAAATTTGACCAATACTTTTGAACTTGATTTTAATAACTAATTAAGACTTAATAAAGAGATTTAAAGTTAATTGGATTATTAAATGATGATTAACACAACCTTGGGTTGTTACATACTCCCTCTCTTAAAAGAGGTGTCGTCCTCGACATGTAACTCAACTTTCAATAAAAGTGACATGGAGACAGCAATTAAAGTTTAAAAAATACCTTAATTAAAAGAAAAGTTTTGGAAATTTCTTCTGCATTGTTTCTTCTCTTTCCCATGTAGTTTCACTAACTGATTGATTCTGCCACATAATTTTAACTATAGGAATACTACGGCTTCTTAACTGTTTAAGATCTCTCCCTAATATTTCAACTGGCTTGATTTCAAAAGTTAAATATGGCTGTAAATCAATTTTTGTGAGTTGAATCTGTTGTTCTTGATTGATTAAACATTTCCTTAAAGATGATACATGAAAAACATTATGAACTGCAGCAAAGTTTTCAGGTAATTTTAGATGGTAAGCTGACGTCCTAGCTTTTGCAATAATATCAAATGGTCCTACATATCTAGGACTTAACTTCCCAGAAATGCAAAAACGTTGTATTCCTTTCATAGGACTTACTTTAAGAAAGACTTTATCTCCAACTTGAAGTTCAAGGAGAAGATGACGAAGATCATGGTATTTCTTTTGTCTATCTTGAGCGGTTATCATCCTTGATTTAATTAATTGAATCTTCTTATTTGCATCTTCAACTAATTCAGATCCAAATAATTGAACATCTCCAACTTCAGTCCATGCAAGTGGAGTATTACATTCTGCCATAAAGTGCTTCATAAGGTGCCATGCCTATATTGGCTTGGTAACTATAATTATAAGCAAATTTAATTAAGACAGATGTTCTTCCCAACTTCTGCCAAAATCTAATACACAAAGGCATAGTAGATCTTCAAGAATTTGATTTACTCTTTCTGTTTGTCCATCTGTTTGTGGATGAAAAGCCGTACTCATAGCCAAATTAGTTCCCAAATCTTGATGAACTGTTTGCCAAAAACGGGAGGTAAATCTACAATCTCGGACTGAAATAATTGAAATTGGCGTACCATGAAGGCGAATAATATCCTTAATATATATTTTTGATAACTTTTCCACTGAATCAGTTTGACGAATATGTATAAAATGTGCTGATTTGGTTAACCTATCGATAATAACCCAAATAGCATTTGCTCCAGCCCTGCATTTTGGTAAACCCATAACAAAATCCATAGAAATATCAGACCATTTCTATTCGAAAATTTCTAATGATTTGAGGAGTCCACCAGATCGCTGATGCTCTACTTTTACTAGCAACAAGAATGGCACTTGGATACATATGCTGCTATGTCCTTCTTTATGATTGGCCACCAAAATATTTTCTTAAGATCTTGATACATCTTACTATTCCTAGGATGAATGGTATAATCAAAGTTATGAGCTTCCATTAAAATTTCTAATTGAAGATTCTTAGGAACCCACATTTTGTTTCCTTGAAAGATAATTTCATTTTCTATCTTTAATTCAGGTTTCTTATTATTTTCTATATCCACTTTAAATTTATCAAAATTCTTATCTTGCTTTTGAGCTTCTGCAATTTTGTCATTCAATGAAGGTTTGGTATTAAACTTGGCTAATAATACTTCTAATTCTGCTGATGCAATTCAATGCTTAATTTTTCAAAGTCTTTTATTAGCAAATTATTAGATATCAAAGAAGATAATACTATTTTTCTACTTAAAGCATCTGCCACCACATTTGCTTTACCCAGGTGATAAAGTATTTCTAAATCATAATCATAGATAAATTCCTAGCCACCTTTTTTGTCTATAATTTAACTCTCTTTGAGTAAAGACATACTTAAGACTTTGATGATCAGTGAATATTTCACACTTTACTCCATACAAATAATATCTCCAATTTTCAAGGCATGAACTACAGCTGCCATTTCTAAATCATGGATAGGGTAGTTTTGGTTTCAATTGCCTTGAAGCGAAAGCTATGACTCTACCTTCTTGCATTAAAACACATCCAAGTCATGATTTTGAAGCATCAACATAAACTTGGAAGTCATTTCCTTCTTGAAGTAAAATTAACACCGGTGCTGTTGTTAATAATTGCTATTAAAGAGAGTCCTAGTACAAATTTTCTATAATAGCCAACAAGACCTAAAAAACTTCTGATCTCAGTTATAATTCGGGGTTGAACCCACTATTGGATACACTAATCTTTTTATGATAAACTCTTATCCCTTCAGCATCTATAATATGTCCCAGAAATGCTACTGAATTTAACCAAAATTCGCATTTTGAGAATTTAGCAAAAATTTTATTATCTCTTAACAACTGCAAAACAATACTGAGATGCTTTTCATGATCAAATTTATCTCTGGAATAAATAAGAATGTCATCAATTAATACTATGACAAATTTATCAATATAAGGTTTTAAAATGCACTGCATTAGGTCCATAAATACAGATGGAGCATTAGTCAATCCGAAAGACATGACTAAGAATTCATAATACCCATAATAGGTCCTAAATGCAGTTTTTGGCATATCATCATCTCTTACTCTGATTTGATAATATTCTGACCTTAAGTCAATTTTGGAGAAAATCTTTGCTCCAAATAGTTGATCAAACAAATCATCAATTCTTGGAAGGGGATATTTATTCTTTACTGATACTTTATTCAATTTGCAATAATCAATACACGTTCTGAATGAATCGCCTTTCTTTTTAACAAACAACACCAAAGCTCCTCAAGGGGACATACTTGGTCTAATAAAGCCTTGCTCCAGTAGCTCATGCAACTGTTCACGTAACTCCTGTAATTCTTTGGGAGCCATACGATAAGGTGCTTTTGATTTTGGTTGAGTATCAGGTACTAAATCAATTGAAAATTCAACTTCTTGTATTGGTGGTAAACTTGGTAATTCATCGGGAAATATAACTTGAAATTCTTTTACTACTTCAACTTCTTCAATTGGTATTGGGTCTTTTACTTATCCCATAAGTGTTAATAAGAAAGCCTTACATCCTGATTCAATTAAATTCTTAGCTTTTATTGTACTTATTAAAGAAGCACTTAATCCAAATTACTCAGTAAAACTTTTAGTCCTCTTTCCAATTCTTACAGTGACTTTCTTTTTGAGACAGTTTATTACTGCATCAAACTTACTTAACTAGTTCATACCAAGTATTATATCGAAATTAGCTATTTGCATAATTATAAGTTTAGCTTCAAAAGTTGAATTACCAATAGGTATTTTTAACAAACAAAAATTATTGGCACAAATTTCTGCTCCCAATGGCATTTGCACTTGTATTAACTTTCCTAACTTAAATTGTAGAAGTTTTAAACCTTGAGCACACTTCTCAGAAATAAAAGAATGGCTTGCACTAGAATCAAATAGTACTTGATAATGTTAATTTTCTATAAAAAGAGTGCCTAAAATGGTAAAATAAAATGCTGGAAATTTTAGACTGTAAAATAAAATTTTCTTAGTAAGTTAAAATTTACCTGACACAACATCATTATCTTCCTGAGCAACAGCAGGAGTCAGGGCAAATACTCTTGCCTGGCGGGCAGTTTGCATGACTGCCTTTTCTTTTTTAGTATCTCTTGGACTTGTCTGAACAATATTAGGCTTTCGCCTCTTTTGATAAATAATCTGAGGAGTAGGAGGAGGAGGTTTGGTAGTTGGATAATTTGTTGAGAAGTATTCTGAGGTTGGTTAATCTTAACTCTGTCCACTGTCCATCTGGCCCGACATTCCCAGAAACGATGCCCTATTCGACCATAGACGAAGCATCTTCCTCCTTGATGATAGCACTTACCATAAAGATGAGGTCTTTTACATTTATTAAAATGTTGGGCTTGATGAGGGTGTTGTTGATGCTTTTGATAATGTTGCACATTATAAACCTTAGGCTGAGTAGGCCTACATCACTTAAATTCTTCAGTTTTTGAAATTGGGGAATAAGACTTTCTCTGTTGCTCTTTCTGAGTGAGATGATACTCAATTAATATTGCTCCCTCTAGGAGGTCTGCAAAATGTGTATGATGTTGAGCCACCAAATGATCTTTGATTGGGTTTTGTAACCCCTTTAGAAAACGGCTACACCTCGTAGCTTCAGATCTTACTAAATCAAGAGTCAAATGAGAGTCTTCTAAATTCGACCTCATATTGAAGAACTGATCGATTTTCTTGCATCAATTGGATTAATTCATCTTCTAAAATTGTCTATGCTGAAAAAGGAACATATTGATTCCTAAATGCTTCTTCAAATTCTTCCCAAGTGATATCCTCTATTTCCTTTCCCATAAAGCGGGATTTTAGTTCTCCTTCCCACCAAAATTCAGCTGCTTCTAAGAGTAAATGAGTAGTTAAGCGAATTAATTCACTGGCATAACACTTTATACTTGTCAAGTATTTATCCATGGTTCTTAACCAATTTACAGCTTCTATAGGTTGTACAGATCCATTGAAGGAAGGAGGATTTAAACGGAGGAATGCTTGTAAGTATCCATCCATTGAAGAAGAGGATGGAGCTTGAGGTGTAACTTGGATAACATGAGGAATACTGGCTCTTTGCATAGCCTGAGTTTGTGCTTCTACCATAACTTTGACTAGTTCAATTAAAGTTTTCATCTCATCAGATTGTGATGATGAGGTGGATGG
The DNA here is from genome assembly GCA_016760335.1 of Gastrodia elata. Taxonomy (NCBI): domain Eukaryota; kingdom Viridiplantae; phylum Streptophyta; class Magnoliopsida; order Asparagales; family Orchidaceae; genus Gastrodia; species Gastrodia elata. The sequence continues at coordinate 18,026,571 of CM028673.1, forward strand.
TATTGTTCTTTTAACAGGAGTGGGAGGATTTGAGTCTAGATTCATATTGAAATAATAATACTTAAAGTTTATTCAGGATTAATACTCTAAAATATTGAAAAGATCATAGTCTAATATGATATTAAATTTAGGCTAAGTTGCTTAATTATGAGATGCTTAAACATATTCTTTCATTTAAATAAAGAATATTTAATTTAGATATCAAATTTCCTTTTTATTTCCCAAATCTACTCTCTGATACCAACTGTAATACCTCACTATTAGATTAAATATAATAATCTAATAATGAGTGTTACAGTAGTATTTAATATTGAGTTAGGTGATTCTAACTCATTATTAAATACTACCTTATTTTATAAAGATCTAAGGGTGGAAGGAAATTCAATCATTTTAACTCAAACATTCATTATTTATAATATGAAATTACAAATGACATGAAAGAGTAGTTTTCACACATCACAAAATATTTAATTTACAAATATTCATAAGTAAAGCTGATTCTCACATAAAGAAACAAAAGTAAATTATATTCTCCAATTATTGCTCAGGTTCTTTTTTAACTACAGGTCCTCATCCTTGCTCCTGATCTACCGTATTTTGGTTTTTAAATACGGTAGGGCACAACCAAAAAAGAAAATCTGGTTAGACTTTAAAAGTATAAGTATATTTAAAAAGTAGGATAAACATTAATTAAACGGATATCACATTAGACATTTACAATTTAAAGTATAAGCGGTGCAATAAGCATGAAAATAGTAAGGAGGGTATGTAAGAAAATTTCCTTACATTGCTAGAGTATTTTTATAAATCCTGCAATAATTAGGTTAATATAGCATTTGAAATATTTGTAAAATAAAGGAAAATATGAATATGTTCAAATAATTTTATATGTTAAGTAACAAAAACAGAGTAAGCAAATGAACTTTATTTTTATATAAAATCTTACACTGTATAAATTATTGAAAGATTTAGAATGCTATAAATCATTTTAGTCTAAAGACTGAATATATCATTCACAATCAATGAGATTGTGAGAAATACAATTTATAATTTATTTATCTTATAATTTTGTTCTACTCAACTTAATTTTCTCATTTTTTTGATTTTAAAAATTACCCAAAATTAGGATTTTATTTTTTTAAATTTTAAATTTGACCAAAACTTTGGAACTTGATTTTAATAACTAATTAAAACTTGATATAAGAGATTTGAAGTTAATTGGATTATTAAATGATGATTAACAACCTTGGGTTGTTACACCATGCGTCATCCCGATTGGGCGGTGCGTGTCGACACGTTGCGCACTTTGCATTCCGTACTGATGGCGCAGTCCGTAAATCAGGCCGGTTCAGTCCAGCGGAAAATGCGGGCCAAAGCAAAAATCATCTCGATCGTATTGTCCTTGATAGGTCTCGACATTGTGCACCTAGGGTTCGACCTCCCGGTCAAAATCGAGGGTCTCCCGGCGCAGCCCACATACTGGCAAGAAGCTCACGCCGAGACTGACACAACCTGCCAAGGATTAGCCTGTGGGGTCAACGAAGCAACCGACGAGATGATGCCCTAGGTCCCAAAGAGTTAGACTGGTGCATTTTTGGCAAACCACTGTGGATGAGTCGCTCAATCTGTGCTTGATCGAACTCGATCGAGCCCGATTCAAGCTTGGATCAATAATAAGGGGTTCGGAATAAGGTTTGGAAAGCTCAATTTCAGGAGATGAAGTAGGAATTGGTACTTGGAGGCTTTCGGAGATTGGCGATTCCATCAGGATTAGGGCTAGGTCACACATGCTTTACTCAATTTCTTCGTAGCTCCCAGCTCCAGCAATTGCCCTAGATTAGTGCAAAAGGAGAAATAGAGATGGATGAGGGGCTTATTTGAGATGGAGAAGGCATGGTAGAGGGAGTCGTAGCACATCCTGTGTCTCGGTAGGCGCATGACAAAGCCAAGGACAGAGATGTACAACCCCTGATTCTCAATCATTGGATCAGAAATAGGATTCAAGTATTATATCTACATGGGCGAACTGGGATGCTTCGCAATCGTTAGATCAAACTTCAAAACTGCGGAACGGCCAAGATTCACAGATCCCACTGTCCCATGCATTGACCTCATGCATGGGATCCGCACAGTTAAATTAAATAACCATTGGAATTAATAAATAAATATAATTTAAATTATATTAAATACTTAAATTAATTAATTAATTGTACACATTTTAATACTTAATATTAAATAATCAAATGAACATCAAAAAATTCCAAAATTTCAATATTACCTAATTGAGGGGTGAACTCAAAAATGCAGTCGAATTTTCAATCAAATGTCAATTTAATTATTCTAATTTTCTGAGCATTTAAATATTATTAAATATTCGGAGAAAATTTGACGACTTCAAACATTCCAAAGATACCACCCTTAGCTAATTCGGGGGTGAGGAGTTCAATGGGGAACTCTGATTTTGATTCAGAGGTCTAAATAAAATATGCATTCTCAGAATTATAAAGAAAAATATGAATATTTATAAATTACAAATAATCTCCAAATTCAACCAAACTTGAGGTGAAGGCTTATAATACTATTATAAAAGTACTAAAAGTGAAATCTAGTTGATTAGGGTTCTAATTATAAGGTAACAATACTGGAGTTATTACAGACTCCCCTTCTTAAAAGAGGTTCCACCCTCAACACACAACGAATAAAAATATGAAAATTCATGAAGTCAAAAGAAATACAAAATAACTTAAACTACATGATTAAGAAAAATTCTCTGAGAACTTCTTCTGCACAACATCCTCTTTTTCCCATGTGGCTTCTTCAATTGAATGGTTCTTCCAGTGAACTTTAATCATAGGAATACTGCGGTTCATCAACTGCTTGAGATCTCATCCTAGAATTGTGATAGGTTTAATGACAAAAGTTAAATATGGTTACAATTCGACTATCAGAATCTGAACCTATTGACTTGAATTAAGCAAGCACCTTCTAAATAATGAAACATGAAGCATATTATGAATGATTGAAAAGTCTTCTGGTAACTCCAACCTATATGCAGATGTTTCAACCCTTCTAATCACTTCAAAGGGTCCCAAATATCTCGAACTAACTTTCAGATAAGCATGATCTCCAACTTGGAATTCTAACGAACGATGATGAACATCATGATACTTCTTCTGTTTATCCTAAGCTATCATTATATTACTTTTAATTAGAAGTACTTTTCTAGTAGTCTCTTCGATCAGTTCAGAACCATAAAGCTAAGAGTCTCTTACTTCAGTCTAAGCAATAGGAGTAGTACACCTCCTACCATAAAGTACTTTGTAAGGGGCAATTATAATACTAAACTGATAATTCTTGTTATAGGTGAACTCAACTAAGGCAAGATGATCTCTCCATGACCCATCGAAATCAAGAACACTAAGATATAGAAGATCTTCTAAAATCTGATTAACTCGTTCAGTTTGACTGTTAGTCTGAGGATGAAAGCAGTACTCAAAGCTAAGTTTACTATCTCTATCTGAAACAATACAGTTTGACGTACCATGCAAATGGATGATCTCCTTAATGTAGAGCTTGGCTAACTTCTCTACAAAATTAGTCTGACAAATTGGAAGAAAATGAGATGATTTGGTGAGTCTATTGATAATCACCCAAATCAAATCAGAACCGTATCTACTCTTGGGCAGACCCATAACGAAATTCATAGAAATGTCAAACCACTTCCATTCAGAAATAATTAAGGGCTTGAGAAGTCCACAAGGCTTCTGATATTCGGCTTTAACTAAGGAATAGGAATGGCATTTGGAAATGAAAACAACAATGTCTCTCTTCATGCCAGACCACCAAAATGACTTCTTCAGATCTTGATATATCTTACAACTATCAGGGTGAATAGTATAGCCAGAGTTATGGGCTTCTAACAGTATTTGCAACTACAGGCTCTTAGGAATCCATAACCTAGTCTTTTGAAAGATCACACCATCGACATCAAGATGTAACTCAGATCTCTTCCCACTAGCAACATCGGAAACCAGATCAGAATAACTAGCATCTTCTTTCTGAGCATCAATAATCCTTAACCTTAGAGATAGTTTTGACTGAATAACAAATAACACAGTGCGCAAATCAGCAGATCTAATCGACTCAAGATTCAATATTTCAAAAATTTTGATCAAGGATTTGTTGCTAAAAAGAGAAAACAAAGTCACTTTATGACAAAGGGCATCAGCTACAACGTTAGCTTTACTCGATGATACTAGATTTCTAAGCCGTACTCGCAAATTAACTCTAGTCATCTACGCTGACAATAATTCAATTTTTTCTTGGAGAAGATATATTTTAAATTTTTTTGGTGATCAGTAAATATCTAACACTTAACTCTGTACAAGTAGTGTCTCCAGATCTTAAGAGCAAAAACTACCCCTACAAGTTTAAGGTCGTACACGAGATAGTTCTTCTTGTTAGGTTTAAGTTGTCTAAAGGCATATTGTAATAACCTAGGTTGTCACTAAAGTCAATTAGGACAAAATCAAGTCCTAACTTTGATTCTAATACCCTTAATAAGTCATTAGAACATCACCCTAAAGTTTTGGTCTAAAGCAGATGTCAAATGGATCAAATTCAGATTTTGGGAATTTCAAGAACCCTGGAATTTGACATATTAAAATTAACCTTAAATCAAAAATATCTAACTTTGCTATTGCGCTCATCACCCCCAAATTAGCTATGGGTGATGTTTTGGAAGCATTTGAAAGTTGTTGGATTTTCAGCAATATTTTATTATATTTAAAATATCCCAAAAAATAGAAAAATTAAATGCTCATCAAAATCAAATTCAACTTCACCGTTACGTTCCTTACCCCTCAATTAACTAGGGGTAATTTTTGAGATTTTTTGGAGTCCATTTAATATTTAATTTGTAAATTTAAAGTTTCTGTATTAATTTAATTAAAAATTAATGTTAATTAAGTTTAGGTGGGGCCTGCTTGTGCTAATCTGTCGATTTGCTTTTCACTCTGGGCTGAACCTTTATGTGATTTAGAATTAAATTTATATAATTTAAGCTATTTATTAAAATTTCTAAGTGAAATGTAAAATTATTCCTAAATGATTGCTTAAGCTTCATAATGTGGGATTCATCTCACATTATGTCTCACCTAAGTTCCTTAAATCAGTAAATAAGCATAATAAGATTCAAATAATTATAATGGTAATAATTAAATCATTCTCTAAATCTCTTCTTAAGTAGTTCCTTAGTACCTCAATCTTTAAGATCTTCTTCCTTAGGATTAGGGATATAATTATGTTAGTTTTTATTCACTTAGTAAATGGGTTATTTAATAATTAAAACCTTGTTTTTATTAGTTTTTAGATTTTTATATTTTAATTATGATTACTTTATCTTTCAACCTTAGATCTAAGATTAGAGATCCATCCTATTAAATTCTGATTTTGCTTAAAAGGATTTGCCTTAATCTTTTGTATGTTATATTTAAATTTTAAGCCTTAGTCCTTAGGATCACCTTTGGATTACAAAATTAAACCCCAATAATTATAGTTTAATTTTTAATCCTTTCATCTTGATTTATTTTGATCAAGATGCATTTAGGTTGCTTAAATCATTAAAATAGGTCAATTGATTATTTTTTAAACTTATATAATCGATATTAATTAAATTATATTAGAACCTAATCAATTCTAATTGTTTTTTTTAACTTATAAGGCAGTATGTCTAAGTTATACTTGATAGTATGAATTGGAGATCCTGAGCTTGTATAACTTGAAACAGTTATAATGAATAAATTAGATAATAATATATATCACCTGTATTTTAGTAGAGTCTCTTGCTTACTTTAAACTTTGATGCTTTTCTTACATTATATTTCGATCCTTTTTCCTTGAGCATACCATATAAGACAATTTGATGCATAAAAATGAAAAAATAGGAAAATTAAATGCTCATCAAAATCAAAATTCAACTTTATCGTTGCGTTTCTCACCTATCAATTAGCTAGGATAAAATTTTGGGATTTTTTAGAATTTTTTTAATAGTCAATTTGTAAATTTAAAGTTTTTGCATTATTTTAATTAAAAACTAATGTTAATTAAGTTTAGGTGGGGCCTGCTTGCACTAATCTGCCGGTTCACCTTTCCCTCTAGGCTAAACCCTTTAGTCCAGCTTGAACCGGGCCTGCACCATCCGGTCCGATTCGATCAGCCCGTGAGTCGATCCCTTCTCCCTTGCGATGGCACGCGACCGTCGCTAGGACATGTGGCCATTGTTACACGTAACCAAAGCTTTTCCACCGCCTAAAGGCTGCATTTAACTTTAGCTAGTGGAAGCAAACTTCGAGAACTTGAATAGTATGTTGGAAACTGTATGGATCGTGTAAATTAGTGAAACCCGAAGAACTCTAAGGTACCCGGCTTCCCTCCTAATCTTGTTAATCTTAAATTAGTATTCTTTTGAATGATTGTTGAAATCTCAGATTAATACCTATCGTTTGGAGTCTTCGCGAGTTCATTAAGGCTTCATTTTCGCTAACCCTAGGGTTTTAGCTCTAACAAATTATTGAGGGAGACGATGAGACCTCCGGGTTAAGCCATCGCGGGCCGGGCCTAATCCACGAGCTAATTCGATTAGAAGAAAACTAATCAATAAAGATGCTAAGTAGCCAAGTTATTTTATGAGTAGTTATTAAGTTAAAATAACGTTATAAATGAATGTAATAGAAGATACAATTAAGGAGATGTTTGTAAACATTGTAAGTATAAACAATACAAGCAATTGATATAATCCACTCATTCTTCCCAAGCAATTCTAAAATAGGAGATCACAACATAGAAATATAAGAGTAGGTAAAAATAACTTAAGCAAACTCAAGTAGTGTAAGGTTTAATTATTACAAAACCATTTAAATGAAAAGAAAATAGAGAATACAACCATTCTCTTCATTAAACCAAAAGTACAAGAAAATTTAAATAGTAAGTGGAAGCTTTTCATTATAGAAGCTCTTCAAGCATTAGGACTTGCATTACCTAAATCAAAGAGCTCATGATCTATCATATTTTAGTATTTAAATATGAGAGGGTAAAACAAATAAAAGAAAATATGTAGTTAGACTAAATAATCTAAGCACATTTTAAGATTTACTATATTTTGAGTTAATATGATATCACAAACATTAATTTACAATTTAAACTAAGCAGCGGAGCTATAAAAGCTAACAAGTAGAGGAAAGAAAGTAGACATAACTGTAAAGAAGACAGTATAAAATAAGTTGAGTAAAAATACTCACTTATATTTAAGTTCTAGCCTGCATCCAAAAATGGTAAGGGAAAAGTATTCGTAAAGACTAGAAACTACTATGTGCATTTAAAATGAAATAAAACAAAAGTAATATATATTCAATGAAAGTTATGCTAAGTAAGCAAATGAAATAAAGTGAAGCATTAAATTAAATTAAGCAACATACACTATATTTTAAATGAACTGTAAGTAAGCAAAATACAATACTATAAATAGAGAGTGTAAAGCATAGAAAGTGGAGAAGTATTTTAGACTCTTGGTCTAAAACAAACATAGCCTGGGACTATGAAAAGTAAGGATAATTAAACAATTATAAAGAGATCTTACAATCAATAAGATTGTAAGAGAGCTCTTATGTTATTAGTTGAAGTTATATTTAGAAGCTATCTCATTCTGCGGGAGTATTCAACAGAATGGGACGAGGAGTTAAGCACATCTGTCTAAACTAGATACAGTGGGGGGGGGGGGGTCAAACATTCACATTTATCCTCTCTAAAATGTGAAGTTCTATTATAAGTGCTATCATTCTTGTTCAAATTGCCATAAGGCATTCCCCATAAAGTTTTATGAATGTTTCATTTATGCATAATGAATCTTGTATGAATGTTCAAGGAAAAAACTTAAAGCTAAGCAAGCATTTAATAAATTTCAATAATTGTAAATTATGTGATATCATTTTGTTATCAAAATTTTAATGATCTACTTAATGATTGGATCTAATTGAGCTCATTAAGTCAATTATTATTAATAGCAGAAGAAAAAGGTGATTGGAAAAATGATATTTTCAAGTAAATGAAGTTCTTCCTATACTAGTCCTAAATTGATCAAATCAATTAGATTATTGATTAAAGTTTAAGAAAACTAGCAAGGAACAGTAAGATTCATAGTATACCAACAAATAGAAGTATAAGCTAAAGAAGATTATATTAGCTTCATTTAAAGCATGAAAGGGAGCTATTGTTCTCTAGTTTTAATCAATTGAGAACTAAAATTGGAAGGTTAAAGACTATTGAAATATGAGCTATTTATCTAAGTGATTGTTTTAACACTAATCTTATCATTAGTTCTTTCAAAGAATTTTAACTTAGCAATTGAAAGTGTTAAGGTAAAATAGAATACAAAAAAATTAACAAATTCTTAGTTAATTCTAACATGTAGCTAAAAGAGAAGTAAAACATATAGGAACACAAGAATCTCATTTTAATTTTAGTAATTTTGGCATGAATTCTATTGTATTTGCTCAAAGAAAACATATAGGATATAACATGCAAGTCTTCCATTTATTTGGAAGATTAATTAGAAAGATCAATAATTATAAAACTAACATTTAAGTCAATTCATTACATATGATTACTTATTTCTATTTCTAATAATTTTATGTGAGAAAATCATATGAAATAATTTGCTAACTTAGGATTCACACATCCTAAATCAAACATTTATGAAAAATAAAGAAGGATGGCAGAAAATTAGATAAGCAATATAAATTGCAGCATCATGTGACTTAATATGCAAGTAATAGCTATATTAGTTCAACATTCATAAAGGACAACAATTATTCAATATAGCATCACAAAGGACACCAATAGTTAATTTAACCTTTTAAGTAGAATAATATAAATTCAGTATAGAATGTACAGCAACATAGATCTATCATTGTAAAAGACATCAATATTCTACTTAACATATAAAGAATAACTATATTTAATTTAACATTTATAAAAGATAATAATATTCTAAATTAAGAAACAAAATACCTAAAATTTCCAAATGTTGTCCAAATGATTTGATAAATGTGTCAATGTGAACCTTATCCTAAGGAGTAAAATGACACTAACTATATTGAATTTGGACAACATTAATTTTTTAGAGTTTAGAGGGGTCCTAATTGGGGTTAAGAGTTCATTAGAAAATCTAGTGTTCAAAACCTGAATTAGATCTCGTATTATCATTCCTCACATTTTTGTGAGTGAAATTAATTATTTAAATGTTCAATTTGGATATCAAATGATCAAGTTATGCTACTTATAAGTTTGTGATTAAATTGTAATTATTTAATTAGATCTAAAATAATAATTAAATATAAAAATCATTTAAATAGAATTTAATTGTCATATCCATATTATACACATTTTTGTGATCTATTTGGTATACAATATCATGTATTTAGGTTAAGCATTAATCAATTTATAAATAAATGAAATTTGGGTTAATTGAATTCTTATTTATTTAAAGGTTATAATCATTATATTAATATCAAATTAATCAATTCGTATTATCATTAATTGATTTTGGCACAGATAACAATGCATTTAATCCCGCTCGACTCTTCAGCAATGGTATCGGCGCGGTTCGATAATATCGAACCGGCCGATTCGACGATAATGGTCTACGAACCGTCATCTTCCTTGTCTACCTTCACACGCCAGAGTTCAATTAGGGCGTCGACGTGATCGTTCCCCTAATCATTACAAGAGACGATCGATTTAGAAATGAACATCCCTTGCTAAGAAATTACATCGGAATAAGAAAATTCTTATCTAAGTTATTCTTGAGACTAGAAATCTTGATACCCTAAATTCAACCTGCGAAATGGTTGAGCGGGGCATTGCATGATCGGATCGAACTCAACTAGGTATGATCGATTCAATTGATAAATTAATACTAGGTTTAACTACATTGGAATATTTATTGGATTTGATTAGCATAGATATCAAAGGCGAAAATTGCATACTCAAAAGAAAAAAAATCAGAATGTATAAGTGATGATGATACAGATTATCAAACTTAAATTCCATTTGATACCTTATGAGATGCGGATTCAAAATTTCAAATCGAAATGAATAAATGCATATGGAGATGTTTAATATAGTTTAATTCGTATAAGATATGAAGTAGACTGATACATCTGCTCTTTTATTCTTGTCAAATGGAATTACATTTATATTAAATCTACTAAGTGTTAATGGAAGCAATCGTAGATCGAATATTGAAGGATCATCAATCAAAAGAGGCATAAGTAGTACTGAAAACATTTCAAAAGGGTCGATGAGGATATTCATCTCAACTCAAATGACTACAAAAGGAATTTCTCAACTTGTAGTTGAGTTCTATTAGTATTAACTGGAATGCCAGATGAAAAAGGGAGATAGAAGATGATGTACATGTAGCCTATGAAATCCAGCACTACGCCGATTAAGATCATCTCTGGTTCTCAACGCTTTTTGCTCTCCCTCGCCTCCAGCAATTCTCCTAGACTCAGAATTTGGGGAAGTGAATCAAAGAGTAGGAAACGAGGGGCTTGAGAAAGGATAATGGTAGAGGGAAGCCAGCTGGGATCGAAGGTGCATCCACTACTCTGGCTCCCTACGTGCAGTCGCGCAAAGATGAGGAGAGGGCATACAGGGGAATGATATGGGTCATTCGATCAAATAGTTTACAGTGTGAGGCAGTATGATTAGATCGTGAACGTCTGTTTAAGTTAGATATCTAACGGCTCTTAGTCCTTTAATTTAAGTAAGGATTATGGCAGTTGGATTACGTTTGAAAGAAATCGGCGGATGAGATCTAAATAATCTGCTATTTTGCGTTATGCACCTTACACGGGATCTCCACGTCCCTCAAATGATCGTTGGAATTATAAGGTTTTGGTTGTTTTGTATTTATATTAATAATAGTTATTATAGTTAAAATATTTTAGTATTTAATTATCCTTTTTAATTTCTAAAATCTAATTACCCAAACGCTCTCCAAAAAATCCCAAATTTCCATCATTATCTAATTGAGAGGTGAGGAACTTAAAAATAAAATCAGATTTTTTAATCAGAGGTATATTTTATTTATCTAATTTTTTGGGTATTTAAATATTAATAAAATATTCAAACATTTTGACGACTCCCAAACACTTTCAAAATACCACACATATCTTATTTGGGTGTGGTGAGTCCAATGGTGAACTCCATTTTTTATTATGGAGTTTAAATAAATTAGTTATTTTCAGAATTATCAAAAAATCAGTAAATACTGGAAATTATCAAATGGTCTTCAAATTGCACGAAATTTGAGGTAGAGGCTCCTAGCACTATCATAAGAGTAATGGAAGAAGTTTGGAGTCAATTATGTCACTAATTGACGGGTAACAACACTAGGATTGTTACATGTATGGTGATAATTGTGGTTTCATATTTCAATTTCATTGGGAAGGCCCAACAAAAGAAAGAGTGATCATCGATGAATGAGACAATGTATAGCCATCGTGAGAAGGACTAGGACACGGACCCCAAACATAAGAGTGTAGTATATGTAGCATATCATATGTATGATTTCTTAAATATTTAAATGGTAAGCGATACCTTTTTGGCCAAAATTCATAAAATATAATAAGAATTTTTTGTAGGTTTAATGGTTAGTAGTAAAGGAGATAATCTTTTGAGGGTAGATGTATGGGGATGTCCCAAGCTATTGTGCCATAGAGTTAACAGATTGATGGAGCTGTGGAGAGCTACGTTTGAATATGGCTGAATGAGGGAAGATATGGAGTAGAGTTTGTTAGTGTTGGGATCTTAGAGGAGAAGTTGATCCGATTGAAGATCCTTGATTGAAAAACCAAAATGATCAAATGACACAGTGCAATTATTATTAGTGGTTAGTTTGTGAATGTATAGCTTATAGCATTTGGAATGTGGGACATGTAAGAGATTTGACAAGAGCGGCTTACGAGAGGGAGTGGGTAAAATACCATTGCCGTGTTGGCAATCCGCAATGACTTTTCATTGCCTATTGTGACTCAGTTTGATCCATAGTATGGTTCTGGTAGATGGAGGTTGTAGAGGTCCTCGGTAAGGTGAGATGTTACACCTGAGTCTAGTATCCAGTTGGTGCTGGCTGGCTGCGTGATGTTGTTAGAGAAGAGAGCATTTGGTTGCCCTCTATTGTATGGCATGTTGATTTGATGACAACATTTGATTGTCGTGTGTCCCCGTTTGTCGCATATTTGACATTCTACTGGAGTGGATGTGTGTTTGACTCAGTTTGGGCGCAACCTCACCCTCTATTAGAGAAGGTTCTGCTGCAACCACTGAAGAGAGACATTGGTGGGATATTGTCTGTAGCTGTGAAGTGGTGAGATTTGAGATCTCTGGCTATGCTAACTTCTTCATTGCAGAGAAGCAAGTATAGGTCATCGAGACCTATTGGATGTAGCATTGTGTGAATCAATGTCTTGAACGCCTGATACAGTGGTGGAAGACAGTTGAGTACGTGGTGAATAATGTCCTCGATGTCGATGTTGACACCTGGTGCTGCGATTTTATCCACTGTTGTTTTGATGTCGGTGAGATAGGAAAGAACCGATCTATCCCCCTTTTTGATATTGTTAAGTTCGTTCTTCAATAGAATCATTTTTCAATTGGATCATTTTGATATTATTTATTTAGGATATGCTCTCAATTGCTTTTAAAATAAACTGTTGTTGCTGAATATACTTTCTATGTCTACCGTACCAAAATTTTTAATTATATATTACACAAACAAATAGAGACAAGAGTAGAATTTAATAACAATTTTACCCTCAAAATTATTTTGATTCATACTCAATAATTTTAGAGGCAAGTTCGAGCCGAACGGCTGGACTCAAACCCTATTTAAAATGACAAACTCGATTCAGATTCGACTAGAACTCCACTCGAACTCTAGAACTCGACTAGAACTAGAGTTCCAAGTATGAGCTGACACAACTTAAAAGCTCTATTCTATGCAAAATATATATATATATTTTAAGCTAAATAGAAAAGGAATGAAGTTGAAAATTTGTCACGAGCATATTTCTATTCATCCTCTTAAATTTAATAAAAACCTTTGGCTTATTTGGGCAGTGGACGCCAGATTGCACTGATCGTGGTGTGCTGTGCGGAGGACCCACGCCACGGCCAGTTCCTGCACGCGGCGACCCGCGGTAGACCGAGTAAATATATTTTGCTGATTTTTGTTTTCTGAAAAAATAAATATATATTATTTACAATTAAATTTATAATTTATTATTTCTTTTACGATAGGTAAGGACACAACTCAAAATTTGTATTAAAAAGAATAATTATAATAGTTAAATTAAGGAGAAAAAAGAGCAAGAATAGAACTAAGTTACAAAAGAAAACTATAAGAAAATAATATGTAAAAGAAAATTAATTCATGATGGAATGTGTAACAATTCAAATTCTTGAAAATTAATGTATTGTTCATTTTAGTTTGATAGATCTCACAGTTTTACTCTCAAAAGATAATTTCTCATCATATCACAAAAGTGCTCCCATTTAAACATGTTTAACTTTGGAGTTATTATCAAGAACTCAGATGCAAGTTGAAATCACTTTAGTGACTGAGGTCGTTACAAAATATGAGAGGAATAACTAAATTGTATAAATAGCTTAATCAAAAGGCTCAGCACAGCTATTATTAATATAGTTAATAAGGAATTGAAATGAAAATTTACTACTAAGGATTAAGATTGGAATTATTTCATATATCCACCTATTTAGTAGATAGCCTAAGATCTTAATCCTACTTCAAATATTGATTTGAATGCTTTAATCCTTAAGTTCTATCATTTAAATTATTGGGATTATATCTTGGATTAAAGCTAGATACTTAGTCTATTCTAAGCTATTATTAAAAAATTAATTGAATTTAACTCATATATTGATATATCTTCTTAAAAATGATCTTAGTTAAATTCAACACTGCAAGTTGAAGTCACCTTAGTTAATTTTGGAGATCCTCTATCGAAAAACGTTGAGCGTTATCCTTCCAGCATGATATGAAATTCAAAACTTGTGGATAATTGATGTTTGTTCTTCTTTTGTTTTATATGCATAGGCTTTACCAATTGTTAACTTCATGAAAGCTTATGTTGGCATAAATTTTCTTTGCTTGCTCATCTTATTACTACATATACCCCATATAAATCTTGTAATGCTAGCCTTGATTATGAACTACATAAATCTGTATGCATTGAGGTTTCAAATAATTGGTGTTGTCTGCAAATTACTTCAAATGTTGATATTATTTAGGATCTCTTCATCATAGTAAGCTTGTGATGGTAGTACTCTTGGTTGATGAGTTTGAAATGTATTTTTATTTAAAAGAAACAATTTCATTTAATACAAATTTTGGAATGCAAATAAATAAACTTAATTTTGCTCAACAAATAAAGGCACTATATATATACACATAGTTTATTCATTAGAGAAAAGAGATGCCATAGGTGAGGAGATAGTGTTAGTAATAAAAAATAATAGCACTCTGAATAATGAATGACAAGATCATATCTTAGTATGCTCCAATGAGCCTTAGATGTCCAACCCAACACAAGCCTTCTCAAGCACCCTCTCCACCTCAGAACCCCCTCGCCATCTCCTCACCTCCATCTCCCTCGCCGTCAAAAGCTCTCCTCATACTCCTCTCTCTGTCTCCCTGAAACCCCTCCTTCCTTGCCTCACCCCTTCCCTCTTCTCCTCCCTTTTATCCCTCAATCCTCTCTCCCTCCCCCCTTCCTCCCTCATCGCACTCTTCCACCACCTCTCCTCCCATGGCGCCCCCTTCTTCATCCACACGCCCCTCTCCTACATTTCGATGTCCCTCTTCCTTCTCCGCCACCGCCTCCCGTTCGCCGCCGCCCCTCTCCTCTCCCTCCTCGTCTCTCGCACTGGCCACTCCTCCTCTCACGCCCTCCTCTCTCTTGCCCTCACTGCATCCTCTCCTTCACCTCTTCACCCCTCCCTCCTCGACTCCATCATGGCTGCGTACATCAATGCCGGTTTCTTCGACGACGCCGTTCACTGCTTTCACTTTGCGAAGCGCCATTTGTTGCCTCTCCCGTTATCCGCTTCAACGCTTATCCGCCGTCTCCCCACTGGCGACGAGGCCCAGGCGTTCTTCTGGGAGATTTCTAAAGCCGGATTTCCTGCAAGAATTGAAGACCTCAACGGTCTGATCCATAGGTTCTGCCAGGAGAGGAAGTTTGGTGATGCCCTTCGGGTGTTTGATGAAATTCCCAGTCATGGTCTGCGGCATAATGCCGTTAGTTTCAACACCTTGATCAACGGTTATTGCAGAGATGGCAACTTGGACGCGGGCTTGGCGTTGATGGGCGCGATGGAGAAGGACGGGGTTGCGCCGGATGTGTTCACTTGCACCATTTTTGTCAAGGCGCTCTGTGCCGCGGGGAGGTTGGGGGATGCCACCAAGATGTTTGAGGAAATGCGCGACAGAGCGATTGCTCCCAATAAGTTCTCTTTCACTAGCCTAATTGATGGGAATTGCAAGGATGGGAAAATGGGTGTTGCGATGGATATCTATAAAGAGATGACCAGGAAAGGAATCCAACCAGATTTGATCACTTTTAATGCTCTTGCGAATGGATATTGCAAGAGTGGAGGTACTGCTGAGGCTGAGGAGATTGTGGTGGAGATGAGGAGAAGGGGTTTGAAGCCAGACAAAATGACTTATACAACTCTTATTGATGGGTATTGCAAGAGAGGGGACTTGCTTATGGCACTCAGAACGAAGAAGAAGATGGTAGCTGAAGGGCTTGAGCTGGATGAGGTGACCTACACAGCCCTTATATCTGGGCTGAGTAGAGAAGGGCAGGCTTTGGAGGCTAATCTCACCTTGCATGCAATGATGAGTGCTGGGATTCTTCCTGATGAGGCAACATACAATTTGGTCATTGAGGCTTTGTGTAAGAAAGGAGAGGTCAGGGCAGGCTTTAAATTACTTCGTGAGATGCAGACTAAGGGTCTTAAGCCTGGGGTTATCACCTACAATATTATCATGAATGGGTTGTGCAAGCTTAGGCAGATGAAAAATGCAGGCATGCTTCTGAATGCCATGCTTAATGTTGGTGTTATTCCTGATGATGTTACTTATAACACTCTCTTAAATGGGCATTGTAAGAATGGCGAAGTAGACCGTGAGATAATAAGCCAAGAAATAGGAATGGTTTCGGATTTTGCAGCTTATACTTCGCTGGTAAAGAAGTTCCTTAGAAAAACTAAAGGGAGAAAATACTGAGAGAAGACTGGAGATTCTTGAGGTTCCAAGGACTCTTGTTTGGCAATGGTATGCTAATGCATTTGTTTGCTTTACACTCGTATAAATATATGCTGTCTTGGATTTAATGTTCCGTTCTTTTATATTCCACTTTTTATCTTCTTTTATGCATTACTGTGTGTTTAGTTTTCTTATCACTCGTGATGATGATGAGATTAAATCTGTAGAGGCAACTTGTTGCAGAATTAAGGCTTTCCGCCATAATTATTGTGTCACATCTTATGCATGCACTCTGTGGTTTACATGAGAACTGCTGTTGATGTCTACTTTCTTGCCAATGTGAATGAAAATTAATAACGTTGATTTTCCTGTGCGCTCTTTGTAGATTGATTTTGTGACTACGTGCCTATGATTAATAACTGAAATAGTCGGGTGGCTGTAGACAGAAGTTGATGTAGAACCAAAGTGATTCACTAACACAAAAATCATTGAATTAATTGTGAAAACGTTAATTATCTCCACAATTAAAAAAAAGTATATTCAGTGTTCTTAGTAGGGATTCGATTCTACATCATGGGGAGGGAGAATGATCCACATTAACCCAAGAAAATCATTGAATTAATTGGAAAAGCCTTTAATAGTACGACGATGTTAAGCAAAATATTCAATGTTCCTAGTGGGGATTGCATTCTTTCATCATAATGTGGAAGAATGATCCACGAATATGAACCCAATCATATGATCTCCATAAGAATTTTTAAGATCCACTAGATTTCTTACAAACGTTCTTTAAATGTATGAGAAAAAAATGCTTGGGAAAGATGTGGAGGAAGAAGGATGCTGAAATTTGGGCTAAGAAAGCTCTAGGGTAGTTAGAAAACATTCAATTAGGAGTTTGCATCCTTTGTTCCCATAAGATTTCTTACTACATGCCATAACTTTATGTGATGCGTTAATTAAAGTGCCACTTGACAAAATCTTGGTTGAACAAGATCATTGGGCAATGCCAGCGTAATAGGTAGGTGATACATAGAGATTTGCAATACTTGAGAAAAATTATAACTATTTCTTTTGAGTTTGAGGTTGTTGAGTGATTGTTTTAGGTTTACCATGCATGGAATAGTAATCCAAATGCAATTTTACACATTTACGCATCACAATTGTCTTCAAATCTTAAGACTTGATCACATTAAAAAAATGTACATTTAAACAAGAAAGAGTTCACACTGTATTTATCGCACATGTTTATAAATGGAGGTCTCATTGGAGGTCTCATTCATTTGATTCTTTACTAAAATAGGTTTGAATTAAGCTTTAATTTTACTAGTAATAAATGTTTTCTCATTCTAATTTTAGTTGCAAGTAGTTGGTCACATGTGGAGTGAAGGAAGTTTTTTCATGATATCTTTGCCTTAAAATTTTAAAATTATTTTTCGCAAATAATTTTTAATATGAAATTTTATTTTCTTAATTTCTTTTATTTAATAATTAGGCCATCAAAAGCTAATTTTAATTCTTTATAGGTAATACATGTTGGTTATGAAAGAATGGATATAATATAAGAGAGGAGGTGAATTGAGTTATTCCAAATTTTAAAACTTTAATTGAAGTAAAGAAATTAATGCTACTTCTTACACGACAACATCAAAAAGAAGTAAAAAATTTGTATAAAAGTAATAAAAAGAACATAAAATTGAATAGTGGTTCATATCCCTCTTGATCATACGTCCATTCTTTGATGAAATTACCTATCAAAAGAGTAAACAAACTCTCCATTGCAAAATTTTAGGCAAAGAAACCTTGTACAAGTTCTCCTTTTGCGAGTTTTGCTGGTGAAGCTACTAGTACAAACTTTTCTATTTGAATTCTTGCTTGGTGAAAGCACCTCAAATACAAATATAAGGAATTAATAGAAACTTTGAGCATGTCATGTTTTAAGGTGAAGTCCTCAAGTTCTTTTGATTAGAAGTTGATTGGATGTTTTAGTTCAATAACACTTTAATGAAAGCTTGATTAGTTAAGGATAGTAGCTAAAGATATTAATTTCTCATAAATGTGGATTTTATTATAACTACTTAGAATTTTGAATTAAGAACCTTTGTATATATGGATATACAATATTTAAATTTTTGAAAGTATTATAGGAAAAGACAGCGGTTTGTACAAATACATGAGCAGTTTGCATGTGTCTTTCTGATTATAGTTACGTAACTTTAGAATTGTATATACGAATCATACAATTTTTAATGCTTATAGTTCAAATATGTTTCTTACTATTCTTACAATTGTTATTGTTTATATTTATGAACGTAAGATATTTGTATTTACATACCTTTGAACTTGTGCTTTTTTTAATAGATTGTAACATATGATATAATGATTAAAGCTGAACACAAATCTAAAGCCAGGAATTTTAAATCATAGGCAAGCATGTAATATTTACTAAAACTAGGAATAAGATGTATGACAAACAAAGATGCAAAAGAAACAAAAATAATATCCTTAAAATCATAAAACAAAACTAATTAGAATCATAAATAACATTAGGAGTGTTGATGTTCAAAAGCTGGCACCACTCAACTATAGATGTGAACAAATTAATCAAAATCTTGAAACTTTTTTCTGTGTTAATGTCAATCCTAATGCTGACCACAATGGTCTTCACAGCAGCAATGGTATCCTCAATGCTAGTAAATCGAGAACGTAGCTCTATAATTTGCTCTTGAAACTCCGGGCTATATGAATGCCTTTGAGATGCCCAGAAATGTCAACAGGAGGTGGTGAAGAAAAAAGGTACGTCAGCCAGTGACGGCGGTGGATCTCATTTGAAAAGCTTGGCGGAACCTCGGTAGTGTTGCCATGAAAAACCATGAGAGGGCCAACTATAGAAGGAGCACAAATGGTAGTGTCACCGACACTTCCATTAATCATCATCATTGTTTTTGCTGGAGCTGATAATTATAGGAGAATGAGGTGGAGGTGGATCCTAGCAAGTGCGTTGCTGCTCAAAATAGTAGGGGCCGGGTGTGGGGATGTGGTACTTTGTGATAAGACGTAGGCAAATGATTGATCCATAACATGTTTAAGTTGCGTCAAAAGGTGCATCAGAAGGTGATGTTAGCTAAGGTACATAGATGATAAAGGGTGGACGGAGTTGACAGGCTACACCTTTATGATCATGAAAGTAACATAGATGATGGGTGGTTCATCAGGTCATCACCTTTTGACAAAATGGTAGGCCTAAGAATCAACTAGTTAGCTTGGAATGCTGGCTGGAAGGGTACGACCTTGGGGTTTTGGTAGGGCAGATGATAGCCAATGATCACGTGATTGATCTCCTTCTAGTTTTGCTAGGAGGCCAACAAAATGGGATGACGAGTGATTTGAACCCATGCATGAGAAACTAAAAGCAGACATAGCATGATTAGCTAGGTCAAGTTCTAGATGAGCACTAAAAAGATGAACTAAATCAAGGTTGTTTGGGTCGTTAGTTGCTAAGAATGCGGAGATGCTAGTATTGGAAAATCATTGGTGAATTTCAGGGATAAAACCATGTAACGATTTGTGCTTGGTGAGTTGAAGTGGGGAAATCAAAACTATATAGCAGGTTTCTAAGCTAGGGGAGGATAGAGGTTGAGGCCTCGGAAGTCACATGGTTGGGAGGTGGTGTGGTCAATTGTGAGTAGGATAAGTTAATGGCGGTCTAGAGGGGGGTGTGATGACTGAAAGGGAGGCGACAGTGATGTGTGAATAGTGAAAAATGATTTGCTTGTTTATAGATTCTGTGCATTCATACAAAACTATAATAATAGTATATATGAACCACTTCGTTACAAATTTTCTATCATAGCAGATTTGATTACACAAACATAATGCCGAATGTAACATCCATTAGTTCAGGTGGTACATATTGATTTGTATGTACGAATGTACTATGGTATTCTTAAAGCAATAGAATAATATATACAAAATCGTACAATCATTGGTACGATTGAAATTGGCTTTTTGTAATCATGATGTTTCATTTGAACATAACATGAAATTTAATGTATAGTGTTGCTTTTGTAAATATTGAACATGTAGTAGGTATACTTGCAGTTTAATATAATAAAGATTCTATTATGCTGTAGTGTTGCTTTTGATCAACTAATTTGCTATAGGGGTCACTATCACGGATGGTGTTAGGTGTCATGGGGGGGTATCAATGAGTTTGTTATAATTAACTTAAATTTTCTTGGGATTTCTCTAATGCATTGGCCTTATGAAATAAATGTGCCATTCATAACTTATTTAATTTATAATACTAAGAAATTTAAATTACTCAATATGTTCATATTAAATTCTATACTCCTGAGTGAAACAAATTTTTTGTAAATAGTCTTGTTAGGTAAAAAATAAATTGATATTTATTTAATTTTGAGTAAAAAGAAAATTAGAATAGTTCTCAAAATAAAAATGGTAGTGTCTACAAAATCTCTAATAATTCCATTCAATGTGAAAAATGAGCTATAAGACATTTATACCACCATGTTCATAGTGCTTAATTTAAGCTATAAAGATTTTTTTTATTTATAAACATAATTTGTATAATCTTTGCTTTTAAAACTGTGTAACTGTTCAATATAAACATCATTCTCAATGTAAAATTTTTACAAAAAATACATGTAACATTAATTTGGAATAACTTGAGGTTGTGATAAGATGCATATGCAAGATATTAAAACATGATTTGCTTACCAAATTAGCAAATATCACATGTATGATTGTTTGAAAATTTTAACCTATAGGCAAACTACCTGCAAGTCATATTCTTAAAATCTTTTTCAATGTATGTATGCTTGCATAGAATAATCTACAATGTCATAGCCAAGGTTCATCACTTAAAAGCATTACAATATTTTAAATTTAAATTGTTGATAACTTGTAAGTGAATATCTAGTAGTAACAATATTTTTTTAAATCTATTGATTAGAATCTTATCATTTAACTTTAAAATTGTAATTGAAATAAGCGTAACATGGTGTAGCCCATATCAAACAATTGACTAATGTTTTAAGAAATTTATAATGCAAACTTGCAATAAAAAGTATTATCTTTTGTTTTGATGTAATTTTTTGAATTTAGTTTTATTTCTACGAGTCATCTTGTCACTCTTTGGTTCTAACTCTTTGAATTTCCTTGGGAAACAGAAAGTGTTTGGAGTAATTATTATTATGGAATCATATTTTTATTGCTCCTCATTTAAAGAATGTTATCTGCATGAAAAATTGAGTGCTAGTCTTAAGGATCGACACTTTGTTGGATTCGAGTTTGACTGCACTACTAGTAGGTCTTTTGATTTTCTTTGGAACTAATACATGCCAATTTATTTTTTCTGCGTTATGACAACTTGTATCCCATTACTTCAAGCATATACTAGGACATAAGATCCTCTATGAGTGATTTTCATCACTTTCTACTTTATGTTCTAGGATATGAATACTTTTATTATATTAATTAAGTTTATTTTTTAAAATAAAGTAAATGAACTTATATTCTTATTTTTCTTAACCAACCTATTTTTTTTCTTATGTGAAATGCCGTTTGGCTCTTACACAAGCTTGAAGATTAATCATCAAAGTTAACCTTTAAGAATTACGCTTAATGAAATCATTTCATTCATTAATATTTTAAGTTTATTGTGGTTCTTCTTTAAGGAAGTAAAAGTTGCTCGCAATCCATTAGTAAATGATTCAAGCTCTTTAGTAAATGCAGCACTTATCGCATTGTCAATTGATGTAGAAGCTAGAGTTAGAAGACTTACATTTGCTTTTGTAATTGTTGGAGTTGTTATTTTTGCACTACCTTCTATCGCTTCCTTAATCCCTCCTTAGATGACTTTTTAATCACCTTGTGATGAGGGTAATTTTCTCATCTTTAACACCTCCTCCACTTGTAGTAGGCTTATTGACTTTGAGTTCTTTGGGTCTCATCTTTCTATTTACTTAAATAAGCTGTTCATGCGCTATTAATGAACCAAAAACTGTTCAAATGATAACCTTTTGAGATTCTTTTCCTCAACAATAGCGTGGACCTTGGCATTCTATTTCGATAGGATGCTTTTCAAAACTCTTTTCACTTTTTCTTCATTTCAAGTCTTATCGAGCATATAAAAGGTCTTGAGGATTTAGGTTAATCGAGTGTACATGTTAGAAATGCTCTCCTTTTAACTCATTCAAAAAACTCATATTCATGATCCAAAATATTTATATGAGATTAGCGTACATTTGACATACTTTATAAGTTACTATAAATGTATCTGAAATTGTCTTATCAATTGTGCACAAGGATATGTGCATGTAGTCTTCTTGATTCGATGTGCAAGAAATACATTTAGGTTCTTTTGCATGTAATTGTGCTTTTTGATTGTTTAATGGTCTAATTTTTATGAGGTGCAAAAGGATTTTGTAGTGCTATTTAAATTGAATTTACATCTTAAAGTTGATCCATTAGAGAATGCAATGTGGCTTGTCTGATGATTTTCGTATTACTATTAGATTACATCAAGGCTCTATCATCAGTCTGTTACTATTTGCTTTAGTTATGGATGTTCTTATCGAACTCATTTAAGAGGATATATGTTATTTGCGGATGGCATTCTATTAATTGATAAGACTAGAGGTAGACTTAAAACAAAACTTGAATTATGGAGGACTACATTAGAATCTATAAGTTTTAATCTTAGTAGATTTAAAAAAAAATATTTGGAATGTAAGTTTGATTGTAATATAAGCTATAAACTCGAGGACATAACTATTAAGGATCGAGTGACCAAAAAAAGCGAGAGATTCAAATACTTTAGTTCAATTATTCAAAATAATGGTGAAATAGAGAGCGATGTGATTAATATGATTCTAGCTAGGCAAATGAAATGGGTGGAATATTGTGTGATCAAAATATCTCAGTCACAATTAAAGAATTTTTTTGTAGAGCAACTATTCGACTAGCTACGCTATATGGGGCTAAATGTTGGCCAACAAAGAAGAAATTTATTGATAATTTAAGTGTTACTAAAATGAGGATGTTAAGGTGGATAGTGGGTGTACTCGTAAGGATAAAGTGAGAATGAGTTCATCCGTAGCAAAGTTGGAGTAGTTCCAATGGTGGATAAAATTAGAGAATATCATCTTATAGATGGTTCAGGCGTACTAAGCGTAGACTGTTTAGTGTTCTTGTTAGATAAAATACTGTATATCAAATTTTCCCATATTAAAAGAGGAAGATCAAAAAAGATATGGAAAGAAATCATTTGTAAGGATCTTCTTTATTTGGATCATAGGGAGGGGCTTTTATTTGATTGTGCATAATGCAAATAAATGATTAATGTAGCCGACCTCACTTAATGGGATTATGGCTGGTGTTGTTGTATCTTTAAATTGGTTGATTGCACGAAATTCATCTCCAAAATTAAAGTCAACTCCATCGAAAAGAGATAGACTGGTGTAGGATGCACCCCTTCCACATTATTATCTATGAAATGTGTTATAATGAAAATCTTTACTTTATAGAGTTGTTAGATTCTAGTATAGCAGTGATGAAATTTTAGTAGCATTTATTTGTTAGTTATGAAAGATTTTGCATAATTCAAGAGGGGGATGAATTTGGTTATTAAAACTTTGAAAAGTAGAACTGAATTTTAATGAAAAATTTGAAATATTTCTCATAAGACGACTACAAAAAGAAATTGGACACATGTATAAAATGAACATACAATCTTATATATAGTTTTTGAACCTCTAGATTCTATGTGACTCTTTTAATATGCGATCATCGGAATCACTACTCCAATGAGGCAACAGGCTCTCCTTTGCGAACTTGTAGCTGGAGTAGCCTTACACAATCTCTCCTTTCACAAGTTTTGCTAGTGGAGCTATCAATATTATTACTTATTGTCTAAAACTTGCTTGGCAAAACAGTCACAAGTAAAAGAGTTGGAAGAAAACTCCAAGCGTGCAAACCTTTTGGTAAAGCCCTCGATATGATTTAATTTTAAGTTGGTTGGAAACTCTTAGTGTGTAGAACTTTAATGAGAGATTGAGAAGTTAGATATGATAGCTAAAGAGGTTAAATCCTCATAGTTATGCAGTATAAATAATGATTTCTTAGAATTTTGAAAATTTGGATTACATACAAACATTAAATATTCATATATACAAAAGTATGTAGTAGGGCATTGGTCAAGCTATGTAATACCATAATAGTTAATGTGCACCTCTAATCATAGATACACAACTTTTTTGAATTGTATATGCATATCATACATACTATAACAATTCAGATTAAAAACATTGTATTTATTCAAATAAATTGGAGGTATTTTTTAAAATAGTCTTTTGCTTAATAAAAAGCACAATTTAGTCCCTTGATTATTGAAATACTCAAAATTGTCCTACAACTCCTTTTAAATGTCTAAATTAATCATATTTTAATTTTTTCATCTTCTCATGCCAATGTAGTCATTTTTATACTTGGTTTGATAAATAAAAGTGCTATTCTCTAGTTTTTTTTCCTTGAAGTCTTGAGAAGAACGAGTTCATCATTAACATTTTCAAACTCTTACTCATCATCTTAGATAACTCGCTGTTTAGAGATACATTAAAACTTTCAAACCAAATAACATCTATTTAAATTTGAACAATATTTATCACTTGAAGTTTTGATAAATGTATTGCGTTTGCATTTTCTAAAATCCTTATCTGATATTGAAATATACTCAAATCTCTTATTCTATAAGCTCTAGTAGTAGCTTGACACAAATTATGTAGAGCTTTTTAGAGTTCTTAGATATAGATTGAGAAAACCTATATTTTCAAATTGGAGGTTGTACACTATAAATATAACTCATGAATGCCATTACGAAGTGTTAATTTGAAATAATTTACATTTGTTGTGGTACAAGTAGCATTTTAATAGCTTTAAGTCAAGCTGTTGTAGAAAATATATCTTCAAAGTCAATGCTTACTATTTGAGAAAAAAGCCTTGAGCAATCGAGCTTATTAGATATTCTCCTAGTTTCAATTCTATATACATGATCAAACTTATGTACAAATTTCTAAATATTATTCTTACAAGTTGATTAAATTCTGCAGCTATGATCCAATAATGGCCTTGATCAATCTCTGAATCATTATCAATAAAGTGAGCTCGAAGAACGATGGTTGCGGCACTCTGTTCTCTCGGCTTTTTCGCTCCATCCCTTGACATACAGCAGATTCATACTTGTTGGACATTGAAAAAATATTATGAGACAATTTCTATGGGAAGGTGCATATGAAAGTGGTATGCATTGAGTAATTCGAATGAAGACTGTTCGCCGTAAGAAATTGGTGGCCTTGGGGTTAGAAATTTGTGCTTATGGCGGGCGGGACACTAATGATAAAAACAAAGCAGGATTCAAGGCATGCACATTGAGAATGATGCTTGGCTTTGGCTCATCTATCTTTGTGGGCTTATATAATTGAATGGGAGATGGTTCCATTAGTTGCAGCCTTTTTAGAGTGGTATTCTATCTTTGTGCTTATAACTTATATATTTATTCAATGTCGAGGAAGACTCTATCCATTGGGATGTTTACTATATAATCAGCAGCTTTTGCAGGAAAATGATACTTTTGCAGCAGTGTTTGGAATTTTCAGTTGGGATCGAGGGAGGCGTGCTTTATAGTGTGCCCTTCCTAAAATTCGAGGCATGCATTGCTTTGTGCTTTATACTGCAGTGTGCGCGAGCTCCGTTCTTTCTTCTAACATTTACTTTATATTTCGATTCATTAAAGGTTTCTTATTATCTACACGATTTCGCAATTTTCAATTTTTTTTAGTTCAAAAATTTGGCATATTTGCGTTTATGTTGTTATTTTAATTAAAGTTTGAGCATAATAAATAAAATAATATATTAGTTAATTTATAAATTCAATTTTGGTTTTGAACTAGCATTTGTTTTAGCAAATTAGGTTATTTTGATTATTTTTTATAATTTAAACTTTTTTAACAAATAATATTATAATACTATTATTAGTATGATGAATAATTAATAAAAAATTACTTTGAAATTTTATGGGGATTGTGCTGTTGTGATTTAAACAGATTCATATGATTTTAGGTAAAAGCTTAAATCTCTGACCACAAGTATTTAGTTAAATATATATATACTAAATAATATAACTATTAATGTTGTCATATTATCAATAAGGATGATATTATAATCCTATATAATTATTCTGTGACAACATCAAGTCTTAATCTTTTGTTTTCATAAATAGAAACCCCTTCATAAGTTTCAATTTGGCTAAACTATGAGCTTTCTTTTCCTCTTTTAATATAGAAGAAATTTATAAGCCCAATTTTTCTAACAAGTGGCATTGAACAATGTCTATGCTTAATGTGCTCGAACCATCTAATGTGGCCTCCTGTAAACTATTAGAGCCAGATACAATCTTGCTATAAATATGCAGTGATTCTCTATAAATAAGCAGTTTATTGCTCTTTAGCTTGATGTGTTACAAGCAGTGATTCTCTATAAGAATTAGGGCTTCGAGTTTGAATTAGACAGATTGTTCCAAAACACTTGGATTTGCTACAAGTAGTGATTCTCTCTATAAGAAGTTTATTTTGGAATTATACTTTAGACTGTTGGAACGCTATCCAATTGATTTTGGCTTATGAACGGACACACTTTTTAGATACTCTCGGATAAATCCGGGCTGATTCTTTCATAATTTTTTTTGGAACACAATTAAGTTTCAAAATATTATTATAATTATTAAGTAAAAAAAAAAAAAAAAGGCAGGGGACCGTTGCATGCAATAATTAAGAGGGCTATATATGCAATCAATAGGAAAACAAGAAGATGCTCGTCAGGAATTAAGATGCAGAAAAAGGTCAGTGGGACAACACTACACTTGCGCCAGTTACACAAATATTTCTTATATAATAGTTTACACAAAAACGGCAACATTGCCTTTGAAGCTGGAAGGCTTCTCTTCCACAACCCTAAAGCTATCTTAAATACTATATTTTTTTAAGCACATGATGCCAAGGGAGATATAATATATAAATAAATGCCTGTACTCAAGAAAGGAGATGATCGCCATACCCCGACCCAATAAAGTAAGATTTGAAGGAGGGGGGAAGAGTAAAAAGGATAGTTACACTGCGCCTCTTTCATACCCTTTTGTTTTTTTCTGTAGTATTTTCGCATAGGGCTCATTTGTTTCAGATGCTTCTTCATTGGCTCCCAATCTATCGCAACTACAATACAACACAACAGCATTAGATACGTCTTGTGGCCGCAACTGAGCACATACTAAACCGCCAAAATGAACAGAGTATGAGCTTCTGAACACATGGAAGAAAAGCTCTCGAACTCAAAGTGGCAATGGCCACTAAACTATTGCTAGGCACGCATGACTCTCGTGTTGCAGACTCAAATCGTAGACGGTGAAGTGTGTGGTCTGTCGAATGGTTGGATGACCGAGTTTTCTGTTGTGTTATAGAGTCTTAATTGTCCAAAAATGGCACAGGCGCTACAGCGGAACCAAGCCCGAAATTGAGACACCACGGCGCGCCTCAGCGGTCAACAATCAAGAAGCGGGCGCCGCAGCGCGCCGCAGCGGAATCAAACGCGGGCGCTCCCGCGTGCCAAAGCGCGCTACAGCGGATGCAAGCTGAAATGCGGATGCTACATCGCGTTGCAACGCGCTCTAGCGCGCTACGGAGGATGCAATTTTGAAAGTCGACCGCTCCAGCGCGCTGCAACGGCCGACAGAGTTCTGCTTCGTTCCAGGTCTCGATCTGAAGAAATATGAGGGGTATTTTAGACTTTTTGGGTCCGAAATGGAGCTAGCTACTTAAGCCTAAGTAGTGGGGGAAAATCAAAAGGCTTTGGCAATTAGTTTGAAGGCTTGGAGACTGTGGAGGAGAAGAACCCTAAGCTAAACCCTAGGGAGCTGCTGAGCAAGATCAGGCTTGCTGTTTGAAGAAGAAACTTCATGAGATAGCAGCTTCTTCCCTTTTCCATTCTAAGAGTAGAGCTACAGCTGTGTATGCTGAGGTGATATAGCTTTTGTAACTCTGTAAACATTGAAGCTTTTTCATAGTGGATTTTCTCATTGGTATGACTCCGAAGTTTTTCCCAATTTTTGGGTTTTTCACGTATATGTTTGTGTTTGGATGATTTTTATGTGCTGCGATTTTCTTGTTGTGATTTTGTGATTTCTAAGATAGCTCGATAACCGTCAACACACCCCGATCCTCAAAGTCTTTGAACTTTGGTTTGTTATTTTCATTACAAGTGTCTTTCCGCATTAGATATCTTGTGTATCGCTGGTGTTTCACAACAAGTGGTATCAGAGCGTTAGGTTCTTTGCCTTGTTGTTAAGGAGGGTTTGCTTGTTTGAGTGGGAGCTATAGCCGAAGAAATAAGACACAAGATTGAGAAGTTCAGCAGGACGAACTTTGCGTTCTGGAAAATGCAAATGGAGAAATTTGTTATACCAGAAGAAGTTGTATCTTCCATTGAAAGGAGCCGACAAGAAACATGGAACTATGACTGATGAAGAATGGGAGGTTCTTGGTAGAACTGCTTTGGGTTTGATTCGTTTATCGCCATCTTCTTCTGTTTCTTTTAACATTGTTAATGAGAAAACTACTGTAGATCTCATGAATGCTCTGACGAGAATGTATGAGAAGCCGTCTGATTCGAATAAGGTTTTTATAAAGAGAATATTTAATATGAAGATGATGGATGAGTATTCAGTGACTGAACACCTCAATGGATTTAACACTGTGACGAGCCAGTTGAGCTCAGTTGGCATCAGTTTTGATGACGAGGTCCGAGCCCTGTTGTTCCTCTCTTCGTTGCCGGACAGTTGGGATGGGCTGGTTACAACCATCAGCAATTCATCTGGAGATGCGTCGTTGAAGTTCGACGACATCGTTGGGCTAGTGCTGAATGAGGAGGTGCGGAAGAGATCTCATGGAGAAGCATCTACCTCAGCACTGAATACTGAGAGCAGGGGAAGACATGTTGAGAGGAGACATACCAGGAATAGGTCTATATCTCAGTGAGGTAAATTAAGACCCGGTAAAGCAAAGCCGTATTGCTAGAATTATGGGAAGGCATGTCATTTCAAGAATTACTGCCATACTCTAAAGAAGCTAAGTGGTGGTGGTAAGATGTTGAACCCCACTATAAATGTTTCAGCTAAGGAGGATCAAGATGCTTTGATCCTCTCACTTATTAATATGGTGTCATGGGTTGTGGACTCAGGCGCCACTTTTCATGCGACTCCGTCGAGGAGTGCCTTCAAGAACTACACCAAGGGTGACTTGGGGAAAGCATATTTTGGAGATGATAAGGCGTGTGATATCATCGGCAGAGGTGATGTGGATGTGAAGCTACCAAGCGGTGCTGTTTGGAAGCTAAAGGATGTTAGACATGTACCATGTCTAAGAAGAAACTTGATCTCAGTGAGCTAGTTAGCTAGAGAAGGCTACAACACTTGTTTCACAGGAGACTCATGAAAGGTTACCAAGAGTGCACTCATTATTGCACGGGGAAGTATGGAAGGTACACATTACTTGATCAATAAAATGTCTGATACTATTGCAGCTGCATAGGAGATAGATGCAGATCTATGGTACCGGAGGCTTGGCCATATGAGTGAGAGGGAGCTGAAATCTCTACAGTCAAAGGGGAAGCTCCAAGGGCTAAAATTAGTGAATTTGGATTTTTGTAAAGACTGTGTGCCAGGCAAGTTGAATAAAGTTTCTTTCTCCAAAATTGGAAGGGAGTACAAAAGCAAGAAATTAGAGTTGGTACATACATATGTATGGGGGCCAGGTCCTACATCTTCCATAGGTAGAGCAACATACTTCGTCACTGCAATACAACACAACAGCATTAGATACGTCTTGTGGCCGCAACTGAGCACATACTAAAATGCCAAAATGAACAGAGTATGAGCTTCTGAACACATGGAAGAAAAGCTCTCGAACACAAAGTGTCAATGGCCACTAAACTATTGCTAGGCACTCATGACTCTCGTATCGTAGACTCAAATCGTAGACGGTGAAGTGTGTGGTCTGTCGAATGGTTGGATGACCGAGTTTTCTGTTGTGTTTGTGGAGACTTCATTCTCCAAAAATAGCACAGGCGCTGCTGCAGAACCAAGCCCGAAGCTGAGGCGCCACGGCGCGCCTCAGCGGTCAGCAATCGAGAAGCGGGCGTTGCAGCGGAATCAAACGCGGGCGCTACCGCACGCCAAAGAGCGCTCCATCCGATGCAAGTTGAAATGCGGGCGCTACATCGCGCTGCAACGCGCTCTAGCGCACTACGGCGGATGTGATTTGGAAAATCGATTGCTACAGCGCGCTGTAGCGACCGACGGAGTTCTGCTTCGTTCCAGGTCTCGATCTGAAGAAATATGAGGGGTATTTGGACTTTTTGGGTCCGAAATGGAGCTAACTACTTAAGCCTAAGTAGTGGGGGAAAACCAAAAGGCTTTGGCAATCAGTTTGAAGGCTTGAAGGCTGTGGAGGAGGAAAACCCTAAGCTAAACCCTAGGGAGCTACTGAGCAAGATCAGGCTTGATGTTTAAAGAAGAAACTTCAAGAGGTAGCAGTTTCTTCCCTTCTCCATTCTAAGAAAAGAGCTATAACTGTGTATGCTAAGGTGATATAGCTTTTGTAACTCTATAAATGTTGAAGCTTTTTCATAGTGGATTTTCTCGTTGGTATGGCTCCGAGGTTTTTCCCAATTTTTGGGTTTTCCATGTATATGTTTGTGTTTGGATGATTTGTATGTGCTGCGATTTTCTTGCTGTGATTTTGTGATTTCTAAGATAGCTCGATAACTGTCAACGCACCCCGATCCTCAAAGTCTTTGAACTTTGGTTTGTTATTTTCATTACAAGTGTCTTTCCGCATTAGGTATCTTGTGTATCGCTGGTGTGTCACAACAAGTGGTATCATAGCATTAGGTTATTTGCCTTGTTGTTAAGGAGGGTTTGCTTGTTTGAGTGGAGCTATGGCCGAAGAAATAAGACACAAGATTGAGAAACATAGAACTATGACGGACAAACTTTGCGTTCTGAAAAATGTAAATGGAGGGATTTGCTCTACCAGAAGAAGTTGTATCTTCCATTGAAAGGAGCCGATAAGAAACATGAAACTATGACGGATGAAGAATGGGAGGTTCTTGGTAGAACTGCTTTGGGTTTGATTCATTTATCGTCATCTTCTTCTGTTTCTTTTAACATTGTTAATGAGAAAACTACTGTAGATCTCATGAATGCTCTGACGAGAATGCATGGGAAGTCGTCTGCTTCAAATAAGGTTTTTATAAAGAGACTGTTTAATATGATGATGATGGATGAGTATTCAGTGACTGAACACCTCAATGGATTTAACACTGTGACGAGCCAGTTGAGCTCAGTTGGCATCATTTTTGATGACGAGGTCCGAGCCCTATTATTCCTCTCTTCGTTGCCGGACAGTTGGGATGGGCTGGTTACAACCATCAGCAATTCATCTGGAAATGCATCGTTGAAGTTCGATGACATCGTTGGGCTAGTGCTGAATGAGGAGGTGCGGAAGAGATCTCATGGAGAAGCATCTACCTCAGCACTAAATACTGAGAGCAGGGGAAGACATGCTGAGAGGAGACATACTAGGAATAGGTCTATGTCTCGGTGAGGTAAATCAAGACCCGGTAAAGCAAAGCCGGATTGCTGGAATTGTGGGAAGGCATGTCATTTCAAGAATTATTGCCCTACTCTAAAGAAGCCAAGTGGTGGTGGTAAGATGTTGAACCCCACTGTAAATGTTTCAGCTAAGGAGGATCAAGATGCTTTGATCCTCTCACTTATTAATATGGTGTCCTGGGTTATGGACTCAGGCGCCACTTTTCATGCGACTCCGTCGAGGAGTGCCTTCCAGAACTACACCAAGGGTGACTTAGGGAAAGTATATATTGGAGATGATAAGGCATGTGATATCATCGGTAGAGGTGATGTGGATGTGAAGCTACCAAGCGGTGCTATTTGGAAGCTAAAGGATGTTAGACATGTACCATGTCTAAGAAGAAACTTGATCTCAGTGAGCTAGTTAGCCTGAGAAGGATACAACACTTGTTTCACAGGAGACTCATGAAAGGTTACCAAGGGTGCACTCATTATTGCACAGGGCAGTATGGAAGGTACACTTTACTTGATCAATAAAATGTCTAATACTATTGCAGCTGCATAGAAAATAGATGCAGATCTATGGTACCGGAGGCTTGGCTATGTGAGTGAGAGGGGGTTGAAATCTCTACAGTCAAAGGGGAAGCTCCAAGGGCTAAAATTAGTGAATTTGGATTTTTGTAAAGACTGTGTGCTAGGCAAGCTGAAGAAAGTTTCTTTCTCCAAAGTTGGAAGGGAGCACAAAAGCAAGAAATTATAGTTGGTACATACATATGTATGGGGGCCAGGTCCTACATCTTCCATAGGTGGAGCAACATACTTCGTCACCTTCATTAATGATCATACAAGAAAGGTATGAGTTTACTTTAGGTGGAGCAACATACTTCGTCACCTTCATTAATGATCATACAAGAAAGGTATGAGTTTACTTTCTCAAACATAAATATGATGTGTTTGATGTGTTTGGAAAGTGGCTAGCTTTAGTGGAGAATGAGGCTTGGTTAAAGCTGGAATGCTTAAGGTTTAATAATGGCAGTGAGTACTATGATAAGGAGTTCAAGGAGTTATGTGCTTTGAGAGGAATCAAAAGGGAGTTTACAATCCCTAGAACACTGTAGGAAAATGGTGTTGCAGAACAGATGAACCATACAATCACAGAGAGAGCCAGGAGCATGAGATTGCATGCAGGTCTCCCAAGGCAGTTCTGAGCTGAAGCCGTCAATACGGCTGTATACTTAATCAACAGGGGACCTTCAGTACCCTTAAACGAAGGGATCCTCGAAGAAGCTTGAAGCAGAGAAGAGGTGAAGTTAATCCACCTCAAGGTATTTTGCTGCTCATCCTATGTGCACAATGATGCATGATCCATGAACAAACTTGATGCAAAGGTGATCAAGTGCACATTTGCTAGATATGGTGTGGGCGAGTTTGGATACAGATTCTGGGACAATTAGAACCAAAAAGTCATCAGAAGCAGGGATGTCACTTTCAATGAAAGTGAGATATATAAAGATTGTATGGGAGTCAAGACTGACTCCAAGGATGCTTCAGATGGAGAACCCTGGCACATAAAGATTGATGATATCACTGAGCCAGATGTTAGAGAAGCTCAAGAGGGTGTCAATGTTGAACCATAAACACCCATGTTAAGAAGATCCATAAGAGTGTTAAGACCACCACAGAGGTACTCTCCTCTTTGTTCTATTTATTACTAACTGAT
Organism: Gastrodia elata; assembly: GCA_016760335.1. Taxonomy (NCBI): domain Eukaryota; kingdom Viridiplantae; phylum Streptophyta; class Magnoliopsida; order Asparagales; family Orchidaceae; genus Gastrodia; species Gastrodia elata. Next base: position 18,060,363 of record CM028673.1, read on the forward strand.
AGTGGTGAACCAGAAATCTTGGAAGAGACACTTCAAGTTGAAGATTCAAGAAAGTGGGAGGCTGCTATGAAGATGACAACCATAAGGCTTGTACTGAATTTAGTTGTAGTTGAAGATTTGTATTTGGAGCAAATGGATGTCAAAACTGCATTCCTTCACGGAGAACTGGAAGAAGAGCTTTATATGCAACAACCTGAAGGGTACAAGGCTCAAGGAAAAGAGAAGTCTGAGCTAGTGTGCAAGCTCAAGAAAAGCCTCTATGGCTTGAAGCAGGTGCCAAGGCAGTGGTACAAAAGGTTTGACAGGTTCATATCAGAATCAGAGTACAAAAGATGCCAGGCGGATCACTGCTCTTACATAAAGTAGTGTAAGTCCTCTTATATCATTCTATTATTGCATGTAGATGAATATGTTGATCACAAGATCGAACATGGAGGAGATAAAGATACTGAAAGTGTAGATGTCAAGGGAATTTGATATGAAAGACTTGGGGCTGACCAAACAGATACTTGGAATGAGAATCCATAGGAAGAGAAGTGCAGGAATTTTGAAGTTGTCGTAGAAGGATTATGTTGAAAAGGTGCTGAAACAATTCAACATGAATGAAGCGAAGCCAGTGGGCACTCCCCTAGTAAGTCACTTCAGGTTATCAAAGGAACAGATGACAAAATCTAAAGATGAGAAGGAACATATGATGAAGGTTCCTTATGCTTCAGTAGTTGGGAGCTTGATGTACATGATGATCTGCACAAGATCGGACATTGCCCATGCAATGGGAGTGGTCAGCAGATTTATGGAAAACCCAGGAAAGTACCATTGGGATGCGATCAAGTGGATCCTAAGCTATCTGAAAGGTACAGCGGACAAAGTTCTATGCTTTGGAAGGCTTGATATCATTTTGCAGGGATATGTAGACTCAAATCTTGCAGATGATATTAATAGCAAGAGAAGTATTATAGGCTATGTCTATACATTGGGTAGTGCAGCGGTGAGCTTGATCTCTAGGCTACAGAAATTTGTATCGCTATCTACAATGGAAGCATAGTACGTTGCCATCACAGAGGCAAGCAAGGAGATGATTTGGTTGAAGGGTTTCATAGCCAAATTAGGCAAGGAGTAGAAGGATGTGAGGCTCTACAGTAACAGTATGAGCACTATTCACCTAGCTAAGAATGCTGCTTTTCATGCCAGGACAAAGCACATTCAGCTTTGTTACATGCTTACTAAAGCTATGTACAGCCTCAGTTGACCTCGGTACGTGAAGGGAGGGCGGTGGTGAGCCATGATGAGTTCATAATTTATAGCATAAATAAAGGAAAATGTCATACAATTCTATATTGGAAACAACCTACTTTGATTAAATTCTATTTATTTTTAGGAAAAATGAGAGAACAACAAATTTGAAACATTTTTGCAAAATCTAGGAGAAAACCACTATAACGCACCCCGGCTACTGGCAAGCAGATAGTACAGACCAAAGGGGATTTCTAAAGCATGGAGTGATTTTGCTATAGCGCGCTATGGCGAGCACAAGTTTGAAACTCTAACCGCTACAGGGTGCCACAGCGCACTGCAACGGATGAAGGTTCGAAACTTACATCGCTATAGCGCGCCACAGCGGTAAGTTTTTAACTCGCTACAGCGCGCCACTACGCGCTACCGTGGATGAAGATTCGAAACATACACAGCTACAGTACGCCACTGTGGATGATACTTTGAAACTTAGTCGCTGCAGCATGCTACCGCGGGTAAGTTTTCAAAACTTAACTTGCTACAACGCGCCACAGCGCACTGCAGCGCGCTACAGCGGATGAGTTCTTAAAGCTTAACCCACTACAGCGCACCACAGCGCACTGCAGTGCGCTATAGTGGGCGCTGAATTTTCTATCTTTTCAGGGTATTAACAGCAACTAGGACAAGACCCCCCAGCCAACAGACTGTCTCCCAGCTAATATATCCTCCGCCAATGGAATTCTTTAAGAGAAAAAAGAAGTATTTGAAATGATTTTAAGAATTAAAAAAAAAAAACAAAAGGTGAAATCATTTCATGCAAAAGTCTAGGAATCAAGTTGAATATACACTCATTACAACAAAAATGGTGGAGGGAAAAAATAGAATTTGAATGGAAAGAAAGGAGAAAAACTCTACAAATGTAGCCTTAACAAAAGAAGGGTTCCCATTTTCATTCTAAAATCTCAGATTTTAGGGGCTGCATTAGAAGAATATTGAGACCTCTCCAAGGGAGGTTAAAGAGGCCATTGCTAGAAGAGAAAGAAGAAAAGGTTGCACTAGGGAGCTAGAAGGAAATAATAGAAGAAGAACAAGTAAGATCCAGAGAACTCCAATAAGGGCTGTTCCTAGTATATTCCTAATCTTTCTTTTGATTTTATTTTAGTGAATCATGAAAGGGTCCTCATCCTTATATGTTTTTATTTATATCTCAGCTCTAATAGAAGGCTAGACACCCCTTGGGGAGGGTTGGGCTGAATCTAATGTGAAATATAAAGGACAAAATGAATGTTGGAGAACTTCCTCAAGTAGTGAATAAGAATCTGTTTTCAAATGACTTTATGAATTTATTTGTGATCATGCCATGAACTGAATGGAAAATCTACTAAGAATATATAAGTACAATAAAATGAACATTTAAATAATATCTTGTGCTCCATAGCTCACAGCTTAGTTTAGAGTTGGACATGTGAGCGTTAGTGCTTAGAGCTATGTGAGAAGTTCTTGAGCCTAACTGCACTACGCTCTATGCTTAATTAAGAGGTCAATACATGTGAGCTAAGACCCACTAACTGAGCTCTGTTGCTCAGCATATGTGAAAGGAGGAAGATAATTCATTGAGAGCTCATAGATGATGTGACATAGTACATGAAGCCCGTTGAAGTCACTTATATGAACTGCACATAATGCGCGTGATGCTCGTTAGTGGAATCAATGCTCATGAGATTGCCTAATTAAAAAAATGAATGTCTTAACAACTTAGACGTAGGAAAACTATGATGCTCTAATTACGGTCTAATGAGAATCCTTGTGTTGAGATAGAACTCTTGTGTGTTCATCTCATGCACAAGATTTGAACTTGTAGGAATCTGAGGACCAATCTAAGGAATACAATACTTAATTAATTGGCATGACAACAAAGGAACAAAAAGTTGCTTGAGAAGTATTTTAACATGAGTCCCTTTTAATTCACATAGAGGAACCTAACTCTCCTCTCTAAATCAAATAGTTTCTTAACTCAGAATTTTTCTGGTTAAACGGAACCATTTTAAAAATTGAAATCATACAGTTTAAACATTATTAAACATAAATATACCTTAGTATTAAAACAAACTGTTCCCTGAGGACGATAAATCTCAGAACTTACCTTCCAATTATTACTTTAGACCATGTACACTTACGTGCAAACGTAGACGTGTAATTGCCGTCTATCAAATTTTTGACATCGTTACCGGGGAATGGTAATTGTTTTGTATTAAGGACAATCTACCAGTAAATAGTGATCTAAGCAAATCTCTCTTTGCATATAGTTTAATTTCTTATTGTTATTATTTATGCACTAATTTGTAGCTTAGACTGACTAATTTACTTTTCTTTCATTTGCGGAATTGTTAAATGTTATCGCCATACTTGTTCTTGATAGCTAAATTTCTTATTTGTATGAGTAAAAGAAATTGTACTGAATATTTTTTTGATCCAGAAATTGAAAGAACTTACAAGCTAGAAGAGAATAAGCCATTTTAAATCATCAACAAGTTGTTATGGAAGATTTCAAAGCAAATCCTAAAGAGCCCTTAGGAGAACCACAGGGTAGAGCACTAAGAGACCATGCCTTGTCCAGTGTTAGGGGCATCCCACATGCAATTATTAGACCAAATATAGAAGCCAATAATTTTAAGATCAAACCCTCAACACTTAGCATGGTTCAAAATAATCAATTTGGTGGATTAGCCACGGAGGACCCTAACTCACACATTTCAAACTTTCTTGAGATTTGTGATACATTCAGGTTTAATGGTATTTCTGAAGATGTCATTAAACTCAAGCTTTTCCCAATTTTCCTAAGATATAGAGCCAAGAGTTAGCTCAGCTCTCTCCCGAGCGATTCAATCCGTACTTAGGACGATTTGGCTAGGAAATTCCTTGCCAAATATTTCCCTACGGTGAAAATTGCTCGTCTGAGAATTAAGATAACTAACTTTAACTAATTTGAGGGTGAAACGTTGTATGATGTTTGGGATCACTTTAAAGAATTCTTCAGGCGATGCCCGCATCATGGGTTCCCCTTGTGGATGCAAGTTCAAACTTTTTACAATGGTTTGAATGCTCTAATAATGACACTCATAGATGCGGCTGCCAGAGGCTAAATTAGTAGTAAAACCCAAGAGGAGGCTTATGACCTCCTAGAAAAAATTGCTACTAATGCTTATTAATGGCCTTCTGAACAGCTTAAAAAGGAAACAATTCAGATAACAGAAATAAATCAAAATAGCTCTACAAAATAAAATTCTCATGTTAAATTAAATAATTGAAAACATGAATGTTAATTTTGTTCAAGAAACTTATTATGAGTTGTGCGGGGGTAAGCATGCTAGTGAAAACTGCAATCTGAGCAATCCTTTTGCGCAATCAAACACCGAGCAAGTTAACTATTTGAGGAACAACAATGCTATGAACAACCCTTACTCTAACACTTGTAATCTGGGGTGGAAAAATCACCCTAATTTTTCTTGGAGTAACTGACAGATGGAAAATACACGTCTGTATTTGCATGCAAGTGTACGTGGTCTGAAGTGATAAGTAGAAGTTTCAATTCTGAGATTTATCGTCCTCTGGGAACAGTGGTTCTGATACCAAGTTACATTTTCTTTCAATAATATTTAGATGTTGATTTTTGGATTGATTTTTGATTCCTAAATTAACAATACAAATTACCTTAAGCTAGAATACGATTTGATTAAAAGGAGAGAGTTGAGTGTTCATTGCAGTAGTTGCAAGGGCTTGGTGATATAACTTCATTGTTGAATGTATACTTAAGATCTTCATGCTTAATTCAATCAAGTGACCACTCTTGAAATTAGGGTTACCCTCCTATTACAATAGGTTCAAGTTTAGTGCACAAAGAGAATTCCCATTTGGGTTCTTCCTTAGCACATAAACTTTTATGTGATCATGATTTATTAAGTAGACTCGATTCCTTACGTCTAGGTTACCAAATGATATCTTTTATTCATATTGATCTCACAAACAAGATTTCCATTAACCATGCATCATGCGCTTCACATGCAGTTTAGCTAGATGGGAGGATTTATTGGGTCAATGGACTATGTCACATCATCCATCGAGTTTTCCAACGTCCTCTCATCCCTTATACTTTGCTGAGCAACCTAGCAAAGTTAATGGAGAACTTGGTTCATAAGCATCAAATCTCTTGGTAAAGCTTTTAAGAAAAGGTGCAAGTGAGCTAGAGAATTTGTCATATAATTCTCAGCTCTACTTGCACTGTCTTCCTTGCTCTTACCCAATTGGTGAGCTTAGAGCACAAGTTATTTAAATAAATTAATGATTCATTAGGTTTCTTTTTAGAAAAATAATTTAGACTTTATTCCATCCAAGCATTCATTCTAGCATTAATAATAAATAATAAGAATATCTTTTCATTCATTCAAACAAATTCATTACAATATCACTATACCCTTATGGGCACTTGAATGTTAGAAATTGGAACCCTCTCAAAGTTTGAGATTGGCCCTAAAAGGGAAGCTCTTAGCCCCAAGGCATTAATTATGTGACTCTTCACCTTTCTTGGATTTATTTCAAACCCTTTTAAATGTTTATTCTATTGTTTCATTAGAATTCAACAAAATTAATGTGTACTTCAGTTTTCAAGAGGCCGGGGAAGGCCAAAAATTGTATTTTGTGGCCTTCCATATGCTACATTTATAGCTGTTCTTGAGAATTATGGTATGATCGCTGCGGTGCGCTGTAGCAGCTGCGTTCCAAACACTATTTTCCACTGTGGCGCACTGTAGCAGTTGCGTTTCAAATACTGTTCCGCTGTGGTGCGCTTTAGCACCTGAGGTTCAAACGATGTTCCTGCTATATAAGTTAGTATTTTACCTTAGGACACCGATGTGCCAGCTATGGCGCACTGAGGCGCGCTACGGCGATTTCATTTTCGAAAAGGTGGAATAGTAACTATTTCCTTAAATCATATATAGTTTGTATAAATAATCAGAAATGTCGCCACAGCGCGCTGTGGCACGGCGGCGGTTGAATATTCGAAAATGTGGAATATTGACTGTTCAATTAGTTCACATAAAGTTTGCAAAAATAATCAGAAATGCTGCCACGGTGGTAAGCTTTTGTGAATGCGGAATAGTGACTATTCAAGTAGTTCACATAAAGTTCTTAATGATTAATTAAATATGCAGCCGAGGCACGCTGTGGTGCGTTGCGGTGAGCTACAGTGGTTTTGTTCCAGGCCAGTTTAAATCCTTATGGGGCATAGTGCGATGTGGCGCGCTTGGAGCGCGCTGCAGTAGTTTATTTTACGAGAAAGCAGATTGGCACTGTTTAATTATTCCGCATAAGGTTCTAATTTTTCTCCTGGGAAATGACATTGTGGCTCGCTGCAACGGGCTTCCTTCCAGGTCCTCAGGTATACTTTAGGTGAGGGAATTTGATGTGCCGCCATGGCGCACTGTGGCGCGCCACAGCACGCTGCGGCAATTTTCACCCATAATTTAGTGATTCAGCTCATAGTTCCCATTTTCTTCATTTTTCCTGCAAAGGTATGATTTCCAATTAAAGTATATGGATATAAATAATGATTTGAATGCTAAAACACTACATTTTTGCAATAAATTCTGGATATATTACACCCACACACTTAAATTCTTAATTATCCTCGAGTAAGCCTTAAAAATTGATTTTCTAAAATTCTTAGTTAAGGGATTCAATGTGGCATGTCAATGTGTAATGAATTCAGCTACCAAGTAATGCTTTAAGTTAAAATAGCTTCAATTTTTCAATTTCCACTACACCCCTTCATCAAGTTCCAATTTCTACTTTCAATTTAGTTCCACATCAAATATTATACTTTCAATTTAGTTTCAAACTTTAGTGGTGCAATTGGTGAGTGACTTGAGTGTTGTTCCATGTATGCCCCTTCTTATGATTCACAAGAAATATTTTAAATTTTTAGGAGAGATATTTTTCTTCATCCTAAATATTCAATTTTTCAACTTGGGAGAGAGAATTTTCATTATCCCTATTTTTTATTTCTTTTGAAGTTTCATCTCTAAGAGAGAGACATTTTTCTTCATCCCTTAATTTAGTTTATTGCGGTCATTAAGTCCTACAGGGGCCTAGAACCTCAATTTCTCACTCATCTCTTACTACTTTTGTTTCATTCTTAGATTTTCTCCCCCCGCCCCCCACACACACACTTATACTTTAGTACATGTTATTTCAATTGCTGAAAACCAAACATTAGTAAAACTTTAAATTGAACTAGGGGGTATAGGATTGAAGTTTGATTCTCCTCTTAATTGCAAGCATACCAGAATCTAATTTCTACACAATTAATTTTAATATTAAATCCATAAATTAATTTCATTTAGAAAATTAACTTTTAGATATAATTATAGCAAATGATGAGGGTGCACTAGATACAGAATTCATTTTATTAAATTAAAATAAAAATACAAAAATAGAATAAAAACAAAAATAGAAATCTATCAAACAAAAGAATACAACCTTATTAAACATTATTTTCATCTTCCACATTCACATCCCGGTATATGTAATCCGCTGGCTAGTCGTCATCGGGGAAGAGTTCTCCTACAAGAGGGCGCGGCAGCCTAGACCCGCCTGGTCTTCCACGCAAGCTCCACTCTTGGAACATGGTTCCGAGAGCATCGTGGAATTTTGTTTAAAACTCACGCTGCCTGGCGACTTCTCCCTTGATGAAATGCATGTCGTGTGCTAGGGAGATTCCCAAGTCCCGTTGATGCACGTACATTCGCGTCATCAATTTGTCTGCCGTGGTCTGGCCAGCGGAAGTTGAAGCTTCGCCTTCTTCTCCCCTCCTTTTCTTAGCTCGCACCCCCTCTTGAGTGCGGGTGCTCAGGTTTGTCAGTTCTAGAGGAGCACGGGGCAGAATTATGACGTCAGAAGAGGGAATCTTTGCCCCTTGATCCTCGCAGATACCTAAAATGGATGACCCAAAAGCAAGAGCAGTGCAAGGCCCGATCAGGGTGTTCCAGAACTGCTCCCTTATAATGCTGGAGATGTGAATATCTCCTTCTTGCTGTAGAGCACAAAGGAGTAACGCCTGTGATCGGGTCACCTCGCTTAGATGCCTTGAGGGCATGGTAAAGCTGGAGATAAACACATGCCAAGCATTGCTCGACTCCTTGAGGAGTGCTTGAGGAATGTTTGCCAAATTTTCTCTCCATCTCGCATCGGGGAAGATGATTTCGCTCGCAATTGCTACTGGGTCATATTGTGTGAAGACCCACTTAATTATTAATAAGTGAAATTCTTAAACATCGAGGCATATTTTTAGATAATGATGGAGTTCTTGATAAGAACTTCAAAGTTAAGTGTGCTTATGTGGGAACACTCCCAGGATGGGTGACCTGCTGGAAAGTTATCTTTTGATGGAAAAATTATGAGGCCTTTCAGGCCAAAATGGACAATACCCAGGTGCTTAAGAGTTTGGGCTATTACAAATGGTATCAGAGCAAATCATAGGGTGTCAGATAGGAGCTAAGTGCCATATAGGGCAAAGTACCACTTCCTGTGAGCAGCTTCTGGAACCCATGATGGTTAAGGTGCTACATAATTGTGGGCACCTCTTGCGCCTGTAGGGGACACCTCTAGTCCTATCTACCCAATGGATGGTTCTTGGATCTGTGTGCGGATACTGATGAGGATGTCAGTTACTTAAGTTGGGGAGATTGTGAAGATCCACTTAAGTAGTAATAAATGAAATTCTTAAACATTGAGGCGCCTTTTCAGATAACGGTGGAGTTCTTGATAAGAACTCTAAAGTTAAGCGTGCTCATGTGGGAGCACTCCCAGGATGGGTGACCTGCTAGGAAGTTATCTTCTGTGGGCAAAACTATGAGGCCTTTCAGGCCAAAGCGAACAATACTTAGGTGCTTAAGAGTTTGGGCTGTTATATATTGGGAGCTTAATAGTTGAAGGTAGGAGCATTCATATACCTCTCTCAAAATAGAGAAGCTTTCTATGTCCCTGTTTCCAAACTTCACAATCCTCCCCCCCTCACAAAGATTTTATGCCCAACCGCATTGGTTGTTGGTAAGTTATCTTCTGAGGGCAAAATTGTGAGGCCTTTCAGGCCAAAGCGGACAATACCTATGTGATTAAGAGTTTGGGCTATTACAAATAGTATCAGAGCAAACCATAAGGTGTCAGATAGGAGCTAAGTGCCATACAGGGCAAAGTACCACTTCATGTGAGCAGCCTCTTGAACCCATGATGGTTAAGGTGCTACATGGTTGTGGGTACCTCTTGCGCATGTAGGGGTCAGCTCTAGTCCTATCTACCCAATGGATGGTTTTTGGATCTGTGTGTAGATACTGACGAGGACGTCAGTTACTTTAGTTAGGGAGATTGTGAAGACCCACTTAAGTAGTAATAAGTGAAATTCTTAAACATCAAAACGTCTTTTCAGATAATGGTGGAGTTCTTGATAAGAACTCCAAAGTTAAGTGTGCTCATGTGGGAGCACTCCCAGGATGGGTGACCTGTCGGAAAGTTATTTTTTGAGGGCAAAGCTGTGAGGCCTTTCAAGCCAAAGCGGACAATACCTAGGTGCTTAAGAGTTTGGGCTGTTACATATTGGGAGCTTAACAATTGAAGGTAGGAGCACTCATATACCTCTCTCAAAATAGAGAAGCTTTCTATGTCCCTGTTCCCAAACTTCACAATCCTCCCCCTCACAAAGATTTTATGCCCAACTGCATTTATTGCATTGGCATAAACCTCATGTATATGAGAGAGATAAGTTGGGCCTGTGGGACTTACCAAGTGCTCTCAATTCCTCGTCAAATTTTATTCAGGGTTCATAGGGTATGGGAGAACAAATCCCCATTCTGGGATTAGTTTTCTCTTGATTATTACCTGGTTAAAGCGTTGTTCAGCTTCAATGAAGAAAATCTTTTCTTATTGAAACCCCGCCAGCTATGGGGGTAGAAGCTCCCTTGCTTGCTATGGAGTTCTTTCCCAAAGACATTTCTCTCTTAATGCTTAGAAAGAAGGGATTAAGAGAAATGATGGATTAATAATAGTTGGAAGAGTTGAGAGCTGGGGTGCTTGAGTTCTCAAGGAAGTGCAGCCTCATACTCCCTTATAACAGCTTTTACAGCAATGGGAAGAAAATATTTTTTTGGTTATTTGGATTAATCACATTTATTGCATTTTAATTCATGGTCAACTTAGTCCTAAATCATGCCATAAGTGTGATTAGCTTTTTGGTCAAAAAGATGGAAAAACACAAGGCGCGTTGTAGCGTCTTTGACTACCTTGGGAATCCAAGGCAGTAAATTCTAGCTGTAGCTGGGCATATTCCGCCGCAGTGTGTTGTGACACCCTAGTCATTTTGTGCTATGATTTGTCTGATATAGTGCAAGATAGCGAAAAGTTCCGCTATAGCGCGCTATGGCGGATAAATTCGTTGTGGGGGCGCTGCAGCGGAAAAATCCGCTGTAGCGCGCTACGGCGGCTTCTGAGCAGATATTTTTCCATAATTTAAATTTAGTTCAGAATTTTTTTCCACATTTAAAAATTTGGTTGTTTATTAATTTAGAACTACTCCTAAGTGCTAATTCTAACAAAACAGAGTTTTGGGCTGCCTCCCAAAACGAGTTTGGTTTAATGTCGTTAGCCCGACATGTTGAGGATCATTCTAAGTGGCTTCTTTAATTGGGAGTTTTCTTTTCCACACTTTTGGGTTATAAGAGTGAGCATTTGCTGTGCTCCAACTCATAGAATCACTACTCTCCTTCCCATCTTCTATATTCACAATGAGAGCTCCCTTTTTCTTCTTCTTACCTCTCCTAATTTTCTTTTTCTTCTTTTCTCCCCTTGTGTCACTTCCTCCATTTGAGATTTCACAGTGACCAGAAGCTTTATCAGTGCTCAGAATCTCCCCCTTACTCTCTAGTTCCATATTAACCTTCCCCTATTTGGCCCTTGTAATATTTTTCTTAAATAAAGTGGGCATTAAATCTATAACTTCTTCTTCTCTATTAACTCTCACAGTCATTAATGTAACAACCCTAGGTTGTTACCCTGCTAAATATATATATAGCTTAATCAATTTCCAATTTTAATACCATTGCTTTTAGAACATCAAATTGAGCTTATCTAGAAGATTTGAAGTCCATTGGACTTCTCTAAGTTTGAAATGATATTTTGATCAATCTAGATGCCCTAGATTAGACTTAAAATATTTTGATCTTAAAATTAAAATCTGATTGCATTTTTGAATTCCTCACCCCCCAAATTAGCTAGGGGTGAAAATTTGGTGCAATTTAGAAATCATTTAGGCTATAATTCACATTTAATTAAAATGGTCTAATTGCATAAAAGGGTTCTTAACATTTCAAATTTGCAAATATACCCTTATACCCGATTAAACGGTCGAGATCCGCTGTGCGGACCGCGGGTGATCCGCTGCGAAGCCAGGGTCATGCAATAGTGGAGTTGCGCCAATCTAGCCGTTGCGCCTTTTCAACCAACGGTCGAGATTATATCTCACTAGACAGCGGATCCGTCATTGGATCTATCCCGTGGATCCTACGGCTAGGATCACTCCCGCGATTGGCCATTAGGATTCGAGCGATCCCAGCCGTAGCACCATCTGATCGATAGATCAGACGACATCTGAAGGCTCCGCCACTGTGGACCTTCGTCCAGAACGCGCCCGTCCCCGACAGAAGAAATTCCCCATACCGCCAGCTGCCAGACTTGTCCCCCCACGTTTGCATCCACCTCAGCAGGTCGTTACGACCTCCCCTATTTTAGTAAGGAACCCAATTGGGGCCTCGTGGCTTAGCTGAGATCGAAATAGAATTTTGAGAGCTCGGCCATGGCCCGACCTCTCGGGTCCCCTCCAGCTCAATTAAACCCTTTGGAACCTTCCCTATAAGCTCTTGAGGCTATAAATAGCCCCAGCCTTCCTCCACTTGATCCTTGCTGATAAATTGAGCTCTCTGCACATTCCGCCATTGCCGTCTGTCCAAGCTCCTTCCAGGCGATCCCAGGAGCTTCGAACCACTGATAGTAGGCTCTCCTGGTATTCAGGAACCTTTGTAGTGATTAGAAGCCCAGCTAAGGCCAGCCATTTCCTCAATCGATCGTCCCGAGCACCTCCGTCAAACCAGGTACCCCCGTTCGCGAGTTTCGAGCTAATAAGGCTCGGGCACTCCTCCATTTGATGCTTATCGATGATTATTTCCATTACGAACCTAGCCCTGTCATAATTAAGACCTAAGCTAGCCCCGATCGATCAAATCGATCGATCGGGCTAAGTCCTTAAGAGACGCCATGGGTCGAGTAAGGCCATGGCGTTCCAGGCCACCTCTGGCCCTCAGACTGGGGGCTTTGATCTGTCTCACCTCCATAATGGTATAGGGATCGAGCCCTGGGCTTAGCACGGCCTCTGTGGGGAGAATTGTCTCCCCACACAGTAGCTTCAGTAAGGGAGCCCTCGGGTGAGTAAGGTCCGGCCGATCCAGACCACCTCACAAGGGGCTTCGAGTACCTATCGGTGCATATCGGTTAGGGGATCGATTCTCGATCGACCCGAGGCCAAGGCGTGCGCTCTAGACAGAAAATTTCGCCTTCTAGGGTTTCCCGGATCTGCTCCTGTCGAGGGGAGTCGGGGCGGGGACGAAGACCCTGTGCGGGTCGGGTCAGCCTGTGATCTGCGCGGTGCGACAGTCTCAGGTTCTTCGGGCCCTGGTCGACCCGCGCTGTTCGACTAATGGGCCGAGCCCGTTTTAAATAAATCCAATTAATTGGATTTATTTTTCTTAAGGAAAATAATCCAATTAATCTAATCATAGAAAAATTAAATTGGAAAAATATAGAATGTATTAATTGAATAATTTTTAATCCACTGGTCCAAACCCTATAATATCATATATGAAATTAATTAGAAAATCATCAGGAATCTGAATATAAAATAATATTACACATCTGATAGTTAGATTTTTATTTTTGCCTAATTATTGCAAATCTTGATTAGAGTGAATTAGCAATTTTACTTAGCCAATTTGAATGTTTAGGGTGTCATTAATCTCCTTATGCAAAGTAGAATGAGTGTGCTATGTTAATTATTTTTCTGATCTCTGTATTTTAATTTATGACATAATCTTGTTAAACCATGATTAATAAAAATTAGGATTTGTATATATTGGATCTTAGCAAACTTAGGCTCTGATTATTTGTATTACTAAGTAGAACTTATGTGCCAAATTGCATGAAATTCTAAATACTACAGCGCTTTTGGAGCTAAAATAAGGGCTTGGAAGCAAACCGCTGCAGCGCGCCACAGCGGGCTGCAGCATCATTTTGGGAAGAACTATATGGAATCAAGAAAATTTTAATTGAACAATAACTCGAAAGTTGAACCACTGCAGCGCGCCGCAGCATCGTTTTCTACTACGGCGCGCCACATCATTATTTTCCGCCGCAGCGCCCGAAGTTTCAAATTCGGGTCTAATAGTTGGATGAAGCGTAAACCAATTTTCTTGTTTGAAATTAAATTTTCCTGCTGTAGCGCGTCGTAGTATCAAAAGCGCTGCTACGCGCCGCAGCGCTCCACAGCGCGCCGTAGCGTTTGGCTTTCTTCCAAAAGGCGCCACAACGCGCTGTAACGTTTAGAACTGTCCGGATTGGTCCAAAACCGACTGAAATGGCTAAAACTTCACCATTTTAGAATTTTAAGGACCCTAGGTAAAATTGAGCATTGTATAAATATGTAGGTGAATTTTTAATTTTGCATTAGATGATAGTTTAATCCCTAATCATCCTTAAAACCCTAAATATTGATTTGACCATATCTTAGTCTATTAGAATCCAAATAAAAAATTTCAAAGTGCTAATAGCTTAAAATTCTAGTGCCAACAATAATCTAAAGTAATATTTAAGTTCTGAACCTAGAAAAATTAGAAATAACCAAAATAACCCTAATCTTAATTAGGTCATAACTTGACCAATTGAAGTCCAATTTAGGTCTACTCCTAGTTAAAGTACTCAGTGGGATATATGGAAGCTATAGCCAATGAATTTGTTGAATTTGGACATTAAATGGTAAAGTTAGCTTTTTTGACCCCCTTGGCTTAGAAAATTACCAAATTACCGGAATTGAAATAGCTTTAATTGATTTATTAAACCTCAGAATTTAATATTTTTAGACTTTATGGAATTCTTGAATAGCAACAAGCAGTAAACTTCATGTAAACTTAGATTTTATTAGGTGAAATTTACTAAAATGCCCCTTATGTAAAAAACCTTTGTTTGGACCTATATGACCCATTTCTTATCCAAATTTGGTGCACTTACTGTCTATCTTCATGTTAGACAGTAAGGAATCATGTGACAGTAAGAAATCCCAATTTGGAGTCCTAAATCAAAAAGTAGCTTTTTGGACTCTTGAGTAAGGGCAAAACAGTCATTTTGCCCAAATTTTAGGTTAAGTATCTTTAACTCCTATACTATCTTCTAAGTCAATAAAACAAGTAATAAAATTGTATTAGAATCCTCTAAGTGAGTATAATCAGCTATTAGGTCAAAATTGTTAAAATTCCTAAAATTTCTCTAAGTCTTTTCCTTAGGAAATTCAACATCTCATATTAGGATTATTCTTAAGATTAGGGCTAGATCATATGATAGATTTCATTCATCAAATAACAGAATTATTCATAAATGAATCCTTGGTTTTATTAGTTTCTAGATTTTACAACTTTTTGGGATTATTTTGTCTTTCAATATTAGATATAGGATAAGAGATTAATCCTACTAAGATTAATTTGCTTAATAAGATTTACATCAATCATTAGTTCACATTTAAATTTAACCTAGATCTTAAGTCTTACCTTTGGGATTATGTGATTAAGCCAAATCTCGTGGTGTTTAATCCATAATCTCTAGCTTGGTAGATTTTGGACAAGCTTTTAGTTTAGAACGTCTAAACTCATAAAATGTTGTGATGATTTATATAGTCAATATTGATTAATCATATTAGAACCTAGCTAGTCCTAATATTTTGTAACCTATAAGGACATACTTCTAAGTTACACTCGATAGTAGAAATTGGAGATCTTGAACTTGTGTAACTTGGAATAGTTAGAACATTTAAATTAGACAACAAATGATATCATCATATTTAGTGGAGTGCCTTGCTTACTACTTGATTTTTGTGCTATGCATTCCTTGAACTTTGTGCTTATTTTTCCTTGAATATGTTATATAAGAAAAACATTATTGCATGAAAATGAAAACTTAGAATATTAGGAAAATATTTGTATTTGGGTTCAGTACATGGTAGATTATGGTGCACATTGCTCCAATAGACAGGGGTAAGGAGAGATTAGGATGCTTAACATTACTCATTGAGGAGTGTGTATTAAGTTTGGAACCCTCTCAGTCTTGCAGACGTGCTTAACTCCTCAGCTATTTCTGAAATTGTCAGAAACAAAAGTAAATAACTAAAAGATATTTGCATAGTATTATCTGCCTCTTCAGTTTTACTTTAATGTTCTATTTATGTCCGCCTTAGCCCATAAAGGCAACAGGAATATATTGGGCCGGATTGGCTAATTCTTTCTGATATGGCAGTTATACATTCTCTTTAGTTCAGCTTGCTATTTTCTATGTTATTGATACATTTTATTTCAATTAATAGTATTTTTTCCTATGTTACCTGCTTACTTGAATAGAGGATTATATATAGGATGCTTAACTTTACTGCTTATTATATGTGCCATTTTCAAATTTATATTTTAAAATAGCATATATCATATGATCATCAGTATGTTTAAGTTAGACTTTTCTTTTCAGTATTTTTACTTACTGTATTATATATATATATGCCCTACCTTATTTAGTTTACTTGAGGTGTGCTTTTGCCTTAATTTTTATTTAGTTATGAATACTATATTTATAACTTATCTTCATCCCCTTATATGCTTACTTGCTCCTATGCTGGATAGATGTTTCATTTATTTTAGAGTAAAATGGTGATATTAATAAATATTTAATAAATATTCTGCCTAAAATATACTTAGACAATTTATCTAATAAGAATTTTTCTTTTATTGGCTTGGGCTCTGGCATTATAAAACTAACAATATCAGATCTTATTTAGTTTGAGGAGCTAGTGCCTGAGGAGGAGCCTTATTTAGATGAGGTGCAGCAGCCTGGTGCAGAAGACCTGTAGTTATATTTTTCTTTATTATGAGGACAAGTGATATTATCATTTTCAGTCTTTTAAACTTTAATTATAATCTTGTAATAATACAGATACTCGTGACTGTGTTTACTTTCTACACATTATTATTTGCTGAGCTATATTAATATTTCTTACTCAATATATGGTGAATGGATATAATCTTTACTTTCTATTGCTTCCGCACTCTGTATATATGTTAGACTTATTAACTAATCCTTATATTCATTCTGTGCACGTCCTTCCCTTATTAGTGGATTGTGGATCTCACCTAATCTAATGGTGTGGCGCCCCACTCCTAAGTCCACAATCATTAGACTAAGGGGTGGTGTACCACTCTGGCAAATCCCTCACTTATCAATGGATTATATAAGATTCACAATCCACTAATAAGAGAAGGATGCACTCAGAATAAACATAAGGGATCAGTCACTATATCAACATAAATACAGAGTGCTGAAACATATGAAAATAAGCAGTACATCCATTTCACCATACATCTAGTATGAATTAATAAAGAGTAGCTCAGAAAATAATATAGTGCAAAAAAGTAAATATAGTCACAAGGTACCTGTATTATTACAGCATTTAATAAATAGTTTAAAAGACTGAAAATGAATCTAAAAGTCTCTCATCCTCACAAAAAGCAAGAGGAAAATTAGGCAACTTTTGGCTCTCTTAGCTGATGCTCCTCTTTAATATATGGCTCCTCCTCTTCAGCACCCAGCTCTTCAAATTTATCTGAATCTGACATTATCAGTTTCATAATACCATGACCCAGCCAATAAAAGAAAAATCTTATTAGACAATTGTCTAAGTATATTTTAGGCTAAATATTTTATATAAATTATTAATGTTACTATTTTTATACTTAAACATAATAAAAGTGAACTATCTAGCAAAGGAGCAGCAATCATATAAGGAACAGGATGAGTTATAAATACAACATTTATAACTAAGCATAAATTGAGGCAAAAGCACACCTCAAACAACTAATAAGGAATAGATAAACATATATATATAGTGCAATAAGGAAAAGTACCGAAAGAAAAGTCTAATTCTAAACGTGCTGATGATCATATGACGTATGCTGATTAAAAATAGTAAGTATGAACATGGTATATATAATAAGCAGTAAAATCTAGCATCGTAATAATATATACAAGTGAGCAAGTAAGTAAAGAAATATAGCTGACTGAAATAACATGCATTAATAATACAGTAAATAGTAAACTAAAACTGAAACAAGTATGTAAAATTGCCATATCAGAAAATTGGCCAATCAAACCCAGACAGAAATTCCCAAAGCTTTTCTGAGCTAAGGCAAATAGAAATTCCCATAGCCTTTCTAGGCTAGGGCAGACAGAATAGTACAACATAACTAAATATGCATAATACAAATACAAAATATTTTTAATTATTTTACTTTTATCTCTGTGGACATATCCATAAATAGCTGAGGAGTCAAGCACATCTGCAAGACTATATGGGTTCTTAGCTTAGCTCACACTCCTCAATGAGTAATGTTAAGCATCCTTATTACTCATTATCCCTGTCCATTAGGGTAAATGTGCACTAGAACCTATTAAAATATATTGAACCCAAGGCAATTGCTTTTTTAATTATTCTAAGTTTTCATTTTATGCACAAGGTTTTTTTACATGACATGTCCAAGTAATTAAGCATGAAATGCAAGGAATACGTAGCACAAATAGATCAAATAGTGAGCAAGGGACTCTTCTACACATTGTGACAATGTTGTTATCTAATTAAACCATTTTAACTAGTCTAAGTTACACAAGTTCAGGATCTCCAATTCCTACTATTGAGTGTAACTTAGAAGTACATCCTTATAAGTTACAAAATATTAGGACTAGATAGGTCATAATATAATTAAATCAATGTCGACTATATAAGTTAAATAAAAAATCATCATGACCTAATTTATGAGTTTAGACATTCTAGACTAAAAGCTGACCAAAATCTACTAAGCTAGAGATTATTGATTAAACACCATGAGCTTAGGCTTAATCACATAATTCTAAAGGTAAGACTTAAGATATATGTTTCAATCTAAATGTGATCTAATGATTAAGGCAAATCCTATTAAGTAATTCAAACTTAATAGGATGATTCTCCTATCTTGAATTTAAGGTTGAATGACAAAATAATCAAAATTAAACAGTAAAATATAGAAACTAAGAAAATCAAGGATTCATTTATTGAATAACCTATTTATCCAATGAATGAAATCTAACTTATGATTTAGCCCTGATCTTAGGAATGATCATAGTTTGATGTGTTAAATTCCTAAGAAAAGATTTAGAGAAAATTTTAAGAATTTAACAAATTTAACCTAATAGCTAATTTTATTCACTTAAAGCTTCCAGTTCAGTTCAAATGTTAATTTTAGTGATTTAAAAGACAATTTAAGGGTTAAGAATGATTAACCTAAAATTTGGGCAAAATGACCATTTTACCTCCACTTAAGGATCTAGAAAGCTACTTTTTAAATTAAGGCTCTAAATTATAATTTCTTATTGTTAAATGATTTCTTACTGTCTAATATGAAGTAGACAGTAAGTACGCTCAATTTGGATAAGAAATGAGTCCTATAGGTATACCTAAGGATTTTGACATAAGGGGCAATTTAGCACTTTACACTTAATGAAATCTAGATTTTTATGCAGTTTACTATTAGTTGCTATTCAAGGATTCCATAAAGTCCAAGAACGCTAAATTCTAAGGTCTAATGAATTTGTTATAGTCATTTCAATTTTTAAGGGCATTTTGGTATATCTAAGGGTCAAAGGGGGGCGAAAGCTGAACTTTTTTGTTTGAGATCTAAATTCAACAAACTCAATTTCTATAGCTTCTCTATAATATACTGAGTACTCTGAAAGGAAGTAGACTTAATTTAAATTTAAATTGGTCAAGTTATGGCCTAATTAGGGTTATGGTATTTTCATCATTTCTGATTTTTTAGGGTTCCAAACCTAAATATTATCTTAGATTACTGATGACACTAAAATTTTAAGCTAGTTAGTACTTTGAATTTCTTGATTTGAAGTTGAATTAACCAAGTTATGGTCAATTAAAGACCAGGGGTATTTTGATCATTTTTGGGTGAGGGTCATAAATGTCACTTTTCAAATTAAGCCCCAAATGAGAAAACTAATACTACTACAGTGATGGGGCTGTCCTTTTGAGTATTTTAAGACTCATATTACCTATATTTGGATAACTAGGTTAAAAGTTACATGCATTTATTTATAACCTAAAATGTCACTAGGTTAAATAAACTGCGGATCAAATTTTTGATTAGCCTCATTTGATTCATTTTATTTTTTTGAGTAAAATGAAACCTATATTTGCTATGTTTGAATCAATATTTCTAAAATTATGAGACTTTTAAGTTTAATTAAATTTAAATTTGTTTTATTCAATTCACTATTCAAAAATACAATCTAAATGATTTTACTGTTCCAAATAGTTTAATTATTTATCAAATTTACTATGTTTAACAATTAATAAAATGTTAATTAATTTAATTAACTATTTATTAATTTCTATTAATTAAAATTAATTTGATAATTACTAATTAATTAATTAAGAATTCCACTAATTATATTTATTTTATTAATCTACTAATTAACTTAATTAATTTAAATTGATAAGTACTTATATCTAACAGTACTTATTACTAAGTATATATATATATATATATATATAATATAATATAATTAGATTTAATCTAATATTTTCTACAGGAAAAGATAGCGGGAACCACCACTTGCCACATTGCGGCCTTCGATTGGCCACAGGAAAGGAGGCGGACCCCACAGGACGCGCGGCCACGTCCCATTCAGCGCGAGTCCGCGGATGGGGCCCACGCGCTGACACAGGCGGGGCCCACTGCAATGCGAGGGCGACACGCAGTTGGCCCGCTCGGGACGCGTGCGGGCCGGGATCGACCCGACCCAGCATAGGGACGCTTCGGCTTCGCCCCGGACGCCTCCGCGATGAGGGATTAGGGCACGAGGAATGGCGGCGATTCCGGAGGCTTCAGGTCCGGACCCGTACAGCTACGATTAGGCCCGGACGAAGCCCTACCTAAGGACAATCTAAACGGCCGGCGAGGTGGCATGAACCGCTAGGGAAAGCAAACCCAAGCTACTAGGGTTCGGCACTAATTGGGCAACGGTAAACCTTATTGAGGGTTCACCAAATTCGAGCGATCGAGATGAGTATCGCTCAATCAGACTCGTTCCAATCATAATCCTAAGCATGGAATATATGTGAAGATTAAAATGCAGCAATTTTGATTTAAGAGGAGGAGGATCCGGCGCATACCTGATTAACGGGTACGCTTTTAGGGTTATGGAAGATGGGGTGCAGAGCATCCATGACCTAATCCAAGCGAAGGCGCGAGCCCTAACCACGACTCTAAGGCCTTAATGGCACAATGACGTAGCCGTCAAGGGCGGAGGGGGAGCGGGTTGGATGCCGAGGCAGTGGCCTGCCATGTGGTTGGCGCGGAGCGAACGAGGAAGGGGATGATCATCTGACCGTCCGATCTCAATCTGATCGGACGGATCAGACAAGGCGATCTGCGGATCTGGATCCAATAAGCTAACGGATCCGGCCCATTAACATGTCAGATCCGACCCGTTAAGAAACGGCGGATCCGACTCGTTAACGCTTAAATTATTTAAGCGTTAACGAGTCGGATCCGATCCTGCATATGATCTAATGGCTGGAGATCAGTATTAGCAGTATTAAATTAGAGTCGTTGGATCGACATTCTGGACTGCTATATGGCGCTCGAAGGCTGGCTACCGCGTGGATAGATCTCAACAATGGATTGCTTGTTGTTCACACAACGGATCCGGACTGATCGTTGGAAGGTTATAAGTGCAAATATTAATTTTAATAAACCTAAATTAGCAATTTTCCAAAATAAATTAAATCTACTTTAAGCTTAAATGGTCTCCAAAATTTCATGCTTAGCTAATTTGAGTGTGTGAGAAATTAAAAAATGCGTTCAAATATTGATTTAGATGTCAATTTAATTTAGCTAATTTTTTAGGTCAATAAATTAGCTAAATAATCAATTTATCTAAATGATATCCAATGAATCCCAAATTTTTAAGATTAAATCTTAATGATATTTAGAACTTAGTGGAATAAAAATTAAGACTTAGTTTCAGTTTAGATTAAGCATGATAACAACTTAGGGTTATTACAGCGACTGGTTTAAAATTAGATCAAAATAAGAATAATGTTGAATATATCATATTTTTAGAATCACAATGCATGTAATTTGAAGCCACCCGAAAAGAAAGCATACTACATAATTATTATTTTAAAAATTTAATTTTAGAAATTAATAAAAAATAAAATCTAAAAATCCAAATCTAAAAATATCTGTATCATTTGATTAAGAATATAAGAGGAGTCTATGTTTAAAATTTTGTCAAGTTTGAAATATAAATATTTCTTGGATTTTATTTTAAAATTTTAAATTTAATATTTTATAAAAAATAAAATATATGTCCAAATTTAATAATTATGGCCCATCTCGCCAAACTTCATCACTTGGCCAAATTTTGTAAAATTTGGAGATCACACAACAAAAAAAACTTGATGAGTAGACCAACTCTTACTGTGACAACCCAAATCCATACTAAAGTAATTAAGACCAAAACTTAACTCAATTAAGCCAAAATCAATATTCTGAGCTAATTTAAAGTTAGGTCAAACCAAATATACTGTTAGAAAAAGTATATTTTTGTGATCATAATGCTCATATATGAGAGCAATTTGGATAACGGATACTTCTAAATTAATTTCTAAAATTTTTAATTTCAAAAAATGAAAAAAAAAATTAAATCAAGTCCAAATATTTTAGTACCATTAGATTTAGAATAATAAAATAAGACTGCATAAAAAGTTTTGTCAAAATTGAAGCACAGTTGCCCATAATTAGCTTTTAAAATTTTTATTTCAAAAATTAATTTATAAAATATAGCTTAAAATTTTTTTTGTCGTGGATGTTCATCTCATCAAGATGCACCTTTCAGTCAAGTTTTGTCAAATTTAGAAATCACATGATAAAAAAATGTGATTAATTTTAATTACATTTTTTATTAAAAAAAAAATTCTTAACTTTCCTCCCTTAGTGTGGATCGCATCTGTGTTCCCTAGGCACGCATCGAAGGAGCCAACCCCCCCCTCCTCCGAGCCCTTGCCGTGCACCCCCCTACCTGACTGCCTAACCGACCCCTCCCTTTCTCCTCTCCTTCCTTATAAAAGGAGCCTCATACCCCTCTTCAACCTGCACTAGCCCTCTTCTCATCCTCCTCCGACTAATCGCCGCCTCCCTCTTCCTTTTAACCTCACCGACCTCAGACGTACCCCTCCCCTCCGTAGCCAACCATTGTCGCCACTCGGAGAATCCCTTTCGAACAAGGAAGAGAAAGAAGAAGAATAATAATAAAGAAAAAATAAAAAAGGGTGAGAAGGAAATTTTATTTACAAAAATAAAAATAATAATAATTTCTAATTACTTACTACTGATATTATTTTCTTGTAACTAACATTTTTATTATTACCTTTTTCTTCCTATATTTTTTATTTTTGTAAATTTTTTGCTATAATTATATAATAAATTTGATAATGACAATAATAATAATAATAATTCATTATTATTATTACCTTAATTATTATTTTCATAATATTTGTTCCCTACTTAATAATAATAATAATAATATTATTATTATTAGTATTATTATTATCTTCATTATATTATTATTATTATCATTATTGCTATTACTATAATATTTTCTTTCTTTTCATGATAATAATAATAATATTATTATTATTATTATCTTTTTTATTGCTAATAATAATAATAATAATAATTTATTATTATTATTATTACTATTACCATCATCTTTATTAATAATATTATGCTCTCTATTCATTAATAATAATAATAAAAATAGCAATAAAAATAATATTCTTATTAGTATCCTTATAGTATTTTATTACTTCTCATTAATAATAATAATAATAATAACATTACTATTATTACTATAATTATCATTTTATTAATATTTCATTTCGAATTATTAATATATCATAATTATTATCTTTATTTAAAAATATTATTATTATTATCCATATTCTTAATAATAATAATCATATTACTTTCTCATAATAATAAATTGTCATCTTACTTACTATTTCTTATAATGGTAAACTATTATCATCCTTATTATTTTTATTAATATTTTCTTATTGATAATAATAATAATAATAATCACTAATAATTCATTTCATTCTTTTAAATCTTATTATTACTAATTCTATCTCCTTTTATTAATTTTAGAAACAACAAAATAAGAATAATAAGAGAGAGAGAGAGGATAAGAAAAGATAATTATCCTTATCAAAATATTATTATTAAATAAATAAACAATTTATAAATGAAAAAATTTATTATCACCTTTCTAACATGAATTTTATACATAAATTTATAAGAGATCAACATATGTATAAAATAGATACCCAGATAACATAAAATAAAATTATATGCTAATTTTATTACATGATATTGTTTTGCTTTGAGCCTCATAATTTTCATTTTTGGCAAGTTGATAATTACTTTTGAAAATTGTTATTGAATTTATTGTCATTTGTCACAGTATTGAGTTTTGAAAGTTGTTATTGAAAGTTGTTGCTTTGAGCCTCATAATTTTATTACATGATACTGTTTTGATGTTATATCTTCAAAAATAAACATTTTGAAAAAGAATATTTTTTATTATTAGACTTGTACATGTATTGGATTTGGTAAATCAATAGTGATATAAGGAGACCATATGTAAAATACCAAATTTTAATTTAAATTTAAATTTGTATTTATTCTTATTTTAGTTTATGCAAATTACGCCATAAAATGATAAAATAAAATCTTACCATTGTTAAGCACATTTTTAGAAAATATTTGGTAATTTTTGAGAAATTTTCAATTATTGGATTTTCCCTAATTATTTTAATGTTTTCATTTACTTAAAAAATAAAGATAATTAAATTGACCTCCAAATAAAAATTTAAATTCACCATTGAACTCTCCACCCCCAAATTAGCTAAAAGTAAAATTTTGAGAATTTTTGGAAGTCGTCAAATATTCCCGAATATTTTAATATATTTAAAATACTCATAAAATAAAAATAATTAAATTGATCTCAAAATTAAAATTTAACTTCATTTTTTAGTTTCACCTCCCAAAGTTATTATGGGTGAAGTTTTAGGATTGGATAATTAAATTGTATTTAATAATTGATTAATAATTAATTATATAAAAAAAAATTCCTTTCAGGACCCGCGCACGCGACGCGTGTCGTCCGGATCATATGAGCCTGCATGGGGGATTTGTCTGCCGCTTTGGGGCTCATTTTGAGCCCAATAAATCATCATTTGATCTCATAATCCTCATTTGCAATATTTGGATCTATCCTATAGCAAAAGCAACCATATTCATCTCTTTCCTGAAGCTCAATCACACCCTAAAGGAACCTCATTTTTTCATTTAACCTCAATTAAAGGCATCATGATTTCTTAAGTTAGAGGCAAAATTAGGAGGTGCATTTTATACCAAGAGAAAGGTCTTAAAGAGACCCTTCCATCAGTATATTGCCCGCTCCATGAGGTGCCCTAAATTAGGATAATATTGATGCCCTATGTGATCCCCACTAGAGTCTTACCGAGTCGACCCGACGGGTCGACCCGCGAGCGCTTGACCGATGGCCTGCCCGTGCATCCATTGGCATGCACGCACTGTTCATATGGACAGTAAAGATACTATCCATATGAATAGTAATTTCAAAAAAAAATTATTTTATTTATTTAATTATAATTTCTTCAATGCTTCATATTTTGTTAATTACAACTCCAAATATATTGATGTTATATCTCAAAATGCTCAAAAAAATATAAGAAATGTTATTATGGTTTTATATTTTTTATTTTGTGATTAGCTTCACTAATCACCTTTTTAGTTATTTAATCACCTAAACTTCAAACCCTCTAGCTTTCTAACCACATATTCAAACATATTGAAGTTATATCTTAAAGTGCTTAGAAAATTACAATGATTAGTATTATGCCATTAATTTTTTTATTTTGTGATTAGTTTCACAAATCATTATTTTGCCTAATTAACCACTTAATCCTAAATATTAATAATATCATAACTTAGTCAAATCACATCCAAATGTAGTAATCCAATGTACTATTTTAATCAAAAAAAGGCAAGGAACACTAATTTATAAAAATATTTAGGTTTGAATCATTTGTTTTATTTAATTATGCTTAATCATATAGAAAATAGATTAATGAATATTAAGATTAATTATTAGCCAAATTTTGAGTTTTATGTCTCTAATCACTCACTAAATAAAGGAGAACAAGATTGTGAAATTAGATTATTTATTTGTAATTAATTTCACTAATCACTCACTAATCACCTTAACCATGATTAGGGCTTAGGTTAATTAATTAAAGTTCAAATTTAGCATACATACTGTTATAGTATTGAATGGGCTATAGAAAATCCATAGCTACTGATTTTGCTTGATTTGGACATCAATTAGTGAAAATAAGTTTTGACCATTCCCTTAATTACCAATTATAGGGCTTTTTCTTAATTAGCTCATAACTGAATTATTTGACCTCAAAATTTAGCAAACTTAGTATCTATAAAATTCATAGACTAAATAGAACATAAGTATATCATAAAATTTAATTTTTCTTAATTAATTTTGCTAATCAATTATTAATGAGCTTAAACCCTATTTTAAGCTCATTTGCCTTAAACGTTAGCCAAATTGGGTGCTCTTAGTGTCAAGCTTCATATTAGATATCAAAGGACCTTTTGGCATTAAAAGAAATCAATTTGGAACCTTAAATAGTTAAGTCTCATTTTAGACCTTAATTTGTATTTTGGTCATTTTTGTCAAATGTTAGCCTAAGTGAAATTTAATCATCCCAATCTATCATTTATCTTAAAAGTTAAGAAAATTAATGTTTAAAACCTACCTAAGTCTATTTAGACCATCGTTTTGCCTTAAAAGTATAAATTGCTAACTTAACCTTATAACCTAAGTGTCGAAATGTATATGTGAAAATCCACATTTTCTTCGTCCTAAAAATCATTATCCTATAAAATCAAAATTAATATAATTAAATTCCATTTAAGTTTGGAAGTTTTTTTTAAGGCAAACCTTCATATTGATCTTAAGAATTCCCTTAATGATTGAATCTTTTTAGATCTTATTAAATAATATATGTCTATTAGAAATACACATAGTGTACTGTTTCAATCAATTTATCGAGCTTAATGCATAGATCATTTAGGTCTCATTGATAGAGCTAAATGTCTATAAATAACTTATTTTTTAACTAAACACTGATATTTTACTTTGTTGTCAAAAATTTCTTAAGGATAACCCAAAGATTTAATTAAATAAATATTAATACTATAAATTATAAAATATAAATTTGATGAATTAAATTGATATTTAACAAATCAATTCAAGTGAATTATTATATTTTATCAATAAGTTAGGTACATAGATATATTTGTAAATTTTACTTAATTATATCTATTTTGAGCTTTATTCCATTTGAATCATGATTTATGCCTTTTTGATATGCTTACCGTTTAATAAGGTACAAAATATTATCATATGATATGTGACAAAAACATTAAATGTATTATTATATGTGGTGTTTCTCTTTGAAAGAAGAAAAACAACATTGAGAATATGTACAGATTTGATTGGCTAGTAGGCATGTGTAAAATAAGAAGGGATATATCACTTTTAGGAAGTGGGCAAATCCAGAGGAAAGACACACCAAAATTTGAGAAAAAGGATAATAAACTACTGATGAGTAGTCATAAAGCTTCCTAAAGGCTATGCCTATGGGCTTATCCATTGTGGCACCCCAACCCCACCGTAGTCCTGTTAACACTTAAGTTAACATGATTACGGTAAAGTGATCACCAAGTGACAAGTTTCTCATTTATAATCAAATTAGGTTTTCATCCTAATTCTTATAACTAAGGAATTTGCCATTAACTAAGAGCTTTTCTCAAAATAATAATACATGAATTATTCATAGTGCGGAAGCAAGAAACATACACATCCATTTCACCATAAATTAGAAAGTAAATATATTCAACTCAGGGCAAATATGCAGTAAAAGAAAATACAAACAACACCCATTCTCACTAACAAATAAGAAAGAAAACTAATGATCTTTGACAGCAGCACGCTCTTTCTCCCGAACAAGCTCTTCAGAAGGCCCAACTACCTCAAATAGTACGAAATATGCTATTGTCTGTTTCCCAATGACAGGGCCTCAACAAAAAGAAAAGAAAATAAGATTAGATAATTTATCTAAGTATATTTTAGGCTTATATTAGCCTTAAAATCTTTTAATATATTACCATTAACTGAAATAAAAATTGTAAAATTAGGATATATATATATATATATATAGAAGAAAAAGAAAATGACAGAAATTAAAAAATATAAATATATATAAAGAAAATGACTGAAATGAAAGTTGTAAAAATTAGAAAATATAGGTATAAATATATAGAAAGAAAGAAAATTACTGAAATAAAAATTGTATAAATTAGGATACACACACACACACACACACACACACACACACACACACACATATATATATATATATATATAATAAAAAATGACAAAAATGAATGTTATATAAATGAAAATAATAATAGTAATAATAATAATGTTATTATTAATAATAAAAGAAGAAGAAAAGAAATGAAAAAAATAAAAAATTTTCATATCTTTCTCATTTCTTACTATTGATGAGGCTTTACTGGAGGTCGGCGGGGGGAACCGGTGGTGGTCGAGGAAGAAGAGGAGGAAGTGGCGGGGAGAAGAGGAGTGGGGAAGGGGAGTGGGGGAGAATGTGAGAATAATGGGGAGTGGGGAGGGGTATTTATAAGTTTTTTTTTTTAATTTTCTCTAACCTCTTTCTCTCTCCTCATTTATTCCAACATGAGAAATTTGGATTCTCTTCATTTTAAATGCTTTAGAGTGCACAACTTGCTTTTCTCTTTCTCATTCTCTCTCCTCTTTCTCTTTCCTCTTTCTCTCTCTTCTTTCTCCCTCCAATATTCTCAAAAAAATAATAATAAAATTTGACACAAAAGTGTATTTGATGAGTCAAACACACATGTGCCAATTTTTTTTAATTTGAAATAATATTTTATTTTATATTAATTTTTGAAAATAAAAACTTCAAAAAATAATTAGGTAAATCCGGAGCTCAATTTTTTATGAAACTTTTTGTGTATCTTATTTATATTATTCTTAATTCAATGGCACTAAAATCAATGAATTTGGACTTATATTTAATTTTCTCAATTTATTGAATTTAAATAATTTAAAAATTAATTCAGAAGTATCTGTTGTCCAGATTGCTCCCTAACTTTGGCATTATGGTCAAAAAAATATATTCTATCCAACAGTATTTTTTATTTGCCCTAATTTTGAAGTCGCTTAAGATTCAAATTTTTGAGTCAGATTTAGTCCTAATTTGAATGGTAATGACTTGGGTCGTTACACGTACTTTGATACTTCCCATTCTACACACTATTACCTAAGTAGAGCACAAAAGTTGATAGTAATATATAAGACATATTTTCAATATGTTAAAGTAGTGACAATTATTTATTGTGATAGTAAATAAAGTATTTATTTGACAATAATATATTTTTATTTATTCTATATTATCACACTCTGATCTTTATTTTACAAGAATTATTTTGCAAAATTTTAAACCTTATTATATCTTGCTAAATATATACTTTGCTGCTTACTGCATATATATAATGTAGTTAATGATATCCAAGGGCTCATAGTACTCTCTAATGGGTATTCAACCCGGACATTTTCATTTTAAATTATAGGTTATTATTTTGAGGAAGAATTGGATTAACCTTGAGATGATCAACTAACACACTCTTTTTTTTTTCACTTTTTAGTTGTTTATCTTTTTATTTATTCAAAATAAAGACAATTGTACTCATGTAAAAATATTTTAAAATATTATAATAAAATATCACATTTTCATGTTATAAATTTGGATGAATGAATATGTATGATATTTTATATTATTATGCCAAATCTAGACTACGATCCTCGACAAACAACCCTTGACCTTATGTGGCGCCCCGCTCCCTAAGCCCACAATCATTAGGCTAAGGAGCGGTGGGTTACTTGTGCAAATCTCTCACTTATCATTGGATTAGGTAGGTCCACAATCCACTAATATGGGAAGGACGTGCACAGAACATCTAAGGGGATCAGTCACTACATCTAACATACATACAGAGTGTGGAAGCTAATTGAAATAAATAGTACATCCATTCATCATGCATCTCATAAGAAATAATAATAAGATAGCTCAAAAAATAATAAGGTACATAAAGTAAATCACAGTCACAGTACCTGTATTATTACAATATAAATTAAATAGTTTAAGGGACTGAAAGTAATTCTAAAGTCACTCATTCTCACAAAGTCTGAAAGGAGACTAAGCGGTATCCAGCTCTCCTAGCTGAAGCTCCTCCTCTAGGTAGGGCACCCCGCTTCAGCACCTAGCTCCTCAAACTTATCTAAATCTGACATTATCGGTTTCATAATGCCAGGGCCCCAGCCTATAAAAGAAAATTCTTGTTAGACAATTGTCTAAATATATTTTAGGCTAAATATTTCACATGTGTTATTAATGTCACCATTTTAACTTAAGCACAACAAAAGTAAACTCAAAAGCATAGGTGCAGTAAGCATACAAAGAAACAGAAATAGGTATAAATATAACATTTATAACTAAACAATAAATGAGGCAAAAGCACACCTCAACTACTGAGTAAGGAGATAGGCATAAATACATGTATAGTACAGTAAGTAAAAGTACATAAAGTAAAGTCTAATCCTAGACATGCTGATGATCATATGACATATGTACATTAAAGGCAGAAATCTGAACATGGTACATATATTAAGCAGTAAAATCTAGTATCTTATAAATACGTACAAGTAAGCAGGTAAGTAAAGGAAGACAGCTGACTGAAATATACATCAGAATATAGTACACAGTAAGCTGAAAATTGAAACAGGTATGTAAAGACTGCCATATCAGAAAGTTGGTCATCGGACTAGTGAAATCCCCAAGCCTTTCAGGGCTTGAGCAAACAAAAATTCCCATAGCCTTTCAGGGCTATGGCAGACAAAATCCAGCAGTAGAACTGAGGAGGCAGTAATTACAAATACAGAATCTTTTAGTTATTTTACTTTATTTCTGTGGACACATTTCAAAAACAACTGAGGAGTCAAGCACGTCTACAAGACTACACAGGTTCCATACTTAACACACTCTCCTCAATGAGAAATGTTAAGCCTCCTTATAACTCCTTACCCCATCCAATAGGGTAAATGTGCACCAGAATCCTCCCAGAGACTGAACCCAAAGTATCTGTTATCCTAATTATTCTAAGTTTTCATTTCATGCACAAATTGCTCTTATATGATATGTCCAAGGGATTAAGCACAAAGACAAGGGATGCGTAGCAACAAAATAAATCAAGTAAGCAAAGGACTCTTCTATACATGGTGATACTGTTATTATCTAATTTAAACCATTCTAACTATTCTAGGTTACACAAGTTTAAGATCTCCAGTTCCTACTATCGAGTGTAACTTAGAAGTACGCCCTTATAGATTACAAAATACTAGGACT
The DNA here is from genome assembly GCA_016760335.1 of Gastrodia elata. Classification (NCBI taxonomy): domain Eukaryota; kingdom Viridiplantae; phylum Streptophyta; class Magnoliopsida; order Asparagales; family Orchidaceae; genus Gastrodia; species Gastrodia elata. The sequence goes on from CM028673.1 coordinate 18,091,717, forward strand.
AGCTAGGTCCTAATATGCTTAATTAAAGTCGACTATAAGAGTTAATTAATAAATCATCATGACCTAATTAATAATTTTAGACATCCTATACTAGGACCTGATCAAAACTACTAAACTAGAGATTGTGGATTAAACACCACGAGATTGGGCTTAATCACATAATCCAAAAAGGTTAAGACATAAGATCTAGGTTTCTGTATAAAAGTGATCTATTGATCAAGGTATATCCTATTAAGCAAATCAAACTTAATAGGATGAATCTTTTTATCCTAGATCTAAAGTTGAAAGACAAAATAATCAAAATAAGTTATAAAAGTCTAGAAACTAAATAAACTAATGATTCATTTATTGAATAATCCACTTACCCAATAAATGAAATCTAACTTATGATCTAGCCCTAAACTTAAGAATAATTCTAATATGAGGTGAAAAGATCCTAAGGAAAAGACTTATAAAATTTCTAAGAGATTTTATTGAGCTGACCTAATAAATGATTTTTTCTCACTGAACTAAATATAATATAGTTCCAATACTAATTTTAATAGCTTAAAACGTAATCTAGAGGTTAATGATGCTTAACCTAAATTTTGGGCAAAATGACTATTTTGCCCCTAACGAAGGGTCCAAAAAGTCAACTTTTGATTTAATGCTCCAAATTGAGATTTCTTATTATTAAATGATTCCTTACTATCTAACATGAAGATAGACAGTAGGTACACTAAATTTGGGTAAGAAATGGGTCCCACGGGTCCAATCAAAGGTTTTTGATCTAAGGGGCAATTTTTGTAATTTGCACTTAATGAAATCTAAATTTTTATACAGTTTACTGTTAGTCACTGTTCAAGGATTCCATAGAGTCTAAGAACACTAAATTCTGAGATCTAATGAGTTAGTTATAGCCATTTGAATTCCTAAGGATAGATTTGGTAATTTTTCTAAGTTAGGAGGGGTCAAAAAGGCATAACTCTTTCATTTTGTGTTCAAATTCAGCAAACTCAGGGGTTATAGCTTTTCTACATCATACTGAATATTTTGACTAGTGGTAGGCCCAAATTGGACTTAAATTGACTAAGTTATGCCTAATTATGGTTATGGGTATTTTGGTCATTTCTGATTTTTCTAAAGTTCAAAACCAAAATATTTTTTTATATTATTGTAGGCACTGAAATTCTAAGCTATCTATTCCTTTAAAGTTTTGAATTTGGAGTATGGATGACCAAGATATAGTAAATTTTATGGCCGCTGTGGCGCTATAGCGCGTTGTAGCGACCAAAAGTGCATTTTTAAGCGCTAGGGTACACTATAGCGGTCCCTATACGATATGGAAAAGCTGGAACGCATTGCAGCGCACTGTAGCGGGCAAAAATGCTGATTTCGGTGCTATGGCGCGCTCTAGTGGACTCGGATTCGAACTTGGGGCGCTGCAGCAGATTTTTGCACTACAGCGCGCTGTAGTGGACCCAAATTTGCAACTCTGGGCGCTGCAGCGCGCTGTAGCGTCAGACGGTAAGTTTGCCTGAATGTAAACAGCGATGGGTCACTTTCAAGCTTGATTACTCTCAACCTAGAGCACTTCACATGTGGTGCCATATATCGATGGAAAGGTCTTTCCGATACCTTTCCATCGACATCAAAATCAGCATAAACGGAGCATCCTAGCTATACTAAGAATATAGATAAATGACAGGGTGTACAGAATACAAAAAAATAGAGCATTTTTCTATGATGCTTTCAATAGCCTTAATGGCTTCCATACTTAAACATGGATATCTAGAGATGTATTCCAGCATTATAGCTATATGAAGAAGGCAAAAGAGATGGGTAAAAGGGTACCTTAGCCTTGCAAGGAGTGAAAGAAGGGGAACCTTTATTTTCTTCAAAGCCTTAGAGGGTGAGATGAACTCCTTCTTCTTCAATGCTAGATCATCAATGGAGGAAGGGGGGTAATGAGGTTTTTTAGCAAACCAAAAGAGGAAGGCTGAGCTTCTCTTTTAAAGAGGAGACCTCATGATGAGCCTAGGGGATAGGTCATTATGAGGTCTAGGGAGAGGGAGGAGGAGGAAGGAGGTGATGCCATTAAAAATTTGCTAAAGAGGCATGGGCGCCGGTTGAGTTGATGGCCAACTGTAAATGGAGATTAAAGAATTGGGAAATTGCATATAGGGGACTCAAAGATTACTTAATTACACATTTATTTTCCATAATTATTTAAATATTCTGATTTTTGAAACGTGTTCCGAAAAATCCCAAAAATTCACCCCTAGCTAATTTAGGGGTGAGGAATCTAACAGCGAAGTCAAAATTTAATTCCGACGCTTACTTAATTTTCCTATTTTTCGACGCATTTAATTACATTAAAATATTCACGAAATTTTGACGACTTCCAAACGCATTCAAAACATCACCCCTAGCTAATTTGGGTGTGATGATCGCAATGGCGAAGTCGGATTTTGATTTCGAGGTCAAAATAAATACCTCAATTTTCTAATTAATTAAATATTAAAATAATCCAAAATGTTGGATTTAACTCTGAATCGCGCCAAATCTTTAGAGATTGATTCAAATGACTAGATGAATTTAATGGAATGGTAATTAAGACATGATTAGGTTTAAATTAAGCTGGGTAATAACATTGGGTTGTTACACCCTAGGTCCTTGCTGACCCAAGATTAGAGGATGTCACACTTATTACTGCACTAAGGAGTGAAACTTGCTCTAATACCAGGAATGGTGTCTCAAAGTTGAAGTGAATTGGTTTGCATGCATCAGCAACTGTTCAACTTTCAGGAAGATATTTAGTGAGTCAAATAAAGTCAGAATAGCTTGAAATTTTGGGAGTAAGTTTATGGAGATATTATAAATCTTTTGAATATTTGCTTAGAAACTTTTTGTGGTTATTAAGAGGATTATTGATAGTAAAGTGAAGTGGCATCAAAGTTTGCATAGGTTTTGTTGGAGGGATGTTGGATAGTCTAAATGGAAGCACAACTTTTCAAAATAATGTGAACATGAATCGTAACAAAGAATACTATATAAGCAAATAAAAAATGCAAAAAACACAAAATAAGTGCCAATATTATCCACACATTAGGGTCTTATAGGTTATACACACCTTTAAGTACTTCGAGTGTACACACCGAATGGAGCGATGGATATCTCTCATGTGGTGACTCAGCACTAGGTTAGCATAGCTAATCCAGCATTAGGCACTTACATCCCAAGATCATATTGGGGCTCAATATAACAATGTATTAGAAGTGTATAAAATACATATTTTCATATTCATTTTAATAATCATAAGTACTAAAATAATAAATAAAATATATTTATAACATTGATAATAGTCATTTTATAATATGTAATACATACTAAGAAAAAAATAAGCATTTAGTTTGCATTAAGTTTCTTCATTCTGCATCAACTCCTCCTCAAATACTTAATTCAGAGACCACTCATGATATATATATATATATATATATATATATATATATATATATATATATATATATATATATAATAGTCATTTTAATAAACATATATGTTTTATCGTATCTCTCTGGCATATTAATTAATTTAGTGTTGGTCTGCAACAACAATTCCCTTCTCCAGCTTTTGCATTTTTTGAATGATTTTCAGCTGCTTTTCCTGGCTAAGTTTGTGTGGTGGCAATGTCTTAGTGACACAGATGTTTGGTGGTGTTCTTCCCCCTAACTCTCATAGGTGGATTCTCTCTGGGATGAACTCTCTCTTGGGACACCCATGCGGCTTGCATCCTGACTGGCCTTTTCTGGAGGCTTGAATTGCAACCAAAAGGCTTCTCATGATCTCTCCTCTGGGGACTCTTTGGGGGATTCTCGTATCTTTCTCTTATGGATTAGTCTTCTCAGGTTCTGGGAGCTGCTGTTCAGTTCTTCTTGATCCCCGCGTTGCCTCATGATGCCTTCTGGGGATGCCGTGATTGATTGGTGACCCGTCCCATCCCCATTAGATTGCGCTCTTTAGAAGAATTTTTTTCTTCTTTTCTGATGCTTCGGCTTATACTCCTTCGTTTATTTAAGCATTCCCAGTCGGCACGCCTGTATGGTGTTTCTTCGTAGTGCTATCACGATGGCTTGTTGGCTGCGCTTCAAATTGTAAATTTCAATTGTCCTCTCTCCAGACACTGGTAGGCTGCTCTTTCATCTTTTCATATGGAAGATCTTCATCGGCGTTGTAACAACCCTAGTTGTTATCTCAGCTAAACTTAGATTAATTAAGCTAATCTAAGCTTTGATTTTAATTCCATTGGGTTCATTGGGTCATCTAAACCTAATCCTAGAAGTTTAGAATCAATCGGAGTTAAATTGGCAAATTTGATATTTTTGGCTATTTTTAAGCTCTGAAAAATACCTAAATTAGTTTGATCTTCAAATTAAAATCCGACTTCATTTTTGAATTCCTTATACCCTAATTAGTTAAGGGTGAATTTGTGGGAATTTTTGGAGCTCATTTAGTCCTAAATTGAAATTATAAATTTAATAGGAATTAATATAATTATTAAATTGAATTATATTAATTAATTTAAATTTTAATTATTAAATTTAAGGTTAGGATTCACTGTCGGGACCGCGGCAGATTCGCTGCGAGGTCCCGACAGCGGCGCACAAAGATGCACCCGTAGGATGCCTAGCACGCATCTTAGCGTGGCTCGTCCAACATCGCGATCTTCCCACGCTAGGATCGAATCGTAGCCGTGCGATCAGCATCTTAAATTCGACGCGCAGGATTTGATCTGCGTTTTCATTTTTCAGTCCCCGCATTAGGCCATTCAATTCCAACGGCTTCGCATCAGATGGCGGAGACGAGCCCTACCACTGTGGACCTTCATTCTCACGAGGATTAGGCCGACAGCAGAAATTCGCCACTTAGGCTTTGTCTCCCTCTCCTGCTGCCACGTCCTCCCTGCTGTTAGGATCTTCCAGGTTCTGGCAGGATAATTCTCGTCGGGTCCTGAGGGCCTGCTAGCCCAATTATGGAAGCTAGGGACTTCACCCCTGCTCGAGCCTGAGCCATGGCATCTAGCCGTGGAATCCATCCCTAGGTCCCTCTAGGACCTATAAATACTTCTCTTGCTCCCACAGTGAGCTCCTTTGCTCACTGTGACTCCCAATTTTCCCTTTTGCCCTTTATTCTCAGTGCTCCCAGCTCTCCCAGCGATTGAACCTGCTTCAGTGGGTGTGGTTTGGAGTTCAAACCCCCAGGCTGCGTTTGAGGGAGCTTAAGACATTGCCAAGAATCTGCCGTGTCTCTCAAATCGTCTGCTAGCAAACCCAGGTACAACCTCCGACCCTATCATCTCTGTCGAGCTGGTTTCAGCTCGGCTCGCTTCACCTCTAACCCTAGATGATGTGATAGGTCATCACCTAACTTCCCAGTGGCATCTGAGCCTTTAAGTGAGGCCTGGCAATGGGCCAGACAGGGAGATTTTCGTCTGAATGCGCATTGCCAATATAGCTCTGGTTCACGGAAATGGCGTGCACCATCCGCGCAATTAGCCATCCTTTAGGTGTCGATGTGCTCGTCAATAATTGCCGAACCATATCGAAGGGTTGGGTGCTATCGAATCAACCGATTCGACTGTGGATCGATCGACCCGTCCATCACTCCAACTCGTTTTTCCACGAGTAGCACCCCACTAATCCAGACCACCTCAGAACCTCCTGAGTCACCATATCGCTTCTCCCTTGATCCCTGAACGTGTAGGGATCAAGATGGCTGCGATCCGTGGACTCTGTGAGGAGAATTCACTCCTCACAGGTGCACCTTCTGAGAGGTCTCGATCAAATGGCACTCTATCGATCCTACGCCTCCCAGTTAGGGCTTCTCGGCTTAATCGATGCGTCTTGGGTCAGGGATCGTGTAGCCATTGAAATCGGGGAATGGCGTGACCGGAGCGCGGAGAATTTGGCGCTGGAGCCTAACCCTAGGGTTCGGGCTGCGGGCGCGTGCGAGAGGAAGAAGACTGTGGAATTTGGGTCGGGCTGACCCCGACCCGCGCATTTTGAAATCGGGCCGACAGAATAATAAACGGAATTTTGGATTTAAAATCCTTAAGGAAATTAGATTATAAATAAGTTCCTATAGTTTATATTTAAATAAACATACAGAATAAATAATTGAAATAACTTTAATAATACTGATCCAATATACTATTTGAATCAGAAAAATATAAGGAATCTAAATATAAAATAAAATCATAGATCCAATAGTTAGATTTAAAAATAATTGCCTAACTCTTTGTTGTTCTTAATTAAATCATATTAAATTTAATAAATATCCAAATATGGAGATTAAGGGCTCTGATTGCTCCTTAGACCCTAGAGAACAATTAGAGACCCTTAAAACTAATTTTGGATATTTATTTTTCTTAATCACCCTAATTAATGATTAGTAATTTTAACCTTAATTAAGTCTCAGATTTAGGGTAAGTAAGCTCCTAATGCTAAAGTAAGCTTATTAAAACTTGAGGGTAAGGCTGGATTGCCCTAAGATACCCTAAATTTAATAATCCCCCCGAATTTGCTTAAGTAGGTGATTAGTGCTAATTAGCTTAATTAAGGGGTCAAAACTTAAGATAAGTGTATTTCCTACTTTAGAAATCAAGATGAAACACATTAAAATAGATTCTGATTAATTTGGATAAGTGAACCTTAAGATCCCAATTTTAAGCTTAAGTGAGATTATTTTGGTCATTTTGACCAAAATGTACTTAAGTGCCCTAAAACCTTGGGAAATTCAGTAAATTAACTCTAAATTAGATCATTAATGTCTCTCTGAACTCTTAAGCTAATAATGTCCATAATATATATATATATATATATATATATATACATAATTTTTATTAAATAATTTAAAATGTAATTGATATATTCAGTTAATTAAGTGGTTAACAGTAGAATTAATAGGATTTAATTAATTAATTTGATATAATTAATTTAAATAGTAAAGGTTAAATAAATATAACAATAAACTCTATTTAAATGAGTGGATTATTTATTTGAATTAATTAGTTAATTTAATTAAATAAATACTGAATTATTATTAAATTAAACATTCATAGATTAAGTAATTTATTAATTGAGTACAAATAGTAGGATAATTAAATTAATTCAACAGTTAATTCAATATTTAAATATTTAATCAATTAATTAAATATACAGAGATATTATTAATTAATTAATAATTAATACTAATTAGATATATTAAGAAATTAATAATACAGTAAATTAAATTAAATCGAATAAATGAATAGTAATCTCATTTAATTGATTTAATTTATTCAATACTTTAAAAGCTTAATAACTTTTTGTAGAATAATTCAAACATAGCAAATATATGTCTCATTTTACTCAGAAAAATAAAATGAATCAAATGGCATAATTCAAAAATTAGTTTCGGGATACGTATAACGTAGTGACATTTTAGGACCTAACTAAACCCTCATAACTTTCAACCTAGTCATCCAAATATAGGCAATATCAGTCTTAAAATACTCATGAGAACAGCCCCAATACTATAGAAATATTAGTTTCTCCATTCGGAGCTTAGTTTGGAAAGTAACATTTATGACCCTACCATAAAAATGACCAAAATGCCTCTAGACTTCAATTGATCATAACTTGGTCAATTCAACTATAAATTCAAAAATTCAAAGTGCTAATTAGCCTAGAATTTCAATGTTATTAAAAAACTAAAATAATTTTTATGATCTGAACCTTAGAAAATTAGAAAATGACCAAAGTACCCCTAACCTTAGTTAGCCCATAATTTGACCATTTGAATTCCAAATTAGGTTTGCTCCCTGTTAACACACTCAGTGTATTATAAGAAAGTTATAGAAACTGAGTTTGCTAAAATTGGACTTCAAATGGAAAAATTCGGTTTTTGTCACCCGTTGACCAACCAAAATTATCGAATTACTCTTATAATTTGAAATAGCTATAACTTAGTCATTTGACCTCAGAATGCAGTATTCTTAGACTCTATAGAATTTTTGAATAGTAACCAACAATAAATTGTATAAAAATTTAGATTCCATCAGGTGTAAATTACAAGACTGCCCCTTAGGTAAGAAAAACCTTAGTTTGGACCTATAGGATTCATTTCTTATTCAAATTGAGCGTACTTACTGTCTATCTTCATGTTAGATAGTAAGCAATCAGTTGGCAGTAAGGAATTTCAATTTGGAACCTAATTCAAAAGTAAACTTTTGGACCCTTAAGTAGGGGCAAAATGATCATTTTGCCAAAAACTTAGGTTAAATATCTTTAACTCTTAAAATAACTTCTAAATGAGTTAAGCCAATGTTAGAACTCTAGTAGGATCATTTAAGTAATCAAAATCAATAATTCAAGCGACTTAGTAAAATTTCCTAATTTTCTCTAAGTCATTCCTTTAGGAATGTACACTTCACATTTGGTTCCTTCCTAAGATTAGGACTAGCTCATAGGTTAAATTTTATTTATTAGATAAGTGGGTTATTCAATGAATGAATCCTTGCTTTTATTAGTTTCCAGATTTTTACAACTTATTCTGATTATTTCGTCTTTCAATCTTAAATTCAGGATAGGAGATTCATCCTATTAAGTTTGATTGCTTAATAGGGTCTGTCTAAATTAATAGATCACTTTTAGAATAAAGCTTAGATTTGTTGTATGATCCTTTTAGATTATGTGATTAAGCCCAATCTCATAATGTTTAATCCATAATCTATAGCTTAGTAGATCTTGATCAGGTCTTAGATAGAACGTCTAAATTCATAAAACTAGGATGTATAATTTATTGATTAAACTTATAGTCATATTTGATTGAATTAGATTATAACCTGATCAGTTATAATCCTTTTTAACTTATAAGGTTGAGCTTCTAAGTTACACTAGATAGTAGAAATTGAAGATCCTAAACTTGTGTAACTTGGAATAGTTGGAATGGTTAAATTAGAAAGCAAATAATATCACCATGCTTAGTAGAGTCCCTTATTACTATTTGACTTTGTGCTACGCATTTCTTAAAATTTGTGCTTATTTTCCTTGGATATGTCATATAAGAAAAATGTTATTCCATGAAAATGAAAACTTAGAATATTAGGAAAACATTTGCATTTGGGTTTAGTCTTTGGTTGATTATGGTGCACATTACCCCAATAGACAGGGGTAAGGAGAAATAATGATGCTTAACATTACTCATTGAGGAGTGTGTGTTAAGCTGGGAACCCGCCTAGTCTTGCAGACGTGCTTGATTCATCAGCTATTTATGGATGTGTCCACAGAAACAAAAGTAAAATAATTAAAATATTTTGCATAATATTATCTGCCTCTTCACTTTTGCTTTACTTCTGTTATGTACTTTACACCCTAGCCCAAAAAGGCTATGGGAATCTCTATCTACCCTAGCCCAAAAAGGCTATAGGAATCTCTGTCTACCCTACCCAGAAAGACTATGGAAATATATTAGGCCAGATTAGTCAATTCTTACTGATATGATAGTTATACATTCTTTTTAATTTTTTAGCTTACTATATATTATGATACTGATGCATGTTATTTTAATCAACTGTGTTTCCTATTTTACCTACTTATATATTTATATAGGATGCTAGACTTTACTGCTTATATTATATGTACCATTTTCAGATTATCTTTTAAATTAACATGTAGCATATGATCATTAGCATGTTTATGTTTAGGCTTTTCTTTCAGTACCCTTATTTATTATATTATATATGTATTCCCTGTCTTATTTAGTTTACTTGAGGTATGCTTTCACCTCAATCATTGTTTAGTTATAAAGATTGTATTTATAACTTATTCAGATTCCTTTGTATACTTACTAGCTCCCATGCTAAATAGATGTTGATTTGTTTAGAATAAAATTGTGATATTAATAAATACTTAGTAAAATTTTACTTACCTAAAATATACTTAAATATTTTGTCTAACAATATTTTTTTTATTGGTTGGGGCCCTGGCATTGTGAAACCTACAATGTCAGAACTTAAGCAATATGAGGAGCCTGTGCTTTAGGAGGATCCCTTCATAGAGGAGGTTCAGTAGCTTGGACCAGAGGATATTTAGCTACCTTTTTATCTATTGTGAGGATGATAGTATTATTTATTTCATTTCATAAACTTTACTTTAAAATATTATAATAATACAGATATTGTGACTGTGATTTACTTTCTGCACTTTATTATTTTTTGAGCTATCTTATTTTAATTCATGTATGATGTATGGTGAATGGATGTAGCCTTTGCTTATCATATGTTTCCGCACTCTGTATGTATATATATATATATATATATATATATATATATATATATATATATTAGTGACTGATTCTCTTTGTTATTATGTGCACATTAATACCTTAGCAGTGGATTGTAGATCTTACCTAATCCAATGTTGAGTGAGGGATCTGCACGAGTGACACTCTGCTCATCCAATGGTTGTGGGCTTAGGGAGCGGGGCACCGCAATTGGTATCAGAGAATCCCATAAGGTATTAGATTGGAATCTGAATTCCACTCTACATAATGGATAATTCTTCTGCCAATCAGTCATTAAGTAAATACATGAATTATATCGAAACACCATGATCAAGAGCTCAAAATAATAAAAGTATGGAAATAAAAATTCATGCACAAGTAACATATCAATAAATTAATGTGACTTAGAAAAATTTCTAGACATACAAGGATGACACTTAGGTGGTGACGCCTTCAATTTGAAGATAGGTGGGAATACATCGCCTAGCTTCATTAGCAGCATGAGAGGTATATAGAAGGAGTATCATACCCCGAAGTCCGAATGCTGAATCGATTAATCCAACAAAGTGTATTCATGGGATACGATCACCCTGATGTAGCCAAGGAGTGGCTAAAGCAAACAGATTTTGTGTTTGGAATTATTAACGGCCTAGATAACATTAGGATCCCCATTGTATCCCACTTCCTACATGACAAGCCAAGGCTTGGTGGAGCGTCACCCTATAAGCACTCACCCATTTGCGTGAAGGATTGCAAAGGGAGGTCACATATGCGTACTTTCGTCGTGCCTTTACCGCCATATATATCGGATAGACATTTTAGCTCTTATTCACTACTACTTATTTCACATTCTACATCTTATACCTTAAATTTTGAAATAAATGTTCGAGTTAGAATTGAACTATTATTCTTATATCATTTGATTTGGATATCTAGGAATACTACTATATGAGAATGTCAGGATACGTCTTTTTTGACCACTTTGAAGATCGGTGGAAGTTCGACGTTTACTTGGCAAAAGATATGAGAGAGAAGTCCAAGGGGTCTCCCCAGTAGGAGCTAGTGTTCTTGAAAAAATGCAAGAAGATGCTGTATACCGGGGACTGGACTTCCCCATCCTAGCTAAGGAAGTGGTTACGACGAGTGACCAAAGTGTTCGATGATCTGGAATGCCCAGATTGCATTCGACTTGACATCATCAACATCCTCCTCCAAGACTACGCAGAGGAGTTGTGGGCTCGCAAAGTGTGGATATTCGAGCGTAGATCTGCTCACTGTCGATGAGAAATGACATACACTGACTTTTCCCAGACTTTCACTGAAAAATACATAGGATAGACTCTATGTTTTCCTAGTTGTTGTCTTTTATTACATAATGTTCTATCTACTATTTCCAATGATATATTTTTCATCTTTCATCTATGATTAATAAAAAGAGATAAAATGTTATGATCTCCTATTTCTTAAATGTGCGTTGTTTTTAATTTAGATTTTAGTGAAATATAATAAATCTCGGACAGAGCCCATCTCCTGCTCCTTCCAGCTCCTCATCCAGCGAGCTGAATACCTTGTTGGAAACTATCAAAGTAATGGTGGAATCTCACCAGAAACAAGCAAAATTCAGTAAAAAGCAGGCCAAGAAGACCGCAGACGCTCAGGACAAGCAGGCCGAGCGAATGGAACGGTTGTTGGTAGCTCAAATAAGCCAGAACTGTATCGCGGTAGAAGTTGCATCAGCATTATAGTACTCCCCATCAACATCACATTCAGTCCACAAATGGACTGCCTGCGCAGTTTCCTCCGCTTGAGACCCCCCACCTTCAATGGGAGTCTCTCTGCAGTCGACACTGTCACCTGGATAAAAATGGTAGAGAAGAACCCTGACAAGCATAAAGTGCCCTGACTTATAGGTGGTCTGTCTTGCTACCCACTCCTACAAGATGAGGCCGAGTACTGGTGGGACACCACTCCGTAGCATGCAATTTGCGAAGTACCATTAGAGGACATTCACATGGGATGAATTCATTGAGGCCTTCTAGTCCCGCTTCATCCCTCTATTTGCCAAACATCTCCTGGGAGAATATTTCTAAAGTTACACATGGTGACCAGTCTGTAGCTGTAAACGAGGTAGAGTTTCATCACCTTGCCAAGTTTTCCACTAGCTTGGTTCCTACTAAGCCAAACCGCTGCTACCGTTTTCAGAGCAGCCTGCGACCCTCCATCAGGAGCCAAGTAATCCTTTTCCACATAACAAACTTTGTGGAGCTACTTGAAACTGCCAAGGTGTGTAAAGCAGGACCAAGCCAGGAAGAAAGACCAAAGAGGATTATCGGGTCCACATCATTCAGTTGATTCCCCCCAAACGAGCCAGAGTATACTAGCTCGAGGATGAAGTCCCTCCTGTCGATCCGTTCAATGGGTGCACAAAACCACACCCGTATGGTCGGTGTTACCACAGGAAGCAAGTGTGCTTCACCTACGGACGGCCAATCCATGGTTATTATAAATGTGCAGCTACAGAGAAGATTGACGTCAATCAAATTGACCGCTCCAAACACCGCTAAGCATTCGACCATTTTAGAAGCCTGTTGCAGCTCATCCCAGCACCACCATCTACTTTAGCTGTGAGGCATGAGGCAGCTAATGGCCCTTGCCCAAATGCACCTCGACCACCTCCACGGCAAACCTACAACAACAAGCCTGCCGGTCCTGCACGTGTATACACCCTCACACCAGTTGAGGCTGCTAAAAACAATCACGTGGTATCAGGTACACACCCTCAAACCTCTTTTATCTCTACAATTATTACTTGCTTTACATAGTTAGTAATTAATTACCTCTGCAATTAGGTTCAATTTTAATAAATAACAAATCATGTAACATTCTATTTGACACTAGAGCTAGTCATTCTTTTGTGTCTGATAGCTGGGCAAAATCACTTAACCTACCCTTGTATCGCCTAGCCAATCATCTTAATGTTGGGTTACCTTCTGGAACCCAATTACCAGCTCGACAGTTCTGCAAATTATAAATTCCAATTGAGAATGAGAAGTATGAAGCCAAGTTAGTAGCTCTCCCAATAGTCAACTTTGAAGTAATATTGGGCATGAATTGGCTAAGCCAGCATAACACCACTATCAACTGTACAAAGAAGAAGATTACCTTAGGAAGTGGTAGTAAGGCCAGATCCTTTATTGGTAACCTTAGCACTCGAGCCTCGCTAATCAATGCTATAAAAGCGAAGAGATTGGTTTAGAAAGGTTATGATACCTTCCTAGTAACAATACTAGGAGAAAAGGGAGAAGGCGTTTCCTTATCCGAGAACCCCATCTGCAAATTTGCGATGTTTTTCCAAAAGACTTACCCGGTCTTTCTCCTATACATAAAGTGAAATTTATAATTGACACCATTCCAAGAATGTAGCCCATCTCTAAGGCTCCTTACTGTATGGTGCCTAAGGAATTGCAGGAGTTGAATAAACAATTACAAGAACTGCTAGAGAAAGGTCTCATTAGGCCAAGCTCGTCACCTTGGGGAGCACCAGTACTATTCATAAAGAAGAAAGACGGTTCTATGCGTATGTGTATTGACTACTGTGAACTGAATAAAGTCACAATCAAAAACAAGTATCCATTGCCACGCATAGATGACTTATTTGATCAGTTGTCAAGAGCCAAGGTATTTTCTAAAATTGATCTGCGATCAGGCTATCATCAACTGTAAGTCAAGGACTCAGATGTTGAGAAGATAGCCTTTAGGACTCGTTATGGACACTACAAGTTTTTAGTGATGTCATTTGGGTTGACAAATGCACCTTCAATATTCATGGACCCAATGCAGCGCATCCTTAAACCATACCTTGATAAATTCGTAATTATTTTATTGACGACATCCTAATATACTCCAAGAACTGGAAAGAGCATGAAGAGCACTTAAGAATAGTGCTAGAAGAACTGAGTGACCATAAACTTTATGATAAATATTCTAAATGTGAGTTTTGGCTTGATTCAGTAGCTTTTTTGGGGCATGCGGTAGATGCCCAAGGTATTAGAGTTGATCAGAACAAAGTCAGCGCTATCCAGGAATGGGTTCAGCCCAAGACAGTGACCGACATCAGGAGCTTCTTAGGCTTAGCTGGCTACTACAAAAAATTTGTAAAGGGCTTCTCCCAGATAGCCTCACCACTCACCAAGCTCACTCAGAAGGACGTACTATTCAAATGGTCACCAACTTGTGAGGCAGCTTTCCAAGCGTTGAAAGATGCACTTTCATCTGCAACAGTTCTAGTTCTTCTTAAAGAAGGAGTGAACTATCAAGTCTATATTGATGTGTCAAGTGTAGGCTTAGGTGCCGCATTAATGCAAGAAGGAAGAGTCATCACGTATGCTTCTCATCAATTGAAGCCCCATGAAAGAAACTATGCTTTTCACGACCTCGAGTTAGCTACTGTAGTGTTCGCCTTAAAGATTTGGTGCCACTACCTCTATGGGATTCAATGCTTAATTTTTACAGATCACTAGAGTATGAAATACATATTCACTCAAAGAGAATTAAACTGCCGACAGAGAAGGTGGCTAGAATTAATCAGTGACTATGACCTTGATATCCAGTATCACCCAGGAAAGGTGAATGTTATAACTGACGCTCTGATCCATTACGCCACTCTCAATGCTCTTATCTCTCAGAGTCCTATGGAAGTAGAATTTCGTAAATTGGACATCCAATCAGCACATAGCGGCCAAGTGAGTATGATGCTCTCAATGATTAATGTGGAGCCCACGTTCCACAGAGATGTATCTATTACTCAAACTAAAGATGATGAGTACCTGAATTTCAAACAAGCCATCAAAAGTTGTTTTGTACTGATATTTGACTCCATAAAGGTGCCATCTATCAAGGAGATCAATTATGGATCCCTAAGTCCATGCATCAGAAGGTGTTAGTTGAAGGTCATAATTCTAGATATCAAGTTCATCCAGGAAGTTCAAAGATGTACCAAGATCTGAAGAAATCCTTATGGTGGCCAGGGATGAAAAAAATTGTGGTAGAGTTTGTTGTGAAGTGCCATGCTTGTAGTCTGGTCAAGGCAGAGCATCAAAGACTAGGTGGTCTGCTTCACCCACTTGAGAATCCGGAATGGAAGTGGCTAAATATATCAATGGATTTCGTTATAGGCTTACCTCATACAAGATCTGGAGCAGACGCTATTTGGGTCATAGTTGACCGATTGACAAAGTTTGCTTATTTCATTCCAGTCTGCCAAACAGATTCAGTTGAGAAACTTGCAAAACTCTACATCAAAGAGATAATCAGATTATATGGGATTCCTAAATCAACCGTATCTAATAGAGACAATAGATTTACTACTAAATTTTGGCAGGCCATACATCAAGACATAGGCACAACCCTAGCAATAAGTATAGCCTTTCATCCGTAAACAGATGGTCAGACAGAGCGAGTAAATTAAGTTCTCGAAGACCTACTCAGATTGTGTATACTTGACTTTTCTAGATTGGGAAGATCACCTCCCACTAGTGGAGTTTGCTTACAATAATAGTTTTCAAACTCTCATCAAGATGGCTCCATATGAAGCTTTGTATGGCAGGAAGTGTAGTACTCCATTGGCATGGTCAGAAACAGGCAGTGTTCAGTTCTATGGGTCCAAATTAGTAAAAGAGACAAATAAGAAAGTATAGTTGATTCAACAGCAAATTTGTGCAGCTCAGGACCGCCAGAGTAAATACGACAACCTTCATCATCGTCCTCTAGAGTTTAATATTGGAGACTTCGCATACCTAAAAGTCATTCCAATGAAAGGAGTCTCCAGATTCGGCATAGTAGGGAAACTTAGTCCCCGCTATGTTGGCCCATTCGAAATAGTAGCCAAAATAGGTTCTTCTGCCTATAAACTCAATCTTTCAGATGACTTTGCAGTAGTCCACAATGTATTTCATGTGTTGTCACTAAAGAAGTGCCTCAGAGATTCATCTCACCTCGTGCAATTTCCAGAAATTTAGATCCAACCCGATCTGTCATATGCCGAGGAGCCAATTCGAATTCTAGCCCGTGATCATAAACAACTTAGGAGTCGTTCTATCGACATAATCAAAGTCAAGTGGAAGAATCGTTCTTACAATGAAGCCACTTGGGAGAAGGAATCTGATATGCGAGTTAGATACCCAAGACTCTTCGAGCATCCAGGTATTCTTCTTAGCATTCCAAGCTTACAAATTCAAGATATATTTCATTTTTACCTTCTTATTTTCCACTTGAGTGATGTTGAGGATGACATCATTTTTAAGTAGGGAAGTTTGTAACAACCCAAGTTGTTACCTTTGTCAATTAGGACTAATCTCGATCTTAATCTTGATCCTAAGTGCTAATTAAGTCATTATGAGTCAACCTCTAAGACCTAGTCCAAATCATGAGTCAAATGGATCGAATCCTGATTTCTGGAAAGTCTAGAAACCCTAGAATTTGACCTATTTAAATTGACCTCCGATCAAAAAATGGATTTTGCCATTGTGCTCAACAAATTAGTTATGGGTGATATTTTCATGTCAATCAGAAGTCGTCGAAATTTCGACGAATATTTTAATAATATTTAAATACACCACAAATCGAGAAAATAAAATACTCGTTGAATCACCCCTGGCTAATTTGGGGGCAATGAGCGCAATGGAGAAGTTCAATTTTTAATCTGATGTCAATTTAGATAGATCAAATTCTAGGATTTCTGAATTTCTCAAAATCAGGATTTTTATTCATTTAACTCCTAATTTGGATTAGGTTATGGTGGTGAAGTCCTAATAACTTAAGTAGTGCCCTAAGATCAAGATTAGGACTTAGGTTAGCCTTAATTGACTTGGGTAATAATCCGAGTTGTTACACCTTAGAAACTCCTTATGTCTTTTACAATTAAGGGAGGAGGTAAATTTTTTTTTTTAATTTGATCTTAGGCTTATCTACTTTAATTCCTCTTCTTAAAATTTGATGTCCCAACACAATTCCCTCATTGACTATGAAATGATTATTTTTTCAATTCAAAACTAGATTAGTTTCCTCAAATTTTTTAAGCACTTTTCCTATGTTGGTCAAGCAACCTTTAAATGAAGATCCAACAATTGAGAAGTCATCCATAAAAATTTCTTAGAAATCCTCTACCATATCTGAAAAATTGCCATCATACATCTTTAAAAGATTTTATATGCATTACACAAACCAAAGGGCATCCTCTTAAAAGTGAATGTACCATAAGGACATGTAAATATTGTTTTCTCTTGATCCTTAAAAGCTATCAAGATTTAATTATACCCATAATATCTATTCAAGAAATAATAAAATTGGTTTCCAAATTAATTGGTCCAACATTTGGTTAATAAATAGAAATGGATAATGGTCCTTGCATGCAGCCTTATTCAGTCTCCTATAGTCAATGCATACCCTCCATATAGTCACCTTTCTTGTTGGGATTAATTTATTAATTTCATTCACTGCAATAGTTACCCCACTTTTCTTTGGTACTATATATATAGGACTAATCCAAGAGCTATCAGATATTAGAAATATGTTTCATACATCATGTTATTTTACAATTTCTTTATGCACCAATTCTTTAATATTTGGGTTAATTCTTCATTGTGGTTCTATCAAGGGTTTGAAGTCATCTTCCATTAGGATCCTATGCATTCAAAGAGTATGATTGATTCCCTTGATGTCGGTTATGCTCCATCATATTGAATGTTTATATTGTCTAACAATAGTGCATAGCTGTTTTTCCTGATTTTCTTCCAACAAAGCTGAGATTATTACTGGCAAAGATGTCATTCTTATAAATAGGCATATTTTAAGTGTGTTGGGGGGGGGGGGGGGGGGGTTTGAGTTCTAAATCAAGTGGCTTATTTATTGATGGGGCAATTCTACTTTTTCTTTCTATCAACTCTTCCATGACATTTTCAATTTCATCTCCCTCCTCATTATATCATATGTTTCAAATTCCTCATCTTGATTTTCATCGAGCATAAGCAATCCTTCTAAAAGGTAAGCTCTCCAACAACTTTCAATAGATTCACTGGGGTGCTTCATTATATCAATAATGTTAAATCTTATTCTTCACCTTCACTTCACAAGCTTTATTCTCTCTATCAACATCTATGAGAATTTTTCCCGTGACTAAAAAGGATCTTCCTAGAATAATTAGTATTTCTAGATTCTCTTTCATGTCTAACACAATAAAATCAATTGGGAAGATAAATTTATCAACTTTTACTAGCATATTTTTAGAATTTCTATAAGGAAATTACCAATCTATATGTTAGCTGTAACAATACTGAAGTTGGCTTCAAGCAATCAATTTCAAATTCATTATAGACATAATATGACATTAAATTTATTAGTGCTTCTATTTCATAAAGTGCCCTCGAGAAGATTTCTTATTTTGTAAGGTATTGTGAAGCTTTCGGGATCTTTTTGCTTAACATAAATATTTTATTGCAATATTGCACTATACTCTTTAATTAATACATAGTCTCTCTTTCTTCCACTTTCCTTCTTTTTGACAAGATGTCTTTCATGAACATAGTATAACTAGGCATTTGTTCCAAAGCTTCAGCATAGGGTATATTTATGTGCTGAGTTTTGAAGGTTTCCAATAAAAATTTGAATTACATGTTAATTTTTTCTCTAACCATTAAGTGTCTTGACCCAACAATGAGTATTATTGTAGCACTTAATATTGGATTAACATATCTTAACCCATTATTAAACACTACTAAAGGCAAAGGATCTAAAATAGAAAATATAGATACATTATTCATTCATAAGGACATACATTACAAAAATATTCATCTAGATAAAATAAAAGAAAAATATTTATCCCAAATTTTAATAAATAAAATGTCTAATATACTAAGTATTACAGTATTTCAATAAATAAAGCATACTTATTCTCACATGACAAATATAAATATAAAAACTAGTAAGAATCTTCATGTCTGCTCTTGATTCTCTAGATTCACTCTGGATTCATCTGCTTAGCTCCATTCAAAGTTTCTGGTCTACTGTATTTAGTTTTTAATATGATAAGGCAAAAAAACAAGTTGTTATACTTACATAAATCTAAGTACATTTTAGGGTGTCTAAGTATTTTTAGTTAGAGGATATCATATTTAGCAAATAATATTAAAGGGGCATAGTGCATTAATAAAAGAAATATTAGAAGTAAAAGAAACTGACAAAAACATGCACATAATGTGCAACAATCCAAGTCGTTGTTAAGACAATTAGGACTAAACTCGAGTAAAAAATCAAGATCCTGAGTGACTTAAAAATTAAGGCTAACTAAAAATACCATTGGATAATTATATTTTTGTGATCGTAATGCCCAAGTTTAGGAGCAATTCGAATAACATATACTCCTGAATTAATTTATGAATTATTTAAATTTAAAAAATTAAAAAAATTATATATAAGTTTAAATTCAGTGATTTTAGTATCATTCAATTAAAAATATTATAAAAAGGATACATAAAAAGTTTTGTCAAATTTGGAGCTTCGGATTGATCATAATTAATTTTTAAAGTTTTTATCTTCAGAAAATTATATAAAATAAATATTGCACAAAATCAAGAAATTTTAGCGTGAATATGTTCATCTCATCAAGATACACATTCGTGTCAAGTTTCATTATTTTTTGGAAATAATAGAGGAAAGAGAAAGAAGATAGAAAAAGAAAAAAGAGAAAAAAGAGAGAGAAAGAAAAGAAAAAGTGGTACATATAAGTAATGGTGAAAGCCAATTTGTTCATATCCAAATAATAGAAGAAAAAGAAAAAAAAATTATAAATACCTCTCATTCTTCCCTCATCCTCCACCTCCTATCCCACCTCATCTCCCCTCTCACTTCCTCTTCCCACCCTTTACTCCTCTTTTTTCCCTCGGCCACAATTGGTTTCCTCCACCGACCTTCAATAAAGCCTTAATAATAGTAAGATATAGTAAGAAATTAGAAAGAGATGAAAAATTTCAATTCTTTTCATTTCATTTTTTTTTTTTTTAAAAAATAATAGAAAATTAAAGAAGAAGAAGAAGAAGGAGAGGGGGAGGAGGAGGCGAGGGAGGCGAGGGGGAGGGCGAGCAGGGGCGGGAGAGGAGAGAGATAGGCAGGGTGGGGGGGAAGGGGCAGGGCGAGCAGTGGCTGGAAGAGAGAGAGAGAGATATAGATAGAGAGAGAGGCATGGGGTGGGGGGAAGGATGTCTAGTTTTTTGTTTCAATATAATATTTCAAATTTTATTTCAATCATTATATATATATTACTAAAAAAAATAAATGATATCATTCTTTTCATTTAATTATTTCATTTGCAATTTTGCATTATTATTAAGCTCTTACTCACTTTGATATTTATATGAGATTTTAGGTTCAGAACTTAAAATAAATGATTAAAAATTAGTATCATGAGTTTATTTAGGTTGATCTCAGGTCTGTACAAATATTATATTATGCTAGAACATACTGATATCTAGAGAAATAAGAAGAATACACATAGCTATTGAGGGGAAATGCATAGTTAGTTAGGAACTCACATCTCAGATAATTAGATAGATGTATCTAACTCTTCAATTATTTTGTAACTTTAGCCAACATAATAAATATTATATCTTCATATATTTTCATTTAGATTTATCACATATCTTAAATATGTATATTGCATTTATAATCTTGATAATTTTGTAAATATACCCTACTTAAATATTGCATATCGTTTATTTATATATGCTTCTCCTATAGAATCATGACTGTTTAATATTATATGTAAATTTTGATATCTTATAAATATTACTTAGATCTCTATGTCTAATTAAATATATATATTTTTTGTTTACTCTGTCATTCATATATATATATATTGCAGATCAAGAGAAATATCTATATTAAGTCTTTGAAGAAGAGCTAATGTATGATGAAGCAGCTTAAATGATTAGTCTCTTAAATTTTAAATTTTTGCCTAGTGTGTAATAAATTTTTATAAAATAATTATTATTTATATTATGAATATATATTTTTTATTATTTTGGTATTTCAGAATATTGTAATGAATGTGGATATGTGTATTTTATATGCCTCTAAAATATTGTTATACACCCCGATAGGATCATGGGAAGCGAGCATCTAATGATAAATTAGCTATACTAAGTAAAGATATTGTAAATTAAAGCTAAATTGTAGTAAAAAAATATGAATTGTAAACTATAAATGTAATTTATTATTATTTCATTTATGTTTTGTTCTACGTGCTCATATAGAATAACGATGAGTTAGGTACGTCTACCAAACTATATGTATTGGGATCATATATATAACCACACATCCCCCCTCAAAACCATATGCGATCTTTTGATCACTCCATAGCCAACCTTAGTTCAATAATTTATGTACAGACTAATCCACTTTGAGTGAAATTCTAACAGAGAATATAATCAGGAGTTTGAAAATCTCGATTCTTTGTTTCAAATTCGACATTTAATAAAAATCAAATTTGACATTTAATAAAAATCAAATTATTTTCGAATCTGGTAACCCACGACTTTTAAGAAAATTTTGAACTTTCAGCATGAGTCAAGCTCGAAATCAAAGCCGCGGCACAACGACTAAGATGCGAGGAATTTAAATTTAGAGTTTATGGTTTTCTTATTTATATATGTATATAACTGTATATTTGAATAGACTCGAACCCGATTCCAGTCGAGTCAAGCCCAACTCGAACTCCACTGAAATTGGGTTCAAGTTAGTCGGTTCAACTTGAAATTTTTGAGTCAAGTTTAATTCGTCTCAAAATTCAAACGATTTTCGAGAGAATTTAAGTTTTGATCAAATTGCTAACCCTAATTGAGTAATGATTTAATGAGTCTAACGTAGTTAGGCTCACTCATCTTGTTAGCTGGTGAGTAAAAATATTTAAAAATTATTTAGTTATTACTAAATATTTAAGTAATTCATTTCATAAAAAAATATTTCATGAATAATACGTTATCTCCTACTAATTAATATTTACTAAGCAAATACTTTTATTTTCACATTTTTTTAAATGTATGATTCCGCATATTTATGTTTATTAGATTATCATAATATTTTTTAAAATTAATTAGCTTTAACTTGTAAAAAAATGCGTAGTAAGCTCAATTTAAGCTTAGATTTAATTAATTAATAAAATTCTAATTCAAATAATAGGTTCTCACTCGATCATTTAGCCCACTTGCGAGCATAGATATTAAAGCGGTACGCTGTGCTTGGGATAACGTGTTCGGGTTTATTCGCCGTCCCAATTGGCAGTCTCGTTCGCAAAAACGAGCCAAACTCAGCACGCGCACCTTCACGTGGCCTCCCCCGCATTCCACCGCATTCCCAGATCCAGCAAGATTACTTGCTATCAAAATCCTTTAAAATATCATTTTTTTAGCTCCATTCTTCTGTGCATCTCTGCTGCTCCCCACTGCCGCAATCTCTCGCTCTCTAGGCTTCTTTTCCACTCTCGGAGTCGTGGCGCTTTGTTTACATTTCTTCTCTAAATCATCTACGAATCTGACTGGGAACCCCCTTCAGTGCATCTATATCCTCTACCAATTGCTCGTTGCTGGACGAATTCTCAGAAGGGATTGTTCCTATAATCTATGTGATGAGGGGGAGTAGATCTATTTGACGCGATGGCGGGTATGCAGAAGCTCACGGCACAGAGCTCGAGCACGGATGGCAACTATAGCTCTTGCAGAGCGACCACAGGAGAGTCAACGGCGCTGGCGTCTCCGGAGATGTTTCCGGTTGGGCTGAGGGTCCTCGTCGTCGACGATGACATCACATGCCTGAAGATACTTGAGCACATGCTCCAAAAATGCCAGTACCGAGGTCAGTTGGGATTTAACTTGGTTGCTTGGTTTGTGCTTGTATTGTTTTTATTTATCAGGTCCTTATTGGATTGAGGGAGGCTGATAGATTAAAGGGTGTTGCTTCGTTGAGACGCTGGAATGTTACTGTTATGTGAAAGGGAAAAAGATTGATTCGAAAATGTTAGGAAATTGATTGACTCTTTCAGCGTCTGTTGGGGGGACCTTCGATCTTCTTTGAGTAGAGAAAGTGACGGGAAGAATGAGTTTGAGAGGCGGTTTTGCTTAATAGAGCAGGTGCAAATTATGAGGGGTGGAAGGCCAAACGATCAGGTGACATGATAAAAGTTTGGCCTGGTGAAGATATGATAGGATTTTGGTTTGGCAATTGGTGTTCTATCTCAGTGTTTAATGGGATAGTTGTTGAGAGCTTTTACTATACCAAATGACAGATTTAGAGCTGGTTAGTTGCATAATTTGCCTCTTTATGGGATTCCTCATTTCCCCCGATGAAAAGATTAAATGAACTTTGGTTGTGAGCTCTGGGACTTTTAGCTTCTCTTGAATAGTTTTTTTTCTTTCGTGAGGCTGTGTTACTGATCAAGGGAATAATGTTTTGGCAGCCTTTCCCCTGTATCACTTTCGCTCATCACAAATCGTGGAGATTCTATTCTTCATCATTGTCGATTTCTAGATTTGTAAATATAAATTTTTATGTAAGTAGCCACTTTGGAGTATTAAGTCAGTAAATATTTCTAGAAAGGCTGTCAAAAGCATGCACATGTGTTTCCAATCATAACATGAGTACACGAGGTTTATTTTTAGTCTATATCGTATTATGTTTGTTTTTGACATGATTATGGATACCCTAATCGAGATTGTTTTTGGTATGCTTTTTTACTATGACAGGCATCTGATTAGTAGGACATTTAAATAACGAATGAATCTATTATACAAAATATTATAGTGACTTCTGATTATGTAATTTATTAAATTTAGAGTGAGTGGTTTAAATAGAGAAGCGTGCTGGAAATATGTGATAAGAGAATATCATGTGGTTTTAAAGTTGTGCTTTTTTTTTTACAAATTAAACTGATTAAGGTGTACAGATTCGAGTGTTGGGTGATAAAAAGTCACTTACCAAGGTTAGCATGACAAAAATGAAGTTGCTACTGTGCTTGTGAGAAAATTAGTTGTGATAGATCAATGAATGTTTTTGGGCCGTGGGAATAGCATTTATTAATGCCCAGATAGTGAAAAAGAAATTTGTGTTTTGGCATGTGCTTCAAAAGATAGAAGATGCAGTTATTAGCCTAGTAGATAGATTAGCATTGAAGAATCATAAAAGATGATGAGCAGGCCAGAGATAATATAGGCATTAATCATGCAAAAAAGCTGTATTATTTTATTTAATATTAGTAGGAAGGATAGTTATTATTAGAAAGAAGCATTATAATAGGATCATCAGTAAACACTACTACAACCTTTGAAAGCAGATTTATGATTTGAGTTATAGATAGACAGTATTATATTATTGATTTAACAATTTGGGAAAACCCATTATCAAATTATATGTATTAATCAAAATATCTAAGAAAACTGCAAAATTTAAATGCAAAAGTGGGAACAAACTACTCTTAACCATCTTAATATTTTGAGAATTAACAGATATATTATTTCAATCTACAACGTACCCTTAAAGGCATCTGCTTCATTGAAAATCACACTTTGAAATTTTGCAAACAATTTGTGAAAATACAAATTTTAAAGCTTATTTTCAAGTGGCTGAATGCTCTGCTTTGATGGGATAGATAGGTGGTTTAAGTTTTGGTGTGCAAAAGAAAATTAGAATTTTAAAAGCATATCAAGGAATTTATACAACTTATTTTCATAGCATCACGCATGCATCTCATAGAGAATAAGAGTAACTCATTGATTACATTACCAGTTCGACTGCCTGTCACACTGTTGAAAGACCATATTTTTTGAAAGACAGCACATTTATGGTGTAATTTTTGGTTGCAAGTCATCAGCTTCTCCCTTGAAGATTCTTCTTCCAGTACCATAAAATTCAGATAATTGCTGATATGAAGACTTCTAGAATTGCATGCTGATTGCAACTGGCTATCCTTTCTTGGCACCAACTTCAATTTTCTTAACAGATTGCTTTCTAAAATAAGAATTACCTATGAATGGTGTAAAATTACATTTGGCATTTTACATCATTATGAAGTAAGAATTATACATTGCAAATAGCCTGCTTTCTTTCATTAGATAATTTACATATGAATGACATAGCTATATGTGAAGATAGGTACGCTTAGGGAATAAGGATGCCTGTAGATCTGGCTAACTATATTAATTCTGGGTCGTTAAAATGGATAAGTGGTAGAGTATAATCAATGTGTATATTTCATGGAGTCTTGAAGGTAAAATTTACAAAACCTCATTTAGGTCATTAATGCTGTATGGGTTCAAGTGTTTGGTTGTTAAATATAACCATAGCGAGAATATCAAGTTAAATTTGTAGCAAAATTATAAATTGAATTTTATGACAATTAGTGAAATACAAAAATCACATATTTAAGATGAATAGATAAAATTTTATTAAATTTATGTAGGAGAATGAGTGTAACTACGGTATAAACTTTTTGAAATTATTTGGAAAAATGTGTTTAAAAATTTCCACAGCAATCAGCCATAACTAAAGCAAATTTAGGATTCAAGAAACTGATTCTAAATATTTAGGTGAACCTTATGACGATGATTGTAATGGTGATGGGTTTGTTTGAATTGTTTTGGTAGTTGTATCAATAACGATATTCACTAATCCTTAATAAACTTAATGAAATTTTGAAAAAATGAAATACCAAACATGGAATTTTCTCTTGGATAAAGATGTTCAGTTTTTACAATGCTTTATTTATAATACATGTTTTTATTTCTTAGAAAAATGCACCCGTGAGGCTATTGTTCTTATTCTTAGAATATATTTTTTTCCTTAGTATCAATGAATTTTGTTATTCTCAAAGTTGGAATATATGCTTTGACCAACTTTTTCATTAGTATAACTAGCTTTTTTATTGACCGATTTCATGTATTTTGAATAAAATTGTGCAGTTACGACTTGTTTTGAAGCCTTGACAGCTTTGTCCCTTCTTCGAGAAAGGAAGGGTGGTTTTGATGTTGTAATTAGCGATGTTCACATGCCTGATATGGATGGATTTAAGCTTCTTGAACTTGTTGGCCTTGAAATGGACTTACCAGTTATTAGTGAGTATTTAAATTTTTGTTTTTCTGAGGCATTTTTCTTGGTATGCATTCTTATCACAATTGATTAAACAGTGATGTCAGCTGATGGGAGAACCAGTGCTGTGATGAGAGGAATAAAGCATGGGGCTTGTGATTATTTAATAAAGCCAGTACGTATAGAAGAGTTAAAGAATATTTGGCAGCATGTTGTTCGAAAGAAGTGGAATGAAAGTAAAGATGTGGAACATTCATGTAGTTTCGAGGATTCTGACCGCCAGAGGCGGGTAGCTGATGAAGCTGAATATGATTCCTCAGCAAATGAAGGAACGGATGGGTCATGGAAAACTCAGAAAAAGAAGAGAGATTCTAAGGATGATGAAGATGATGGTGAATTGGAAAATGAAGATCCTTCGGCATCAAAGAAGCCACGTGTGGTTTGGTCGGTGGAACTTCATCAGCAGTTTGTTAATGCTGTCAATCAACTTGGCATAGACAGTATGAACTAAACAGACCTTAACTCTCTCAATCCTATAGAAAATAATACTCTTTAACTTCAGTCTTTTCATAGAATTTGAAGGTTTTTTCACTTAATCGGATTGCATGATTGATTACTTTTATGAATTTCATGCAGAGGCAGTTCCAAAGAGAATTCTTGAATTAATGAATGTTCCCGGTTTAACTAGGGAGAATGTGGCTAGCCATTTGCAGGTTTGACTTTAAATTTTGGTTTTTCTCCAATTTTAAACCATGAGATACCTTTTCAGTTTTGTCTGCTTTTATATTTTTATCACAATTAAGGTTTTTTGCATTTTTAAAACGGTTGGGAATAAAAATGTTGTTATTTTTTCAACTTGTTCAAATTAAATATTGGGAGGGGAGGGTATCATTTCAATCATTCTCCGTGACATTTTTTAATTTTATTACTTGTTAGATTTATTAAGTGTGCTTTTTTGCTAATTTATTAGTTGCTTTATACCTTTATTATTTAGTTTGTCAAGTGTTGCTGCAAATTTGTGTGTTGTCTTGTCAAGTGATGCTGCAAATTTTTTAAGGTGTATATTACTATTTGTTAAAGCTATATATATGTTCGAGTCAGCAAAAACTAGTTTAAAAAGCATGCTTTTAATTACCAATGGATTTGGCAGAAGGACCAAAGCTCTGTCTATTCAAATAAATGTATATTTATTCTTGCAATTTTATAGATGGAATTGTCCTTGATGGCTTGAATTTGTAAAGAAAATTCAGATTGTAAAATGTTGTTTGATTTGGTTTATATTAGCAAAACAATTAAAAACAACAAAATTTTTAATGTGGTATGAATTTTTGATGGATTCAAATGATAATAATTATTTTATACCTCTTAAGAATTTATTAACATCGTAGTAACATTATGCTATAATATCTCATAGCTAGGGTTATTAGTGAATCTAGGATTTTGCTTAGAGTGGGTGGTTGTGTAAGGAAGGGATTGGTAAATTGTAATACTAAACATTTATTATAAATTATTTAATTTATTTAAGGGTAGAATTAAGGCATTGATATAGTAAAATAATCTGAAATTTATGTTGAGATCGTTGTTGCCAAAGAACACAATCAAAATATAAGATTTCACTAAATAAAAGAGGAGGAAGACGATGATTCAAGTTTCTTAGGGTTCTCTACTCTTACCAATGGTTGCTTCCAAATAAAGCAATGATAGCTCCTAAAATGAAGATTACGGTACAACACTCAAAATAATCCTAAAATCTTTTAGGAATATATATTAGGATTCAAGTTTAGCCCTAAATCACCCAAAACTAATATGATATAAGCATTTTATGTTATTATATGGAGGCCAATTGGATCATCAAAGGAGGTACAAATGAAGTCTCAGTGGATTTTGGGGCAAAGCTACACCAACAAACATCAAGTCTGGCACCCCTGGGCGCCCAATAGGAACATCAAGTCGAGAGTCTGGCGCCCAGGCGCGCTCCTGGGTGCCCAGCAGCTGCAACTGCGACAAATTAACTTGAATTCGACGTGTCCCATGAGTTGTTTAGGGCTTGTTTTATGCCCCCCATATATAAGCTAAAGTATTTGGCTAGGTTTCATGTGTGCATTATTTTGTAAGAGCTGGGTGGAGGCTAATAATCCTAAAACCCTAGAGTGAGTGTTGTTGGAGAAATCGGAGAGGAGAAGAGAAAACTCAATGACGATGATTCCTTTCTTCCCCTTGTGATTGATAAGTTCTTAATAATTCTGTATTCATCTTTTTTATAGTGAATTTTCTTGTGGTGGCGTGGTTTTGTGATTTTTCCCATTATTGCATTTTATATGTAAAATTTTTTATGTTTGTATACTTGCGGCTTGTGCTAGGATTGTTGTTCTGTGGTTTGTTTCTTGCTTGTGTTGATTGATTTTTTTGTGTATTGCTTTGGTGATTATCAGCAGCCAAATCCCAGCTTCATAGCCAACAAGTGGTATCAAAGAGCCGTTTTAGGGTTTGTTAAGGTTGAGTGGGAGCAATGGTAGAAGAAATGAGACAAGATCAAGAAGTTCTGCGGCACAAATTTTGCTTTCTGGAAGATGCAGATGAAGGATTTGTTCAACCAAAAGTTGTACTTGCCACTTAAAGGAGTCAACATGAAACCTGAAACTGTCTAAAGAAGTTTGGAGAGTTCTCGATAGAGTGGCACTATGCTTGATTTACCTTTCTTTATCCTCTTCCATGGCATTCAACATAGTGAATGAGAAGATTACAATATATCTCATGGCATTTCTAGTTAGAATGTATGAGAAGCCTTTAGCTTTTAACAAGGTATTTCTGATGAAGAGGTTTATTCAACATGAAAATGGTAGATGACAGTTCTGTAATTATCCACGCCACCACAATTATATTTCTATTTTGTCAATTTTATTTCAGTCATTTCTTTTTGATTTTTTCTTTCATACATTATTATTATCATTATTATTATTAAATAATAATAATAATGATGCTATTATAAATATTATTACTATCATCAATAACTTAAAATTTTATCTTCTAACAAGAAGAGAGTGAAAGAAGAATAGAATAGAAAGAAAGAAAGTGAATACTTATAAAAATATAATACTACTTTATTTTCATAAATCTTTAAGTATTGGCTATAAAAGCTAATTTAAATATCAAACATATGCAGATTCAATCAACTTGCATTTTGAACTTAAAGAAAAAAGTATCAAATGTCTTTTATTACTCTTGTTTAAATATATATTTTTTTCGTTCGACATCACACAAATTGATAAAAATGCTTTTAAAAGTCACATAAAATGATATATGAAAAAGTTTTGATAACTGAGTAACATGGGTTCTATATTGATATATTTTTAGTTTGATCAGATAACTACTAGGACGGGGCTATCCGACATCGGGAGTCATACGGAGTCTATACTGATAAGCATTTGAGGGGTCAGATATAGAGGGAAGTTGGAATATGTAACACAAAATTGTGCCCCATTTTCCTCGATTTTGTACTTGCCCAACTAAATCATATTTTGCACCAGATATCAAATGCTAAAATTTTATATTTATTTTTGTGACAACAATTACTTTTATGCTTAAGTTTCAGTGCAATTGAAACAGGTTCGCAGGGATAAATTTATACACTTTTATTTTCTGTCAAATTATTGATTATTTTGCTTATTATTTAACAATTGTAAAGTTGACATCTATCAGTACTTAGTTTCACAACTAACTGGTATGCAAATGCTCGCACTTTTGAAATATGTTCAGATCAGGAGCTTGTCCTAGAGGAAATGTGCTAAGGAGTAAGCAGTGCTGATACTGCTATCTGTTGATTTAATCACTTTTTGACTCAATTTAAATTTTATAACTTTTGCTTTATTTTGATCATTTGTAATCAAAACTTATGAATTAATGAATAAATAAGTTATATTTGATGTCAACATATTTTATCTTTTAACTCACTCAATATGATCCTGCGGCTAGGGGACTTACCCCAAAAGCCAGTGCTTGATTAGCTCCCGCTAACCCGGCATCGGGTCTTGACAAATTCAGTGGCAGAACATCTAATGAGTTCAATACTGTGACAAGCCAATTAATCTCTGTAGACATCAATTTTGAGGATGAGGTGAGAGCTTTGTTGCTTCTATCTTCATTGTAGGATAACTAGGATGAACTAGTTACTGCAGTTAGTAACTCATCAGGAAATGCAAATTTGAAATCCGATGACATTGTTGGGAGTATGTTGAGTGAAGAGGTATGGAAAAGATCTAGCGGTGGAGCGTCTACTTTAGCCATAACAGCTGAAATCAGAGAAAGAAATGTTGATTGGAAATTCAATAGGAATAGGTTTGAATTAAAGCGTGGTAAATAAAGGTTAGGAAAAGGAAAAGAAGAATGCTGGAATTGTGGAAAGTCTGGACACTTCAAGAAGGATTATTTTTTCTTAAAGAAACAGGAGGTGGAAACAAGGATAAAAATCCTTCTATGAATGTCTCAATATAAGAAGATCAAGATGCATTGATCTTGTCACTTGTTAGCACTGAATCATGGGTTATGGATGCAGGTGCATCATTTCATGCAACTCCAAGGAAGGGCACATACAAATGCTATACTAAAGGTGATCTGGGAAAAGTTTACATGGGTGAATGAAAGGGCCTACAGTATTGTTGGCAAAGGTGATGTGGACATTTGGTTATCGAATGGAATGGTATGGAAGTTGAAGGATGTCTTACTCCTTGTTTGTGAAGAAACATATTTTTTGCCAGCAGTTAGCTCGCAAAGGCTATAATACAAGTTTCACATGAGATTCTTGGAAGAAGGAAAGGTGCACTAGTTATAGCTTGAGGCAATATGGAGGAGACACTTTATGTGATCAATAAAATGTTTGACTCAATTGTAGCAGTAGAACAGATAAATGCACAACTATGGTGATAAAGACTCGGTCACATGTGCGAGAAGGAGGTGAAGTCACTGTTATTGAGAGGGAAGATTCTAGGGCTGAAATTCGTGGACTTGGAGTTTTATGAAAATTGTGTTTATGGCAAGCAGATGAAAGTTAGGTTCTCAAAAGAGTGGGAAAGCTTGAAGTCTCAAAAGTTGGAGTTAGTGCACACAGATGTGTGAGGTCTAGCTCCCACCTCTTCTCTTGGTGGAGCTACTTTGTCACATTCATAAATGATCATACATGAAGGTATGGGTATACTTCTTGAAAGATGTGTTCAAGAGTAGTTAGCTTTGATTTAGAATGAGATAGGCTTGGACGGGGAATAATGTGATAATGAATCAAAGCAGTTTTGTGCCTTAAATGGGATCATACGTGAGTTCACTGTCCCAAGAACACCTTAATAAAATGGTGTTACAAAGCGCGTGAACGTCCCTATCACAAAGCGTGCCAGGTGCATTAGACTGCATGATGGGTTACCAAAGTAGTTATAGGCAGAGTTAGTAAATATACCAATGTATTTGATCAATAGGATTCCTTCAGTTCTTTTGAAAGAAGGGATACTCGAGGAGACTTGGAGAAGTCAAGAGATGAAATTATCTCAAAGTTATTTGGTTGATCATCTTATGTGCATCTTGGAGAGGTCCAAGAGCAAACTTGATTCAAAGACAATCAAATGCACCTTTATAGGATATGGAATAGGAGAGTTAGATCTATCCTGCATACATCAGATTTAACCCTTGGCCCCAGCTGTACTCGGTTCATTAAGCATTTAAGCATTCCAGCTGAACTCCTGATCTGGTAGTGATTTTTCTGGCTTAGAAGATCCTTTTCATCCGTTTAATACAACATATCCTAATTGCATTAACCATCTTTAACCGTCAACATTTCATTCGCAGCATTAAATCTCTTAACAAGACCTGCTGGATTTCCAATCGTGTTTTTAAATCCAAATTCTAATTCCTTGACATATCTCTTCATTTGACAATGAGTGGTTGCCTAGAGTTCCAAATAATTCATTCTTTACAGTTTATCATGGAAGTGCTATTGACAGTTTAGACTATCTAACTACATCAGACAATTTGATACTTGCTGCTATCAATTCAGGCTTCGTGACTTCGGCCATTTCAGTAACTTAATTAAAGGTTAAATTAAATCCGTTCAAGTATCGATTAACTACTGAGAAGGCTTAATCATATTAATCTTGCCAACGGTAAATATCAGAGCTAGCTCTATTATACGATCTTGAGATCAGCTGAATAAATTAATTAAGAAATTAATGTTAATCTAACCTTACTTCCATGAGCTCTGAACTCACTTGTTAACAATTTTCACATATCCATTTGATTCCGAAATTGACTGTCAACTAATATTACAGCATTGTCTTACTTTAGTGAAGAAGGTTCTACGGTTAATACATATACATCATCGCATGTCAATTATGATTTTGTAAGTTAATTGGATCACTTAATAGTTATCTGTCCATTGCTCGGAGATAAAGTTAACTTTAGTGCATAACTAATTGGTCAGCAGAATTTATCCCCATTCATAATTCAATGCAAGTAAGCGCATATAAGGTATACCTTATGACAGATTTTCAAAAAAAAAAATCAGTTTTGATAAGTTGTAATTATCCTGAATAACATCATCAATTTAAATTCACATAAACTATTTGAGATACAGGTTCTAACCTATATTAAAACAAGGAAAATATTTAAAATTATAATAGTTAGATTTACCATTCTTAATTTGGGTGTTTATTGATATCTTGCTTTCATATGCAGCAGATTTATAATCTGGAATTGGGATTCAACCAAGCATTAGAATTTCAAGTAACCGGAATTTCACAATGTAGTCTCTACTCCTAACATTCAAATGATAACTTAATGCATATGTTCCTAAATGCTTAATATCCAATCCATTGATTAAATTCTATCATAGTAACTTCTAAACATCAGTAAGTTACAACAGGTAAGGGTGATGTCATTAATGATTATTTGATTTAGGTTGTAGATTCTGATTGAAACTGACCTCAGGAATTACATTAGATTTAAGCAATAGCTAAGAGCAACTAATCTTTACGTTATGGAGTTATTACTTTGCTAGTTCTCTAATAAAAAATAAATATTGAAACCATATTAAATAAATGAGGCAAGTTACTACTGCCTTAACGATTTAAACCAAATATTTCACACAGCATACCATGTCTCACTTAATTGTCAAGGAGCCAAAAATGAATCTACTTAAGTTAGAAGGTTAGGAATCTTATTGTGCGTAACATTAATTTCTAGAGTGAATCAACTTCTTCTAACCCTACTGCCTAATCTCATTCGCATTATTATCCAGATCTATTTTAATCCTATTGTACTAGGCTAAATATATTCTGAACTTCGCTGTGAGCATTTATCACATGAACCCGTATTAATTTCATCTTTTAAGATCTTGCTGTGCTCAATTGACAACAACCCAAGGCTGATTTGGATTTTTTTTTTTTTAAATTCTTGAATGCAAACTGATAAAACTTATAATGTATAGAGAGTTCTGGGGATTAGATACTACCAGATACTTGAATTCTGAGACCTAGGTTAATTTATGCATTCAAAGGTGAAAGCCGAACAAGAATTTAATTCTGGCAACAGAAAATTTTACTCCTGATTGAAAGAAGGTGCAAAATGGTACTAATTTCAGCATATCAGGTACCGTTAGTTATCATGTGAATAAAAAATCAAATTCTAAGTATAGTAAGATAGGTTTTGCAAGTGTTTGAATTAAGTTTCTTTAGTAGAAGATACATTACAATAAATTCATTTATATGACTCAATGCAGGTTTAGTTGTAGGCTTCAGAGCATAGATCCATTCAAAGGGATTCATGTATTGGATATTGAGTTAAGAACAGATGTACAAGTATTCATGAATTGGATATTGAGTTAAGAACAGATGTACAAGTATTCATTCTGGATTTCTATTAATAGGGGTAAAGAATAGTGTCCTATACTTTCTAAATAGTCCAAAGTACATTTTACTTCTGAGCTCTAAACATGTGAAACATATTTTGGTTTCTATCCTTAAGCAAAGAATATCAAAGCTTTTAAATAGGGAGATTCATACCTTAGTGGTCTAAGAAACCTTGAGACGAGCAAAGAAGGTGAAGATCGTTCGGGAAAGAAGGAGAAATTACCGAGAGCTGGAATGTCCGCTTTCGTCCTCGCTATCGTGGGCTCCTCGGGATGGTCGATCCGTCAGCTGGAAGAGTACAAATAGGGAGGGTCAGGAGATTGGGGGAAAGAGAAAATTGTTCGAGCATTTAGAAGAGACTATTAAGCGTGCTCGAGAGTTGTGGGTTCCGGCGGCTTAAATACCATAATCTAAGTCGAAATCGTCGCCTTAATACTTGCGATTTCAGCTGAAGTAAAAAAAAAAAATGAGATCTGTGTTTTCTTAATTGGGCCTACCATGTTGATTCTCTTTTTGGAAATCGTAAGTTTAATCGCCCCCGGTAATTGGAAAGAAGCGTGTATGGTGTTAGGCCCGTGAAAGTTGCTTTTGTTGGTTATGGGAAGAGGAAGGTAAATTTTGCTATTTTATATATAACCTAAACTGCTCATTATTATTTTAGCACCATAATTGGTATTATTATAATTATATTTATATATATATTTATAATTATATATATGTATATATATATACATATATATATTTATTCATATGTGAATTGTGTTGTAGCCCAGTAGTTGAAGCTCAGGATTTGTTATCCCAGGTCATGGGTTCAAATCTTACCGACCACACATAAGCAAAAAAAAAAAAAAAAAAAAATATATATATATATTAAACGAAGCATTCTAAAATAATGACTTTTAATCGTAATTAGGTTGTTAATAACGTGAAATAAAATCTGCGGGGAAATTGAAATGAAACGAGAATTAGCGGGGGAACTTAACGAAAAACTAAATTCAACGGGCAATTCATAGAAAACAACATTTAGCGGGGAAATAAATAAAGAGACAATTTTGCAGGGAGTTCAATGTTTTTGCTAGAAATGACCTAAGGTCATTACAGGAATAAAGTTCAAATAATTTCAGAAGGAACTTCAGATGATGCATTAAAATTTATTGAGATAGATGCAACATTGAGCGGAAAGAACAGGTACAACAAGATGCTCAAAATGGTGGAGTGCAGGCAATTCCTCAGACACCTACTTCTGAATTGAGAAGATTCACCAAAATTTCACAGCATACACAAAAGTACTCTTTTTTATTATATTATTTGTTACTAATAGATAGTGGTGAACCAGAGTATTATAAAGAAGTACTTTAAGTTGATGACTCAAGCAAGTGAGATTCAACCATGAATGATGAGATGAAATCATTCACGTCAAATGAGACATGAGAGTTGGCTAGACTACCAGATGGGAATAAGACTCACAACAAATGGGTTTACAGATTGAATGAGGAACCGGATGGAAGCAAGCACTACAAAGCATGGCTTGTGATAAAAGGCTTTCAACAAAAAGTGGAGTGGATTATAGTGAGATCTTTGCTGCAGTGGTGAAGATGATTACTATCAGAGTAGTGATGAATATTGTAGCAGTGGAAAATCTACATCTATAATAGATGGATGTGAAGTTCACATTTCTACACATTGATCAGGAAAATCTACATCATGCAGCCACAGGGTTATAAAAATCAATGAAAGGAGGAGCTAGTTTGCAAGCTCAAGAAAATTCTATGCAGCTTAAATTTTAGACGCCAAGGCAGTGGTATGAAGATTATAGGTTAATGTCAGATAGGGTATAAGAGATGTCAGACAGATCATTGTTGTTATTTAAAGCAATTTGAGAAGTTCTATATCATTCTACTTCTGTATATAGATAATATGTTGATAGCGAGACCTAATATGGAGGAGATCAAGACACTAAAGAAACAACTATCAAAATAATTTGGCATGAACGGTTTGATATGGAGGGGATCTAATTGTTTTACGCTTTAAAAAATAGTATATTTTTATGCCCTTCACAATAATAGTGTAATTGGGCATAAAATGATTAGCTCATGTGACAAAATTCTGTGCTCTTTTATTTCGACATAAGAATGCTCGTGGTTAACAGGCGAACGTCCTTGTCGCCGCCACCTTCACCATCTTCGTCGACATTGCAGATGAATGTCCCCAACTCTGTTGCCAACATTGTTCTAAGTCATTGCCAACCACCGCAACCCTTGTCGACCCTCGGCTTCATCCTAATTGCTTATTATGGCCAGTTTTGTCAGCCCTTGCCTCCTCTGGCCAGCTCCACCAATGCTGGCCTTGACCCTAGCTTTGTCCCTAACCGTTATTTTTTTTTGTTTCTTTTTTTTTTTAATGAATTACATTGGGATCAAATACATTCAAGCAAGTATCAAATATATATTTCAAGCATCGTTTTTTAACAATCCGAATAATATTTATTGACTTACATTGTATTTATTTTACTCGAAAAACTTTTATGTTCAAATCTTTGTGCTCCATTAGTCTTTTTATTTCAAACAAATAACTTATAAAAAGTTGAAATATTTGGTTATTATTTAGAGGGTATTGTTATTGGAGACTATTTGAAAAAAAAAATTTGCATGCAAATCACTGTAATTTTTAAGTTTGTATAATGAAATATGGATAAGAATAACTATTGGCGATTTTAAAGTGATTTTGTATTGCTTCCTTATCTTCTCGTCGTATAATATTTAAATTTCCTTTTAGTTATAGTTCATCGACAACTGTTGGGAAAAAGGCTTGACAATAGAGAACATGAAATTAAAAAAACTCATTATAGAAAGCAGCAACAACAACATCAAGTTTTAATCCCACTAGGTGGGATTGGCTACATGAATCCTTTGCTCCATTGTGCACAATCAATAAAATTATTTACAAAAGTAAATGATTAATTTGAATATTTTGCAATAATCAAAAGATCATTTTGATAATTTTTTCTTTTGTTAGACGGTGATGATAGGGTGGTGATCCCATAAATATGCAAGCTGAATGGTGTATGTAAAGATCCCTTTATTATTTTATTTCATTTTATGACAGTTGGTGGTGGGTATGACTAGTTGTGCTCTTGTATTGTTTGGCAAGTGTTTATTCTCGTGAGTTTCTGCTTGGATACTGTTTCCTGCAGCGACTTCATTATTTTTGTTGCATTGTTTAAAAAAATTGAATGCATCATTATAATGATCATTGGAATTTCTTCCCAATTTTTTTGTTCTCAACGACCTTCTCAGATGCTTTTTTTATGGGCTCCCCTTTTTTCAATTTTGATTTGTTTAATCTTTATTGGCACAGAAATTCAGATTGTACTTGAAGAGAATAAGCGGGGTGACTCAACATCAGAGCCCGCTTCCCAATCCATTTTGTAGTCCAGTGGAACCAAATGCAAAACTTAGCCCGATAGGAAGACTCGACTTCCACTCCTTGGCCTCAGCTGGCCAAATACCTCCACAGACTCTTGCTGCCTTACATGCAGAGCTTTTAGGACGGTCTTCGGGCCCCATAGTGTTGCCTTCTATGGATTCGCCAGTCCTCCTCCAATCTTCGAGCCAAAATCCAAAGTATTTGACCTCCGAGAAGGAAGTAGCCTTCGGTCAGCCTTTATTTAAATGCCAATCCGGAATACCAAAGCAGTTTCCTTCTTCCAGAATCAATGTTCAGGAGGTGCCATCTCCTGGTTTCTCATCATGGCCATCCAATTCGCTTGGTCCCTCCGATCCCAACGATGAAATTGCTGGATTAAGCAGCGCACAAAGCAATAATATATTGATGCAGATTCTGCAGCACCAACAGCAAGAACCATTTAATCTTGTGGTCTCCGAAGCACATAATGCAATAAACGTGCAACCTTCACGTCTCATAACACCGTCGTCATTGCCTAACAGTTTAAATGGCGGAATTTGTTCTATTCCAATAAATAAGAATTCTAATAATCAGTTTAATGGAAGCGGTATTACCTTTGATTATAGTATCCTTGCTTCTCAGTCCAAGGATGTTGGCCTGTTAAGTAGTTATTCTCCTCCAGCTTCAGTGTCACCTTCAGCTTCATCCAGTTCATTAGGTGCTGCCTGGAGCATGCATAACTCCATGAATGCTGTTTCTCTTAATAGGTCATCCAGCTACTTGCCAAACCTGTGTGTTCCAGGTGCTGAGGCGAAGCCAGGGGCATCTGCTAATTATGAGCACATGAAGAATCTTGGGTTTGTCGGTAAAGGCACGTGCTTGCCTAGTCGGTTTGCTGTAGAAGACATTGAATCGCCAGCAAATGATTGGAATAGCATAAAGACAAGTGTGTTTGAGGATGCAGATAAAGTGAAACAAGAGATCAATTTGGATTTCTTGGAGGGCTCCAAGGTCGAAAAAACTATGCTACCGAATTTCCCCTCGAATGATTTTATGGGTGTGCTTTCCAAGTAGGTAATACATGAACTTCACTTTATTTTGTTTTGCCCTAGCCACTTGGCCAAATGCTTGTAGCTCAATCTTGGTTATTTTGGTAGGGTCTATTAATTCGCTCTTTTGGCTCATAAAGTTATCTAGTTTTATCAAAAATAAGCATCTGTTTGGGACAACTTTCTAGATGATTTTCTTTTTAAATGGTGTAGTTGTTATATTTGGATACCATCAACTTTCTGACTGCTTTCCAAAGAGGCAAAAGAAGTCTGAAAGCTGAAGTTGTGTCCCAGTTTCTGAGCAACTTATCTGCTTTAAAAAGTGTTTTTTTTACTCAACTGAATGCTGAATATTGAATAAAAAACAATGAATGATACTTATTTTATTACCATTTAATATAATATCATTCATGATGTTAATGTCAGTGTATTTGCATTATTTTGAATATTGAACATTAGTTTAACTCTCGAGACATTTCCTGTACAGCAACATGTTAACTGATTTCTTGAACCACTGCAACTATCCCAAACTGATCTTGGTATTTTAGATATTATATTACCAATCCAACTAGTTTTTTAATGTTGCCTTTTCTTTTTAGAGAAAAAACCAAAATAAACAATTTTACAATTTAAGGAACATAATTTGCTTGATTTACAGTGATTCTCAGGCAGGTTGCTACCATTAATCCTAGGCAGAACGTTTGCTTTCCGGTTCCCAATTCAAGGACCCAAATGGAACCCTACATTCCATCTCAGAATCAATTGATCAATGATTGTCCTTGTCGCAGCATAAGCACACCGGTTGGGTCTTAATTTTGGTATTAGAAGAAAGATATTATATATATATATATATATATATATATATATATATATATATATATATATATATGTCCTTGTTTTTTTTTTCATTGATTGTTCGATAGGGGGTTTATTTGGAAACAGATGTGTTTGTTGTGAATTATAATGTTTTTAAGCAATTGGAGAAAGCAAAAAAAATTATAGGGCTCTCAAGGGCTGTTTCTTCTCCTGCCCTTATTAGGCACTGTTTCATTGTGATATTTGTACCCATGTAGAACGTGTAGGCTTAATCTTTTGATCATTATCATTTGTGTTATGTATAAGTGTGTGTGTGTATATATATATATATATATAGCCTTGGCTTAGTTTTGAATTCAAATTTAGTGTGCAGTCTTGAAAACAGGCCTATAATTTTCCACTGTATGCGGCTTTGATTTCACCCTACAATTTTGGCTTTGTGATTTTTTTTGTTGACACTGCTTTATGAAGGGAACTCTTGATATGTTGGTAAGGAATGAAGAAGGGGATACATTCAAGGTTGCGTTCTACCTAGTTTTATCGTTTGGGAAGCTGGTTTTTATCAGCCCTTAAAAATACCAGTTGTAACAGTTTTAAAAGTGCTCGAATGTTCTCTTTTATATATAAAACATATTAAAAATATTATTTTTCCGTTGCCCTCAACTACAATCGATGTTTGTCAACTTGCTGACTGTTTGTCTCTCCACTGGACGTTGGTAATGTCTGGTACAAGTATGATAACAGAGCATTCAAACACTAATTATTACTTGCCAGTAATTTTACAGTTCTTTTTTTTTTTTTTTTGCAACTACTTCAACTGTCTCAAATGGAGCCATTGTTAGCATTAGTCATAATATCTCTCAATTGTATTTTTGTTTTTTTCTTTTGCAAATTTTTATAGTAAATTTGGGAGCAAATAGTGTTTTTTGTTCTTTAAACTTCATTACTATTGGTGTTACTTTTTTATGCTGTTGTTGCTGCCCCACACTGCATTTTCTTAGGTTGTGGCTTGCGTGACCCCCAAATGCATATATATTTAATTTCATATCATTTGTGTGGACGCCATCATTTGTAATGATCTGGTGTAATTAAAATTTAAAATATGTGTTAGTATAAATTAGAAAGATAATTGAACAGTGATAAAGTTTGATTAACTAAAGCTTAAATAATGCTACAGATTGGTTGTTAAATGAGCTGAAGAATTGTTTATTAAATGTTATCCCAAATTTTGGATAAATATATTTGTTATTTTAGACATTGGGTGTATTGCTTTATATTTAAAAAAGTTCATCTAATTACAAATAAGAAAAAGAAAAATTAGGATACATATATTTTTTGTTTTGAATTATTTACTTACAAAAATGAGTTTCAACGAGGTAAATATGTAATTAGTAAAATTAAAATATTGTCACACTTATTAGTATATACTAAAATATATAAATGATGTAATAATTTATGTGAAGTAAAATATTAGTTGAATGTATTTTTTTTGTGCGGTCTATATGCAAAAATTAAAAAAAAAATAAATTCATTGGTTCTGAATATTTTTTGGTTTATATTCTTGTGTAAGTATAGTATTTCTTAAAAATTTTATGTCAACACTTCAGTTTTATATGCTTAAAAGGGATTAAAAGAATTTTAGCAACCCATTTAACGTTGCTGAAGAAATGGAGCGCCTCATAGAATTGGTCCTTTAGATAATACAAGACCAGACCTGGGTACAGGTCGGACCTGAGCTTAGTCTCACCAGGCCAAATGGTATTACATGGCAGGCTTGAAAGAAACATGAAGCGGGCTTAGAAACCCCTTCTCATGTCCACTAACCAGCATAGTCGGGCCAAGCTTGTTTTGAGGTCTGGGGAGAACGTTATTTATTTTAATGAGGTGATTCAAAATCATGTTTTTATTCCTTTTTTATATCTTTATGGCTTGTCTTTCATTATGGTGACAATGCTTAAATTTTGCATATCTTCAAAATAGGTTCACACACATTTATAGAACTATGACACACACTTGGATGCGCTTAGCAGTGGTTGTTATTCTAAAACAGTTTTAAAAACGGACATAGAAAGCATTTCCTGGGCACGTTTGGGCGTGACGAACTTGGGCACGCCCAAATAGCTGGTCATGCCCAAATGTAACTGCATATGGGTTTGAATTAACAAATCTCTCCCTTCAGCACACCTGACAGGTTTTCGTAAGTTTGCATAAGCTTTCAATCTTCTCTACCTTCTGCTGTGCATGACTTTTAACCATTCATTTGTCTTCTTGACCAAGACAGTTTCCTGGTATGATTTGGGCCCATTTGCATCTCATACTCATTGGGAGTACCTTGTAGATGGTTGTTGCCGCCTCATAGATATCTATGTGCAGGTTCTTGATCAGGATTTGCAAAGTTTCCTTTAAAGTGTTTCTCATCTATTCTTTTTTATATACTGAATTTTTTGTTCTTTAGTACACGCCGCATCTCAATTCTGAACCACATTCTTTTGCATTTGGACATAGAGTTTGTAGCCAGAGTCATCATACCATTGGCAAAATGCACTGCCTCATATTTATGTGTACATACGCTTTACACCCAAATACTCTTAAATAATTGTAGTAGATTTCCCTAATAACATATGGTCAGGAATATCGAACTCTACTGGCTTACATGGTGAGAGGTTTGGTCAACACTTCACCTCAAAAGGATTTTTGCAATTTTGATTGAGACAATGTGCATCATACTCTTTCTACCATTGTCTGGTTCATTGAATCAGGTAGCCCATTTATTGTGATATTTTTATAGGCATCCTTTGATAACAAATCTTGTGTTGCAAATAGTTATCAAGGTCTTATTATACTCCATCTGTTGTTCATGTGTTACATTTTAATTTTAACCCATAGATATTCCACTGTAGTACGTAATTTTTTGAAGATCTCACACATTTGATGTTTCGTCTACAACATGTAGACGCATACATTCTTTGAATTTTTTTTAATGAAGTGTCACAAAAAAGGATGAACAGTCAACTGTTTGAGCCTTCAATGGGC
Source organism: Gastrodia elata (assembly GCA_016760335.1). Lineage (NCBI taxonomy): Eukaryota > Viridiplantae > Streptophyta > Magnoliopsida > Asparagales > Orchidaceae > Gastrodia > Gastrodia elata. Next base: position 18,134,333 of record CM028673.1, read on the forward strand.
CGCACAAAACTAAATGAGCTAGCTCAAAATTTTCAGCCTTCCTTGTGTGACTTGAACCATTAAATATCACTTGTTTTTTTTTTCAATAAATTAATGTTGACACTCTTTTAAAGTTACTTTCTTTGCTCTCGATAATAAATTTTCTTTTAGCCAACAGATACAATCCCCTTTCACTCATGTCACCGAATGAACCTCTGTCACCCAAAGCGAAGCTGAGCTAAGGGTTAATCAAGGAATTCAAATCAAAAACACAATAAACAAGGAATACACAAGCAAAGAAGATACATAAAAATATTTATGTTAAAATCCTCATTATGAAAAAATCATAGAGCTGCATCATGTAAAAATTTTACTATGAAAAAGAGGGGAAGAAGGTTACAAGCTTTGTGTAGTGAAAACCTCTTACCATTGTTTATTTACACTGCCAAATTGTAGGGAACATTTCAAGGTGTGATTGGGTGCTCATATTTGCACATGGGTGGGCTTGCACAACTAAATGCCTCCTGCGGGCATACAATGGTGCAATGATTATGTTGCCGTTTAGTGTTTTGGGGAACGCTTGTGCGCAAACCCACACTTTTTTTTCCTGTATGTTCATTTCCTCTAGCTCTAAAAAGCTGCATCTGTAACGACTTGTGATTTTTTTTGGGCTAATTAAAATTTTTCTCTACTACACCCCTCTTCACATTTTTGTGCCCATTCACATTCTTGTGACCCTTCACTTTCCCGTTACCCTTCACATTCTTATGCTCTTACATTTTTGTGATCCTTTGCCTTCATGTGCCCTTTCACATTCTGGTGTTCCTTCACATTTCCATAACCTCTTGCATTCCTTTGTCCTTTCATATTTTGTGATCCTTCACATATCCTTAACCTTTCACATTTTTGTGCCCTTTCACATTTTCGTGATCTTTCGCATTTCTGTACACTTTCACATTCTCGTGACCCTTCCCATTCACTTCTACTATAAATACCTCTCCCTCTTCCCTCCTCTTCAACTATCTCCTTTTCTCTTGTGCCCTCTCTCGTAGTCTAGACCCCTCCATCTCCCAGCTCCCAATACCAGCCGCATCTCTCCTTGCCAAAGCCTCCTTCGCGTATAACATTCCTCTCACCTGACTGTTGACACATCCACCAAAACAAATTAGAAAAAGGTATCAGAAATAACTCGTTGCATTTATTACTTTTAAATTGCTGTTTAGCACTGCTTTTGATCATTTTAGTTACTATATTATCTTAATTACTACTTTATTAAAAATATCACAAATTGTATTGAGATATTTTGAGAATGTGTGTAGTACTGGGTTTTGAAATGGTGGCATTGGGTGAGATTATTTATGAAGGGGCTAGTCTCTCTAGAGCCATAAAGGAACTAACTATGTAGCTTACGAGGAGCACAAGTCCAAATATATGTGGACCCAAAGGTCTTGAAATTACCCAGCATAACGTTCATTTATGTACCACTGATGCAAGATATATTTTTTATTTTGATTATCTGTATGTGACATTTTGATAGCTACTTCTAAAATGTTCATATGAAATGTTTAATAAATTTCATGCAGCCTAATAACTATTTTGTAGGGTATGATCAAGCTACGTAGTATAACAACCATAGATTGTTACTATATTTTAAACCTAGTCTCATTTGAGCCTTAATCATGTTGTCATTAGGCTCTAATCAGCATTAGAACATAACCCTAGGAATTTGTGATAAGTTGGATTAAGCTTGAATATTTGATTATTTTAATTAAATTAATTGCTCTGAAAATTAGTTAAATTAATTTGAATTCAAATAAAAAATTTAATTTGATTTTTTAATTCCTCAAACTCAATGTAGCCATGAATGAATTTTTAAAAAAAATTGGAAATTAATTAGACCTAATTTGATAGTTAATTTAAATGGAATTAACATTTCATTAAAAGAATTACATTCCATTTAATCCAACAGTCGGCCGTTGGGTCCATTCCTGCAGCGGTTGATCCGTTGTCTAGGCTGCACACCGAGCAGCGAAGCCAGGCCAATCGGAACATTCCACTGGGATCAAACGATCTAGATCAGCACCACACCCCAAGATTTGATCCGAGACATTAGGTCTTATGTCGCATCGCACAACAAAGATTAGCCCAACCACTATTCATCTTCGTTCTTCTTCTGTTTCGCTTCTGACAGGTTCCCAACGGCCTACTACCATGGCAGTACGGGAACGAATCTTATCCCCCACTACCCTCTCCTACTTTAACGACCCTCGTGCTCATTGATCCCAGGCTTGCCCTCCATTGGACCAAGTCAAATTTCAAGCTATCGAGCTAGTGAATGGAAACCTAGCCCAAGCCATTGGAACTCTCTTAGAGTTATAAATACCCCCTCTGCAGTGTTGATGCCTTTGTTTGGTCTTAAGCTCCACCCTGCTCCCCTCAATTAAGCCTTAATCCCCACTGCTAGTCCCCTCCTTTCGATGACATTTGAAGTCTGGAAGCTTGGTCGGAGCTGACCTAAGAGCTTCCACCTGCTGTTCGTGTAGAGAAGTTTGCCAATACTGCCAGGAAGCCTTGTTGTGAGTGATCTGCCCCTAAGTATTTTGGGGGCATTTTGGGTCATTTGGGGTGGAGCCACATACTTTATTACCTTCATCGATGATCATACAAAGAAGGTATGAGTTTATTTCTTAAATCATAAATCTGATATATTTAACGTGTTTAGGAAATTACGTGCTTTGGTTAAGAATGAGACAGGGATGAAGCTTAAATGCTTGAGATTTGATAATGGAGGTGAGTACTGTGACAAGGAGTTCAAGAAGTTATGTGCCTTAAATAAAATCAAAAGAGAATTTATAGTTCCAAGAACACCATAACAAATTGGTGTTGCAAAACAAATGAACCATAACAAATTGGTGTTGCAAAACAAATGAACATGATGATCACAGAATGAGCTAGAAGCATGAGACTGCATGCATGTCTCTCAAAGCAATTCTGGGTCGATGTTGTTAACACAATAATATATTTGACCAATTGGGGACCTTTTGTACCATTAATGAAAAAATTCTTGAGGAGGCCTGGAGTGGAAAGGAGGTGAAACTAAACCATCTCAAGGTATTTGATTGTTCAGCATATGTGCATGTTGATGCAGGATACAGTAACAAGCTTGATGCAAAAGCAATCAAGTGCACATTTGTTGGATATGATAGGGGCAAGTTTGGCTATAAATTATGGGACGATCATAACCAAAAAGTTATCAGAAGTAGTTATATCACTTTCAATGAAAGTGAGATATATAATGATTATTTTGGAGTTAGGACTTATTCCAAGGTTGCTTCAAATAGTGAGCCCCAACACATGGAAATTAATGATAGCATTGAGCCAGAGGAGCATGTACATTAAGGTACTTATGAGGGTGTTAAACATATTGAACCACAAACATCTATGTTGTTGAGATCCACAAGAGTCACTAGACCGCCACAAAGGTACTTTGCTTCTTTGTTTTATTTGTTACTGACGGATGGTGGTGAACCATAAAGCTTTAAAGAGGTGCTTCAAGTGAATGATTCTATCACTTGGGAGGCTTCCATGAATGTTGAAATGATATCGCTCATGTCAAATGAGACATGGGAGTTGGCAGCACTATGTGGCAGCCCTGCCCCGCCATGGTCCTGTTAACTCTGAAGATAACATGACTACGGTGGAGGGGTCATATAAATGACAAGGTCCCTACTTATAATTAGATTAGGTACTCATCATAATCCATCATAATTAAGGACTTTGCCATTCTCCAAGTATAATTTCACTAAATGAAATGTACTAGAAAGCAGAGTGCGGAAGCGAAAATAATAAACATATATTTATTACAATATAAGGAACTAAACATCCAACTCAGAATAAGCAAAGTAGTAAAAAGTAAAGTTAACCATGTATTATTACAACATCATTTTAAAAGTTAAGCAGAAAAAGAAATATGATCCACTCATCCTCACAATGCGGGAAAGAAAAGATAAGGGTTTTCAACAGCTTGAACCTCCTCCTAAATCCTTGTAATAGCCCAAACTCTTAAGTACTAAGGTATTGCCTACTTTGGCCAGAAAGGCCTCACGGCTTTGACTTCAGAATATAACTTCCCAGTAGGTCACCCATCCTGAGAGTGCTCCCACATGAACACACTTCTTTGGAGTTCTTATCAGGAACTCCACCGTTATTTGAAAAGGCGCCTCGATATTTTAAGAGTTTCACTTATTACTACTTAAGTGGGTCTTCACAATCTCCCCAACTTAAGTAACTGACGTCCTCGTCAGTATCCACACACAGATCCAAGAACCATCCATTGGGTAGATAGAACTGGAGGTGACCACTACAGGCTCAAGAGGTACCCACAATCATGTAGCACCTTAACCATAATGGGTTCAAGAGGTTGCTCACATGAAGTGGTACTTTGCCCTGTATAACACTTAGCTCCTATCTGACACCTTATGGTTTGCTCTGATACCATTTGTAATAGCCCAAACTCTTAAATACCAAGATATTGTCAGCTTTGGCCAGAAATGCCTCACGGTTTTGCCCTCAGAATATAACTTCCCAGTAGGTCACTCATTCTGAGAGTGCTCCCACCTGAGCACGCTTAACTTTGGAGTTCTTATCAGGAACTCTACCATTATCTGAAAAAGCGCCTTGATATTTTAAGAGTTTCACTTATTACTACTTAAGTGAGTCTTCACAATCCTATCTTCAGAAGGCTCCACAACCTCAAAAAGTGCAGAGTCTATCATTATCAGTTTCACAATAATATGACCCCAGCCAACAAAAAAAAAATTTAATTAGATAAAATGTTTAAGTACATTTTAAGCTACAAATTTTTTTTATGTTAATTTAAATATCACCATACACTTTAAAATTAAAATAAGCAGTAAAGGAGCAGAATGCATATTAAGAAAAAGGCAGTTATAAACTATAAGTTTATAACTTAACAAAATAGGAAGTAAGCACATACCTCCAAGTATAACTGTAACAAGGTTAGTTATAAAATAAAGACTAAGTACTAATATAATTGACAAGAAAACTCAACCTAAACATACTTATGATCAATACAAGTATATGCTATTTGACATAAAGTAAAATAAACATGTGAAATATTTAAAAAAATTGAAAAGTAAAACTAACATCCTATAAAGATATCAGTAATAGACAAGACTAGCAACCTATAAATAAATAAAGCTAGTAATGTAGTAAAATAGTAAATAAGAAAGTACTAAAAGTATTGTAAAGTAAATTGAAATATAAAGTATAAGCAAATAAGTTGTACTGGCCAAACTTGCCATATGAATGAGAAAAATATATGAATTCACTTACTGCCATATCAGAACTGGGCCAACAGCCACATAAGAAGTACAAGATGAGATAAGTGGAACCGAGAGGCAGAAACACGGAGTAGAAGTGCATCTAAAATTAGTACTACCATATTGGAACTGGGCCAACAGCCACACAAGAAGTATAAGATCAGATAAGTGGAACCGAGAGGCAGACTAATTAGATCGCACTCTACTTAACTGAAAACATCGATAAAATGCAAATGTTGCTTATGCAAATTCAAAGATGACATGAGATACTCATCAAATATCCTATGTCTAATATATGTGACAAGGTTTAAGGCTCAAAAACAAGGTAAGCAAAGCATCAACTTTCAAAGTGAGCAAGAGACTCAACTAGGACACAGGTGATATCCATTATTATCTAATTTATTCGTTCTAACTACTCCAAATTACACAAGTTCAAGATTTTCAATTCCTACTATCGAGTACAACTCAGACTCACAACCTTACAGATTGAAAATAATTAGGACTAGCTAGGTCCTAATTATAAATAAATTGATGTCGACTATAAGTTGAATAATAAATCAAATGACTTATTTTAGTAATTTAAACCACCAAAAACATCTTAATTAGCCAAATAAAGATGGAAGGATTAAGAATTAAACTTCAATTATTAGGGTTTAACTACTTAATCCAAATTGTGATCCTAAAAGACTAGGTTTCAAATACCCAAACTCACAGATTAAGATTTAAGGCAAATCCTATTAAGTTAACTTATACTTAATATGATAGATTTCTATTCTTAATTATAAAGTTAAAAGATCAAATAATCATAAATAAATTATGAAAATTTATAAATTATCAAAATCAAGGTTTTACATATTGAGTAACTCATTTTACTCAATAAATAAATTCTAACTTAAGAGCTAATCTTAATTCCTAAGGAAATAAGCTCTTACATACTAAGATGAACTCTCAAACACATAACCTAACTAATGTTATTAGAAGATTGAGAAAGGAAAATAGGGAGGTTCATAGAAGCGGTATGATGTGAGATTTATCTCACATCATAAAACCTAACAATTTAACTTAGAATTTTATTATGACAGAAATTAGGGTTTTGATTTAAAACTTAATTAATGGCTTAAATTAATAAAATTTTATTCTAATTTACTTTTATTACTGATTTAATTATTATAACATGAAATTAGGGCCTAAAAGTAATTAACCCTATTTTTGAGCAAAATGACCATTTTGCCCCTCCTTAAGGGTAAAAAAATCTACTTTTTAGTTTAAGGCCCTAAATTGGAAATTTTCACTGGCTAATGATTACTTACTGTCTAATATGAAGTTGGACCATAAGTACATCAATTTTGGATGATTATTAAGTCATATAAGATTAAATTAATGAATTTGACTCATATGAGCAATTTGGTAATTTTACTTAATGGATTCTAATTTTTTATCAGTTTATTATAGCTTACTATCTAAGGCTTCTATAGAATCTAAAATTTCTAAATTCTGATAAGAGATGACCAAGTTATGGCCAAAATAAGATTAGGGCTAAATATGGAAATTATGGTTTCCTATAATGGGTCAAAAACTTAACTTTTCCAAATTAAGTTTAAATTCAGTAAACTTAGTGGCTATAGCTTCCCTATAATCTATTGATTACTGTAATTGGGAGTAGACCCAAATTGGACCTCATTTGGTTAAGTTATGTCTTAATTAGGGTTTAGGTGATTAGTGAGTGATTAGTGAAAATAATCACAGAATCACTAAATCAATCACACCAATAGGTTCTAATCTACTTTATGAGTAATCAAAAATTAAAATTACTCAATTTGGATCACTAATTATGCTAATATTCATTAATTAAGTTTTAAGGTGATTAGGGTTGATTAAGAGATCTAACTATTGGATATAAAATATTTTTATAGTTTGATGTTAATTAGGTCTTCCTGATCAAAATGGTAAATTGGAAGACCTAATTGGGAGCTCAATTGACCAAGTTATGGTCAATTGAAGATCTAGGGTTATGTAAGGTAATTAAGGATAAGTCCTAAAAATGATTAAGCAAATACTAATCCAAATAGAGAATTAAATATTACTAGGTTGTTCTAGAGATTCTAATGATCACTTTAAGACCCATATTGCTTATGTTTGGATTAGTGGTTAAAAATTATAATCTTTACAAGATTAGGGTTTGGGTCCAAAAGTGATTAGTCAAATCATCACTCAAATAGCAATATTGATACTATTAGAATAATTCTTAGGCTTTGCTGATTATTTAGAGACCTATATTGAGTATGTTTGGGTGATCACACATAAAGTTATGACTAGTTGTTTTGTGGCAAATTTTGAATTATTTAATACCCTAAAATGTCACTATGTGAAATATTGATCATACTGAAATTTAAATGGCACCAATAAATTCCTTGATTTTTGCTGATTAAAATTGTATATTTATTTGAATTATTTGGACTTATATTTTGTAAGTTATGGTTGCTTAAAGTTTAGGATTTAATTGATTTAATTAATTAACTATATATATTAATATTACTAATATTAAATAAATCCATTTATCTTAACATTCTGCGGAGGGACCCACAGCGCATCCGAATCGACGCAGACGGGGTTCGATAGGACACGCATCATAATGGAATTGGGCTAGACACTGGCGGGGGTCCACTTGTCACGGCAGGAATCGCCGCGTGGCAATTAGACTGCGTGGATTGACGCGGGGCGGGGCTCGCAATTAATCCACGGTTGACATGCAGAAGACCCGCGAGGCAGAAATAGGGCCGCGGGTCAAGCCCGACTAGAAAAGTGATGGCTCGCTTCCCTGCCCTGGACTCAAGACGGTGATCTAGAGCACGAAAATTTGTACCCTTCCTAGCGGCGATAGGGTCTGGCCCGCATGGCTGAAGGTGCACATGGAAGAGACCTACCCAACTGTGGGTGAACAGTCGGCAGGGATGGACGAATGAAGAACATAACGGTATAAACTGTGGATATATCGTAAAATTTGAGTGATCGAAGCGTTAATCACTTGATCAGATGCCATGGTAATACAATCTATGTGTTGAAATAAGTTATGAGTTAGATTCGAAACAATTAAGCAGAAGTATAGGAAGGATAAAGGAGTACCTGATCAACGGCTCGGGACGATCCAGCTATCGCGATTGCAATTATCTTCACGTACGACCGAGAACGAGATAGGTAACCAAAAATAGAACACTTGAGAATCGATTTACCTCTAAATCGAAGGATTAGGCGGTGGAAGGCGTCATCTGTAGTGGCCGCAGGGATAAGGTTGTCGTGCGTCTCTCGCGTATGCCATGCGCAGCGTGAGCGGGAGTCGATAACCCCGGACCGTCAGATCGAGTGACGGAACGATACTAACGGCGCAAGATCAAACGGCGCGCATGGTTTATTGAATGGACGCTGTTAATGAGATTATATATATATATATATATATATATATATATATATATTATTTACTTAATTTTAGTTCTGTTTTCTTAAAAAAAATAAATAAATAAATGTATTCTAAAAATGTTTTTGGAATACGTCACTTCTAGCTAATTGCGAGGTAAGCAACGCAACGGCTCAATCGGATTTTTGATTCGGCGTGTCTTTAATTATTTAATTTTTCGGGGAATTTAAATAATATTAAGATATTCGCCTAAAATCCAACGGCTTCCAAATGCATCCAAATCATCACCCTTAGCTAATTTGGGGGTGATGAACGCAATGACGAAGTTAGATTTTCGATTTTATGTCAAATTAAATAGGTCAATTTCTAGGGTTTCTAGAAATTCCCAAAATCAAGAATTGATCCATTTGATTTCTGATTTTAACTAGGTCTTAGTGGCGAGTTCCTAATGACTTAATTAGTGTCATAGAATCATAATTAGAACTTGGATTAGTCCTAATTAACCTAGGTAATAACCTGGGTTATTACAACTACCAGCTGGAAAGAAGACCTTTCAGAATAAGTGGGTTTACTGGTTGAAGGAAAATTGGATGAGAGCAAATGCTACAAGGCAAAACTTGTAGTAAAAAGGCTTTCATCAGTAGCACAAAGTTGACTATAGTGAGATCTTTGGTCCAATTGTGAAGATGACTACCATCAGGGTAGTGTTGAATATCATCACAGTTGAAGATTTTCACATATAGCAAATGGATGTAAAGACTATGTTTCTTCACGGAGAGTTAGAAGAATAATTATATATGTGTAGCGCCCCGCCCCGTCGTCGCGCGCAAAAGAGACGGTTATGATCAATTTCGGCAGCAGAGCGGCGCACCACTCGGGGAGGAATAACTCGTCTCCCCGAATAGCTGAAAACCAAACCCCTCTGAAGGGCTGCTGACTCAACCTCAAGGAGGGTTGAGAGCTAATACTTAAGATAAGAGTAGTATCCTTATCCAAAATTGTGAAATACCAAAATCTCATTTGTAATTGTTTATTAATATTTAAATAATTTTGACTTCAGATTGAAAATCTGACTCCGCCATTGCGTTCACCACCCCCAAATTAACTAGGGGTGAAGTTTTGAACGCATTTGGAAGTTGTAAATTTTTGACGAATATTTTAATATTATTTAAATACCTGAAAATTTTGAGTAACTAAATATTCGTCGGATCAAAAATCCGAGTACACCGTTGTATTCAGAAGCCCTCAATTAGCTAGAAATGATATTTTTTAATTTTTTGGAATATATTTATTAAGTTAAGATTAATTAATTAAATTGATTAAAATAACTTAAATAATAATATTAAATTCGAAATTTTGCTGTAGGGCCCACATACTTAAAACACGTCCGCCTTTTTTTTCCTTAGCTGACCGGTTCAGTCTGAACTGGTACTACCCGGTTTGAAGAAAACTGCGGATTGAACCACTGTTTAACAGTAAATTCAATCCGGACCGTTGATCGTTCGATCAGATCTAACGGCCCGGGGTACTCCTCTATCGCGTTAGGGCACGCATCGACCTAAGCAACACGCGGCAAAAAGAGGCCGGACACGCGGCACCTCCACCGATCGGACAGAGGGCAATCACCGCCGCAGACTTCTATTAAATGTTATATTCATCACTTATATTTGAGATTAGCTTCCATCGGTAGAGTTTGAGATCGAAGTCTCGAATACCTACGAACCGCTACATCCCGTTGAAATACTAAGCAAGGTACTTCAATATACCTTTTTTTTTTTTACTCTATCTGATCATTGGCACCTTTTTGAATGTATTTAGTATCTTAAATTGAGCATAAGTGGACTCAGGCGAAGCCAAAATAGCCTTCGATACCGCGCTCGATCGATTTTAGATCTGGAAAGATCTATGTTGTGAAATGAGTTATGGTTAAATTTTATGCTATTAATCAAAATATTATTTCAATACCTTTATTTCAACATACTGTTTATTGCCTAATTCTATCTGTGTTAAGAGGATTTTAGAACCCTAATTTCCATAGTTGCGCCTCCCGTAAGGGACGATCCACAGTACCTGGACCGGTCTAGCATTGAACCGCAAATTATCAAACCGCGGGTCCCACCTGCAGAATTAAATCTAATAATATATATATATATATATATATATATATATATATATACACAAATATATATCTATATAATTTATAAAAGATATATATATTTATATCAAATCAAACTTAAAATAATATATACTTTAAAAATAACACAGAAAATTTTATATAAATAATATAAATAAAATTAGAAGATAAATATTTTATATAATTAAATGTATTAATTAAAATAGTAACATTAAAATATATATATATATATATATATATATATATATACATAATCAATCAAATTAAATATCAAAACTTTAACTAGATATAACTTGCAAAATACTTAACCAAATTTAACAAACAAATATACTAAATTTATCAGAAAATATATAAGGAATATAAGAAATATAAGGAAGCCATTTAATTTGCTATAAGATTAATATTTCACCTAGTGACATTTAAGGGGTATTAAGTAAATATTAAAAATGTCATATTAATTCATTTACTCATAACTTATAAACCACTAATCCAAACATATCAAATATGGGTCTTAAAATACTCAAAAAATCATAAGGAATATTTTAGAAGTACTAATTTTACTGTTTGGATTCAAATTAAACTAATCACAATTAGGACCTAACCCTAATTAAGCCTTTAATCCTAGCAACTTCAAATAGCCATAAGTTAGCCAATTTAGCTCCAAATTAAGTGATCCAAATACCCATTTAGATCAAAAAATCCTAATTTTCAGTAAGCTATAAAAATATTTAGGATCCAACAGTTAGATCTCCTAATTAACACTAATTACTCTAAAATTTGATTAGTAAATATTAGCAAATCTAATCATCCAAATTAAGTAATTTCAGTTTTGAATGACTCATAAGGTAAATTAGAACCTAAATGTATAATTTGATTGATAATTTTGTGACTAAATTCACTAATCACTCACTAAATACATTAACCCTAATTATTAATCTTAGAAGTTAGATTAGTTATAACTTAGCTAATTCATATCAGAAATTAATAATTTTGGATTCTATAGAAACCTTAAGATATAATCTACAATAAATTAACATAAATTTTATATTTTAAAAATTACTAAAATGCCCTAAATTCCCAATTTGACCTTATAAGGCATAAATAATTATAAAACTTAATAAAAATAAATTCAAATAAATCAAAATAGTTATAATACTACAAAACATGATAAAAACATTAAATTAATAAATTTCATTATTTTGGCATATCAAATAAATTAAATTTGGTTAATTTTATCAAAACAAGTCAGGTACGCAAATTTACTTATAAGTCTTATTTCAGTATTCTTATTTGAGCCATTTTCCATTTGAGTATTATTTGCACTGCTTACCGCATTTTAATGTGTAAAAGAATTTTATCAAAAAGTATGTAACAAAAAGAATTTATATATATTTTGTGGTGTTTGTCTTTGGAGGATGGAATGCAAAACTAGAATCTGTACAGATTAGGCTAGCTAGCAAGCCCCTGAGAGTTAAATGGAGGGATTTAGCCTCTTGTAGGAAGTTGGCAAATCAAGAGGAAAGACACACCATCAGTTCATAATTTGAGTAAGCTACCGACGGATGGCGAGAAAGCTTCCTACAGATTATGCCTATGGGTTTACCCATTTGGGCTCAGGAGTCTCCGGACTCGACTTATTGTTACAAATGCTTTTGATAAAATTTATTTCATATATGTTGATTTTCACAGCTATTTTGCAGGGCAGAAATTGCATTTGGAAAATGCTTACTTTATTTACAGTCTTTCTGTTATTTTCTTATGTGATTCATACTTATTATAAGATGCTAGATTTATTCTTATAAGAACAATTTGCGTACTCCTACCTGACTGGTAAACTGAATTTTTCAAGTTTTGATAATTAAAAAGCTTAGAAGATCTGCCAAATTAAAAGAGAAATAATTTAAAGAAGCAGAAGAATGTAGATATTTTATTTCATATTTTGTAAAATTCAAACTGTTGTAACTTTTCATATATGTTTTGGCTCTATGTATAAAAGGACTGTTGATTTTATTATTTTATTTTATTATGTCCTTTTTGAATTATAAAAATGTATATATTTTCAATTGAGATGAATTATTCTTTAAAGACTCTCGAACTTCGATCCTTGGTCGCCACATAAGTATTAAACAAATACATACATTGGATTTATAATACAATAGGAATCCAACATATGTATAAGATATCAGTATTTCTAGTATACTAATCACATCACAATAGTAAGTATAAGTAGTATATAAACAAAGTGCAGAAGCTAAAAGCAAACATCCAGAAACATTCATCATAAAAGCTGTATGAAAATATTCATCTCAAAAAAGAAAAGGAAATACATCCAAAATTATTATAAATATTTATTGAATAATAGACATTGAGCTAAGTACTGGACTGAAATAAACTAAGCATAAAGGTAGTAAAATTGGAGAAGAGTCCACTAGTGCTCCACGGACTCCTCCTAAATCTTATGGGTGTCCTCCTGACCTGGCTCAATATACTGCTCAAGATCTAGTAAATTATTGGATCCCAAAAGTACCCCGTGTTAGACAATAAGTCTAACACATCGAAACTAATTTAAACAATTTTAGTTATTCATTTAACATTACATAATATAATTAAATCTGTAGAAATATTGTAAAGGTAACTGAAAGCATAAAACTGTATAAAACTGTACAAAATTGAAGTAAGGTGAAGTAAAGTAAAACTGAACTGTAAACTGAATATTGAAAGTAAACCAAAAATAGTAATGGATCTGAAAAAGAGTAGTGATCTGTAAAATTATGATATATGTCATTGAAACTATGCATCTGAATATGCCACAATACTGCATACCACTAATATGCAACCAAAATATCACTGAACTGCTATGAGTAGTACGGTCCAATGTACACATACATCTAGTTGGGAATACTATTTACTAATGATGCCGATGCATCCTAAAATTCCCCAGTTAATGTATACAACATTCCATAACCCATAAATCATCACTAATACTCATAAATCATTCTGATACTCACACATCATGCTTATGCTCATGCTCATGCTCCTAGCTATATGAGATAAATCCAAAATCCAGAAAATGCTTTAAAATCTGATAATGAATTCAATGTCTCCATTGTGTAGAATCTGCTAAAATGATTCTGACTCCTAAAATTCTAACTTTGATAATTGGTTAAAGTTGAGAGTTTACTTGAAAATTATTAGCTGAGATGATTGTATACACATATTTAGCATGTTTGCAAGAAAGATGGATTTAACCCTTAGCTTGTTTAAATTGCACTTATCGAAGCGCACTACAATAAGAGACAAAACCCGGTCATAGTTTACATTTCAAGCTAAGTCGTTAAATGTCATAATTACAAGCATACTTAGTGTCCTATGCAAAGTGATTTGAGATACTTAGTTTGCATAAACTGCACTTATCGAAGAGCACTACAATAGGAGGCAGAACTTGGTTGTAGTTTACATCTCAAACTAAGGATCTTGTTCACTAATTATAACACTCTTAGTCTTAGAAAATTTACTCTAATGGGATTGTATTCATCTAATCCCTCGGGAAAGCACCTACTCATAAGTCCACATTGGAGTGAATCAACCAATCCTGAATATTGCTGAAATAATCCAGTAGTATGGGTATACTCTACTACACCCAACCAATAATATGGGTTCATAAGATTCTATTTAATAAACAAGGGTTTATCAAAGCTATTAATCCTTACTCTAAATAGGTGTATTCTACACAAAGCTCCAAAGATGTGATCAATGGATCACTCAATGTAGGTTGCTACTATAAGGAATAAATCCCATTTTAAGTACTTTAGGTGATTCCTACCATAAGGTATCAAGTTTAATTTTTAAAGTTATGAAGGATCATCTAAGTTTTTACCTCAATAAATTATAAAAGCTCTTCCTATCTTAAGGTATAATTAAGGTCTTTAAATATTTCAATAACGATCCTATATCAAGACCCTTAAGTTCTCACTTTTCTACTTAAGCTAACATTCAAGTGGTCAGATCAGATGATTAAAATTCATCTGATCCTTTTCTATTCTATAATTATGGGATAAAATCAAAAATATTATTAGAGTTAGATCATTTTATAATCATTATAATTTTATTATCTATTTTATGTTAATAGTCTTATATAAGAGAAAATAAAAGATCTAAAGTTTAGATTCAGATGGTTCAATCACATAAATTTAATATTAACCTTAGCACTTCTAATTCAATGATTTAAGACTAATATTAAATCATATGCATTATTAGAATAATGTTGATTGAATTATCTTTCAATTAAGTTACTTAATTTAGATGATTAAGGTTTAGGTCTTAATCAAGATAAGTTAGTATTTAACCCCTAGCCTTTCTACCATTAAGACCAAAAGTTAATTTAAAAGTTAATGACAAATCAGTGTATTATTAGTGTATTATTGATGGCAATTTCAGATTTAATTTAAGTATCATCTACTTAATCAAATTATCAAGATTCTTAGGTTCGATTATAGTTTAATATCAACTAAGCACATTTAAGTGTCCAAATAATGTTAAAGTTCTCTAACATTCATCCTAATATCATGAAAGTATATAAATATAATGATGCCATAGGACAAAAAATTTAATTAATGCTAATTATATTCTAAATCAAACTAAAAGGATTATCACTTAATCATAAATCTAAAAAAAAGCTTAAGTTTCATACCATTTAGTTATTAAGATATGCCTATTCAATACAAATACTTAAGATTCTATTACTTAGTATTTGGCACAAAATATATTTAAGGTACATAGTAGGTTTTGAGCACTTAATAAAATTGACAAAGTTTTAAACTAAATATCCATATAGAATTTTATGTAATGTTCAATTTTAATTATAATAAACTATGCACATTTGATATAATTCAGTCTCACTATGATTCAAGGGACCTTAAAATATAAAAACAATGAAGTTTTGGCCATTTCAGCCAATTATGGGCAATTTTCAAGAAATTCTAGAAGTTTTGTAATTTTGGGCGCTGCAGCGCGTTGTGGCGCGCTGCAGCGCTTCTGGCGCTGTAGCGCGCTATGGTGTTTTTAGCGTTGCGGCGCACTGGGGCACGCTATGGCGCTACGGCCCACTGTGGTGCGCTATGGCGCGCTGCAGTGGTCCAACTTACAAAAATACTGTTCAATTAATTTATTTCATGATTTCATAATTTTTTCCTGAAATTCCGCTACAGCGCGCTACAACGGTCCATTTGTGATTTTTACTTTTCAATTAGTCGTTTAATTAACTTCCTAAGATTTTCTCGAAATGCCGCTGCAGCGCACTGCAGCGGTCCATTTCGCAACTTTGGGGCTGCAGCGCTAGACGGTGTTTTTCACCTGGACGAAACCCGTAAGGCCTACTTTCGAGCTCAAATACTCTCAATCCAGAGCATTTCATGAGCGGTGCCATATATCAATAGAAATGTCTTTCCGATACCTTTCCATTAATGCCAAAATCGGCACAAATAAAGCATCCTAACTATACGAAATATGATGATGAATGCAGGGGTGTGCAGAATAGAAGAAAAAAGAGCAATTTTTTGTGATGCTTTTAAGAGCTTTAATGGTTCCATACATGCTTATAGACTTCTAAAGATATATTCAAGCATCATATCAACATGAAGAAGACAAATGGGTGCAAGGAGAGTGAGCAAACGGGTACCTTAGCCTTATAATGGGTGGAGGAAGAAGGAACATTTGCATTTCTTCAAAGCCTTAGAGATGAGCTCCTTCTTTCAGCACAAGGGATCGATGGAGGAGGAAGATGAGAAAATTTTAGCAAGCAAGAGAAGAGGGGTTGTGCTCGCCTTTTAAAGGAGGAGAGTGAGAGGGATGCTCCATCATGAGCTAGGGAGGCTAGGGAGCTAGGATGAGGGGATGAGGATGTGGCCTCACATTAAAGCATGGGGTAGAAGGAGTGACCTTGAGTTGCTTGTATAGGAGATAAATGGGAGGATGGCCAGCCGAAATGCAAGGGAAGAGAGAGGGGAGATAAATGCAATTAAGGAATAACTAAGTATTATTCCTAATTTTAATTTATTAAAAATTCAGATTAAATACACATGCTCCGAAAAATCTTAAAAATTTACCCTTAGCTAATTTAAGGGTGAGGAATTCAACGATGAAGACGAAATTTGATTCCAACGACTATTTAATTATTCTATTTTCGACGCATTCAATTATATTAGAATATTCGCGAAAATCTGACGACTTCCAAATGCGTCCAAAACATCACCCCTAGCTAATTTGGGGGTGACGATCGCAACGGTGATGTCGGATTTTGATTTCAAGGTCAAAATAAATACCTCAATTTTCTAATTAATTAAAATTAAAATATTATAAAATAATTGATTGAGCTCCGAATTACTTCAAACCTTCAGGGTTTGATTTTAATGACTAGTTGAATTTAATTGTATGATAATTACGATACAATTAAGCTAAAATTAAGCTGGGTAACAATCTTAGGTTGATACAATATGCAACAATCGTAGGGGTACAAGGCTCATGAAAAGGGTAAATTAGATCTTGTGTGCAAGCTCACAAAGAGCCTATATGGCTTAAAGCAGACGCCTAGGCAATGATACAGGAGATTCAATAAGTTTATGTCAGAAATTGGGTACAAGAGGTGCCAAGTGGATCACTGTTGCTATATGAGACAGTGTAAATCCTATATTATCCTTTTATTATATGTGGATGATATATTGATTGTAGTATCAAATATGGAGAAGATTAAGATGCTGAAGGAAAAAATGTCAAAAGGAATTTGACATGAAGGACTTGGGGCCGGCCAAGCAAATTCTTAGAACGGGAATCATCAATGAGAAGTGTATGAATTCTGAAGTTGTCTTAGAAGGAATATAATAAAAATGCGACGATCAAGTTCAACATGAGCAAGGCAAAACCATTGGGCACTCCCCTAACAAGTCACTTCAACCTATCAAATCATCAAATACTAAAGTCTGATGAGGAGACTGAACACGTGAAGAAGGTTTCTTATGCTTCAGCGGTTGGGAGCTTGATGTACACAATGATTTGCATGAGACATGATATTGCACATGCAATGGGAGTGGTCAATAGGTTCATGGGTAATCCAGGGAAGTGCCATTGGGAAGCGGTCATGAATTTTGAGGTATTTGAAGGGTACAACAAACAAAGCACTTTGCTTTGGTAGGTTTAATGTTACTTTACATAGATTAGTAGATTCAAACCTTTCAAAAGATGTTAAAAGCCAGATGAGCACTATCGAATATGTGTTTACATTAGGAAGTGTAGCAGTAAACTAGATCTCTAGGCTATAGAATATTATTGCTCTATCCACCACAGATGCTAAGTATGTCACCATTACTAAGGCAAGTAAGGAGATGATTTGGTTGAAGAAATTTATGGAAAAATTGGAAAAGAAGCAGAAGGATATAAAGATCTACATCGATAGTATGAGTGTGATTCGCCTCGCAAAAAATGCTACATTTCATAACAGGATGAAACATATACAGCTTCAATACCATTTCATCTAAACACTATTGAAAGAAGGTGAGCTATCATTAGAGAAGATTCACACTTCAAAGAATCATGCTGGCATGTTTACAAAAACTATAGTATTAGAGAAACTGAAGTTATGAACTGCTTCAATTGGCCTTAAGTACATGATCAGAGGATGAGGATGAGCCACACCATGTTATTGATAAGGATAAAAGAAGAAAGTGAGGATCTAAGATTGAATAAGGGGTGATCCAAAATAGGACTTTAAGTGGGAGATTGTTGGTATGTGGAGACTATTTAGATCATCATGGAGGTTCCAATGAAGTTATAGTGTCTATGAGGTCTAGGGGTGTTCTAGAATAAGTTCTGAAACTTTTACTTTCGAGAGTCACGCATCGCTCTGTGGTTTGATACTGGAGTACCACTGTGCACTGTGGTGCCCTGCGATTCAATACTGGGGTGCTATAGTGCGCCGTAGCCACTGGAGCCCAGTTTCAAATATAGGCGGTCCCCCAAGTATTTTAAGGGGCATTTTGGGTCATTGGGGTTCAAGTGAAGCCTAGATATATAAGGATAAATATTGGAATGTTTACTTATGTGGAAAAATTATTATCAATTCTAATTTAGCTTGGTGGCTGCTATTGGTCTGCTTCAACCTATAATGAGAACTTGAATTTTCTGAGAAGAAGTTGATCGGGAGGCTTTGTAAGTGGTAGATATTTCTTATTCATGTGAAGGTGAATCTCTCCATAATTTTGTAATCATCTTATTTATAGTGGATTTTTCTATGTTGTATGGCTCCGTGGTTTTTTCCATTATCGAGTTTTTCGCGTAATTTTTTTGTGTTTGGTTGCTTGTGTAGTTTATGCTATGGTTTTATTTTTTTGTGCTTGGCTAATTTTGTTTATTTCTTGGTAGCCACCAATGGTTTCCTGTCATATCGTTTTTGCACTCACTAACATAAAGATGGTTTATGCGAATATGTTTAGACTACCATGAGCTTAATAAAGTTACCATCAAGAATAAATATAATCTCCTAAGAATATATGATATATTCGATCAATTGTCTGTAGTAGTGATATTCTTTAAGATACATCTGAGATCTGATTATCACCAGCTAAGAGTAAAGGATGCAAATGTTGAGAAATCAGCATTCAGAACTCTCTACACTATGAGTTCTTAGTGATGTCATTCGGACTCACAAACGCTTCTCCATCTATCTTCATGGATTTAATGTAGTGTGTGTTAAAGCCATTCTTAGATAAGTTTGTTATCATTTTTCTTGACAATATCCTTATCTATTCTAAAAGTTGTAACGAGCATGAGAATCATCTTAAAGTTGTTCTGGAAACTCTGTGAATTTATAAGCTCTACGCCAAATATTCTAAGTGTGAATTATGGTTAGACTATGTTTCATTTTTTGGTCATGTCGTGGATACCCAAGAAATTAGAGTGGATCAAAAAAAGGTTAGCGCAATTCAAGAATGGTTACAGTCTAAGTTAGTAATGGATATTCATAGCTTTTTGGGATTAGTCGGATACTATATAAAATTTGTCAAAAAAATTTCTCAGATTGCGTCGCCATTAACTTAGCTTACTCAAAAGGCAGTGTCATTCGTTTGGAGTCCAAAATGTGAGGAAGATTTCCATAAGCTAAATTATGCACTCACATCAGCACTAGTGCTAGTTTTGCCAAAGAAGGTTTATACTATCAAGTATACACCAATGCAGTTGTAAGCGTGCTCATGCAAGAGAAAAAGATTATTGCATATGCATCTCATCAACTAAAGTTTTACAAAAGAAAATATCCCATCCATGACCACCTCGAGCTTGCAATGGTAGTGTTTACCCTGACACTATCTTTATGGTGTCAAATGTAAAATTTTCACTAACCATCAAAGCATGAAGTACATTTTTACTCTACATAAATTAAACCATCATCAGAGAAGAAGGCTTGAACTAATTAGCAATTATAATCTTTACATTAAGTGTCATTCAGAAAAGGCTAATGTTGTGGTAGATGCCCTTAGTCATCATGCTACTATCTGTGCCATGATAGTTGAAAGTCCGTTAGTGGATGAATTTAGTAAATTGAGTATAGAACTAGTGCGAGGAGATATGTTGAATGAACTAATTAAAATAAATTATGTAGAACTATCATTCGTTAGAGATGTTTTCATCTGTCAGACTAAAGATGAAGATTTTCAAAAATTTAAAGCTGATATTAAAAGTGGTCGTCAAACTGTCCAGCATCTTCGTGGGAATTATATTTATCAAGGGAATCAATTTTGGGTCCCTAAATTCATGCACCAAGAAGTGTTAGTTGAAGCACATAATTCTGATTATGCATTGCACCATGGAAGTTCAAATGTATCAAGACTTGAAGCAATTTTTTTGGTGGCTAGGCATGAAGAAAAGAATTACTGAATTTGTAGGTAAGTGTTATGCTTGTAAACTTGTCAAAGTCGAGCATCAGAGACCTGATGGATTATTGCATCTGTTAAAAATTCTTGAATGGAAATGGTTTGATATTTTTATGAACTTAGTAATGGGATTACCTCATGCAAAATTAGGTGCAGATGCAATATGGGTTATAGTTGTCTATCTAACCAAATCTTCCACTTCATTCTAATCAGTCAAACTAACTCTATGGAGAAGCTTGCTAAGCTCTACATCAAAGAAAATTTCAAGTTGTATGGTATCCTGAAGTCAATCGTATCTAATCATGATAGCATAATTACTTCTAAAATTTGGCAGACATCGAGGCATCTTTTCAGATAATGGTGGAGTTCTTGATAAGAACTCCAAAGTTAATCGTGCTCATATGGGAGCACTCCCAGGATATGTGACCTGCTGTGAAGTGGACAATACCTTAGTACTTAAGAGTTTGGGCTGTTATTTCAACTCATTCTAAGCTTCATTAGCTTGGTCTTGAAGGAAAAGGAGAATGGAATATTTGGATTGTTCAGTTATGAGCTATCCTAATCACCTTGAGGGAACTTAAGCTCAACTCATGGAATGATGAACACAAGTGAATTCCAAGGAAAACCAAGGCCATGAGGTAATAAAAAAATATGGGATTGGCTCATCTTGAACACCCCATGACTTGGGTTTATAGTTTAGGGTGAGACCATAAAGTCTCCCTTCCTTTAGGCTAACTCAATTCTAACCCAAACTTTAACCTTAAAACTTTGACCATGCCTTAATAGTAAATTTGTAAATTAAACTCATATAACATAAGATTAACCCAAATGAAAAAAAATAAAACAATGGTGTAAATAATACCTTTATGTACTAACTGAAGCTTACATAGACCTTTGGGGATATGATAAGTAAGCACCATCACTTAAGAGCCTTGATTCATCCAAGACTTATCTTAAGCAACATATTGGCTAGACATGATCAAGGAAAATTATATAAATGAATAAGTAAGGAATATAATGATGATACCCTACAATGAAACCAAAGGAATATAAAGTACACATTTAGACTAGACCAAAATGGATACTTGATAAGTCTTTTAGAGAATCATCCTCATAACTCCTTCTATTTGGATTGAGTTGTTGGGTTTGACCAAAGTTGACTCAACCTAAATCAACATCTCACCGAACTTGGGGGATGTTGGTCAAAAAAGCATCATTGATCCACTTTCCTTATTTACCACATCCCCCTTAGTAAGTTTCTTCAGCTAACTATTGAGGATGGAAAACTGCTAAGCATCTCTCTTGGTAGTCTAAATAGTAAGATTAAAGAACAACCATTTCTATGCCAACCTTAATAGAAAAATTAGTATCAAAAGTAATTAACTTACAAAATGAAATTAAGAGATAAATGCATAGCAAACCTCCATAGAATAAATATTGAATGAATATCACCTCCTTTTCCTTAATAAAAGTCACCCACTAGACATACTCCTCATGAGCTAGAATCACTTATGATTAGTATGTGATCTTCTGTAACAACCCTTGGCTATTATCTCTAGACTAACTAAAATGGAGGTTTTTTTAAGCTCATAAGTTGGATAAAAGCATGCATCTATAATATGCATTACTTTATAATCATAAATGGCAAATGAGAGGTTTCTTCAAATCTACTAATGGTGATCATCAGGGGTGTCCACTCTCCTCTCTCTTATTAGCTCTAAAATTGAATATTTTACTTTATCACACATTCTGTTTGCAGATAATATGCATATTTTTAGTGAAGCCACTCATAACAACTTGATTACTTTACGCAACATCTTGGATAACTTCTCCGATTTCTCAAGAATTAAAATCTATAATAAAAAATCAAATGTTTATTTCTCCAAGGGTGTTATCAATCAAGATGCTCTTAAATATCGGTATAAATGATCTTCCCTCCAAATGCATGGAGGCTTCCATTACATCATTCCAAAACCACCTTGGCCTTATGCAACCCTATACTTGACAAGTTGTTGTCCTTACTCTCTGGATGGTCTCAAGAGAAACTTAGTTATGCACAGAGACTTCAATATTTGAAATTCATTATTTCTAATCTCTTACTTTATTAGTTTAAGGAGGTGCATATTCCCAAGGTCGTGTTATATAGAATAAATTCAATTTGCTCCACATTTCTTAACTCTACGAAAATGGAAAAGGGTTGCAGATTGTGCCTTAGTGTATATTGACTTCTCCCAAAGATAAAGGTGGCCTTGGTCTCTGTGCATCTAACCCTTATTAAGAGTTGCAAAATGATTTTGATTTGGAAGGCTCTTACTAGTGACACTTTTCTCTCTTCTCGGTGGCATACTCTCTATGGCCAAATGAGCTTTTCTAATTGGAAAATTGCCCCTTTTAATTCCAGTTTCACCAAAAGCCTTCTAGCTTTGGCTAATCAAATGCATCCTAAGCTCTTCTTAGAAGCCCAAAGTGATGGCGCTTTTATAAACAACTATAATGGTTTGTGGTTTTACACTTCTAAGAGCAAAAATAAATTGTTACTCTCACCTTGGTCCCATTGATTGGTGTAATAAAATCTAGTTCAAAGGTAACAAACTCAAGTATGCTCTATCTACATGAAAAGCTACCCAATCAACCTAAGAAATGGTAGATCTACTTAACTCTAGAGGTCTCAATAATGACTCAAAGTGGTTTCTTTGTTTTGACCATAAGAAATCACATTCTTATCTATTTTTTGGCTACTCTTATGCTTTTAATTGTTCCTTTTGATACGAGAAGGTTGTTCATGATAACTTTTCTTCAAACACTTGATCTTGATGATGCTAATTTCGACAAATGGAGGAAAAAATTATGTTTCTTACCTATTATCATCTACTGAATCTAGACAGAAATAAACAACATATAATTTAAATTCCAATTCCATAGTGCTCAAATATTGGTCCTTCGATGCAAATCACACCTTAGAGTAACTATTTCTAACTGGAAACTCCCTTCAGATGTTCCTTGCGATGTTGAGATAGAGACTAATAAAATTTGGAGAAATAATGGTATTTAACTGGCTCTTTTTGTGTGCAACACATAAAATTTTCTGTGCCATTTTACTTGTGATTTTTAATTTACCGATCTTATTACTCAATACTTGAAGTGATCTTATTTTGAATTGCTGCAGCAATTATTTGCACTGCCTGAAATTGCAAACTTGATTTGTATCTCTCGATTAAGCTATTGTCTGTCTCTTATAGAGTTAATTTATATTAATATTCGTATGATGGGTTCATTTTTGAATTTTATGTGGCTCATCTGCCATTATGGTTGATTTTGTACAATTCATTTGCAGCTTCTCTATACGTTATTTTTTCTCTTACTGAAAGTGAGGTTAAATTTCTTACTTGACAGACTGCTACTTTCCCATTTATATCATTTCATTATCTCACTTGATGAGCTAGTGGTTTTATTCTTTAATAGCCTTCTTGTTTTCTTAATATATCATTTGGTTGAGGGGATTACCCAATTTAAATCTTAATTTCAGCTTTCTTTGTCTTGTCTACGTTCGCTATTTTATAGTTATTATGAGCTGATTTTTGATGGACGATAATATTGGTTTCTCTTCTTTTTGACGAGCTATTTTGAGACCTTAATGGATATTAATGAAATGGGGCTCATCCCTTGGCTTTCGAACGATCTTAGTATTTTGAGCAAACACATGTCTCAAGTACTAACACGAAAAGAAACCCCAATGAGTACAAGCTCCACATCACTTCCTTTGAAGTTTATTATGTTTTTTCTCATCTAAAAGTGCCTAGAAAGTAGAAAATGACCCTTTTTATTTTCTTATATTTTTTCTCTAAGAAATGCTTTCATGTGTTACATTGCTCAACCATTGAATTTCTACATATATATTTTATTAAAATCCTTCATATTTTAACAATACCTTGATATTTATACTATTTTTGTTACTTTATATACATACTTTATAGTAATACTTGATATCTATATTTTATTTTTTCTACATTTTATTTTTGATATTTATATTATCTTTTAATATTTTAAATTAATTTTACTAAATATATTTATAAGAAACTAAATAGAATTTGTCTACTCCTACAAATTGTCTTTCATAAATTTGATTCTTTACATATAATAAAATTTTGATATTTTAGATTTAATATCATCAAATATTTGGATATTAGATCTTTCAAAGATCACTTCAATATTTGTTGTGTACCAATGCAAGAATTTTTAATTTCTTAAAATAATATTGAGTTTAAAAATTAAAAATGTCATAAAATAATTTAAAATATTATTTTCAAAAAGAATATTATAATAGAAATGATTCACATGATGAGTGCCAAAGTGAGTGGATAAAAAAAGATGAAACAATTACACCAAAAGAAAATTCTAATTGCCTTTCTTCATTTGGGTTTATTTATTCATAAATAGCTCTCATAATTTGATTAGATATTTAAATCGATTACTTTACATTTATAATAAAATATTTTAATATCTATACAATAGATATTTATTATAAAAAGAAATAAAAAAAAAAAAGAGATTTTTAAATAAACCTATAGTAGCACTAAAGAAACTTCAATTTCTAGAATCATTCAGGGAATTCATTAGTTTATTCTGCATAATTTAATAATGCCCAAACAGAATTAATTTGCAATATAAGAATTTACTTTGCCTTAAAAATAATACTGAGAATTAATTGCAAGAAAGAAAGCAGACGAATCCACCAAACATGCTTCTTGAACTCTCACCGCTGCCCAGAATTCCAACAGAGAAGCAAAGAAGAGGACCTCTGTCCCAATAGGTTTAGGGTTCGCAATTGCAAATTTTTTGTTTTAATTTTCCGAATTTAACTCCATCATCAGTCATCGGATGGCTCCGAGAAGATTGGCGCCGCCTAACTTCGCCCCATCCATATGCTGTTGTGTTGTTTTCAAGAAGAGTGAATCATCGAAGAAGGAATGATAAGAGGAAGCCAAAAATGCTTTCACTGTAGGGACTTACAGTATCGCGTAAATCTACATCCCGCAAGTATGCCCTCTGGAGGTTTGCGAACTGCAAATTCGCACCGCTAAGCTTGGCCCCCTGCAGAAGATGATTTATACAAGCATGTAACAAAAACAAGCAGTTGTTCATTCAAGTCCCAGTGCAGTTTCAAGAAATCAGTTACAGAGATTATTAGTTTTGCTGAGCTCAACAAGACAGGAGAGAAATCAGTGAGCAGAGAAGATGAAAGAGAGATTCCATGCATCCGGAACTAATGGGTGATGACTTGATCGATTGGAATTGGGGAGACCACATCCGGAGACCATTTCATTTATCCAGTCCCCGAATCTTGAAATTGTTAATTTGTAACCCTCAGATTCCAGTCAAATGCTAAGGCTTGTCCCGCCATCACCGTTACTTTGTTTACTGATTTCATGCCATATAAATGATGTGGCAGCTTGATAATGTTATAGCTTCCATCTATAGCCATCTAGGCTCTTCCAAGGGTTCAAAGGAAAGCGCAAAAGGACGTTTCCAAGGTTAGGAGAAAATGCCAAAGCTGATGAAGTTGAAGATTTTAGCAGCAGTCCAGAAAGAACACTTACATGTAGTATATGAAGATTGCTTCTTTTCTGCCTCCCGCCCACCAACCTCTCCTCTCTCCCCATTAGATTTTCTTTTCTAATGTGATTACCATGAAATGCTTCTAATTTCTGGGAATTTTTCGCATTCAAGTGAATCTCAAATTAAACTTTTTTAATCCCTACTATTGACTGGACAATTCTGCAAAGAGACAAGAGATGATGTTGAGAATAGCAGCTGGTGTAAAAAGGCTGTAGGCTTGTTGCGGTTGGCTTCATCGTAACTAACAAAGAACAGTGATACTTTTTCTTTATGCCATTATGTCGTATATCCTTTATAACCATTGAAATAATAATAGCCCCACTTGTAAAAAAGGCTGTAGGCTTTTTCTCATATTTTAAACTCTCAACAGACATTCAAACACCAGGTTTGAAGTAAAGTTGGTATTTAACACAAGCAAGAGTATAACTCAATCATACAAAAAGTCGTTTAAGAAAAGATAATTGATAAAGTCTGTCAAGAATGATAAAATATGTAAATTTGAACGTCAAAAACCCACTTGCTCTTACTCCCTACAACGATAAGTAACCCTTTGGCTTTGCATAGTGAACCTTCTCCTTGTCCATTACGTGAACCTTTGTGAAGCTGATCTAGGTGGCTACAAAATCCCTGCCACGAGCAATATTCAAGTCAACAAGTGATGGCTTGTTAACAGCCTTGCTCACTGGAAAAACCCAACAGGGAGGGCAGCGGACTAGCCCTAAACAAAAAAAAAAAAAAAAAAAAAAAAAGCATGTGCAAAGAGTAGGTGCGGGTAGGATGTGAAAAAGACGCATGTATCACAAACAGTATGGAAATCTCTTTATTTCTTTGGGAAGCTTCAACACTGTCGACTTGGACATCTTATCGTAGGCTCAGAATTGACCGCATGCACTCTCTTTCAAATCCCTTTGAAAAATGCTAGATGGCAGCAGGCAAGCCATAACATTATTAAGGCGCAGCGTTTTTTATATTGCACAAACTTTGAGCTTGATCATCATAATACACATTTGCCTTTCCTCAATTTACTTGCAACGGGAAACAAAAGGAGGGACTGGTTTTAGTGCTCAAAGAAAAGTTGAAATACTCGGAATGACAATTTCAAAACTTTAAAATGAGCAATAAGCAAGAGTTGAGGACCATTTCAGCCAACAACTCAATGAGTAGCATGAATGTTCCCATCTAACCCCAACATGGCAATTAGAGACTATAGGCTTTCTTTGAAACCAAAGATATGGCTTAAAGTTATGAGTTAAAGTCCAAGATCGCAACCATAAATCAAGAAGCAATACAATCATGGCATATGTAAATTTGTTGAAACGGTTATTGTAAAATACAAATCATTATTATGTCACTCAGATGAAAAACATTGACAATATTATTATCCTAAAGATTGTTAAAAGATTAATATTAGACATGTGATAATATTAGACTATGCTTGTCAAAATCATGAATACTAGCTCGTTGGCAGGAGGCCACTGCATCACTAACTTTAACTAACCATTCATGAACCTACCATATCTATATCGGCCAAGTGGTCCTAGTTAACATCAACAATAGACTTTAAAATAAGAATCAAAAAACCTGTAGAAAGTTATTAAAAGTGAATCTACATGTTTTGTCAGAGCTCTGTGAACACCTGATTTGGAAGCCAAAGTTGTCATTTATTTTAGGGGAGTTTTATAATGCAAATAATTATGGGATTAATTTATTCAATTAATTCATACAAACTTGTATGGGAAATGTTGTTTTAACTTTATTTTAGTTTATTTATATTTTTAAAATTGAATTTTCCCTCAGCATTCTCCCTCTTTTTTTCATGGCAAAGGGTTTATAAATACTTTTATTTTGTATTAGGATTAGACAATCACGAATAATAAAATTTTGGCTTAGTTCAATGGCGTGTGTAACCGCCCATTAAAGTAAAGCATGTGTCGTCAACCATTTATCTTGTTTAGGCATTTCCTTCACCTTTACTCCCTTCCCAAGAGGTGACCACCTTTCACCTCTTCCACACGCCGCGCCTACTGGGGCGATACCAACAAATTTGACTTAAATTAGCATAAAGAGTTTGACCTGAAATCAAATTCATTTCATAACAAAATCCAAATGATTTGAAATTGAGTGAACTCAAAATCGATTTGACCAACTCAAAATCTAAAATTTTAATTGAGTATACACATAATATTCACAAATGTATTTAATTATACATAATTTTACTATAAATATTATGCTTTCACAAAAATATGTATACCAAGTTATTTGAATATATGAGCAAAGTTGAGCCAACCCAAAATCAATATTGAGCGGGAAACAATCTCAAAATCGAGTCCAATTTCGAGTTTCAAGATATTTACCAGCCCTGGTAACCACACTACCTCCTTCCCATTCAAAAAAAAGTAGCCTTCCCTCATACTCAACTCCCATTAAGATTCCCCTCCCACTGTCCTCTTCCTCCCCAAGTTCAAATCACAGCAGTTCCTCATTCAACCAGCCAATCTACATCGCTTCTCCCTTGCCGGTAACCATCCACCCCTCATCTTTCGAAGATACAGCAAATTTTCTAGCATCAATCGTCCCCCATAAATTCAAATGTTGGCTAGCCATCCTATTCTCAGATCCCACAGCTTCTCCCAGAGCCCTCCACCTGATCCCAAAAGCATTTAAAGGCATAACCTTATCCCCTCCTTTTTCATCAGCTAGCAAATCTTCTTCTCCTGACAACCTTCCGCTTTTCAACCCATGACATGAGTAATCATCCTGCATCCTCATCCCAACAGCTTGAATTCAATGTCTAACAACCCTAGTTGATCTCCAACAACAATAAGGAAATTTAGCTAAGCTAAAATGATGATATGAGCGTTATATCACATTCTAGCTTAAGTTGTACTTATGCTAACGTTTACTAAGAGGAAGATGATTAACTGATGTGACAAACTACTTGAGGTTTATGCTGACATAAGCCAGAGTTAAGCAAAACCTAAAACGAGAAGACACTTAAATGACCTTTCATCCTAATAGGGATTTCAAGCATATCCTTATCTTCAGCTTCGTCACCCTTGGAAGCAAACACAAACAACAAACAACAAAAACAAAAGAAAATAGACACGAGTAAAAGCACAAATTTTTATTGTGGAGAACCTAAAATTTAAAAAAAAAATCATAAAACTACACCACCAAGAACTTCACTGTGAAAATGAGAAGATTAGAGAGATTCATTATCTCCTATGGAACTCTTAGAACATTTCGCTCAACCCTATACACATCAAGCTTCTTCCTCACATTACCTCACAACTTTTCAATCCCTCATAGTCACCACACCTTAGCAGTTCACCAAGCATTTACAAACCTAAATCTATAAGATATTTATAGCCCCAACAAAAAGCATCCCTAAACAACACCAACTAGCCTCAAATTTGGCTCCCAACAAGGCAAATCCTGATTCACGCTCCGCTTGCGCTTGGGCACACCTAGGAGCCAAGTCGTCGACTTGTTTTTCAGTTGATAGCGCTTTGGCGGTCCAAGCATCGAACTCTTGATCCATGCTCTATGATTTGCTTGATTTATTGTCTTGCATAGTATGATGGCGCTCGGGCATGCACACATTGGGCATTTGGTATGTTGTTCTTCTAGATCATTGCATGGGCATTTAGGCGGGCCAAGGATTAAGATTTCAGCCTCAGGAATCCTTTAGAGCTCAAACAGCGCCCACTCGGCACCTAAGTGGTAGATCGGTGCTCAATTAGCGCCCACTCAGCGCATAAGCGCCAAACCAATGCTCAATTGATGCCTAAGCATCAGGTCCTTTGGATTTCATCTTTCCTTATCTCGTCTTGATCCATTCCACATTCAACTCGCACCCAATCGAACCCTAGTTAACCCAAAGCCTCTCCAAGGCACGCAATTGTCTTGTAGCGTACTCCAAGACCACTCCATTGAGCTTGAAGCTTCACCATCAATTCTAGTTCCCGCTCGTTTTAACACTCTTTGCTTAAGTGTTTAGATGAACCCAACCTTGGTGCACCACTTGGGTAGGCACTCGAGGCTCCACAAATCCAACAATTCCCACATAAAAATTGAGTGCATACTTTATCAGGTGCTTGCTTGCTTTTAACAATAAATACATAGCTTAGAAACAGCTTTATCTATCATTGGTCTTCTTTAGCTCTATAAAAAATATGTGCCATTTATCGATGAAGTCCTCTTCCAATATCATCAAGATGTTGCACTTCACCCAACAAAGGTTCACCAAAGCTTCTAGTAACTTTTATTCTTTACCTAGGCAGCACTTACTTCATAGTCCTTTAGGCATGGTGAGGCTCAAATTTGCCTACAGTCACATCCCGAGCCCCACTACCGGAGTAACCAATTGTTAGTAGTCTATTCCCATCTCGTCTCGGATATCTTTGCATGTTCAGCCTTACTGTGCCTATTGTCCATGGATCTCCATTTCACCACTTCTAAAGAACAGTTTTCCTATCAGTGGATAGCACCTTCAAGTCCTTCGCTAGACTTGGCACCGACGGCTACACCACCTAGCCACCCTTTGCTTGCTCCCACTCACCTCGAGCACTTCTAAACCTCAAAGAATTCTTGAGCTCAAACCTTGGTTTCAAAGGGATCAAACCACCTCACATGAGCCTCTTCTTCAAAATATCATTCCGACCACTAGACTCCTCGTCAAGAGAAAACTTGGCTTGCCTTTGTTGCATGTTCACGTCCTATTTTGAGAGCAGAGTTGGACCCTTTCTCATCTTTTTACCCTTTTGCCCGGTGTCTCGTCGATGGAGTCAATACAATTACATACAATGGCATATCTTTGATCCCCTTGCATCCACCTGCGCTAGCTAGCCAACAGTGATCAAGTTCCTCTTTAGGCTTGGAACATACCGGAGCCTTCAACTACCGTGTTATCTTGTTCTGCGGTCTAACGTCAACGTCTCTTAACCCCGCTATGTTGCATGCAATGTCATCTCCCATGCTTATGTGCCTTAGCTAGCACGTGGTAAAATTTATGAACACCACATTGCTCGCTCCCGAATCCACCACTCGTGACTTTATCTCATTTAGGGAGAGGATCAATACAGTGTCATCTCCCATGCTTATGTGCATTAGCTCGCATGCGGTGAAATTTCTAAACACCACATTGCTAGGCATCGTATGGCACGATGCTCCCAAATCCACCACTCATGACTTTATCTCATTTAAGGAGAGGATCAGCACATCATTGGGATCCATTGCTGCGAAGCTTATTGCACAGCAACTCTCCCAATTCGCACCTCCAGTTCTTTTCGATTTTGAGCAATCCCTCGTGAGATGGCCTCCTTCGCTGCAGTTTCAGCATTTGGCTCAGCTCACCGACTACCCCTTCTTGAGCTGCACTAGCTGACTCTAAGTCTTGCTCCCAACTCTTCCATCTGCTTTCAACATTCAATGCGCCGAATGTCGATGCTAGTCCATTGGATCTTCTCCTCACCTCCTCGTTCAAGATTAGCCTAACCACAGTCAAATTTCAAGCTTGTAGTCCCTAATGAATTTTCTACTGCAGTCACGTAGCCATCCCAACTCTCCGGTAATGATGACAACAACAATAGCAATCGAACCTCATCATCAAAACTGCATTCACCAAGCGTTGTTGAATCATGATAGTATTGAAGCTGTTCACATGCTTCGTCAAAAGCAGCAGTCTGTCATCTTCATGTAGAACAATCTCTTTATTAGGAACATATTATTGGATGTCGAGGCTTTCTTGTACATCCTTGTCAAGACAGTCATTAGGTCCATCGTGATTTTCTCGTTCACAATGTTGAACACAACTTAGGGGCAGTTGAATTAATCTCGAGACAATTATGTAGTGAATTTTTAATGTTCATCGCTCATATTCTATGTTTTCTTCTCAATGCCTCCCAAAGAAAGGTACAACTTCCTTTGATACAACAAATTTTCCATCTATATTTTTCCAAATACAAAGTTCGTTCAGTTGAACTTCTCAATATTGAACCTTGTCACGTCTGCCATGCTCTCGCTTAAACAAAGCTTTGATCGCTCTAATACTAGTTATTAGGGATTTTGAGCTAATCCCCTAGGCAATAAAAACACCAAGGGATCTCCGACTTCATCACCCTTGTAAGCAAACACAAACAAGCAACAAAAACAAAAAAATAAGCACAAGCACAAGCAAGCTTTTACATGAAAAACCCTAAAACTAGGTAAAAACCATGGAGCTCCATGAAAAAATTTACTAATGATAAGAAAATTATAGAAATTCACTATCTCCCATGGCGCTCTTAGAGTATTTTTCTCAACTCCACACACAACAAACTTCTCACAGCACCTCACAGGTTCTCAAACCCTCACAGCTACCATAGTTAAGATTGAACTAAAGAAGGATCATCTTTCTTTTGTGACTCAAAGATGTGTATCGTCTTTCTTAATTTATTCTCTCCGTGCTTGCAACTTATTAAAGAAAAGAAAATTAATTTTCTTAGCTATTTTATTAGGAGCCTATGAATTTTGATAAAAAATTAGAAGAGCCCTATAGTTTGTGATTTCCAAAATTTTCCTACAGATCTTCTAAGTTTGTCGCCATAGCGTGAAATTGAATTTACTATTCATTTGGCGTATTGAACTCTTCCGATTTCTAAATAATCGTATCGAATGGCCCAAAAGAACTTCAACCGTTTAAAGAACAATTAGAATAGTTGTCCAGTCAAGGTTTTACTCATCCCAATATTTTGTCGTGTAGACCACTTGTATTGTTTGTTAAGAAAAAAGATGGCTCAATGCCTATATATATATATATATATATATATATATATATGTTAAATAGAATTAAATAAGGTTATCGTAAGAAAGAAATATCCTCTTCCGAAAATAATTAATTTGTTTGATCAGTTGTCAAGAGCCATAATTTTCTCTGAAATTGATTGCACTTTGAATATCATCAATTAAGAATCAAAGAAAAGCATACATCAATTTTTGCATTTTGTACTCGCTATGGTCATTTTGAATATCTGGTTAAGTCATTTAGGTTAACTAATGCACCATTACTGTTTATGGACTTAATGTATCGCATCTTAAAGCCTTATTTAAATAAGTGTGTTATAATATATATGGGCAATATCCTTATATATTCCAAGAGAAAAAAAGGGCATATTCATCATTTGAGAACTATTGTAAGAGTTTTTCGAAATAATCAATTGTATGCTAAATGTTTAAATGGAGTTTTGGCAAGATTCAATTTCATTTGTAGGTCGTATCATTAACAAAGATGAAATTTTTATAGATCCTAACAAGATTAGTGCTGTTCAAGATCAGTTGCAATCGACGCCAGTATCAGAAGTTCAAAGTTTCTTGAATTTGGTTGGTTGTTATAAGAGTTTGTAAAAGGGTTTTCTCAAATAGTTATACCATTAACAAGATTAACACAAAAAGGTCTTTCATTTAGTGTCTGAAGTGAGAGTCAACATTCCAACAGTTAAATGATTGTTTGACTTCAACACATGTGCTTCCACATGAGGGGAAGGATTACCAATTGTTTAGTGATGTCTCTTTAAGCAACTTAAGATGTGTGCTTATGCAATGATCAATTATAGCTTACACATCCAGATAGTTAAAAGATCATGAGAAAAATTAGAGTTCATGATTTGGAAATAGCAACAATTATCTTTGCTCACAAAATTTGGAAACATTACTTGTTTGGAGCTAAGTGCAAAATTTTTATTGATCATCACGCTTTAAAATATATCTTCGTTAAGAAAGAATTAAACTCAAGATTGAGATGGTTGGAATTAATAAAGATTATGACTTGTGGAATTTAGTAGTTAGCTGCAATTGATGCATTAGAATTAGAAAAAAAAAAGACTAGAATTGGAACTTGTTCCCCTGCGATTAAAGTTATTTATCAAGGGAGTAAATTTTAAGTGCGGTGCCAAATGATTTAGTTTTCAAGCAGCTATTCTTTGTGAAGATCATATTATCAAATTTACTATTCATCCACAAGGAAATAAAATGTACTAAAATTTAAAGGCTTTATTTTGGTGGCATGGATTGAAGAGATGTGAGTAAACATGTTTTAGAAAATGAAGCTTATAATTTGGTCAATGCAGAACATGAAAAATCAGAAGGTCTTGTACAACCTCTCCCTAATCATGAATGGAAGTGGGAAGACAACGATGAACTTTGTAATCAATTTTTCTCATTTTGAAAAAATGATTCGATATAGATAGTAATAGAATGATTAAACGAAATCAGCACATTTCATCCAAATCAAGCAATCAGATTAATTAAAAAATTAGCCAAAATATATATCAAAGAATTAATAAGAATGCATGGTGAGCCAAAATCGATAGTATCAAATCATGATAGTCGATATATCTCTAAATTCTAGTGTATAGTTCAATCATATTTTGAGCATAGCTTCACATCCACAAATATATCGGCAAACAGAAAATGTAAATCAGATTTTAGAAGATTTGATTCGTCTTTGTGTGCTTGATTTTAGAGAACACCGGGAAGAACATTTTCCATTGATAGAATTTGCTTACAAAAATAGTTATCAAAGCAGTACTGGAAAGATACCGTATGAGGCACTCTATGGCAAAAAATGCATGGCACCAATTACTTGGTCTGAGATTAGAGACAGTCAGTGTTATTGGGTTCTGATTTGAATATATCAGCTTCATAAAAAAATAAACTAAATCATATCAAGATTGCTCAAGATAGGCATAAAAATATTTTTATCCTAAGCATCAACTAGTAAAATTTATGGTTGAAGAATACTTCTACATGAGGGTCATTCTTTAGAAGAGGATCAGTTGATTTAAAGTTTCAAGAAGGCTTTGTCAAGGTATGTATGTCCATTTGAAATGCTGGCACAAGTTGGAGAGACATCTTACAAACTAAAGTTTCCACTTTATATAAGTGCAATTCACAATGTATTTCATATTACTTCATTTCGCAAATATTTTGTCCAAGCCAACCTTGAAGATTGAGGTCGAAGACAAAAATCTTCAACCTAATTTAACTTGTGTCAAGATGCCCAAAATGATTTGGATTTTGATGTAAAAGGGTTGCGCAACAAAAAATATTCCCATGGTTAGAGTTCAATGAAGGAATTGCAAAAATAAAGCCACATGAAAAAAAAGAATATGATATGAGTTAGTTGTAACTCTATTTGTACACATGATAATTTGTTAAAATATAATTTTATTACTAAATACAGTTTAATTTTATGTTTTTCATTTAATCTTTTCCTTTTGAATGTCGTGGGCGACGACATTCCTTTGAGTTTGAGGAGATCGTGATGCCCAGTTCATTAATGACCGGTTAATAATAATAATAATTATTATTATTGTGTCTAGACGTGTGTTAAAGCATAAGACACGTCCAAATAAGTTTAGGCTAAATCACATTAAATGACCCGTCCTAGCCTGTACCAATAGTAGTGCTAGCTCAAACAGATTCATGCACACACCCATATGCGACCAAAAGTCTATAAATACCCCTTAAACATGATGAAATTAGTGGGAACCAACAAGAGCTCGAGTCGGGTTGCTGGCGAGTCGCGCTCGCTCGTTGTTGTTAAGAGTTTGTTGTCGGCTCATTTCATCACTTTGTGTGAGGTACATTTAAATCCAAATTTTATTTGTCATTTATATTATTCTATCAACATTGCCCCGTCACTAAAATAAAGATTATTGTGCAATTATCGCTAGAAAATGTGTTAGTATAGTTCTGACTATGTTGTTGTAATAAGTGGTACTCATATTATTGGTAATTACATATTTATAATGTGCAAATAAGCATGTTGAATGAGTTTATAGTATTGCATGGCAAGTCTTGTTTGATAGTACAGATGATTTTATTCCATATTATTGTACGCATGTTTCCCAATTTTAGTCTGATTTCATTTTAATTACTGAATTTGTTAGTTCAAACTATGACATGCGAGTAGCCTAATTTTAATTATTATCAACATTAATATACCACTTTAATGTGACAAGTCAATGAAATTTGAATTAAATAAAGGAATAATCATATGATCTAATTCAGCTAGGTTGTCCTATATCAAGATAAGATTCCCTTTGTTTTGTACAAACCATGTCATCAGCACTAGAGAGATCAGAAGGGTGGGTCATGTTGTACCGATGAAGGGGCACTAACCTAAGTGAGCATGACTCACTGCATTGTCTTATTATAAGTGGGTCACTGACAAATGAGAGCAGGCCTTTCTACATGATGCTGGTGGACTAGGAATAAACTCTCAGTGAGGTGGTTGTTGACAAAGATAACATGAACATAGGATGTGTGATTGTGATGACCCATGTTAGGTTGGTAAGAACCAAACTAACATCGGATGCATCTTTCCGCAGGATCATATTGGCAGTTAGATAAAATAGTAGTTAACGAACATTCAAGCCATTCACATAAAAGAAACGACATTCATTCAATTTAAAATAAAAATAACATTCAGAAATTATTACATAAAATTTCATATACATCAAACTATTAATCCTGGAAGGGGCAGTTATTTTCCCGCGCTACGCCTCTAGACTATATCAACTGCCTCCAATTGTATCTGACCTGGTATTATAAAAATAATGCCTTAGTGCACATTCTAAATACAATGGATATTAAAATATACTTTAAGCATAGCGGAAGGCAAAGAAAAATAAGATAACATTTGCAGGAAAATACAGTGTGTTTCAAATAAAAGATAGTCAAATCACCTGCAACAATAAATGTTTCACATGCCAAATGTCAAAAGGAAAAGCATTAATTGCGTAAAAATTTATGTTTATGTTTATGTTTATGTCTATGATATCATGAAGCAATAATAGCAGTTCTGTTGGGCAAAGCCAGAACCATGAGGCTGGGTTCATATGCATTTAAGCATAAACCTTCACCTGGACCCACTTAAGAATCTCAGATGGCAACGTGCATTTAAGCAACCTTCACCTGTGACTCCCTCAAAGGCTCCAGATGGCACCCTTATAGCTCCCGAGGACTAGCCCCGTCCCTAACCTAATCATGCTCCGTTTCAGAACCCTTCTTGCAACATTCACAAGACATATAAATATCATTCAATTTCTCTTACCTCATTAGTAGTAAGAATAACGTATTAAATATAAAATAGATTCAAATCGATGCATAAGCAGCAACTAAAAATAAAAGCATATAAAGTAATATCCAGTGTACCTTTTGTGTTTGACTTAACTAGATGAATCACTCACAACGTGTTGTGTCTGCAAAATTATAATTGAGAACTTTATTTTAGTTATGATTTGTAATAGAATATAGGTTTTATCAAAATGATCTAACCACTCGATAGATCTATATAGGATTTGCATTAGGTTTGATTATGTTTATTATAAACAGCTACGTATTGGTTTAATACATAAGCTCTAAGAATTCAATTAAAACTAAACCTTCGCTAGAAAGGTACAAAATAACTTTAATCGAATGATATTCTAAATCAGATTATCGTAATGAAATAAAAGAATCATCTTTTTGAATCACTAGAGTGATCTAATTAATCAAGATTCAATAAGTGTTTATTAGATAACCATGAGTTAAAATATTAGTCTACATATATTAATAGCAAGAAAAATAATCGGACTGTAATTGGATTAATGATATTTACATGAAATGTAGATCTATAATAGGTCAACTAATGTAGGTAAATTACATAATATTATGTCGCAATATTTCAATTGATCGGAGCAATATTTGTTCTACTACAAATCTAGTGAATTCTAGAAAATTCAAGATTAATTCCAATTAGAAAGAAATGCTCAATTATATCGAATTTTAAATTCCTAAATAGTCTTTATTGTTATTGTTATTATATATATACAAATATATATATATATCTATATTTCTATATATTATACACTATATTCCTTAAGAGACTCGGCAGCAGGCAGAGCTCTTACCTTAAGAGCGCGGAATCGAGCCAAAGAGGTCGACGCAGGATCGTGCGGAGGAGGTGGGGGCAGAGTCGAGCGCCCTAGCAGAAGAGAATCGGTGCTGGGAGGGATCAAGCGAGGAGGAATCGAGCCGAAGAAGGTTCGGACCGTACGCGCTGGGATGTCCGTCGGCTGTGAGTGATCAATCGAGCGCATAAACTAGTAGAGGAAGTCGGCGCAGAGGTCGTGCGCTATGAACCTCGAATTTCCGTCTCTCGGCGTACAGGGCTACGAGCGGAAGGGGGAAATCGCGTCTCCTAGCTCCTCGATCGGTCGCCAAGTAAGTCCTTACTGCCGCTGCTTCTTCTGGGAGGGCTCGATCACAGAGATGAAGAGGCGAGAGGGATCGAGAGTGGTGATGGGTTGAATGCCCTACGCCTGATTATATAAGGTGTGCGTGCGTAACGCTCACCGTTTGGACCGGCAGACGTCTTCCCAAAACGCCCGTAGATTAGGGATAATGGCGTAACAACCGCAATTTATTTTTAATGGAGTAATTTTATTTAATTTTGGTAACTGCAGTTTTTGAAAACTTTCTGATTTAGGTATTAAAACTGAAAAATTGAATTTTCAGCGGGAGTTTTAACGGGAAACTGATAATTGCGGGATATTTGGCGAATCGAGAATTTCAGCGTTTTCCTTATAATGACCTAGGGTCATTACAGTGATTTTCTTATATGCATGGTGTTGTGTGATTTCCCTATGATGAATGAATTTGATGTAAAATGAATTGATAAAATATTTGATTATGAATTTGACTGGTGCTACTGCAAGTTATACTGAGATATATTAGCCAAGTGATAATATTGGGTAATGGAAATTTCATAATAACATTATTTAATTTTGCCATTTATTTCCTTCCTAGTCTTCATTTTGGATTATTAAACATGTTGACTGGTATTTCTTTGATAACATTAAAACTCATTAATTGTTAGTTATGTGTTACATTCACATATATTTAATAGGTTTCCTTGTAACCTATTTCTTTGCTACTAAATTCATGTTGTTTGTTTACCTTGATGATAAAAACTAACATATGGGTGAAATGGAGATCATTGTTTATGTTTATATACCATTCCGATTGGTGTTTACACCTGATATGTTCAGATAAATTCAATATGACAAGCTGGCCCAAAATTTGGCATGGCAAATCCCACTTCACCATTCGCCTAGCGCTTTGGCAGGCCCAGGTGCCGATCCATTGTTTGTTTGAACAGTTATTTTGCTGACACATTGGCTCGCCCAAGCGCCAGACTTTAGAGTTTCTGTTCTTCTGGGTCATTGCCTAGCATTTGGGTGTGCCCAAACATCAGGCTTTCGGCCTCAACAATCCTTCAGCGCTCAACCGTTGCCCACTTGTAAGCGCTTGACAGGCACTCACCCAAAGCTCACTCAATACCCAAGCGCCAGGTTAGTGCTCAACCAGCATCCAACCAGAGCCTAAGCGTCAGGTCCTCTAAATTTCGGCTTTGCTTGGCCCGTCTTGACCTGCCTGTTACACGTTCAACTCGCACCTGATTAAATTGTGACCAACCCAAAGCAACTCCAAGCCTTTAATTGTCCCGCAGCCCACTCAAATGTGCTTGAAGCTTCACCACTAAGTCCAATTCCCGCTCGCTTCAACACTTCTTACTTGTGTGTTCAAATGCACCCAACGTTGATGCACCACTAGGGCTGTACTTGAGGATCCACAAACCCAACACATCCTTTGTTAAAAGTGTAGTTGAAATCACCATAGAAAATCATAAAAAAGACCAACTTGATCTAAAGGTGAAGAGCACATATTGCAGAGAAATTTCTTTTACACATTCATTAATTGCAAGAACAATATAATATTTATATATGTTTTTTGACGAAGTGAGATTTTTTCCAATCAAAACTTAAAAATATTTAAAACAATAGCGCTTTAAGAGCAATCAATAGCCCAAAACATTGATTTTGTTACTCCCTCAATTTTATAGGAATGTCAATGAATGAAAAATCTATCAACATTAAAATTATACATGCATGCTGGTGCAATTACGTTACATTTGGCCCTCCAATTTTGAAATCCCTCGGCTATACAGGTATGTTCAAGCACAAATAGCATCTAGGAACTTAAGAAACGTGTTGGGGGATGAGATACCACATTTTGACGTTCTAAATAACTTTTCTAGACAAGAAACGCACTAAGATAAATGATCAACACAAGGCTAGGATGTGAGAAAGTTTTAAAACAGTTATGGACAAGAACTTCAGAAACAAAACAGAGCTGTAAACATCATCATTCAAAGACCATGTGATGAAAATAACATTTATACGCGCAACATGTCACCATAGATTTTAAGAAAATTTCATTTTAGGAGGGAAAATAATATGCACATTATAACAAATTAATTCATTCTAATTAATAGTAAGAAAATTCTTACTTCTAGAATTTATGCATTTTCCATTTATTAAATTGCATATACTTATCCATACAATTCATTTTCTCTTCTTAAAGTTTTCAATCTTCATACAGTAAATATAATAGTAAGTTATCTCAACTCTTGAGATATTTATATATCATATGATGTTACAATGCCTTATCATTATCCATTCAATAATCACTATATGCCAATGCTTTAATATGTTGCTAAGAGAATGATACAAAAAATGAGCTAATGTAGCAGCTTAGAACTCTCTTTAATGGCGTAGGCAGAGTATGTTAATTGCACACAATAGTGATCATAAAATTTAAATTTTTTAACAAACTAGTGTGTGATGATACATTTCAAGAGGCTAAAGGTAATCTGGAATATCAATTTTCATCAAATTATAATAGGAGGGTGTTCTTATGTTAATGATATCAATGCAAAACTCAACTTTTGATACATATGCAATTGAGAAAAAGTAAATAAAAATATATGTCTAAATGTACTTATATATTGTGTATAGAATAAAAGTTCAGCGATTTAGTGGTTCTTTTTATAATAAAATACTACTTAAAAAAGAGGTTTTAAAAAAATAATGAAATATGACGATCATTGATGTTGAAGTTTTCACTCTCTGCTTGGTAGGCCAGACACTGGGTCAAATCATGACATTGAAAGCTTGGAATAGACCATCAAGGGCTATATGAACTCAGCAAGCCATTATTATTAAATAAATAAATGTTGTTCTCTATTTTTATATTATTTTTTTTCTTAACTAATTCTATTATGGCTTTCTATATTCACCGTTCGTTGTGTACGACTCAACTTGAGCCTCTACCACAACTCTATATATTTGTATACTTTCCCTTTATCATATATCAAGGAATGTTAGCCTACGAGAGCTTTTCATGGTATCAGAGAGACTAGACAGGACGGGACGGGACAGGACGAGAAGAGTGACTTCTTTCCAAATGTCAATGGCGATGGAGGAGCACACGGTCTTTG
The DNA here is from genome assembly GCA_016760335.1 of Gastrodia elata. Taxonomy (NCBI): domain Eukaryota; kingdom Viridiplantae; phylum Streptophyta; class Magnoliopsida; order Asparagales; family Orchidaceae; genus Gastrodia; species Gastrodia elata. The sequence goes on from CM028673.1 coordinate 18,176,097, forward strand.
CTACGTAACTTGGTGAGTCTCCTGTTTTTCACCATGGAATCACTGGATCCTTTTTCTATGAACACTTTTTCTTCTTCCACCCAAATCGCCAATCCTCCAACCCTAACGGCAATCCACCACCTCCTTCCTGTCAAACTCGATGGCACCAACTACATCCTCTAGCGGTCTTAGTTTCTCCTGATCTTCAGAGTGCACAGATTGCTGCGATTTTTGGATGGATTGCAAGCTGCACCGAACCCTACTCTACCGAACAGCAACCTACCGAATCCAGAGTATGTCATCTGGTTTAAATACGATCAAATGATTCTTAGATGGCTCATTTCTACCCTAACAGAGAAGTATTTGCTCAAGTTGTTGGGAAAGAATTGGTTGCAGCAATGTAGAATGCATTGTCTGCTACATTTGCATCCACTTCTCAAGTTCGATTGCAACAACTTGAGTTCCAACTCAGGAGCTTAAAGAAAGGCCATATGAAGATGCAAGAATTCATTCAGCATGCCAAAAATCTTGCTCAACAGCTTCACATCGCAGGATCTCCCGTCTCAGATCAGCAACTATTCCTCAGCCTTCTAATTGGCCATGAACCAGCATACGCCTCACTCGTTGCAGCAATTACAGCACGCATTGACCCCATTCCTCTTGATGAGTTCACTGGAATACTCATCAACAACAAATTGATATACTGAGTTTCATTCCTCAACCCAGATCTCTATCCCACTCGCCAATGCCACCAAAATCTAGCATCCCCATCGGCCTCAAATCTCCTCAAATTTCAGCTCATTTCATCCAAGAATAAGAAATTACCGAGGGAGTGGATGAGGATACGGTAGAGGTCGCTCCTCTATCACTTGCCAATTCTACAATCGCAATGGTCACCTTGCTATAAACTGCTATCACAAGCAGAATTTTGCTCAGTTTCCCGCCATACGTCCAACTCCAGCATTGCAGGCATCCCTTATCTCGTATTATGTCGCCGCGCAAAACAGAACCATGGATACTTGATACAGGTGCAAGCCATCATGCCACACCTCACGCCAACTCGTTGCATCTATATCTGGTTATAGATGCTATATCACTTTTATTGAAGATTACTCTAATTTTACATGGCTATACCCTCTATGTCACAAATCTGATGCACATGATATTGTTCTTTCTTTAAATCTATGGTTGTTGAAGTTTCAGCCCGATGACTGGGCAAATATAGAAAATTCACTAAAACACTTCAATAACTTGGCATCCAACATCTCTTGTCTGCACCCTACACCCCTGCTCAAAATGAAAAAACTGAAAGAAAACATACGCACCTTGTTGAAACTGGACATGCCCTACTCATTCAAGCTTCTCTTCCGCATCAGTTTTGGTTAAATACGTTTCACACAGCCAACTATTTAATAAACCGAATGCCAATGAGAATGCTCGACAACAAAACACCATTTGAAGTGTTTTTTCAAGAAATTCCGGACTACCAATTCCTTAACTTTTGGCTGACAATGCATCTCATGGCTTCTCCCCCATTCAAAGAACAAATTGGAAATAGTAGCCAGCACAAAGAAGGTTTATGCTATCACATTGACAGCGCTCGGACATTTGTATAGCGCTACGTCACTTTTAACGAAACCCAATACCCTTTCCAAATGCAACAGTCATCAACTCAGCAACCCAGCTCTACTACTCCAACAAACATCTTTATACCTGTCCCAAGTTCCTCTCAGCTGTCATTTGCTCCACCTCAGGTCGTCAGCAAAGAACCGCAGCAGCAGGCCACTACCACCACCATACAGCCACCGATTCACTGATCTACAACACCTCAGCAGCCTTGGTCTGCCAACCATCTGCTCCACAGATGATGGCATCCCCACCTCCTATGTTCAAGGTCTATACTCGGCATCATAACTCTCAGCAGGATGCACAGCGCTCAACGAACACACCCAATGCTCACACGCAACAAAACAGGTACTCTTAAACCCAAAATATTTTCAACAGTACCAAATGTATCAAATGAGTCTATTCCTACCAACTTCAAGCAAGTAACTAAGAATGCACATTGGATGGCTGCTATGAACAAGAAAATCAATGCTCTTGTTGATTGTAAATGGTTATTTAAAGTCAAGCATAATCCTGACCGCCACTACAGAGCCCATTTGGTAGCAAGAGGCTTCACACAGCAAGAAGGCCTAGATTATAATGAAACATTCAGCCCGATTGTCAAACCGACCACCATTCGCATTGTCTTGTCTTTGGTTGTCACTTACAATTGGCCAGTTCGTCAACTCGACTTCGATAATGCCTTCCTCAATGGCGATTTACAAGAAAAAATCTATTTGTCTCAACCACCGGGATTCATCTCAAATTCTCATCCAGATTATGTATGTCGCCTACATAAATCCCTTTACGGCTCACGACAGTCTCCACGGGCATGTTCCCGCAAACTGTTTGAGGCTCTTAAGGCATTCAGCTTGCATAACACTTAATGAATCTTCATTATATGTTTTTCGTCGACACTCTGACACTTTGATTTAACTGCTTTATGTTGATGATGTACTTCTAACCGACAGCAATTACATTCTCATTCAAGAACTTATTGATCACTTGGCTGCCTCCTTTACTCTTAAAGATCTCGGTTCAACAAACATGTTCCTGAAAATCAAGTGCTCCTTCACCTCAAATGCAATCCACCTATCCCAACAACATTATATCAAGGAAATCCTGCAGTCTACCAGCATGCTTCACGCCAACACCACCCCTACTCATGTAGTCATGGCTCATCGCACCTCCAGTTCAAATTCTCCACAGTTTCTAGATGCTGCCTTCTACAAAAGTGTTGTAGGAAGCCTCCAATATCTTCAACACACACAACCAAATATAACGTTTAGTGTCAACAAAGTATGTCGCTACATGCATATCCCACCATTGAACATTGGAAAGCTGTCAAGCGCATTCTTCGTTACCTCTCCGACACATCCAATTGCGGTTTGTCCCTACTTCTGTTTCAGATTTCAAGCTTACAGTGCGATGCAGATTGGGCAGGCAATGAAGATGATCGAAAATCTACCTCAGGATATTACATCTTCTTGGGTCCTGATCCTATATCTTGGTCATCCAAGAAACAGCCGACGGTGGCTCGCTCAAGCACAGAGGCTGAATACAAATCCATAGCCAACGCAACCAGTGAAGCTTTATGGGTTCAGTTGCTCCTTGCTGAACTCAAGTTTCCACTTCGGCCCCCACAATCTTACGCAGCAACCTAAGCTCTGTATACCTCGCGTCCAAGCCTATTCTTCACACAAGAATGAAGCACGTCGAGATCGACTATCATTTCGTTAGCGAATTGGTTCTTCAAAAAGATCTCATTGTCAAACACATCTACTCCGACTCACAACTAGCGGATATTCTCACTAAAGCTCTCTCCATCAACCCGTCTCAGGAAATTGCCTCCAAACTTATCAGCCGCATGCCGCTAACCTTGCGAAGGAGTATTAAATAAATAAATGTTGTTCTTTGTTTTTATATTATTTTTTTCCTAACTAACTTCTGTTACGCCTTTTTATATTCACCGTTCGTTGTGTACAGCTCAACCTAATCCTCTAACGCAACTCTATATATTTGCATGCTTTCCCTTTATCATATATCAAAGAAATGTTTACCTAATATCTGTGAGAGCTTTTCAATTATAACCTCAATAGTATTTGGGCAGATACAATAATGTTTGGGAGGTGTAATACTTACAAAAAACTTAGCTTTACATCACAGTGAAAATAAAAATAATGCTCAACGTAAGTAATCTTAGGACTTGAGATCATGTGAAAGGTAGAGTAAAATCTAGTGTTTCTAAAGCCGTGCAATGTGTATAGATACACCCCTTTCTATAAATGATAGATCCATAGATTGCCATCTTAGGAGAGAAACAATAATTGAGCCCTTAGTCACAATTTTATTTACGATTCAGAAAAAAATGGCCACAAAACTATAAATATGACATCAAAACTCAAAAAGAATTGGATAACACAATGTATTAGATAGAATCAACTCCTAACTATATTAAGCGGCAGTATAATAAAATTCAATACCTTCAAATTGGCGCCTTCCAGATTAGCTCCTTTTAAGTTGGCATCAGAAAGATTGGCATTCTGAAAAGAAGGCCATCAAGTTTATGAAAGGGCATAAGTATCGATATTTGCAGTCAAGATATTTAGAACATGCAAAACTTAACTTCAGATACAATATATCACACGTCTCTAAAGCCTTAAACACATAAATATATGCATATACTTAAATAGGACAATTTCCATTAAAGTCATGCATAAATAATTAATTGTTCGCCTTTAAAGAAGTGTATATAAATGTGTAGGCCCCTGTGTCAATCTAAAGACAAGCTCAAAATTGCAAAAGATACTGAGAAATTGTGTTGAGCCCAAGAATATCAAACATTTCCGTATCAATTCAAAACTATATTTTTAAAAAATTGGTGTTTTCCATCAGAGGTCAACTTCAAATGTAAAATGATAATTCATGTTACAGAAGGACAAAAGATCAACACCAAACGAGTTTGCAGATTGGTCTACAAGGTGAAGTCAGTCGACCGTTAATTCTTCAATAGTAATTTCATTAGCTTACATAAATAGTTTTTATACTTAACATCTAGAAAGTGCAGCTATCAACATCAACAAAATTCAAGGCATGATACAACAATAAATAATGCCAAGGAATCACATTTAGATTTCCAGGTAATTTACAACGCGTTGATGCACAAAATAACCTTCTGGGACAAATTCAAGCTAGTCACAACCTGCAAATGTGCTGACCGAAGATCTGATTCAGCAAAGCTAGATCCAACCAAACAGGCATCTGCAGGACCAACAATAGTAATTACATAAGGATTAAATAGTTAAGAACTTCAGCCAACATTAAATCTTTGCAGAAGGCAAGCAACAAACCATAGAATGCCAAATTTTAGCACAGTGATGTAGTATATTTTTGGCATGTCCAACTCATTAGAAATCATTAGGTCTATCTGGAATTTATTTTAGTTGCATGCCTAAAAAATTCGTGGCATTAGAGTTTAAAATGATAATCTTAGTGTTGCACAAATAGAGTTTTCAAAATTACTCTACCCACACCTAATAAGAAGAGAGAATTGTCAAAATGGTCCCTTAACTCTTGCAAATTGTTTATTTTAGTTCTTGACTCTTGTAAATAACTTTTTTGGTCCTCTAACTTTGAGTTAAGTGTTTTTTTTATTTTGTGCTGTTAATTTGGATGGAAAATGTTATATATGAAGTGTAAATTTGTCCTTTTATAATTTAGCTAATAAAATTTCAGATAAGCATTTAGAGCATTTTTCTGAAAAAATTACATGCCTAGCATCGAAATCTTTTTCAATAAAACCTTCAACATTCAACAATGTTGGAAGCGTCATCGTAGCGGTGTCGATTTCTAAAGTTGAATAGATATCAGAATTAGCATCGACAAAGGTGCTGACGGTCAGACGAATGCTCAAACGGTCGATACAGAGAAAACAAGTGGCGTCAACTTCGTCGACGCAGAGAGGACCGTCGTCAACATCATCGATGCCATCGAAGCAGGCAGGACAGTCAAACGAAGGCTCACACGCAGTGAAGACGCCGCTTGTCTTTCTTGCATCTCTTTGTGTCGATCATTTGAGCCTTCGTCAATGCTGAATCCAACATCCACATCACTTCCAACACCCACGTCGCTTTTTACGTCGAAGTAGCTTACAACATCCACAATAATATCGGCTTCATTATATCACTACATTATCACTGAATACTCCTAAGCATATCATAGCCAAAACAATGAGTATGCAATTTAGGGTCATTGGGAAGAAAAGTTGATCGAAAAGTTGATCGAATTATCACTAGTAAAATACAAGTGATAGGAGATCAAAACAAACAGTGAACCTCAAGATCAAGCAAACTCAAGTGTCATCAAAAAGAGAACAATGGCACAATTAAAGGTAGTTCGGATAAAATGAATTATTTTTCTATTTCTCCAAAGTGCCTATGTACCCTTAAGCCAAAATAGATCAAACCACGCATATTTCTAAGAAAATAAAAACAAATGTAGTGATATGATGCAGCAGCAAGGGATTTGCCTACAAAAAAAAGGAGAAACAAGCAAAGAAAAGGCAAATGCTGCTGCAAGGGGTTTGCCTCCAAAATAAAGGAGAAACAAGCAAAGAAAAAACAAAAGAAATAGAAAGAACAAAAAAGGAAAATAAAATAAAAAGACGCACAAGCCACAGAAAATATCAACACATGGAGATTCACTAAAACCTGCACCAAAAAAAAAAAGCAACAAAGTACTTTCCCACAACAATGGGCTTATAAAAAAAACACCAAAAGGGTCAAGTAGAAAATAGAACAAACAAGAAGTGCAGCTAGACCCAGCCAGCAGAAGCAAAAGGCGATAGCACCAAAAACCTGAAGGACTGAACATAACCCAACACATTAGTAGCCGACAGGGCAAAGCCTAAACACAAAATTGAAGCAAGACAGGATTAAAAGTGGCGGTAACAAGCCAGCGACAAATTTGCAGCCCAAACCCACCGCAGAAACAGCCAGCTACAAAACCAACACAATTTCAGGAACAGAATGCCCAAAAGCACAGCCCAAACCCAACAGCAGAACCGTAGACCTACAATAGCATTCTACCGCAGAACTGCAATAGCTTGCAACAGGACTGCAACCAATGATAGCCCAGGGATACAATCCAAGTTCGCCAGCAACAGAACAGAGAATCAAAAGATCGAAAAACTAAGCATTATGTTCTAATATAAGGAAGAACCATATCCAACATGCTTATTGCTCTAAGCCGAAAAGGAGTATTAGATTCATTAAACAAAGTAAGACTTTCATTTACAATTCAGTAATAACCAACCAACCAGCACTTCATTTAGACTCTCTCCAGCAAATGAATCTTTTTAAAAAGGTAAAGCATAATTCAATCCACAGAATTGTATTTAAAAATATTAATAGGAGGCAAAGCATTAAGCTCAATCCAAATAAGGGAGAAACCATTTTTTAGGCAGAGCTCAAGTAATATTTAGGGCCTAGCTTTAACCACAAAGGATGAGCAAGCTGCCAACCAAGATGTGTTCTTAAAGTCTCATCAACATTCAGATATATAATGCTACAGAATGCTTAAGCCATGTGATCAAAATATCCAAGTTAGAAACATTAGTTATGTTGAATTTAAAGAAAGATCTGCAAAATTCATCTTCTTTAAAGCGAATAGAGGTAATAAGCTTTGCTCTATTTGCTAAAGAGAGATATTTAATTAGTTTCCTTTTAATCCTTCACAATTTAAACCAAACTTATGTGCTTGCAATTATTTCTTTATCCTGTATAAACCAAAGAACAAAAATAGGTATAACAGTTCTAATACGGCCATTTTTAACATGATTATCAGAATATATAGGGTGGTTAAGGTTGGGACAATACTCAAAATGTTGCTTACAGAAGATCAGAGGGGAATGACCTTCTGAACAAAATGAGAGAATTTTCATATGAGATGGCAACAATAGTAGCTAGAGTAATATAGAAGTTCCTAATTTGCAATCTAAACAAGAATAGAATTGTTAAGCAATCTCCAAGAAAAGAAAAAAATAAAAGGCCTAAAACTTTTGTGCCAAATAGCCTCAACAAAAGTTAAATAAGTGGCTCCACTGCCAGCTTCATTACAAACACTATAAAAGTAAATTGGGGAGAGGAATTTCCATATAATATTGTCAATCTGATTGATATTTAATGGAATTGAAAGGATCTCGTTAACAACGTTATTAGAAAGAGTTTCATGAAGTTTAGCAACATTACATTGAAAAGTAAAAATTACAAACCTTACTAGTAGCATGGTGATAAGATGAGGATGACTCCCCAAACTAACAATCATGCTAGAAAAAGATGAGACAATGTCTGTATAAAGACTCAAAGCGATGAAATTCTTAGCCAAAGATCTAATAGAACACCATTTATTCCAAGGGGGAGAATCCCTAAATTTAGTATTACCACAATTAACATAATTATCTTTGTAACATGTCTCTTATAAAAGAAAACCAAAGATTAACGTTAGCCCTAGCTAAAATTCCAACATAGAATTTTTTTTTCCATTCTCAATTTTTTCACATCAAATAATTACTTTGTTTTTCACTTTGATCAGTATACATACAAGACATTTGTGCAACATGATAAAATCATTAGTTTAAACTCTACTACCACAATTTTATTTACCGTTTTGATTTTTATCATTAAAAATATGTAATAGTTTATGATGTGAGATTATTGATAATTTACACTTTTAGAAAAATGCCAAAATGTTTAAAAACATTCAAGAACATGTTTTTTATAAAAGTTTTTACACTTTAAATTAATTTTAGAGTTTTTAAAGCCAAAATCTGATCATTGAGCTCAACTACCCTCCCTAGTAATAATGGTTTCATCACTTGCTCTTGCTGACTAAACTTTTTTTTGCTTTTAGAAAAAATAACGCAATCAAATACATCTTCATTTTATATTAACATTAAACCCAATGTAATATAGAAATTTATCCAGCTTATTTAAAATCCTCTACGATTAATTTTATTACAACTTTGTTTGCTCTATCACTATCAAATAGTTGCGCACGCTTATTTTCCATGTCAAATAGAACAAATCAGTTGAACTTCAAAATTGAGAAAAAAATATGGGAAGCCTTAAGGACAGGTTTTCAAGACCAAAATTTGTTAATAATTTCTAATGCTTAGGCTCACCCTAAAATAAATTACTTAGTTTAAATGAAGTTTTTGTAGAGATTGAGAAAGAGAGAATAGGCAAGAATAGAAATATTATTATCAAGTAATATTATTATCATGTCAAATGGTGAGATACATAGGGGCATATATATAGGTGGACGGTGTAGATCTTCTTTGGTTGTTATTATCCCCCACAAATTTAACATCAGCACTTTGATAGTGAGTTTGTCTCTGGGTGAGTGGAATATAGCTGTTGGGAGCGGTTTTGTGAGAATGTCAACTGTTTGAGCTTCAATAAGAACATAGGATAGTTCGATCTCCTTCCGCGATATGCAGTTCCAAATGAAGGGACATTCAACTTCAACATGTTTTGTTCGGGTGTGGGCAACGGGGTTCTTAGCAAGAGCAATGGTGAGGACGTTGTCGCGGTTGAGAATTGTTGATTGATGCAAAGATTAACCGAATTTTTGTAGTAGTCTATGAAGCCAAATGATATATGTTGTTATGGTTGCTAGAACTCGGTATTCAGATTCTGTAGAGGATATGGATACTATGCTTTGTTTCTTGATGCTCCATAAAATGGGTGTGTTGCCGAGAATGATACAATATTCGATTGCAGATTTTCTATCAGTTGCATCTCCTGCCTAATCTGAATCTATGTAGGCTTAAAGTTGCATGTCCCCGAGGTCTATTTGAATTCTGAGTTGCCGGTGCCTTTAGCATACCATAGTGTTCGTTTGAGCTGTTCAAAGTTTGCTTGGATAGGATTATGCATGTGTTGACAGCTTTGTTGACACCCAAGCTAATATCCAATCATGTGATTGTGAGGTATTGGAGGGATCCCACTAGTTCCTTGTATAGTTTCGATTGAGAGGGGAAGCCGATAACTGGATCATTCGGGTTTGGCTAGTGATGGGAGTGGGGATTGGATTGCAATTTTCCATACTTGAATTTTTTAGAATTCCAAATGCTTATGTGGCTTAAGTTAGCATGGGACTCAATGTGGACTGCTGTAGAGATATACCGACAAAAAGTTGGTAGGTGTGCTCAAATTTTTCATTTGAAATTGATTCTGTAAGAGTGGTTATGAGGGTTGTAAGAGCAGCTTGGTTCAATCCTGTGATGAGGACGTTGTCCACGTAGACTAGAAGGTATCGCCAATCTTCAGTGTTGTCTGATATCAGTAGAGAGGGATCGGTTGTTCTTATATGAAATCCCTTGCTGTGGAAAAAATTTGTGAGGGTGGAATAGCATTGATGTGGCGGCTATTTAAGGTTGTAAATGACTTTCTTGAGGAGGCAGACATGATTGGGAAAATTGGGATCTTCAAATCCTTTTGACTTGACGCATGTGGACTGTTTCGGTGAGCATTCCATGGAGGAATGCATTTAGTACATCCATTTGGACGACCAACCGCTTGCTAATGGTTTCCATTTTTGCAACTGGGTTGAACGTTTCAAGGTAGTTCATACAATAGTTTTGTTTGAATCCTTGAGCCACTAGCCGAGCCATGTAGCGAGCCACCGTGCCATCATTGTTGAGTTTGATGCGGCAAGTCCATTTGCATCCGAGAACGTAGTGATGAGGTTGAAAAGGAACCAATGTCCAAGTGTGTTGATCCATCAGTGCTTTATACTCATCGGCCATGGCTAGTTGCCATTTTTGTAGGGTGGTTGCGGCCTTGTATGAGGTTAGTTCTTGTTGTGGTGGTATGCTATGAAATAGGTTGATGAGGAGTTTGAGTTTATGGTTCCTGTTTTTAGGTGAGTTTGCATTGGATGGGTTGGAGGAGGTGGTGTTTTTTATTTGGTTGTGGGAATGGGTTTACGGGAATAGGTTTGTAGGAATAGTTTGATTGTGCGAATAGGTGGTTGGATGCTTTGCTTGGGAGAGATGGCTGTGTGGGGATGTTATCAATGGATGAGCTGGTGTAGGTGTTCTGCAAAGATCAAGGATTTGTGTGGTTGGTTTAGGTAGTGGTTTTTGTTGTGGTATGGCAGAGGTTGAGACTAGGGTGAGAGGTGTGAAGGTGAATTTAGGAGATGAGTTTGATGTTGTTGTTGTTGATGAGGTGGAGGGGATAGGGTAGGAGAATTTGTTTTCTATGAATTGGGATTATAGCATATATAGCCTTTGTGATTGGAGAGTAGCCAAGAAAGATGCAGGGGACAGATTTCGGTTCAAGTTTAGACATGTTAGTATGGGGAAGAAGGGGAAAGCATAGGCACCCAAATAGTTTTAAGTGCTCATAATTTGGTTGTGTGTTAAATATGAGTTAAGGAAAAGATATTGTTGGTGTTTGGATAGGGTAGTCAATGAGATATGTAGAGATGAGAGTAGCTTGAGGCAAATAATTTTCGGGTAGATTGGTGATTTCTAGAAGTGCGCAGGTGACTTGTAATATGTGTCAGTGTTTGCGCTGGGCTGCTCCATTTTGTTGAGTATATGGGCATGACATATGGTGATAGATGCCAAGATTCTTAAGGAGATTATGGAAGTGGTTGGAGATTTTGATGCGTTTATTGAATTGGTATTCTATGTATTTGTAAAGATACATGAATGTCTGTAGTGTTTCATATTTTTGTTTTAGTGGAAAAAGTCATATATAGCGGGAATAATGATCCACAAAAATGACATAAAATTTGTATGCTTCTTTAAAAATTTTGGGGGTCGGATCCCATACATCGGTATGAATACATTCAAATACATTGTAAGGACTAGAAGATTGAGTAGGAAAAGGTAGCTTGTGGTGTTGGGAGGTGATGCATATGAAGCATAGGAAAGAGGAGCTGCTATTGTTGATGGCCGGTTGTTGCTTGGTAAGAAGATGATGAACTTCTTAGTATGGATGTCCTAGACAAAGGTGCCATAGAGAAGCTTTTGATGTTGGTGAAGATTGCAGGATGAGCTTGGGAGGTGGAGGTTTTAGAGACGGGTGAATGGTGTAGAGCCCGTTGATGCAATAACCTTTAAGGTGAGTGTTGGAGTGGAGATCCTTGGTAATGAATCAGGTTGGATCAAAGGTGATGGAGCAATAATTGTCAAATGTTAGTTTGTATATGGAAAGAACAATGAATTGACATTGAGGGATGTGAAGAATATTGTTCAATAGGAACTTACAGCGAGGTGTGGGAAGAAGTTGAGAATTGGAATGTTTGATCATTGTCGACAATGGGTTGGTCAAAACCTTGGTACGTATCAATTGTGGAGAGATTTTTGATGTCGTTGTGATGTGGCTTGAGGCTCCGGTGTCAAGATACCAGCTTTGGTCACCTAAGTCGAAGGTACGAAGAGTGGTGGGATGATGGGAGAGCTGATTGGGATTGTTGTTGTAGTTGTGGTTCATTCGATGCGAGCAATTCTTGGCCGAGTGACCCAATTGATGGCATATTTGACATTCGAGGCATGAGGATCTAGAGTTTTAGTGTGTTGATGGATGCAGGGATCGGCCTCTGCCCCTAGATGGCATGAATGTGCAGCCCCTTCCACTATTGTTATTTCTATTGTTGTAGGACATGCAATTTTGGTTGATGGAAGGCTGATTGTGTAGCTAAAGTTCCTTGTGGTAATCTTATTGGACGTTGATCTCTTTGCTTCATAGAAGAGAGTAGAGATCGTCTAGGCCGATTAGGTTGAGTTTTGTTCAGCTTGCTGTTTTGAATGCCTGATAGGTGGAGGGATGGCCTTTTAGGGTGTAAAGTATGACATCTTCATCGTCAATCTTGAAGCCAGCTGCAGCAACCTTGTCCACTATGGATTTGATTTCGGATAGATATTCGTACATAGATCTATCTTTTAGGGATACATAGTGGAGCTCGCTCTTGAGTTGATTAACTCTAGAGCAATTGGTGGACTGGAGTCTCTTTTCAAGAATGTGTCATATGTAGGTGTAAGGATAGACTAAGATCCAAGAAAAGATATGGTGGAGTAGAGGGGAGCAATTAGGTTCCTTTAGGCTGAGATCCAAGAGAAGTAATTGAGATTATTGGTTTGTGTTTGAGGATCAGACCCATGAAGATGTCCTTATAGGTTGTTGTCTTTGAATAGTTGGAGTATTTGGGCTCTCCAAATTGAGTAGTTTTCTGAAGTAAGAGGAGAGTATCATGTTCTTGATGTTGGACAATAAGAATTTAAGATCTTTTGAATCAATAATGGATGTGAAATTGTTGTGGGAGGTGCTCATGGTGAAGAATGGGATGAGGTTTTAATTTCTTGAATTGGGTGCAGTATTGGCCATGAATGAATCTTGAAAGGATCTTGATTGACTGTTGGTCGTAGATTCTTGAATGGATCTTGATGGGAGGCGGTCGGTTTTTGAATTGAAGGGACTGAGGTGAATTTTCTTAATTCAGACTAAGGTGAAGGGCTTCTTGAATCAGTTTGAACAAGGGAAAAGGTGCAGTGCTTATTGAATTTTCTGGAGAAGGGTCCAGGAGGAACCGTGTTCTCTGATACCATGTAGAGATTGAGATCTCAGAGAGTGTAGGCAAGAATAGAAATGTTATTATTATGTCAAATGGTGAGATACATAGGGGCATATATAGATGTGGCAGTGGGGTACAATCGGTCATGATCTAATCATGCATAGATGGACGAGGTAGATCTTCTTTGGTTGTTTTTCACATTATCACATGAACAAAAAAATTCAATTTATTTGATGCTACAAAATTTGTTAAGAAATTTCTATAATAAAGCATAAACAAAAAGGTCAAGAAACCACTTTAAGTAAAAGGAGCCATAACAGGATCAAATGAATAGTAAATTTCAAATTATCAGATGTACACAATTTTGTTAAAAAATTTCTATTGTAAGACAGCTGACAAAATCTATGATTTAAAAGAAATGCGTACACAATTTGTTAAGAAATTTCTATAGTAATATATAACTGATAAAATCTATGATTTAAAAGAAAAAAAGTCTAGCAAGTTTATATCAGCCCTAAATTCTTAATTAACCATTAAAAACAAGACTGAGAAAGCAACAACCTTGAAGATTAGCACTTTGGAGATTAGCTCCGTCTAAAACAGCGCCAGAAAGTTTTGCCCCAAGAAATTCACACCTTCACATGGCAAAAGAGAAAACTCCTACTGTTAAAAACACAACCAGAATGTAATGAATTTAAGGTTACCAGACAAACAAATAAAATACATTATATCTATCTACATACACGCATGTACATAATAACAATATTATCCTTTTATAATGAGAGATTAACTTTTATTTGCACACTCCACTACCCATTCTGAAAATTTAAAAGAGAATATTACAAAGAGCAAAAACGTGTGCGCATGTGTTTGAAGCGTAGACTAGAAGTTGAGGCTCTCTTTCATAATCTTAATGCCCAGAGTTCTTCTAACCGCTAAAGCAATTTTCAAGAGTTTTTGGGAGGGCTGTGGTGGAACCAAGTAATATGCTTCTTGATTCTATCATTGAGGCTATAAGTTCAAGTCAAACTCACAATCTTCTTTAAACTAAATATTCGCTATCTCACTATCTAGAAACAAGCATTGCATTTTTCAAGGACATAATATGCTTGAAAAGTTCTTTTATGGATAACTGAGTACTGCATAGTTGAGCGTTACCCAATCTAGAAAGAATTCTGAAAAAATACACTGCAATGGAGCTTTAAAGAGATACTGATTTATTGATAACATCTTACTCACGCAATATTGCGCCCTGAAAGATTGAGCCTTCTCCTTCAGCATCCTATAAAAGTGAAATAATTGGTCAAAACAAAGAATAATAAAAAATATAACCAAGAAACAACATAGCAATTTGACAATCACTTTCTTATAGAAACAGATATTTATTCACATTTGAAGAAATAAATGAAGAAAACATGGGCATATTAGCTAACATTATCAAAACTTCACATAACAAAAGTTTTAAAAAAGAAACACAAGGAGATGAAGTAGCACGGATTTAGAATATTATGTTGTAAGAAGTGATAATCGCCCAAATATAGAAAAAGATTACAATTTAAAATGGAAAATAAGTGAATGAAATTATGTTTAACATCTGATTATGTTATATTTCCAAGCCCAATAAAGTTTTTTATTTTGAGAGTTGGAACAATTCTTTGTGATTGTCAAGGCAATTAATCATATATTATAATAAATTCATCTACTTAATATGATTATTGTGGGATGAACCATTAATCTTTTTAATGAATTATACGCATGTCACAAAAATTATATACATTCACAAATTAACACCCCAATCATAGTGTTATATAAAAAATACCACAAAATTTGGTCATATCTAAACATTAAAAATAACAAAAAATTTATATGAATCAAGAGTTTGGTGTTAATTTTGTAAGAAAATTTGAATAGATAAAAAGTGCGGCTAAGAATATTATTAGAATAAGTTGTGAAGCTAAGATATTTTTTAGTTAAATTATAATTTTATAGGGAGTGCAGACTTTCACCTCAAAAGCCTTGTCTTATAAGCATGTATAGCGAAGTAATAGGCACCTAAAATACATAATTCTCTTTGTCCTGTGATGTACAAAATGCCAAACTTTGGGTAAAGTTTAAATAATTATTTTTAAATGGAAGAATAATTTGTTGCTGAATTCAGAGGCAATAAAAATATGATTTACTGAATAAAATCTGTATTGTTGGGCTGATTTCCTGAAAATTCTCTAATAGAAACATGAATTTTGATAAAATTCAACAAATATTATTTTTTAAATATTTCATGTGTATAAACCATGATATAAATTATTATTATAATTTGAATTTAGAATAATCAAACCTTTGATTTAATTTTGGTGGAATATTTGAAGAATTTATAATTATTAAATTAACTAATAGATTGTTAAAATTAAATTCAAATTAATTTTGTATCTTCAAAGAAATAGAAATTAACAAATGATTTTTTAAGTTAATTTTAATAGTACATTTCAATAAATTTAGAAGTCCTTTTTAAATGAGATTCTCATTTGCTTCATTGGTCATTTGATCAATCAACACAATTCGTTCAACAACTGCAGAAATTGATATTTCTAATCAAAACAAAGAAGTTTTGAAAAATGTAACATTTTGGAATATTATAGTTTTAATACTAGCAAATATTATATATCATAAAACATGCATAAGATTGGTATTCCATTAGATGAGTTGTTCGTCATTTTGATCCATGCCACACTGTGGATATACCATATTTGAATTTGTCCTCGTTATCAGGGAATTATAATGGGTATTTTTAAAATGATGTGAACTAAATCATTTAACTTATATATATATATATATATATATATATATATATATATGCGTGTGTGTGTTCGTGCGCCGTGCACCGTGCGCCGTGTGTGTTTAAGCATCCAATTTTCAAAGCATATAATCATACAAATTTTGTTTATATATATATATATATATATATATATATATATATATATATATATATATATATATATATATATATAGTTTGAAATCACGTGTTCGGTCTCCCACACGATTCAGAGAATGATGATTTAGGGTTCGCGTAGGCTGCTTTAACGCCACCCCTATTGCTGCGTTGGCGAGGTTCTGGGTGACGTTGGTGCCACTCGGGCTTCAGCCCATCATCGCCAGAGTGGGATCCCTTGACTCGCTAATGGATCTACTAATGGCTTTCCCTTCTCTTCATCGAGTTCTAGTCTTCTATCAGAACCGCAAGAGGTAAACCGTACAAAATTCTTACCTAACCTTCATGTCTTTTTTTGATCCTTCACTCCCATTTCCTTCCTTGATGAGCTAATTAACTCTTCACATCCTGTTTGTATCAAATTGATCTCAATGTTGAGAGGTAAACCGGCATTTATCTTATCTAAGGAAGAAGTGGAGTGCTTGTTAAGCCATTTGAATTCACATTAGTAGCAAAATCTTATAATGGCAAGCTTCCTATGTTGGAAATTCGAAAGTTTTTCAGTGATTTGAGGATCATAGCTTCTTATAAAATTGGGTTTATTGATCATTGTCATATCCTTATACAATTATCGAGTGAGTAGGATTATACAACTCTTCGAAGGGGGTCTTATTTCATCCTCAAGTTGCATTGACCAATTCTTTTGATCCGATATGTGAAACCTCTATTGTCCTTTTTTGGATAAATTTTCCTTTACTGAAGGCGCATTTGATCAATCATACTATTCTTTTCTCCTTGGGATCATATTTTAGCAAGCCGCTCAAGGTAGACTTTGCAACTGCAAATCTAGTTAGACCGTCTATGGCTTGAGTTCTTGAAATTGATTTAAGGATGACAGCTTCTTATAGCATTGGGTTGATTGATCATCATATTCTTATAAAATTATAGAGTTGGATTACACGAAACTCTTCTCGAGGAGTCTTGTCTCATACTCAATTTACATATGAAAATCTTGAAACTGACTAATTCTTTTGATCTGAGATGTGAAACCTCTATGTCCTTGTTTGGATAAATTTTTCTTTACTTAAGGCGCATTTGATCATTCATGTTATTCTTTTCTCCTTGGGATCATTTTTGGCAAGCTGCTCAAAATAGACTTTGCAATTACAAATCTAGTCAGACTGTTTGTGGCTCGAGTTCTTGTGAAAATAGATCTAACCGAATAATTTGATAACATAATTTGGATTGAAGATGAGTCTAAAGGTTATTATTAAGAAGTTAACAATTTGAGAATGTAATTCGGGTTCTGTTTCAATTTCAATATTATTGGTCATGAATATATATACAGGCTGCTTTAAACTTTACCCCCCAAAAAATAAAGCTAGCTCACAAAAGACTACAATCACCTCAAGAGGCTTTCCCAGTAGACGCATGGTGTATGATCCTAAATAAAATGCAAAGAATGGTCTAGTCCCCGTTGTCTCACAACGAAGAAGCGAGGGGCTACTGATAGGCCAAAAATAGTGTCTTTTAGATACACGCAAGTGCACGTGGTTTGAAGTAATAAAGGAACAGTGAGTTTCGAATTTAATGTCCTCTGGGATCTAGTGATGGTTACTAGCTATTGATTTCGTTGCAAATGCCAAAACGGTCGATTAATGGTTTTGGTTTTAAACTAAAATTACTCTGCGATGCAAATACAGTAAATCTATGATTAAATGAGAATTTTAACAATGTTTAAGAAATCGGGAAGAATTGGCCATTCAACAATGGTTCATGAGCTACAATATAAGCTGAGCTTGATTTGAATAACTTGTGTGAATCATAATTAATGTTCCAAGGGGTTACAGATTTGTGAACCCACTAGTCATGTCTCGCGCACACAGGTCACTCACAGCTGAACCATAAGGTCGCCTTTAGTCGATCTCCATACAAGACCCCTTGATGTCCTAACGATGGTTTCTTAATGATCTATTCGCAATCCCTATCTAGTGCAAACGGAACTAGATTTCCATCTCTGTTCTCATATGCACATAGACAGACTCGTGTTCAAAGGGAAACATGTAGATGTCTCTACTCCGACATCCCTTTATTCAATCTAGCCTTATATCTAAGTGAGAGATTGCATTTAACTAAAATACGAAAGAACAAGAAACACTCCATGTGCACATAAACTCTCGATCAAAACTTTTTCTTCGATCAAAACTTTAGTGCAACATGAGAGACAAACACTTATGTACACATAATCCCTTTATTAGAAGTTTTGATTCAATCTAGGTAAGAGTGCAACATGAATGGTGTCAAGAAAAGAGTGAATTTATAACACAAACATTCAATGATTTTATAATGACAACAATAAGATTCCATAACAAGATTATCACAAACTAAAACTCAGCATTAAACATGAAAATATTACTACATAGGTCTAACGTAACCCTCCCCAAAAGGAGGGTTTAAGCTGCCATTGCAAAGAAATCAAAAACAACATGTGTTTGAACTTTTAAAGACAGCATGATTTCTTACAACAATAAATTGCAAAAATAATAAAGGAGAAAAGGAAATAGGTTACCGAAATGACATCCCTTAAGGGTTATCTTCTTCTCCACCTTATTCTTCCTTCTTTTGCAGCTTAACAATGGTAGCTTTAGGTTTTTTACCCTTTTCCATCTTGAGGCGGCTGAAAAGCCTCCAAGTATTTTCCTCAATAATCCTTTCAAAATAGTCCTCCCCCTTTAAGGTTTCATTATGTTGCTTTTGTACTCCCTTCAAAACGCCCCTAGGATGCCAAGAGTCGCCTACTTTTGTCATTGAATTTAGGCAATTCGTAATCTAAACTGCATCGGGCGTCTGGGCACGCCTAGGCGAAGGCCTTCTACCTGTTTAGCGCCTGGGGTGCGCTTGAGCTTGATGCTTTCTATCTGGTTGGTGCCCAAGGCGTGCCTCAGCGCTTGCCTTTTTATATGTATGTCTGGTTGACGCCCATGGCGCATATGTCTAGCGCCCGAGGCACGCCTTAGCGCATGACTCTCTGTTAGGTTAGCACCTGAGCGTCGAACTCTTTGTCCACTGTTGCACAAGTGTTGTCTTGAGGTGCCTGGGCGCACCTGAGCGCCTGGCTACTCTCCTTAGCCAATTTAAAGGAAAAATAGTTGGATTGCTTTGAATTGTTATAAAATCAAAAACACAAACAAAACATATAAAAATAAATTAATAGTAACTCATTCTAACACAAATAATTGGAATTAATTTGGTGTAAATGCATGACTTACCAGCTACCTATTAAGCCTTTTGAGGCTGATGTTGATGGAGTTGTTCGGAGAATGAGTCTCCAGTGGATGCAACTCCTGAAGCAAATTGTCAAATTGGTTATTGTTGTCACCGAATCAAATTTTGATGATAGTGCTGATCTCCCATAGTTGAATGAGATGGTCACGGGTTCGACGCTGCAACAGACAAATGCTTCATTGGGCGATTTTGAGAATGGATTCTAAGCAAGGATGGTGTGGGGGCTGCTCTCACGGCGTATGGAATGGGTGATCCACTTTTTGTGCAGGAGGTTGTCCGCCCAGAACCACTCTATTGCATGAGAAGATAATATAACGGAGGTGTATGATCAATTTCTTCAGATCATCTTAAAATCAAGCTTAATGCAATTAAAGATATCCTGAAGATGCGAGCCAAATCAATAGGTATCACAGATGAGATCACGCTATCCCATCCATGGGCAGGCTGATGAACGAGCCAATAAGTTGGATTCAAAGTTTATGAAGATACCAATAAATAAGCTTCAAATTATGGTCGCTGAAATAACGAGTGGAATGAGAGTGCGAATCCAATTAAATAAGAAGATTTTGAACATCAATCACAGAGTAATTCACTCCATTATCTAAAGTGGGGGCTAAGGAGAAGATGTCATGCTCAGAAGAGGAGAGGGATATTCATCATCGTATTAAGATTGTATTGGAATTAAAGATATCATGTTAAAGATAAAAAGAAAAAAGAAAAAAAAAGTCAACTAGATATTACTTTCGAGGAAGTCATTGAAAATTTTGGAGCTCGTGGTTGTGGCCATTTTACATTTCTTTCTTTTCTTTTAGTTATTTTATTCACTTTTGGTTTTATTTTGTTGGAGGCCACCTACCAAGTCTGTTATACTCTTTATAATTACACAATATAAAGCCAAATATATATATATATAATGTTTGAAATGAGGATGAAAATGTATATTTATATGATATACAATTTAGATACACTCTATGGTTGAATTTAAGATTAATTTTACTAAATTTGCATCTTTTCAAATGTATTGCTTCTTCAATTTAAAGAAAGGAATTTAATATGACTTTATCTATTGGGTTGGTGTTGCCCACAAGAGTTTAAAATAAACCATTGATGTAAAGACTAGGATGGATCTGGTGGGATACAGATTAAATTAGCTTAGGAGCTAGCGAAATTGGGTGAGGCTCGCAATGCTATGGTTATAATATGGAGCATTAGAACTCATTCAGTGCATGTTGCACCGTAAGACTTGTGTTAGAATGAGAAAATTGAATATGTATTACTAGTATGATGAGAATTTATGTATCTAGCTATAAGCTAGTTTTGATGTGCTGTTATGATGATTTAATGGCTCTATCTTTGTTATACTTAAACATAGAAAATCTGCAGTCTCTCCAAAAATAGATCTGGCCCATCGCAAACTAAGGATGGTGCAAATGATCTATTTGGGAGAGAAAACAATTCATTTAATTTGTTATTACGTTCAAACAAATGGAAAGTCTTCAAATATTCTTAACAAAACAGAATGAATATATCATAATTAAGATAAATATACGCTCATCATATTCTTTTAAATTATTACATGACGTAAAAGCCTCAAAATAATTCTCTTTAATACAGATTAAAATATCTCACTCTCTCACAAGTCTTAAAATATAAAACATAATCATACTAATACTTCATATCACAAAATATATAATACAAGTCACACCTGATTCAGCTAGCTCCTAAGCAAATTCAATCCACTGATATACTGAAGCATTGTCTTTACATGCATAGCTTGGTGTAGAGGAACATCAACCCGATAAATAATAATCAAAATATACACTTTATCCAAAGTAAAGAGGCAACATATTTAAAAAGATGCAGAACTAGAAACAAAAAATTTAGCTTCAACTTTAAGCAACAGTATTACAAAAAAAAAATTAAAGCTTATCAATTAAACAAATGATAGTGGTAAACTCTGATTTCAAAAATCTAATTTTCACTTATATGGAATAAAAAATAAAGAGTTAGCCACACCTATAATTAAACAAATAAACCGTGCTTAAAGCAAACATATCAAAATGTCAAAACACCGGGTGGTTAACACATAAAAAATACCAAAAACCCTAGTGGATCAATACTAATTTCAAGGTGAGTTAGGGTAACGACCTAATGTTTTTATCTACGAATTATGTCAAATTCCCGTCTCAGAAATTGGGTTCCGGGGAATTTCGATTTAGGGGCAAACAAGAATACCAATAGATAGAAATAATTTTTAGATCAAAGCGCCCTAGTTTGAGAAAATTCGGATAACGACCTCCCGCTTTATGTTTTTTTGAATTATTTAAATCCAATAAATTAAAATAATTAAATACGTGTCTGAATTCATCAATTTTATGTCATTATGTTAAGTATATTATTTAAAGGCTGCTCGAAAAGTTTCATGAAATTCTGAGCATCAGGTAGATCTCAATTAATTTTTTAAGTTTAAAACTTCAGAAACTAATTAAAAATAAAATTTTGCTCCAAATAAAAAATTTTTGACACGAGCGTGTTTGTTACATCGTAACACACCTCGGTGTCAAGTTTCGTTATTTTTGGACGCCAAACGGTAGAAAAATGCAAAACTTTTGGGTTTAAGTAATCTTCTTAAAACTGCGATCACAGACAGAGTCTGGCGCGGAAGGTTCCGCGCCAGAAAGACAACGGCAGGCTGTCTGCCCCTGCCAGCCCTCCCCTCTCTTCTATTTAATCCTTCCCCTTCCCTCCCTCACACTCTCACAGCAGCCTCTCCTCTTCTCCCAACCAGCAGCCCCCCTTCTCAGCCCCCGCAAGCAGCCTACTGCCGCCGGCCAGCAGCCAACCAGCCGCCACCTGCTAGCCTCCGGCCACCCCCTTCCGACCCTTTCGACGGCATCCAGCTCCTGGCAACCGAACTTTATGTAAGCGGAGGAGGAAATTGAGTATAAATTTTTATTTTTTATTCTTTTATTATTCTTTTTAGTAAGAATATTATCTCAATTAAGTTATCGCATTTACATTATTGTCATTAATCAATAATGACAAACAGCACAAATGTTATATTTGACTAATATTTTCCATTTTGTCAATTTAAATTTCTGCTATTTTATCGAATTGCAGTCATTTCCATTCCGTCTTTTAGTATCATATATTATTATTATCTTTAAATAAAGATATAATAACGCTAAGAAACACAATGAAAAAAGACATAATAAATACTTATGAAAATAAACTAAAAGACTAATCTAAAAGTATCCAAATCTAAATGCAGATCCTAAAGTTGAACTGTCAAACTTGGATCTTAAAGAACAAAGGTATCCAGTACATGACATGTATTACATTTTGTACTTTTACTGTTGCTTAGCTTCTCTTTCGAGCCAAATTCGTATTGAAGCTAGGTTGGTTGTTCGAAACCAACGTGATAATATTCGTGGGTTGCTGGAAAAATGATATCAGCAACATTAATGCTTGGTTGATTGTTAAAAACCAACATCCTTTTCATTCGTGGGTTACTGAAAAAATGACATCAGCAACATTTGTGGGTTGCTGAAAAAATGATATCAGCAACATTCATGAGTTACTGGAAAATGACATCAGTAACATTAATGCTTGGTTGGTTGTTAGAAATCAGCATCCTTTTTATTCGTGGGTTGCTGAAAAAATGATATCATCAACATTCATGGGCCACTGGAAAAATGATATACGTGACATTCATAGTGGGTTACTGGAAAAATGACATCAGTAACCTACATTTTGTGATAAGACTTGTTGCAGAAAACTTTTATTCATTTTGCGCTATTACCGTACTTTTCGTGCATTTTTATCCTTATATCTGTTAATCGCATATTTGTTTTTATAAAAACGTAATATATTTTGTTTATTGTGGTACTTAGAGTATTATCTAATTACTGAGAATTCTAATCCCGATATTGATTTCTGTACAATATCAGGTAAGTATTTCTGGGAGAGCCTGATCAAGAACTTTAAAATCTTAAAATCTTAAATTATCAAACTTTAAAATCTTAAATTATCAAGCTACTTTAACTTTTATTTATCTTTTATTTTCTCTTTATTTTTAAAAGGTTGAACAATGTTCATGATGTACAATGAAAATTTTTTTTGTAATATATAATTTTAAAATGAATGAGAAATATCTTTGACTTTTGTATGTGTATGTCTTTTCTCTCAAATTGCTCATTATGATCCTGCAGTATGTGAATAACCGAATGCCGGGTCATCACAGTTAGCCACACCTTCCTATCAATATCAAAATCACTCCAACCAACTTCTCATATCAAATATAAAAATTACACATTTTGTGATACTTCTTGATTTTTTAAATATTTAAAATTCCATATATTTCAAAATCATTAATTATAAATACAACTGATATTTTCTATTGAACATCAGAACGCTGAATAAGAACCGCAAATGCAACTGAAACAATTGTATTACAGTTTTTTGTAGTAGGCTTATTTATTGATTAATAAAAGAAAATACTTGATTAGCCTACCACAAGTCTGGCCTTTTGAAGATTTGCACTAGAGAAAGTAGTCTTTCGGATGCATGCATGGCTTAGGTCTACAAAAGACAAATCCTGCAGTCAAATGAATAAAACTTCATGCAATGAATGCACAAATATCACCAAAACATATTAACTTCAAAATAAATACATGAGTCTAGCATGTTACAAAATAGTGAATAATAATCTAGTACAAAGGTGAGAAAAAACTGAGTAATAATATCCAAACAGAAGTTTTTATCCAGCATTGTGTTGACTTTGAGATCTATTTTTTATTCAAATGTGCATTCACCAATCTTGAAAACAAACTAACAATGAATTGTTCATCCGGATGCAAACTTAGTACAGGTTCCAACAAAGACATTAAACAAATAATAACTTGAAAAAATAAAATAACTATCATTATAATAGAACAAAAAGTGCAAGCATTTGACATTCAACAAACCCAAGCCAATCTTATGCCCATAATCATACACCACCCGCATCCTGATTCATGAGATAACCTAAATTTAAAATCCATATTATTTCCACACTTATAGATGGTAAGAAATGATTACTGAGCATATACTATGAACATCAAAATTTTAACATCATAATTCTGTTGAAGAACAAACCATTGAATGTGATTTATCAAGGCATAGAAAGTTAAAAGTATAAAATCAATTAAATAGAAAAGTAAAGAGACAGGAAGAACAACTTCAAATACCAATTCAGGGTAATAATCAATCTATAAACTGTTTAATCATCAGAGTGCAAGCAAAAAAATTGATCTGCTTCATCATAAAATTTAGTTAATATAGTTGTCAGCACTAACATTATTTTAAGTAATAAAAAGTAAAGATCCATTTAGATCGGCTGCAACTTTTCTATAAGTATATAATAAATCTGCTATTAAATAAGCCACAAATTTAAGCCATAGTGACTGAAACAATTGATGTTGTTGGAGATTCAATAGTCACATCATAGTCTGTAAGTCAAAAGTAGACAAAAAAACCACAAAAATACGGTTGTAAGGGCATTTTATATAAAAATTATATTAATTGAATTTTTATAAAAATTTGTCACGTTCAAAATAGAAAACAAACAGTTTATGATGAAACAGGCCATAATTTCTAATTAATGTTCAAGATTTTTAAATGGAAAGACATTCATAGAAATTCTGAAAAAGCATAACTCCCAATAACCTCTGAAATAACTTGAAGGTTTCTTAATAATAAAACAAGCAAAAGCATGCCCAAAATTGACCCTAAATCCGAAAATCCCACTCATAATTAAAGAAAAATTTTACAAAGCAGTTATACAATCAGCAATGTTATATGGGGTTGAATGTTGGACAACAAAAAAAAACTTATCGATAAATCAAGTATTACACAAATGATGATGCTTACGTGGATGAGTAAGTGTACTAGTAAGGATAGAATGAGAAATGAGTTTATCGGTAGCAAGGTTGGAGTAGTTCCAATAGCGGATAAGATTAGAGAATGCCGCCTTAGATGGTTCGAGCATATTAAGAGAAGATTGCGCAATGCCCCTATTTAAAAATTGAGTTTATGAATTTCATCCATATTAAAAGAGAAATATAAAGGCCAAAAAAGGTATGGAAAGACATTATGAAGGATCTTCTCCATTTGGAACTTAGAGAAAGGCGAGCACAATGGTAACAAAGGATTCATGTAGCCAACCCCACTAGTGGTATTAAGGTTTGATATTGTTGTTGTTATTATGAGAAAAGTTTTATTTCCAATAAAAATAAATAAAGTACATATGGAAACATTGCATTCAATTCCACAATTGTAAATTAAAGGCGCTATTGTTAAATAAGTGACAAGAAAATGATTTCCGCTTTGGCATAATATCAAGGCAAATTTAACATAAACACTCCCTAATCAACAACCACTCTTTTACACCCAAACCACAACTCACGAGAGCCACATCCTTTGATACTCCCACCAGCTCATTCCAATAGCATACTTGCATCGGCAACAAAACGATAATCTGAAGTCAATCGACCCTCACTTTGGTGCTCCACAGCACTGCTCATCCATTTTGCCCTCACACTCAAGCATTGCAGTATCACATAGTCAAACCTATCGCCCTGCCCACAAGCCCAAACCATGCATCACTAAATATAAACCCCTAGATGGAGCCCATATATCTTCATGCCACTACTTGTACCTACATCTACAAGCTTTTACACTTTGTCGAACACAAAGCAGTAACTAAGTAAATTTTATGCACTTATTTTCCCTTATGAGCCTAAAAACATAGGGATAATATAATCCTCTACAAGGTAAGTGGGAAAAGTTACTCCAACAGAAAGATCAAATAGTTAAGCC
Source organism: Gastrodia elata (assembly GCA_016760335.1). Taxonomy (NCBI): domain Eukaryota; kingdom Viridiplantae; phylum Streptophyta; class Magnoliopsida; order Asparagales; family Orchidaceae; genus Gastrodia; species Gastrodia elata. The sequence continues at coordinate 18,202,336 of CM028673.1, forward strand.
AAGATGGGATAAGTTTTGCGCTTCCACACCCCTCTGAGTTTTTCATTCATAGCTTCAACATGTACAATTTCATGCGATGTAGAGACTACAACCAACAATCCCCAACATTGCAACTATGCTCATATTTGGGTCACCGCAGCTAAAATTCTCTTAGCTAGTTCATGAACAATTTTCTTGTAACAAGTGTCAACATTAATGACCGAATTGACATTGGTCAACTTTGCAAGAGAGATTGGCTTTGGTCAAAACTGCAAGAAAGACTTTTTCCCTTACCCACACTGTGGTTAAATTGATCATTCCTCCACCGACTAACATGCATTTGTGCCTTTAGTAATCACTACTAAAACTTCTACTCCAATCACACAAACATTTATGATTACCACACGAAACAATTCCTCCTCTTGTCATTCAACAAAAAGTTTTGAAGCATCTTTGATTTTAAATTTCAGGTTTTCTCAATATACATCAGATTTATTAATAATTATGCTCCTTCCTTGACATCCATGTTGTCTATTAATGTTGCAAATTGTTATTTTCTTATAACAAAAAATATGCCACCCCTCTCTATAGCATGTTATCCATCTAGTTGTTTTAACAAAATCTTAATATGAAGAAGAAAACTACCATCCGATTGAGACTGCCGGCAGCCGGCCGGTCTTAAGTCGACCTCAAGCTCAACTTGGCCATCTGGCATTGGCCGATCAATGGGTGTCCAATGATGATTATAGGAGAAGGAAATGTCAAGAGTAAAGAAAGTGAACCTGATCGACAGCGGTCTATGATGGGTGGCAACAAAATGGAGAAGGGTCAGCGAGGGGGAAGATTTGTTCCTTGTGCTAGTAGCCCATGGCCCCAAATAGCCCGACTAAGACAATGGGCCTCAGATCTAAGCCCAAGGATAGGCAAACCACCAATCATAATGACCGATGGTCAGAGTATTGCCCCGCAGCCTAGCAAGGCCACTTGAAAGGCTAGCCTGTTTTGGCAGTTCTATTGATTCTTCTAGCGATGAGGTGTAAGAAGTGGAGAAATAGGGATAAGGAAAAAAAAAAGAAAAATAACAATAATAACAATAATAATAACCAACAAGTAATATTATAAAAATATTAATGAGAGCATTATCAATATATTAGCAGTAAATTAGCTTAGGTATAAATATAATTATAGCGTTCTAATCTCAAACATAGTTCATTTTTGAATTTTTATAATTATTTTAGTTGTCATTAATTTTTAAAGCACAAAAAAAACATGAAATTAAATAGCAATGCCCAAAAATAATGAAAACTCATCACATTGTGCATAAAAATGTTGGAAATGCAATAATGTAGTCTATTTCCCAATTTAATCATTAAATTATGTATTATTTATTTTTTTAACTCTAAAAGTCTTTAGAAATACATTGAAGATTAAATATTAGTTGAAATTTTTCTAAATGTTTCTAATAAATTAAGAAAATTATATATATAATTTATATGTCAACCGCCGACATTTCATTAGTTATTAGTTATAGATTTATGATTTTTTATTTAGTGACCATCGAGGATAAGTGAAAACAAAAGATACTTGTAGCTCATTTTGTTTTCTCTCCAGAAATTTTATATTTAGTTGCTAAATTTGACAAATCTTTAATTGTTGGCCAGTTATGCTACTTGAAGCCCATATTTATATTTTTAAATCATGCACAATGTTTCTTCATTAATATAATTAATTTTGATAAAATTAGAATTATCTACACTAAAACACTTTTATTTAAATTTTACAAATAAATTAGAATAGACTATATCAAATAGAAGAGTTGATCAAGCTGCAGGAGTCGCTACACAAATCTGAATCGGTACTTTTGTATTTTCTTTTAAATTGAACATGAAGTAACTCTTATTATAATAAATAAAAAGTGATGATGTAATAATTCAAATTATTAATGCTTTTAGTGGCTTTTATGTTAAAATTTAAAAGAACTCTCTTTAATTTATGCTCTCTAGTATGCTGAAGAAAGCAGTATCCTCTACTGTCAAACCACATAAACCCTGTCAAGAATCTCTTAATAGGATTATCAATCTCACCGAGATGAGTCGTGACACATACCATCCTTACAAAGTCATTAATGAAAGTGATGTAATAGCATGAGCCTCCAAGCAAACATACTTAGGTGGTCCCCAAACATCTGAAAGTATTAAATCAAGCTCCAATTTGTAGGCCCCCAATTCCTTTAATAGCATGACTCCCATTTGCTTGCCAAGTATGCAATGCTTGCACATCTTAAGGTTAATAGAATTTGTAATCTAAAAGCTTTCAGTTTGATGCCATTATCTACATTCCATTTTTACTCATGTAGCCTATGCATTGGTGCAATTATATCAGTCACAATAACTAGCATCTACAATCATTATGTATTCCCACCTAGCATCTACCACAAGCTAGCTCCTTAGGATACCCTTAAAATAAGGGTGAGAAATAATCACATAAAAACTAGAATTCAAACAGAACTATTCAAATTTAATAATTTTGGTTCAATTTATAAATATTTGATTCGAATTTTATTTCCAAACTAAGCTTATTTTGCTTTTGAATTTTGATTCAGTTCCATCTAAAAGAAAACTGAGATTTCGTATACAAATAAAGAACATATTATTTAGGCTTGATAAATAAGACCTTATATAGCAAATTTTGTTGGATGATAATGAATTTTATACCATAATTAACTTTCTTTCAATATAAACTCACTCATTAAACATTTTTTATCAAAAGTTAAGTTTAAACAAAAATAAAATCAAACCAAGCTGATAAATTTTGATTCGGCTTTGAAATTTGTTTGATCAATTCAATTTAATTTAAGAATTGGAACTTACATGTTCTATTTAATTGGTTTAACTTTGAATCAAACCAATCAAATGCATGCCCTACATCCAACATTTAATACCAAATATTGTGGTGTAACCATAACTGTCATTTTGGTTTACAAAATAAATCCCTTCTGAAACCTTGAACATATCTTATTCTTACAAAATCCATAGCAACTTGTTCTCAATTTTGATCTCAACCTCACATTTCCAACGATATTAAGCAGTTCACCACCCAATATATGAACTTTACCATGCTTCCCTGCAGTAAAATGTGTAACAACCCGACAAGGTGTAGAATAGAAAACACACCTGAGTCAACCATTTGGAACTCTTGTGCTTTTGATGCACCACACCAAAATGTTAGTAAGCTCTCCACTAATTGAACATGTTGAATCGTCATCCTTTTAACGATTTATGTTCTTTGGTGCTTTGAACTGCGTTTTTAAATGTCATTTCTGGTTCTAGTTCTATCATATCCTCTCCTTGGAATTTCTTGATTAACTTCTCTCTGGACATCAATCTATAATTACCTCAATTATACCCTCTTTTTGGTCCCTCCCTCTACTCTCAATATATAAGGTAGAGCAAATGATTCCACTAATTCTCTTAAGAACTCTGTTTCTAGTGTCATCCAATTTTAACTCGGTACTCTCGGATGAACTGCTTGTTGCATTCTACGGTAAGGAGAACAACAAAATTAGCACATTGACGTTACCTATAAAAGCAATCTTTATAGATCCCAATTGAGTTGTAATCACATTAGACTCATCTAAATAGTCGATTATAAACACTCCTATACCCTTTTAAAATTGAATAAGCAATGCATAAACACCTTGTTTGATCTAATGGCTTCTCGTACATGCTAAATTGTGCATCAATTAAACCAAATGCTACGTTCCCATGAATGATGTTAAAGTCCATATTACGTGCAAAATTAAGAACACAACTCCAAGTAATTGTTAATATAGAAGATCTCAATTCACTAACTCTATTGTTTTTAGTTTTACCCTGGAGGTAATCCTTTATTTGCATTCTCCATAATCTAATATCATTCCATAAAACTTGTTGATATTCTATCATTGGTTACAAATACTTTCTCGGCCAAGACAGTCTAATATTAGTTGTTAGGAATAAGGGATTGGAAAAAAGCTTTGCCTTAAACCACATCCGGTCACACAAAAAAGCAAGTGAAGCAAAAGAAAATATAAAAGCAAGCATTTATAAACACAGAATTTATATAGTTAGATAATAATTCACCCATGTAATCTTTTTTTATTACTCCAAAAAAAGGGAATGGTTTCGATAAGAGATATAACTCCTAACAAAGAAAACTTAAGGAGATAAACAAAAAAGAGAGGATGAAACCTTTTACAAAGAGAGAGAACCTTAAGAAAGAAGGTTTAACTAGATGAACTCCATCATCTGTCTAAGACCTATCTATAAACTCCAAGCTTCATCCAAGAAATATTTTATGAATATTTCCTTGGACAAATAAAAAACGCTTCATTTTGATCAAATTTTATTTTAATCGGGATAGAATTAATACAAGTTTCCTCAATTAAAATGATATCCTCCATAAAATCTTCATTCAGTCAAACTTCACACAAGGTAAGTTTCAAGGTAGTTTAGCGCTATCAAGCACCAGTTTTTATAAGGCTTCCATTTGGTTTAAATTTTGACTTAAACAGTTTTCACGCACTTATCAAATCTAATAAATGAAAATAAAATTCATGCAAAATATTCCCATAGATTAATACAAAACAATGACAACATAAAAATATTAAAATTTAGGTAACTTCAAATAATTGCAAATTTGATATTAAAAAACAATTAAAAACAAATTTATAAGAATACAGATCATAAAAATAAAATTACATATATTTGTATTTATTATAAAAAATATTTAGTAAAATAAGTACATAAAAACTTTTTAATATCTTAACTATACTTACATATCATCTTAAACGCTTGTAAAATACTAAAAAGAGTTTTTTTCCACCAAAATAAAGTATCTAAGCAAATTTCAATGAGTGCAACATGAGGACTTCCCAAGAGTTCACCCATCGTAGTGCTTCTCGCCCAAGAACACTTAACTACGGAGTTATGATGAGTGCACTAGTGCTGGTATGGCCGTAACCATAGGAGAACTTGTGTTTAATTCTTTTATAAAGAAACAAATTTTCTAGTTCATCCCATGAAACTTTAAATTATATTAAAATATTTAAATTTATGTAACTTCCAGTAATTACAAATTGGATATTAAAATACCGCAAAAAAAAAATGAATATAAATAAAAAAATAAAATTGCATATTTGTATAGTTTAGTAAAATAAATACACAAAAACATTTTCATATCTTCCCATTGTAATGACCCTAGGTCATTATTAGGTAAATGTTGAATTCCCGATTCTCTAAAATCTTCCACAATTTCAATTTACCGTTAAAATCTCCCGCTAAAATAGCTTTTTAAGAAGTGTTTCAAAATTAAAAGCTGGAATAGGAATTAAGGCTATACTCAATAAGCATTAACTTACCTCATTAAGTCCAGAATCAATTGCAATTGGCAAATCTTTTAAGAAAATCGTCGGTAGTAATGACCGACCGAAGGTTACCTCCCCGCCTGCGAGTAACGCATGGAAGACTCGACGTTTTTGGAAGGGACCACGAGCCCAGACCGTAGCTCCCGCCGCAATGAGCGGGCGTGCGTATATATATACGCACGCCCTACTTAAACAACAGGAGACCCTCGACTCCTCACAGCCCCTCTCGCACTTCCCTCCCTTCTTTCGAGTGTAAACGGCGTACCTAAGAGCCTCTCGATTCCCCTCCCGCTGCGGCGCCGATAGACGGACACCGGGAGTCCGAAGTACTCGGCCACTGCTCGCGTAGCTCTCCCCCAGTCGACGCAGTGCCGACCCTCTCAGCTTGACTCTGCGCCGACCTTCTTCCGCCTCCTTCCCGCCGAAGCTCTGCGCCCGATTTCGTCTGCGTCTGCAAGCTCGACCCGCGCCCATAAGGTAAGAGCTCCTGTCGATTCTCTTAAGATATATATATATATATGAATATATATATAGATATATATGTATATATATATGTATATATATCTATATATGTATATATATATATGTATTAATAATAATAATAATAATAAATAACTTTCATAAATAGACAAAGAAATTATGTTGATACTCTTAACATTATAGTGATGTGAACCTAATAATTATCAATAATTAATTATACTTAAGTATTTAACCTAAGACTAAGTTGTTTAATGATTAAAGTAATTTAATTACCTTTGGATATGAATTTGAGTGCAATCAATCATGATGTAATCATAATCAAGTGGTAGATGGAAATTGATATCTAAATTTTTGCAGTACTATGATTAGGTCATACTAGCCAACATTAGGAAGACCTCAAATTAGTCCAAATCAATTATTTGATAAATTCTAAAGTTATAATTTTTATTTGTTTTTAATATTGTCAACCTCCTATCCTAACTTATACTTTAATAAATATTAAGCCTTGAGTTCATACCAAATTATATCATAAATAAATAATTCAATAATTTTGAAATCTTGCTTGAATGAAGCCTGTGTTCTGCCCTATCATAATAGATGAGTTCGATGCGGATAAAAGAAGGGTTTAGTATAAATATTAACAATTCAATTAGACATTTTCATTGTATAATCTACTCTTATAAGATTTAGATCTAAGTAACCATCTAAAGGTAAACTAGGGAACACGAATACTAGTTCTAAATCTTGTAAGTAGATAGTTTCATAGTTTAATAAAGCCTCAATTATAATTTTTGCAGACTCCTCAAGTTGTGAGTGATTCATCTAGTTAAGTCAAACACAAAAAGTACACTGGATATTACTTTATATGCTTTTACTTTCATTTGCTGCTTATGCATCGCTTTGAACCTATTTTGTATTTAATACGTTATTCTTACTACTAATGATGTAAGAGAAATTGAATGATGTTTATGTGTCTTGTGAATGTTGCAAGAAGGGTTCCGAAACAGAGCATGATTAGGTTAGGGATGGGGCTAGTCCTCGGGAGCTATAAGGGTGCCATCTGGAGCCTTTGAGGGAGGCACAGGTGAAGGTTGCTTAAATGCATGTTGCCATCTGAGATCCTTAAGTGGGTCCAAGTGAAGGTTTATGCTTAAATGCATATGAACCCAGCCTCATGGTTCTAACTTTGCCCAACAGAACTGTTATTATTGCTTCATGATATCATAGACATAAACATAAAAACATAGATTTTTATGCAATTATTGCTTTTCCTTTTGACATTTGGCATGTGAACAAAATATTTATTGTTGCAGGTGATTTGATTATCTTTTATTTGAAACACACTATATTTACCTACAAATGTTATCTCATTTTTTTTCTTCTTTAGCTTCCGCTATGCTTTAAGTATATTTTTAATATCCTTTGTATTTAGAATGTGCACTAAGGCATTATTTTTATAATGTCAGATCAGATATAGTTGGAGGCGGTTGATATAAACTAGAGGCGTAGCGCGGGAAAATAACTGCCCCTTCCAGGATTAATAGTTTAATGTATATTGAATTTCATGTAATAAATTCTGGATGTTGATTTTATTTTAAATTGAATGAATGTCGTTTCTTTTATATGAATGGCTTGAATGTTCGTTAACTACTATTTTATCTAACTGTCAATATAATCCTGCGGAAAGATGCATCCGATGTTAGTTTGGTTCTTACCAACCTAACATGGGTCATCACATCTCATACTTACATATCATCTTAAACACTTGCAAAATACGAAAAAGAATTAGTTTTTCCAATATAAATTATCTTAAAAAAACTTGTAAAAATTTTAATGACAACACAAAACTTCCCAAGAGGTCACCCATCCTAGCATTTGCTCTCGCTCAAAAACACTTAATTACAGAGTTTTGATGGGATCAGTTCAGTAGTAATGGTATGGTCGCACCCAAAAGAGAATTTGTATTCATTTTATTTCTAAAGCAACAAATTTTCTAATTCATCTCATCAAACTTTAAATAACATAAAAATACTGAATTTTATGTAAATTCAAATAATTGCAAATTTGATATTAAAAACTATTAATAAAATTTTAATGAATACAAATCATAAAATTAAAATTACATATGTTTATATTTATTAAAAAGAGTATTTAGTAAAATAAGCATTTATAAACAAAATTTGATCGAAAAACCGTGGTTACTTTATATAGATGTGATTCATTAGTGGGTAACGCATAAGTATTTAAGTTCAAACAAATATGAATAAAGTTATTTCTCATAAAACTATCCTATATGACCCCATTATTTGCCCCTACTTTAATTCCATCATCTTTATCTTCCACACCATAAGTCTTAAGACATCCAAATCCACTTTTACCTAGTTCTCATGTGAAAAGTTACCTCTTCGATAAAAGAAAGGAGTTATTCTTCAATTGATCACCATTTCATCTTCAGCTTCACCCTCCATATATTGTGTCTTTCTTACTATATGATCTCCTTGAGATTTACATGTTGAGTTTTTTTGGATTGAGGAGATTAAATAGAAAATTTATTGATTATTTACCTATACATAATTTACACGTGAAGTGGTACCTTATTCTGGTGCGCCTATGTTACCACTTGGAGTGAGATTGTTGGAGGATTTTCTAAGACAATTTTGAATGTGTTACCAGATGAGTTGCCACAAATTTGGGATATCCAATTCACTTGATCTAATCCCAGGTGCACAATTGTCAAATCTACTATATTATCATAAAAATCCAATAAAATAGATTGAGTTACAACACCAGATAGATGAGTTATTATAGAAATATTTTATGAGAGTCTTTGTTCTTGTGCCCTTTTACTCCAAGGAAATATGGCACTTGAAGGATGTACGTAGACAATAGGACCATTAATAATATCATCATCAAATATAGGTTCCTCATCTTGCATCTAGACGATACGTTGGATTTAATAGTCAACTCAAAATTGTTTTCCAAGATTGATCTTAAGAGTAGTTATCACCATATTAGAATTAGACTAGGAGATGAATAGAAGACTGCTATTAAGATAGCAAGGGGACTTTATAAGTGGCTCAGAATGCCTTTCAGATTATCAAATGAACCCTATACTTACATGATATTGATGAAGACAATGTTGAGACCATTCTTGAGAAAGTTTATAGTAGCATACTTTGATGACACTTATTTTTAGTACTAATGAGGAAAGACGGTTAGAACATCTGATTTTGGTATAAGAATACTCTAACTCAAATTTTAGCACCATCATGGCTTCTATTATTGAATTTTAAAAATAAAAGATTCACTAGGACTTATAATGTTGATCAGGCTTTTTATCACATTAAGAATATCATAACTGCATCACTAGTTTTTAGGCTCTCGAACTTGGGAATAATATTTGAGGTTGCATGTGATGCCTCAAGAATTGGTATAGGAGTGTTGCAACAAGAATACTTTCTTTTAGCATATTTTAGTGAGAAGTTGAATGAGGAAAAAGTGGTATTCCACATATGACAAATAATTTGATGCCATCATACAATTATTTAAACACCGATGACATTACTTGTTGCATAGGGATTCATTTTACACAAACCACCAAACATTAAAGTTCATCAATATCCAAGAGAAATCATCAATACTGAAAATAAATAGAATAATGCAGGATTTACCATTTGTTCTCAAGCACAAACTAGGTGTTGAGAATAAACCTGTCAATGCATTATTTTGGGTAGCTTTGCTAGTGTTTTCTTTATTAAGTGAAGTTGTTTTAGGTTTGAATGGCTGAAAAATGGTTATGAACGTTGTCCTAATTTTCATCTCATATACAGCCAATCATGACTCTCTGCTATTTGTTAGATCTGATTATCACATTGTTCAAAGATATTTATTTATAGAGCCAACCTTGTACATCTCTAGTATTTCACCGAAGATTTTTTGATTAGCCAATTACACTAGTGGAATTATAGAACATTTAGAGAGACAAAAAACCACACCTTTTAGAAGAGATTTTGCTGGCCATCTTTGAAGATAGACATGGGAAGATTTGTATCTCAGTGCTTCACTTGTAGGAGAGCTAAAACGATTAAGCAGTAATTTGGCACATATTCAACTATATATGTTCCCAATAAACTCTAGGAGGATCTTTTTCTGAATTTTGTTTCGGGATTACTTATGACCGCACGTCATTTTAATATAGAAAATTTGATCTCATATTATACTGATTTTATTTCAAAAAATGCAAAAGTTGACTTTGTTACCGGGAAAGACAACAATCCAAAGAATGCAGAAATAACTGTTGCAGGGAAAGACAACAATCCATCACATATCCTACACTTTCTCTTTTTGAAATTGAATCTATTTTCATTGATGAGATTGATGCATGATTATATGAAGATCATTGGTTTTTTATTAAGTGGAAATATAAGCCATCTTTTGAGGACACTTAAACGACAAATATGGTGCTCCTAAAATGGATCTTGACCTCTTGGATGATTATTTGAGCTTTAACTCAACAAAGCAGGTTCTTTCAGTAATGATGCAAAACAAAGAGCACACTCAAGAAAGAGGCCTATGACTCGGGCATTTGCACGGAGTTTAATTGGAGGTTGAGCAGAAGCTGCACTTGTATTTCTTTATAGAACCGTGTTGTGTTTTGGGTTGTGTTATTTTTGATCCATGTTGATAGTGTCGTATGTTGTTTGATAATTTTATATTTTTGTTGGGTATGTTAGTACTCATGCATCAGTGTCGCTTTATATTTTCTTATATTTATGTGTTGGCGGGATGTGAAAGGACACCTTACGATATAATGGGGTGCCTTGAGTGAACCACTACATTACTATATATAGACGTGTATTCTCTTTGGAAAAGATTATGAATGATAAAACAATTTTTCTCCATTGTGAGTATTGTGCCCTTGCAAGAATATGTTTAAAGTGGTGTGGGCGTATATAATCATGGTAATCACTTTAAATTTTGTGTGTTTAGGGGTAAGACTACTGATGTGCGTATAATCATGGTATAATTTAGCTTTGTGCTTTGTATTTTATTCTACTTACTTTCACTAGTTTTGCTCTTCTCATTCCTCCACCACTCTCCAAAGTTTTTCATATAGTCAATGCATTTTGTTCTTCTACTTCTTCAATGTCAATCTTCTATTTTGGGTTATTATCATGACCCGCTATCTCTTCCATCTTCTTCCTCTCCAAAATCAACACAAATTTTAAAATAAAAAAAAACATAATTTTAAAAACTTCTCCACACCAGCCACTCATTTCAATAAGAAAATACCATTTAATGCCTTTGATGGTAACTGATTTTAGAACTTGATTCTATAAATAGCTACCCTAACCATTGTAAAATCATGACTAATATAATAAAGCTCTTCTCAGACTAATTAAATGTCAGCATTAAAAGTTTTTTAAATATTTTCAAATCGATTTGGTGCCAACCAAATAAGAATCAAGCTTGAAATATAGAAGCAATCTTTATATGTTAAACACTTTTCAACCATCATTATCATATATTCAAATAGAAAAATACAAGAAGGAAAAACCAAAAAAGTCAATGCTAGTTGTAAGATGATCTCCATTAATTTACTTGACTTGTAAAATGAGACTATTGAGTTTAGCATTTTATACTCATCAAATATATTGATGAAGTTCATCACCAGTTGTAGATATTGATTCATAGCCTCATGTATATGCTGATTTTGTAAATGCTAGAAGATTTGATGTTGAAGGGGTGGAAAAAATAATAATTTGAGAATTGGCAGATAAATTGTTATTTAAAGTTAATTTACACATTAAATATTGGATATAGTCAAGTACTGCAGGAATATCACTTTGTATTTTTATTAATGCATTATTCGAATTCAAAAGGTATTTTTTCCTTGCCTTAAATTTCATAAAGGCTGTGAATGAAAACCTTTTGAGTTATGCATTACATTACTGTATCAAAATTTTTAATGCATATCATTTAAGTAAAAGAGAAATTCATAATTGTCATAATAAGTATCTAGTAATTCATGATTGTGCTCTCGCAACTATGCGAATGGCATAAGCCTCGTAATGAAATGCAAAATACTAGTATGCAACCAATAGATTAAATGCATGCGCGATAATTATTTAAAAATTGAGTAATATTGCTTGCAAATAGATTGAAGAATTATGCAAGGATGGGTGAATGATTTTTAAGTAAGCCAAGTGAAATGCTTTGAATATATGTTCTGATGAGCAATGCACCTTTTGGATACTTGATAGATATGATTTTAATTATTAAACTTCTATTAGGTGACGTTTTCTTAACGATTTTCTTAAACTTTCGAAATAGTTTCATTATTATCAAGAGGTTACCACTAAACCTTAATACCAGCACATATCAGCATTATCCATCATATGAATTAAAAGTTTGTCCAAATTCTTTTCTTAATTTTCTCACTTGAGTACATCAAATTCAATAGAAAATGGCACAATTTCACATTCATACTTAAATTTAATTTTTGCTAGCTTTTATCTTATGCATTATTTCAGTATGAACTTCATTTTTTTGTTTCAGATACAAATTGAATTTTAGGCTCAAGTGTGATGTCATGCTCATCTTTGCTTTCAAAATCTAATTTTATTTTTGATCAATTAATGATATAGGTCAATGCATTGAACCTAAATTTAGATATAGGTCTAGGCTCAATCAATATTGGCATTATGATTAGTTTTATATTGCATTTGCAAATTATTTTTTGCACAATAAGTATCTCTCAAATATTCACAACATCTTCGATTGGTTTGATTTAGATTATATATAAATTTTGCATTGAGATTTGCTTAGTAGCATAGAATGAGCTAATATAAACTTTTCTTTCGGAGTTCATGAGGGTAAGATTCTTAAAGAATGTATGGTAATGTGCCTTAATATATAAAGGTGATGAGGGTGTAAAGTTTTAAATAAATATATAATAACATGTCTTAAGATATAAAGCTTAGCTTTTGGATAATTGAAATATATTTCATTTATAATTAATGTAAGGAAAATGTAGTACAAAGTTCTTGGTGGTGGAAAAACCTAAGAAAAAAATTATTTTGGAAAGGAAGAAAATGGAAGAGGTGGGATCACAATAATACACAAAGAAGAAGATTGATATTTAAAGAAGAGCAAAATATATTGATTTTATGAAAAACTTTGGAGAGCGGTGAAATTAGAATGACAAAATAAGTGAAAGAAAGTAGAAGATAACACAGAGTACAAAGATAGATTTTACTATAATTATACACACCTTAGTGACTTAGACGTTATACACACACACAAGATAGAAAGTGATTATCCACACCACTTCAAATACAATCTCGCAAGAGCACAATTCTCACAATGGAGAAAAATAGTTCTACGAGTCATTATCTTTTCCATAGAGAATACAAGCTTATATATAGAAGTATGGTGGTTCACTAAAAGCACCCCATCATATCCCAAGGTGTCCTTTCAGATTCTGCCAACACATAAATATAATAAAAAAACAGTATTAATGCACAGGTACTAACAGCATATCCCACAAAAATATAAAACATCAAATAGCATATGACGCTACTAACATGGGTCAAAAATAACACGACCCAAAATATAGCATGACTCTACAAACAAAAGCGAGTGCAACTAATGCTCAAGCTCCAAGTAAACACCATACAAATGCCCGAGTATGGGTCTCCTCCTTGAGTGTGCTCTTTGTTCTTCATCAATTGCATCATCAGTTCTCTTTTATTCTCATAGGCTAGATGCTTTGTTGTATATGGGCTGCTATTTCAATATTATTTGTTTCCATTAGCTTGAATTACTGCCATATGAAGTTATACCCTTAAGTGGTTTAATTGATCAAAGATTGTCTTCCTTATCAGGAATGTCTGTTACTATGGCGGCTGATACATTAGTGTGGCACATTGGAAAAAAAAAACAGATATCAAATTCCTAGATTTCTATAATCTAATATGTTATCGTGAATTGTTCAACTCTAATTCTCCTGTTCCTTTAACGACTAGCCTTGGATTTCTACCCCTCTGGTTTATGCAATAGCTCATTCTCAAGCTATGTCTCATGGTCTTCTCAATCATTAATAGATAGGATGTCTACAATGCAAAAATGGCAGCAATGAATTAAAGATATTATGAAGAAAATTAGTATAAATTAAACAAATTTGAATTTGAAATCCAACCAATTACCATATTAGATCTATGTGGTGTCTATAAATTGTATTTCAGGCAAGTAACAAAGGACATAAAATAATTGGCATGAATAATATTGTTTTTCTTATTTTCAATCTTGCGAGTGATTTGGGTGTTGAGCTCATTTGAGTGCTAACAACTGTGAAAACCTTCTGATCGATTATCTTTTTTTCCAGCGATAAGCCTAGAATAAATGAATTTCAAGGAGTTTATCATCTTATTCTAAAATAAGACCTAAATAGTTTTACCTCAGGTAACATCTCCCCTATTTTAATTCTTTTTTATTTTGCTACTATTTGTTTGTTACTACAGTATTTAGTTAAACAAATTACAATCAGAAAATTTGTTTGGAAAATTATATTTTTGGCTTGTGAACTTTAAGCTATCCAAAATTCTTGCAAATTTACATGACTTCTTATAACAAAATTTTATATTTTCAATATATAAATTTCATGTTATCAACTGAAATCAAAAAAGGCTTAACGTTGAAATAAATTTGGTTCAAAACTAATCACAAGCTAAGTTAGTTGGTAAAATATTTTGGGTCTTAATGCACTAAAGCTTGAACCAAACAGAGAGTTGGGTTTGTTTGAATGGAGCACAGGACAAGCTTTATCCAAAAAAAAAATTTGACACACCAGATTAGCGAATTAACTAATCTTGGTGTTGGTGCTTCCTTTGCCCTTAAACTAATATTCATATGCCACAGCCCTGCCGCGCACTAATTTTGCATTAATCAACTAAGCCAAACAAGCTCGAATCAATGGTATTCAATCTTATAACATGTTATCATTCTCGAAAATCAAACAACTTAGTACACTTAGCAGCCTATCACAGTTAGCTAACCAAAGCTAACGCTGAACCAAAAAGGCCCTTTTATTAATGTGAAAACATTGCAATAATAATACCAGGTGATTATGAAATTTGATAACAACTAGACTGGCAACAAACTTACAAGTTTAGAAAGATCTAATCCATAAAGATTCACTCCTCTGAATTTAATTTTAGCAGACTGAATGATTTTGATTATCTCTTTTCGTGTAAAATCAGCCTTCAAAATGTCATCGGACTCTTCAGCCTTTTTCTTGCACATGTTCGACTTTATATATTCCATCAATTCCTGCAAAAGATTGATATGATCACATTAATCAAACCTCAGAAATAACAAGTTCCTTCACTTACTGCACACATAAACCTATTAAAACATTATATAATACAAAGAAAGAAGTACGCGGATAGCAATGAAATGAAGAGATTTATGATGTGGGGTGTGTAGAATGGATAAGAGAAACGCAAAGAAGAGAGCAGAAACATCATGCAAGGGACAGATATAGAAGTAGATGGCTACCCAAAGAAGCAAATTAGCGAAAATGTAAAAAAGGAAGCTTAAAAATAGTCAAGGGAGTAAGTGTAACAAAATGGCTGTGCACAATCAAGACAGAATTTCACCAAAAGTAACAAATTTTTTAAAAATATGTTTAAAAATAAAATGTAGCACTCACCAAACCCACTCCCTTGATTTTTATTTGAAAGATAGCAAATGCTTATAACTAAACGTTAGCTAAGTTAAAATGCATGACAGTCTGTTCATTATACACTGAACCAAAAAATAAATAAATGAAAAAATTGTACGTTGCATTGCAGTATGAGACAACAAGAAGGCAAAAATACATGCTTCGTTGAGATTCTAGCTGAAATTTTTCTTATGTCTCTCCAAGAGAGTCAGGGGTTTGGCATGGTTTCATCAAAAATTCTCCTGAACCTAATAATAACTTTGAAACGAGTGTGACCGTCCAATAAAAAATGAAGTAGATACAGTTGAAAAAGATTACACCTTGTAAATCATAGAATTTATATCCATAAACGTACTTCAACTTAATACAAATAAATACTTCGTATCTTGTATGAAATATATATATATATATACACACATATTATTCCTTGAGGTTTTAATGAGAATATTCAGTAATATCTATGACCAAGCCTGATAATAAACAAAAGTAATTAGCAGAAACTCCAAAAGACATCTTTGCAAATACAAGAAAAGAAAAAAAAAAATCAGATCTCTGAAAACTTTACGATATACCAAGCTGACTTACTTCAATGAAATAGGCCCAGATCGTAGAAAGAAAATCATTATTTACCTGCAATTGATAGTATTCTGCTTCTCTAAGTAGTTCTTGGTACTCTGCATCTGTGAGTGTAGGAAGAATTCCATCTCTCAGCCAATTCAGTATGTGCCGGAATTGTTTACCATCCCTATCAACAAACACCATTCCCTGCAAAAAATCAGTATAACCAAGGAATAAAGCTAGATATCAAGCATATTGCAAACATGGCACTTTATAGTACAATTTCAAAACAATTTTGCATCTAGCCTTCAAAAACTTATAATGAGTTAGACTTAAAAAATAAAATAAAAAGAACATAGAATGAAAGCTCATCAAACAAGTAATATTCTACAGAAGTCTAGCTAAAAAAATACTATTCTTATTCAGCATAATAATTGAACAAATTCTATAAGCAAGAAATATCATCTAATGCTTTTCCATATACCGTTTCAGAATCCCGGCACACATTATGTCGTCCGCTGAACATTGCGGCAAGCATTGAACAGGGCTCGCGTTGAGTAAGAGTATCAACTGTGGTTACATATTTCTTCCCTCCTATGAACATTTTAAAATAAAGTCATCAACAAAGGGAAAGTCATAAAAACAAAGTGATTTTAATGGAACAATAATGTTGCCAGTATAGCAACAGCTCATATAGAACCATCCCCATTGTTAGAGAAGGGGCAGGAAATTTATGTTTTGGAGACATAGACCTCTGCATTACCAAATTATTAGACGTCCTATGTAGGAGGGGGGCAGTTTCCAGTGAAACATTTTTAGTTCGGTATCACCCAAGATGCACGGAGACAAGCACAAACACAAACAATGAATACGATAAGCACAAGACACCTATTACTAAGAAAATACAAACACGGCATGATAACATATTTATATAGAAAAAATATTTGGCTGATAAAGTTATGCTATTAAATATTTAGATGTATATGACATCACACAATGCTTATTGTTGATCAAAAAAATTTACTGACAATCTTAAATATTTAAAAAAAAAAAATTCAAGGAGTTACACCTATTTTTATGGAGCAATAAAAATAATGATAAATATGTCTTATCTCTTTCGCTTGTGATGGTTCCTAACCAAAACATTGCTCCTTCCCCCCCACTCCTCTATGTTACTCTCTGCAATCGCCATTTATAAATAACACCTCACTTCTCCAAGCGCCTGGCGATCGTGTCTATGATGGTCCTCTGGCATCACAAGCAACCTCCGTTCCAGCGCACCCATCGCCTGGTGGCTGCTCGCCTCCTCGAGTTAGAGTAACCAATAGTTTGCTCATGTGGCTTTAGGATCACTCCCTCAAGTTGAATTAGTGACCACGTCTGTCCAATCACAATCTATTTATGAAAATAAATTCATTCAAGGAAGAAATTCAGGCTATGGCTCACCCTTTTGAGTTTTCCCTCATTAATAAATTCTCAAAAAGTCAATCGTTCAAGGAATGTATATGGAAATACATTGTCTTGTGGAATATGGCTGGTAGTTGTTCAGTTGCTTTGATAGATTGCATGCACATTTTCATCAAATTATCTAGTCAAAAAGACTATATATATATATATATATATATATATATATATATATATATATTCTTTCATTTGACCCGAACATTGAATCCCCTCTCAAATTGATATGGGTGGTCTTTCCAAAACTCCAAATTCATCTATGCAATAAGTCAATTTTATAGCCCCTCAACCCAATTTTTTAGAAACCCCTAAAATTTGATGTGACAACGCTGAGTTTGATTCATCATCCCTTGGTTGCCTGCATCATAATGTAGCTGAACATTGGCAAGGATCAAATCTAATAGCATTTATGGGGTAATTTTTCTTTAAAAAAATCACAACAATCACAATATCACTAAACCAAATGTATATTAATGTCTAAATGTATTAACATCTAAATAACATAACAGATTAATAATTGTGATATTTCAACAACATCAAATTATAGATGAACCAAAATAAATCTAAGAGCCAACATCTAGATGTCACCCAATTTCAATTGACCTCTATGTTATTAAAATGTTGTAATATTGAAATTTTTTAAAGTTTAGAGTAGATGTTAACAACCAAAATGCTCTTGATAATATCAATAAAGCTACATATGAGGCACTTCAATTGCATCCTATGTGCAAGGTTGTTGAAATAGTATAGTACTTGAACATTTGTGAAATTTGGACGGTTGTGTCTATTTTGTTAATTGTTATTTTTTTTCTTGTTATTTTGGTATAATTTATTTATGTAAAATGCCCTTATTACTATTAGTAATATTATTATTATTATTATTATTATTATTATTATTATTATTATTATGTTTCTATTTTTTTATTTATAGCACTATAATGCCGCTTCATTCAAAGAAAACATCACAAATGAAAGAATAGGCACTGTCGCCAGCGAAGTAACGCTCATGTTGCTCGTCAAAGAAGAAGGTTAAAAACTGGTAATAAATTTCATAAATCTCTAACTCTAAGAAATTGCACATTGACAAGTGAAGGTAGCAGCTTATTATTATCCAAATTCAGAGCATTTGTAAGCATCTTCCAATGGCAAGTTTGTAAGCAAATCAAACTTTAATAACATAGCGTTCAATTAAACACTTTTTATTTGGATGATATAGCTGAGTAACATGTCATTACACTCCAATAACATCTAACAAAACTGCCCTTATGCAACATAGCGATGAGAAGTCATTGCACCAAACAGTTCATTAAAACAAGCCCTAAATGACGCCATGCCCGACCAAAAAGCAATCTTTCAGCGTTTATTTAATTAATACAAGCACTAAAGTGTCACAATTATGGTCAACAACATAAATTTAGTCTGCACGGAAAATGCCTGAAGTTTGACAATTTGAAAGTTCATAAAGTGGATGCCACTTTAATTTTTCATGATTTTCTCTTATTTGACTCGTTTAAAAAAAAGGTAAGAAAATCTAAAAAAGCTTTATAATTTTGATCAAGAAAAAAATTAAGTTTTTAACCTTCTCACACCGACCGTTTTTAATTTACCCAGTTGCGCTTCTTATACACAGAACAGTTAATTACATCAAGCAACTAAAATAAATTCATTCAAATTTCGAAAGCAATTCAAGCGCCATCCAACATAAAACTGAAACAAACCCTAGAATGATTGTCAA
This sequence comes from Gastrodia elata, assembly GCA_016760335.1. NCBI lineage: Eukaryota > Viridiplantae > Streptophyta > Magnoliopsida > Asparagales > Orchidaceae > Gastrodia > Gastrodia elata. The sequence continues at coordinate 18,221,677 of CM028673.1, forward strand.
ACTAATTCCCTCCTTTGCACAAGCAAACTTTAAGAAGGCATCGACGGAGCACTCTATGGTACCTATGTTAAGAAGAACCGGCGAAGTAGAACACTGTGTGGTGGATCCCATCGCCGCTCCCCGCGAAAGTACTAGGACAACCTATAAATATATATATATATATATATATATATATATATATATATATATATATAATTCTATTTTTATTTAATTAGGCTTTTACACAAAAGTTGGAGAAAGTAATAGATAGGTGAGCTTATCAAATCTTTTTGTGGGAATGTTCAAAAACTTTAAGAATTGCATTGATCATAATTGTAATTTTATTTTATTTTTTATTTAAATTTGTATCATATATTTCTTGTCTTTTAAATAGGAGTAAGTAATGATTTTATTTTCTTTTTACTTGATTAAAAGTATATTTTGGCTATGAACAATATTAAAAATCAAAATAGATAGGATAGGATAATTTTTTTCTCTAGCAACTAAAGCATTTTGAAGTTGATTTGCTGAACTTAACAATTTTAAGCTTTATTAACAAATGGTGAAATGATTGGTCCTTATTGTTTCACTTTGATTTAGATTTGTACTTCAAATTTATTTATATTTTAGCGAATTGAAGTTGAACTTTTGGCATGATTGTGTAATGAAGTAGAGAGTGCATCAAAGCAATCACACAAAGAGTGATCATAGATTTATCGAATTTGAAAACATTGAGCGCCAAAGATATCCTGGAATAGCAGAAGACTCGACGCTTCGATGCACCATATCGCTAAGAAGTATGTTATAGAGAGTTTAAACAAAAATTTGGGAGCTTTGACTTAATATACTTAGTTTGTTTAAACTTCACTTATCAAAGCGCACTGCGATAAGAAGCAAAACCCGGTCACAGTTTACGTCTTAAACTAAAGATCTTGTTCACTAATTGTAACACTCTTAGTATTAGAAGATTTACTCTAATGGGACTATATTCATCTAATTCCTCGGGATAGCACCTAGTCATAAGTCCACATTGGAGTGAATCAACCAATCCTGTATATTACTAAAATAATCCAGTACTATGGGTATACTCTACTACACCAACCAATAACCTGGGTCCAAATAATTTTATTTAATAAATAAGGATTTATCAAGACTATTAATTCCTATGCTAAATAAGTAAGTCCTATATAAGGCTCCAAGAAGATGGTGATCAATGATCACTAAATATGGGTTCTACAATAAGAAAATGTGTCATTCTAATATATTAAGTGATTCCTACCATAAGGGGATAAGATCAACTTATAGGGTTAAGGGATCATCTGAGCTTCTACCTTAATGAGTTATATAAAATTCCCCTACCACAATGTATATTTAAATTTAGGTCTTTCAAATATTTCAGAGGCCATCATATGCTGAGAGACTTAAGATCTCATACCCTTAATTCTAAAGCTAACATATTAGGTTCCATTTAATAGTTAGGTTTAGAGTGATCATATCATATGATTAAGTCATCTGATCATATCCTATTTTAAGATTATGGGATTTAAATCAAGAATATTATTAGAGTCAGATCAATTAATAAATCAATTTAGTTCTATTATCTTTTTATGCTAGTAGTCTTATTTAGGAGAAAATCAATGATTTAAAATTTAGATTCATATTAATCAATCACATAGATTTATCAATAACCTTAACATATCTAATTCAAATATTTAAGATCAATACCAAATTAGATGCATTATTGGAATAATGACAATTTCCTTATCTTGTAATCAAGTCAATTTAATTAAAGATTTAAGAGTTTGGATCTTAATCAACTAAATTAGGGTTTGACCCCTTACTCATGCCCAATTAAGATCAAATGTTTATTTATAAATCAAATGTCAAATCAATAAATTTGGGATGTATTATTGGTGGCAATCTTAGACCTAGATCAAGTCTTAATAGCTTGATCAAACTTTTAAGACTTCTTAAGTTTATTATGATGATTAAATTTTCCATTTTTGATTTATTCAATTTATATATTCTAAATTTGCATACATAATTTCAATACATCTCCCTTATGGTTATGAATCATATTAATAGAAAAATTTTAGAAACTAGAAAGTAATTAGTGTTAATCAAACTCTAAATCAATCCAAATAGATTAGCACATAACTACAAATATAACCATCAAAAATTTATACAATTTGGCTCATAAGTTTTATCTTATCATATAATTAATCAAAGACTAAATTTGCTAAAATCCAATGATTATAAACCCTAATTTTCACTAATCATGGTTTAATAAGATTAGAGCATAAATTGAATATATAGAGATCAGAAATATAATTCACTTAGCACATTCATTCTACTCTGCATAAAAAAACTAATGCATCATAATCATGTAATTTAGATAAGAAATGAATCATATGGGTCCAAACTAAAGTTTTTGACCTGAGGGGCATTTTAGTAAATTACACATAATAAAATCTAAATTTGTATACAGTTTACTATTGGTTGCTATTCAATGATTCTATAGAGTCTAAGAACATAAAATTCTAAAGTCTAATGAATTAGTTATAGTCATTTTAATTTCTAAAGGCAATTTGGTAATTTTCTAAGCTAAGGGGGTCAAAAAGCTAATTTTTTAATTTGATATCCAAATTCAGCAAACTTAGTGGCTATAGCTTCTCTATATCACACTGAGTACTTTAATTTAGAGTATACTCAAATTGGACTTCAATTGGTCAAGTTATGACATAATTAAAGTTAATGGTATTTTGGTCATTTTCTAATTTTTCTAGGGTTCAGAACATAAATATTTATTTTAGATTATTATTGGTACTAAAATTTTAAGCTATCTAGCGCTTCAAATTTTTGGATTTGAAGCATAATTGACTAAGATATGGCCAAATGAATTTTTTGGACTCTATGGCGCGCTATAGCGCCCGACGGTGGTTTCGTCTGTGCGAAAACTGTGAACGGTCATATTTTGAGCTCAAATACTCTCAATCCAAAGCATTTCATGAGCAGTTCCATATATCAATGGAAAAGTTTTTCCGATATCTTTCCATTGACACCAATATTGGCACGAACGGATCATTCTAGCTATATGAACAATAGTGATAAAGGCAGGGGTATGCAGCATAGACGAAAAATAGAGTATGAGGTGTATTACTTTGAAGAACTATAATGGCTTCCATACTTAATCATGGATGTCTAAATTTGTGAATAAGCATAATAGAGGAATGAAATGACCAAAAAAGAAGAACAAATAGGTACAAGGGAGAGCAAACAAAAGAGGGTACCTTAGCCTTTAGAAGAGGAAGAATAAACATTTATTTTTCTCAAGACCTTTTAGGGAGGGAAGCTCCTTCATCAGCACCAAGCTCAACAATGGGAGAAATAGAGAGGAAACTCTTAGCTTAGCAGCAAACAAAATAAGAAGGGCTGAAGTTTCTCTTTAAAGAAGAAGAAGGAAGGGGAAGCCCATAAGTTAGGGAGTTATGAGGTAAGGGGAGGGGGATGGCCTTAGCCATCAAGCATTATAATTAAGAAGGGGGAGGAGAGGGATGGTCTCATCTTTTAATTTGCAATAGGGAGGTAAGGGGTCAGCTGAATGAAAGGGGAGATAAGGAAAGAGAAAAAACAAATTAATGAATAATTAACTATTATTCCTAATTTTTAATTTATTAAAAATTCAGATTAAATAAACGTGTTTCAAAAAATCCCAAAACTTCACCCCTAGCTAATTTGGCAGCAAGGAATTCAACGATAAAGTCAAAATTTGATTCCAATGATTATTTAATTATTCAATTTTTCTGGTGCATTTAATTATATTAAAATATTTACGAAAATTCAACAACTTCTAAGCGCGTCCAAAACATCACCCCTAACTAATTTGGGAGTGACGAATGCAATGACGAAGTTGAATTTTGATTTCAAGGTCAAAATAAATACTTCAATTTTCTAATTAATTAAATATTAAAATAATCCAAATATTGGATTTAGCTCCAAATCGTGCCAAATTTTTAGGGATTGATTCTAATAGCTAGATGAAATTAACAGAATGATAATTAAGATATAATTAGGCTTAAATTAAGCTGAGTAATAATTGTGGGTTGTTACAATAAAGCTCCTCATCGGGCATTGGATCTTCATGCTGCTCATGATCTGATATTATTGGTTTTACAATTTCAGGGCCTCAGCCAATAAAAGAAAATTCTTATTAGACAATTGTCTAAGTATATTTTATACTGAAAAATTGTTATTCATTTATTAATATCACCATTTATACTTAAACTCAATAAAAGTGAACTATCTAGCATAGGAGCAGTAAGCATACAAGGAATATGATAAGCTATAATGCAATATTCATAGCTAAGCAGGGATTAAGGTAAAAGTATACTTCAATCAAACTAAACAAGGAATATATATACATATATATTACAGTAAGTAAAAGTACTGAAAGTAAAGTCTAATCCTAAATATGATGATGATCACATGATATATGCTGATTTAAAATAGTAATATGAAAGTGGTACATATGGTAAATAGTAAAAAAATCTAACATCCTATAAATATATATATAAGTGAGCATGCAAGAAAAGAAAAATAGCTGACTGAAATAACATGCATCAGTAACATAATAAATAGTAAACTAAAATTGGAATAAGTACGTATAACTGCTATATTAGAAAGAATTGGCCAATCTGGCCCAGTATAATTCCAAAATATTTTTGGGCTAGGGCAGATAGAAATTCTCATAGCCTTTCTGGGCTATGAGAGACAGAATAGAGCAGTAGATTTTCTACAGTATTACTTTATTAGTTAAAGGTTAAACTTTAGATAACCTTAATTATATTATCTAATACTTAGGATAAGGTGTTACGCTTATCTTAAATATTAGTCCAGCAGCTCATTATTCAGCGGTTATTCAGGGAGGTTCAACAGTCATTCCTAAGTATCGTATCGTTCGGCCGCTAATTGTTAATTCTTTTGCACCGACATTGGGACGGTGCGTTACACTTGGTTTATTTATATGTATCATTGCCCAGTTTGCTTACTATTATTCAGCATATTTCTTAAATAATTTTATTCATATTAAGGTGTTCTTTTAGTCATTTTTGTTATTTAATAGCTTTATATGTATTATTGTTTAACCTTATTGAAGCTTGAGGTATGTTCCTTTTTTTACCTCATTTTAATAAGTTATAAATGCTTTATTTATAGATTTCCTTTTTCTTATGGCTCGATGCACCCATGGCATTATATCATTATTTAAAATATACTTAGACAATTGTCTAATATAAGATTTTCTTCTTTTTCTGGATAGGGCCCTAGCGTGTGAAACCAATATGTCAGATTCAGAGCTTTTTGAAAAGGTTGCACGAGGAGAGGAGCTTAGTCGGAAGGAGGATCTTTCCATTGCTGTCGTTGTTTAGATCTTTTATTACTGCATTTGTGAGGATGAGTATTTACTTTTTAATTAAATTTTTATTTATAAGTTGTAATAATTCAGGACTTGGATGTATTTTTCTTTCTGTATTTTTATTCTGAGCTGAGTTATGTTCTCTTATATTTGGATTATAGATATGGATATTATTTCATTGGTTCCGCACTCTCTAATTTATGAATGCACATTTAGTGATTGGTTTACAAGCAGTGGCATATCTTGCAATTGTCAGCAAATTAAGGAGAAAACCTAATTTGGTTATAGTTGGGGATCTATCAAAGTGACCACTCTATTATAATCATGTTAATATACGTGTTAACATGACCACGATAGGAATGAGGCTTCATACATTTACTTATGTAATTTATAATTCAATTTATATATTATAATTTACTGTAGTACATTCTTTATACTATTTTACAATCACATTTCTCACATTGCTTTTACAGTTACTCGACATATATCAAATTGAACATATTCTTTTTATTTATTATCATACGCACACTTGTTCATATATACATGCTTCTTTTACTTAACATGTTCTTATAGGATCTTAGCAGCCATATCAGTACGCACATTTATTTCTTTTAAATTTTATTATTCAATTATTTCTTTATTTTCAGTACATTTCAATACTACAATTGGGTACCGCTCAAATTAATTTTAAATTAATAAATGTGATACACATGACAATAATAAAACATTCAACCTTAAAATATACTTAGACTTAATAAGTATAATCAAAATTTTAATTTATTGATTGTACCATACTGTATTAAAAATTAAATACGATAGATTAGGAGTTTAGAAATAATTTAATGTGAGAGCTAGGGTGGGACCAGAGAAGCAAGAGAATCCTTGAAGATTGTTTTATTTTATTTTAATTACCCATTAGGACGAGTGTCATTTTGTCTATAAACAGTTTGTATAACTTATATAACTCTGAATGTTTTTATTTTCTTTTATTGTGATGAATATTATAACAACCCAACCCAGCTTAAGTTAAGCCTAATCATATCTTATATATCATTCTATTTATTTCATTTATCTATTGGAATCAGTCCTTAAAGATTTGGCGCAATTCGAAGCTAAATCAAAAATTTGGGATTATTTTAATATGTAATTAATTAGAAAGTTGGGTATTTATTTTGACTTCAAAATTGAAATCCGACTTCGTCGTTGCAATTGTCACCCCCAAATTAGCTAAGGGTGATATTTTGAATGCATTTGGAGGTCATCGAATTTTTGTCAATATTTTAATATAATTAAATGCGCCGAAAAATAGAATAATTAAATAATCGTCGAAATCGAAATCCGACTTCATCGTTGAATTCCTCACCCCCAAATTAGCTAGGGGTGAATTTTTGGGATTTTTCGGAGTGCGTTTCAAAAATATGGATTTTTAAATAATTAAGAAAAATAATTAAGCAATTATTTGATCCTTAATATGTAATTTCTCCCTCTCTCTCTCTCCTAGTTGGCTAGTCACATTCCCCTTCATTTGGCTGGTTATCCCTTCTTTATCTCTTAAGTCATGTCCCATTAATGCTCATTCATGATGGCCCCTACTCCTCCTCATCCTAGCCTCCCTAGCTGATGATGGAGCCTCTCTTCCTCTCCTCCTTTAAAAGAGGGGCACAACCTCTCCTTCTCCTCTTTGTTGCAAGAGCTGAGGCTTACTCCTTTTCTCCATTTCTATACCTTGTATTGAAGAAGGAGCTCTCTTCTTCCCAAGGTCTTCAAGAGAACAAAGGTCCTCTTCTTCCTCTCCTTCCAAGGCTAAGGTACCCCTTTGCTCATCTTCTTATCTAGTTCATCTTGCTATTATGATTATTGCATCTCTAGATAGCCATGTTTAAGTATGCAAGCCATTACAACTCTCCAAAATATAAAATGTGTTGCTCTATTTTTCATTTACTCTGCACATCCTGTCATTCATCTACATTTTTAGCATAGTTAAAATGCTCTATTTGTATTGATTTTGGTGTCAATGGAAAGGTATCAGAAAGACCTTTCTATTGATATATGGCACCACTCATGAAACTCTCTTGATTGAGAGTATTTGAGCTTAAAAGCTGACCATACAGTTTTCATCCGGGCAGAAAATGCCGTCTGGCGCTGCAGCGCCCGATTTTGCAAAATAGACTGCTGTAGCGCGCTGCAGTGGCTGACAGCGATATTTTTGTGAAAACATATAGAAATACTTTAAAAATAACCTAATTGAACAGTAGTTTTGCAACTTAAACTGCTGCCGCGCGCCATAGCGTGCCGCAGCGCACCAGCGCTAAAAGCGCTACAGCGCTCTCCCGCACGAAAAGCGCTGCGGCGCGCTGCCGCGCAAAAGGCGCCGCAGCGCTAAAAGCACTACCATGCATTGCAGCGCCCAAAAATACCAAATTGCCCAGAATCCTTCTAATAATACTCAGTTTTGGCTGAAATGACCAAAACTTTACTGTTTTGGTATTTTAAGGTCTTTAGAACCCTAGTGGGGCTAAGTTATATCAAATTTAAATCTATTTGAGCTAAAATTGAATATTATATAAAATTCTATGTAAATTTAAATTTGAAACTTTGTCATTCTTAATATGCTCAACAATCTACTATGTACTTTAAATGTATGTCATGGTAAATGCTAAGTAATAGAATCCTTAAAAGCATGTATCAAATAGGTAAACCTTAATAACCTAAATGGCATGAACCTTAGATCTTTTAGAATTATGATTAAGTGTTAATACCTTTGCTTGTTTTAGTATTTGATTAGCATTAATCACCTTTTTATTTTATATCATCTTTCTATTTATATGCTTTTATGATTTTTAGAATGTATGTTAGAGAATTATAAACATTATTAGGACATTTAAGTACACTTAATTGACATTAAATTACAACCGTACACATGAATCTTGATAACTTGATTAAGTAGATGGTACTTAATCCAAACCTAAGTTTGACATCAATAATATACTAATAATACATTGATTTGTCATTGACCTTTAAATTAACATCGGTCTTAATACTAGCAAGGTTAGGGGTTAAACCCTAGCTTATCTTAATTAAGATCTAAACTTAATCACTTAAGTAATTAACTTGATTGAAAGATAATTCAATTGACATTATTCCAATAATGTACATGATTTGATATGGATCTTAAATCATTGAATTAGAAGTGCTAGGGTTAATATTGAATATGTGTAATTGGACCATCTGAATCTGAACTTTAGATTCTTGATTTTCTCTTATATAAGATTATAAGCATAAGATGAATACTAAAACTATAATGATTGATGAAACGACCTAACTCTAATAACATCCTTGATGTTATCCCATAATTGCAAAATAGAAAAGGATCAAATGAATTTCAATTATTTGATATGACCACTTGAATGTTAACTTATGAAGTAGAAGTGCGAGATCTTAAGGGTCTTACTTTAGGATCGTCTTGAAATGTTTAAAGATTTTAATTATTGATATATTGAGGTAGGCAGGACTTTTGTAATTTCTTGAGGTATGAATCTTAGATGATCCTTCATAACTTTAGAAATTGAACTTGATATCTTGTGGTAGGGATCACCTAAAGTACTTAAATTAGGACTCATTCCTTGTGGTAGCAGCCTATATTGAGTGATTCTTTGATCATATCCTTGGAGCCTTATATAGGACTCACTCATTTAGAGTAAGGAATAATAGATTTGATAAATTCTTGTAATTAAATAGAGTTGTCTGAACCCAAGTCATTGATTGGTGTAGTATGGTATACTCATAGTATTGAATTATTTTAGTAGTATCCAGGAATGGTTGAGTCACTCTAAGTGAGATTTATCTTTGTGCTATCCTGCAGGCTTAAGCAGATATAACATCGCTCAGAGTAAATCAATTGATCCTAAGAGTGTTATTAATAGGGACTCATTCCTTAGTTTGATTAAAATACAAATCGCCATCGGGTGATGCCTCCTAACGAAGATCGCTTCAATATATGTAGCTTAAACAAACTAAGTAATTCGAGTCACCTTCTTTAGAACACTAAGTGTGATTATGAGTTGGGCATCTTAATGACTTAGCTTGAGATACAAATTGCCATCGGGTGATGCCTCCTATCAAAAATCGCTTCGTTAGGGTGACTTAATCAAACTAAGTGTTAAGGACCACCTTTCTTGCAACCATGCTAAATATATGTATATAATCATCCCATCTAATGATCTTTAAGTAAATTCTCAACTTTAACCAATTATCGAGATAGAACTTAGGAGTCATAATCTTTTTAACAGGATTATGCACAATAGAGACTTATAATTTATTATCGGATTTCAAAGCATTTTTTAGATTTTTTTTTTAGATTTATCTTATGTAGCTTAGAAGCATGAGCATGAGTATGGGCATGATGTTGAGTATCAGTGATGACATATGAGTATGAGTGATGATTTATGGGTTACAGAATGTTATATGCATTGACTGGGGAATTTCAGGATGCATCAACATCGTAGTTCCCAACTGGATGTATGTATACATTGGACCGTACGACTCATAACAGTTCAGTGATATTTTGGTTGCATATCAGTGGCATACAGTATTGTGGTATATTCAGATGCATAGTCTCAGTGACATATATTATAGTTTACATATGATTACTTAGTTTTGGATGCGATACTATTTTGATTCATTTACAATATTCAGTTTACAGTTCAATTTTACTTTACTTTGCTGCAATTTTGTACAGTTTTATGCTTTCATTTATTTTTACAGTATTTCAGCAGATTTAATTATATTATGTAAATATTAAATGAATAACTAGAACTGTTTAGATTAGTTTCGATGTGTTAGACTTATTGTCTAACATGAGGTACTTTTGGGATCTGATAATTTGCTAGATCTTGAATAGTATATTGAGCTAGGTTAGGAGGACACCCAGGAGGTTCAGGAGGAGCTCGTAGAGCACTAGTGAACTTTTTTTTAGTTTTACTTTTTGCTTAGTATTTTCAGTTCAGTACTTAGTTTTATTTCAGTATTTTCAGTAAAAATATTTATAATAACTGGATGTTTTTCTGAGATGAATGTCTTTATACAGCTTCTGTGATGAATGTTATAGATATTTGCTTTAAACTTCTGCGCTCTGTTATATACTACTTATAATTAGTATTGTGATGTGATAAGTATAACTGAAAATACTGATATCTTATACATATATTAGATTCTCATTGTATTCTAAATCTAATATATGTATTTATCTAATACTTAGGATAAGGATATTACTCTTATATTAAGTATTAGCTCTCAATCCTCCTTGAGATTGAGTCAACATCCCTTCAGATGGGTTTGGTGATTTTAAGCTATTCGGGGAGACGGGTTATTCCTCCCCGAGTGGCGCACCGTTCCGTCGCCAAACTTAATTATGACTATTTTTTTTTGCGCACGGTGACGGGGCGGGGCGCTACAAATATCTTTCTACTTAATATGTATAGTTTGAATGATAGATATGTATATGTTTATTTCACTCATATTCATTTAATTTTCTCATCTAATAGATTCTTGGCCTATATAGTACTTAATAATGAGTTAATTTTTACTAATATAATATTAAGTACTATGATAATACTCAGCGGTAGATTAGAATACCTAATCTAGCACCGGGGCATTACATTATATTTCTTGAATATTTTATTTGAACAATTTTGCATATATAAAATATAAAATAATATAAATAGGGGTTTCATTTTGGGTAGATCAGTCTGTACTGATATTTTGAGACAAGACAGGCTATGGTGAGATCAAAAGACTATACATATCATAGAAATGGAATGTGTAGTTATATAGGAGACTATGTTTAACTTATCATTTGTTCTAATATGCCCACAGAACATATTAAAATAAGATAAAAAAATTAATATCAATTACATCATACTTTTCGCACAATCTCATTGATTGTGTAAGATACTATTTACTTTACACAATCTTGAAGACAGTGCTTTACAGTTTATTTAGTCCTAAAGACCGAACTCAGTTTATGTACTCTTACTTTTGTACTTTATAATTCAGTTTGTACATTTCAGTTTCCTGCAATTGCAGCATTTATATTATTTTACAGTTACTTAGCATGCTGAAATATTTATATTGGTACTCTTTTCATATGCACACCCATATATACATGTTGCCTTTACTAACATACTTTTGCAAGATTTTAGAAGTCATTCCTTATATGTATACTTATTATTTTATAATTTTATAATTTCAATATTCTTTTTATTTACAATATTTTATCTTAAATTACATTTTTGCTCAATTTATAATTAATTGTAAATAACAAATGTGATGTCATTGCTAATGAAAATGCACAACCCTAAAATGTACTTAGGCTTAATAAATCTAACCAATTTTTTTATTGGTTGTGCCATACCGTATTAAAATATGTACATATAATAGATCATGAGCTTAGAGGTAATCAAGAGTATTAAAATATGTACATACAATATTTTTTTCTTGTGATAAATATTTTCTTTTATTTATAAAAATAACTCGAATGGTGGACATATATATATATATTGTACTTTTATACATTTACTTCCTATCTCTTAGGTTATTGCTAAGTATGCTTAATATTAGGTTATCATCTATTGAACTAGCATTAAGTATTACAGTAATATCTAATATTGAATTAAGTACTTAATCCAACATTGGATTGTTATAATATTACATTTTAAATAGTGATATTGATGACTACCTTCAGCAGCATCTCAAAATGGAGATATTGATTAAGCTTTTAAATTTTAAATCAAACAATGATGAAATTGAGGATGATGCCCTTTAGTTTGACATAATTTTTGTGATACTTTACATGTAATTATGTGATTCTCACAATTACCATGACCAATGCAACAGTGAACATTTCTTATGTGCTGTCCTCACCCACTCTTTATGAAACTTTGAAAGCAAACCTTCATTGTTCTTTGCTTGACAATGTAGAAATGATCTCTAATGTGTCAAACAACCTTGAGTTATAAGATAACATATATTAGACAGCATATTTACAATCATGTAAAAGAATTCTTATAAATATAGCATAAATTGTCAACATGTGCGTGCCACATTTAAAATTATATTGTTCAAGTAAATACAATTACATGAGAATGGTATGCCAACAACTGCCTAAACAAATGCCTCCATTGTTCTACAAATTTACTCCTCTTGCTAATCAACGCATTTTTGAGGGATACTTGACTCTCAACGTATTCTAATTTTGTTATAAAAAAATGAATACTATTTTCTAAAGATTTAACATTTTTCATTGCCTTTCAAAACTTTACGCAAAAAATAAATAGCTATTTTCTAAAGATTTAATATTCTTCCCAAAAAAATTTTGAAACAGCTTTGTAAAACAATTTCCTTTTTTTTTTTTTTTGACAAAATAGTTATGAATTTGTAATAGCTAACAATTTGTGCGCTATAAAGAAAATTTAAAAAATCGAACTCTGAATGAAATTTTAATATAGTTAGAGTTCATCCGAAAAAAATCGCACGTGAATTACATGGAATATTGAGTGTCTGCAATTACATAATTTTCTCAAAGTCGAGAAATTGAGACGAACCATTGAAGAGATTACACTAAGATAAAGAACAAGCTGAACCTCAAAATTTACAGTCATAACACTAATAAAGAAAGAATAATAACCAGCTTCTACTTCTTTGCTTTTCTTGCAGGCGCCTTCTTCGCCGCCGGCTGCTTCGCACTCTTCACCTTCGCCGCCGGTTGCTTCGCATTCTTCACCTTCGCCGCCGGTTGCTTCGCACTCTTCACCTTTGCCGCCGGCGCCTTCTTCACCGCTGGCACAACCGCCTTCTTTCCTGGAGCATCTTTCTCCGAAGTCTTGGCAGCCTTGGCCGGGCGAGCATTGGGTTTGGAAGCCACGCTCTTTGGCTTAGGCTTCACGCCCTTGGGGGAAGGCTTCGGCTTGGCAACCGCTTTTGTATTGCGTTTGGCGGGCACTGCAGGCTTAGCCTTTGCCTTCGCCACAGCCTTGGCTTTAGGCTTTGCTACAGTCTTAGGCTTAGGCTTAGTCGCAGCGACCTTGGGCTTCGAGGCTGTTTTCACCACAGGCTTGGACGGCTTAGCGGAACCGGCTGGGATTTTGTAAGAGTTCTTCACCTTGCTGAGCTTCCCGGCAGCGGTGAAGTTGCGGAGCTGGATGAGAAGAACCTTCTTGAAGTTAGTGGGGATGTGATCCTTGTGCTTCTCCTCGATGAATTTGGTGATGGCGTACTGGCTAGATCCAGTCCTTTCTTTCAGCGAAGTGATCGCCTCTCGGATCATCTAAGGTTTCATCCCACAAAGAACTGAACTCGTCAGATCGGAACGAAAATGGTGCATACGAAAGAAACGGAAGCGATCGGATGAGAATTACCTCGATGTAAGGCGGATGTGACGCAGGAGAACGGGGCTTGCTGGGCTTCTTCGGATTGGATTTCTTCGATTTCTCAGCCTTTGGGGCAGCGGGATCCTCTTTCTCGCCGGCGGGGTCCGCCGGAGCCGGATTGGTAACTGGCTCCTCAACTACTGGAGCAGGTACTTCCTCCGTAGCCATTGAAATTGAAAGGAGGGATTAGCGTTCCGAGGTAAGGAACAAGGAGGGGAGAGAAATAGCCGAAGAGCGGAGATCGATGAGCATTAACGGTGAAGAGAGAGGGAATAAATACCGAGAGGGCAGCGTGAAAGATGCCACGTGGGGCGTTTCGATTGGCTGATAGCGCTTTCATCCGGATTTCTACCGTTACAGTTTCAAACGATGTCCCTTGGATCGCTCTCTAATCAACGGCTTAGGGCGTCGGATTAAGTAGGGTGAGGACCGAAGATTGCTGATTTTGAAGGGGTTTCAGGTGAGCTAAGTTGTGCTTTTGCCCTCATTTTTTTCTATGAATATCTTGAGCTTTGGTGGATGGATCAAAGTGATTTTTGAACCTGTTCGAAGCTCTGAATCTTGGCTTTAAAACGACTGTGCCCTCGATTGATTTTTTCCAGGTTTTTAGGAGAAATTCGTATTGCAAGAGGTGCTGGTCTGTCAAGTGGTTTTGTGTGAGTTTGTTCGATATTCTGATCTCTAGGAGAACAAGTTGCGGCCACTTGGGAAAGTTTTTCATAGAAAATGATAGTAGGGAATCAAGGGAGGTGATTGAGCCCGAAATATTGAAAATTGAGCTAGATATGAGAATTTAATGTTGAGTTTTAGTCACTAGAACAAATACATTCTTTTTTATTTGCTATGTAAGAGTTATTGTTAGCATGCATTTGCTTTTTAATCAGATTTTATGTAATGGAGAAATATAATGTAGTTAAATTATTTTGTTTTATTTATTTGCTTTGTGCATATTAAAATTTGATGTTTTTATTTGTCATTGTATAGTCATATATTCTTAAAGAAGGAGATTTTTTATTATGATGATGAATAATACAATACTAAATATTGAATTACATTACTGTAAGTATCTTATTATATATAAAAGAATATATTCTATTTATTTAACATTTATAGACAATTTCTTAGTACTATTCTTTTCGAGCTTAATTTAGCTTAGCTTAGATAAATTAGTTAAGGGTTTAGAATATTTATTTCCAATATAATTTAAATGATGTTTACAATTTAATGTAAAACCAAAATAATATATGCATTTTAAATAAAATCTTCATCATAGTATGATTAAGGATCTCATAAGCTTAATAAATCTCTTATTATCCTACTACGAAGAAAAGTTATTTTCAATTACTTAAGAATTCCAACAACTAAGTTCGAAAAGGAAGCAACATTTGTCTGTCTTCTCTTCTATGGCTACTAATAATGGGCCCACTAACCCAGTTGAAAAGATGCTCGGGCTCCACTTTGTAGACTCGACTTGTTGTGAGTTCGATAAACTATAGTGATTAAGATATATTGGTTGTTGATTTGGCAAAATAGAGTAATGCATAAGATAATTAAGATCTCCAATTGAATTTATATAAATGAACATATCAGCATGAAGTGAAAAATCTAAAATCCAAAAATAATCTTTTTTTTTTGTAATATATTTTATTTTATATGATTTTTAATTATTTTTTATAGCAAATAAAATAACTGCGCGCCACCGCGCGCCGTAGCGCTTGGCTCTCGGCCAAGGAGCGCTACCGCGCACCGTAGCATACAGCTCTCATGTATTCTAGCGTCGCGGCGCCTGAAAGTGATGCGGCGCGCCTGAAAGCGCAGCAACACGCCCCAGCTGTAACAACCTAGGTTGTTACCATAGCCAATTAAGACTAATTCAGGTCCTAATCTCGATCTTAAGTGCTAACTAGGTCATTAGAAGTTCTCCACTAAGATATAGTCCAAATGAGGGGTCAAATAGATCAAACCCTGATTTTGGGAAATCTAAAAACCCTGAAAATTGACCTATCTAAATTGATCTCAGATTGAAAATACAGCACTCCGCAAACGGATGGTCAGACAGAGCGAGTGAATCAGGTTCTTGAAGATCTGCTTATACTATGTATCAAATATAAATGCAGATTCGAATACACTGTCGCACTTTTGAACTTAAAGGAAAAAGTACTCAGTATATGAACATATATTATTTTTTGCACTTTAGTGCTGCTTAGCTTTGCTTTGAGCCAAATTCATATTGAAGCTTGGTTGATTATTCAGAATGAACATTTCTAATAATATGATTATTATTAGAAAAATGACATTAATAATATTTGTGGGTTACTAAAAAAATGATATCAGCAATATTCGTGGTTAGGTACTGGTAAATGACATCAGTAACATCTGTGGGTTACTGAAAAAATGACATCAGTAATATTCGTGGGTTACTGAAAAAATGATATCAATAATATTTGTGGTGGGTTACTGAAAAAATAACATAAGTGTAACACCTCACTATTAGATTAAATATAATAATCTAATAATGAATGTTATGATAGTATTTAATATTGAGTTTGGTGATTCTAACTCATTATTAGATACTACCTTATTTTATAAGATCTATGGGTGAAAGAAAATTCAATCATTCTAACTCAAATATTTATTATTTATAATATGAAATTACAAATGACATGAAAGAATAGTTTTCACACATCACAAAATATTTAATTCAAAAATGTTCATAAGTAAAGCTGATTCTCACATAAAGAAACAAAAGTAAATTATCTTCTTCTAATTATTGCTTAGGTTCCTCTTTAACTGCAGGTCCTGATTCTTGCTCCTAATCTACTGTATTTTGGTTTTTAAATATGGTAGGACACATCCAAAAAAAAAAAGTAGTTAGACTTTAAAAGTCTAAGTACATTTTAAAAGTAAGCTAAACATTAATTAAGCGGATATCACATTAGATATTTATAATTTAAAATATAAGCGGTGCAATAAGCATGAAAATAGTAAGGAGGGTATGTAAGAAAATTTCCTTATAGTGTTAGAGTATTTTTACAAATCCTATAACAATTAGGTTAATATAGCATTTGAAATATTTATAAAATAAAGGAAAAAATGAATATGTTCAAATGATTTTGTATGCTAAATAAGAAAAATAGAGTAAGAAAAGAAACTATATTTTTTTAAATAAAATCTTACACTATATAAATCTTTGAAAGATTTAAAATACTGTAAATCATTTCAGTCTAAAGACTGAATATATCATTCACAATCAATGAGATTGTGAGAAATGCAATTTATAATTTATCTTGAAATTTTGTTCTGTTGGGGCAGAACAAGCGATGAGTTTAGTACGTCTACTCAACTTATCTGTAAGTGGGGTCAAAAACAAACACACACATTCCTCCTCAAAGGAATTATGTGATCTCCAGATACTCCAATAGCCTTGCCCAAGTAAATGACAGCTGTACTAAATATCCTCTATATAAACCCCTCTGAAATATTTTATAAAATGTTTATTTTATGTACAAAATTTTGATGTATGAATCAAAGTTTAGGTTCAATGTATTGCAGCACAAGTATTGTAAACTATGTGATATCTATTATTTTTTATAAATTCCTAAGATAAGGATTCAATTGGACTCTATTATATTCCATGAGTTATTCACTCTACTCTATAAGATTTAATTAGCAATTTATTAAGAAGCACAAAATAAGAAATATTCATTTTGTAACAAGAATCTAGTCTAACAGTGAAAGCATATATGTATAATAAACAACTAATGAGAAAAGTATGCATATGAAAGAAGCATAAGTAAAAAAGTATTTCTACATAAATAAATTAACAATAAGACTTAAAAAAATATGATAAGTTGTGATCAAATAAAATCAAGAGTAGCAGCCAAAAATCTATCAATAAAACTTAATTATTAAATATGGAATAACTTACTAATATCTCAAAGCAATTCTTTAAGTACTATGATCATCAACAAAAATTCTCTTTACTACTATTCTCAGTACATCTTAATTTGCCCTCCAAAGCTTAAATACTAAAATAAAATCTCACATTACCCAACTTGTTAACTTCAAATTTCTTCTCACTACAAGCCAAAATAGAAACACTTTAATCTTTTATGTACAACAAATGATTGGACATGTAATATGCAAGAATTAACGTAAAGAAGATATAATTAACAATACATTCAAGCATCAATAAAATTCGTCAAAATTTTAATTTAGCATTAATTTAATATGAAACAGGTGAAAGACGGTCAACACTTAATAGTGTAATTTAATGAATACAAAACTATTCAATAAATTTAAGCTAAATCTTGGTTAAATTAAAACTCAATTCTTACTACCAATGTTTCGAAAGATTTGAGATATATAAATTTAGTATTAATTTAAGTAAGAAATTTCAGATTGGAGATGTCACCTTTGATAGATCTCTCCACTTCCTATTTTGTTAAATTGCAAGTTTTGCTTTGATACCATGTAGTGGAACAGAGGGTGACAAACATTTACAAACAAGTATGTATATACCTTTAATAAAATCAAATGACGATAAATTATGGGGAAGTGGAATCAACAGCTATAATGAATGGAGTATAGTAATTAGAATTGTTAAAAAGATGTCCACCAATTTATGTAAAATGAGCTAAATTATAAATAAAACTAATATTGGTAAAAAAAATTAAAACTTGTTCAAAAAGGCAAAAAAAAAATGAAAATGTAACAACAGGTGCGAGTACTTCAAACCTTCCCAGTGATTCATATAGTTACAAAATTTTATTGTAAGTAATATATATGTGATGACCCACTTAAGTAGTAATAAGTAAAACTCTTAAACATCGAGGCACCTTTTCAGATAACGGTGGAGTTCCTGATAAGAACTCCAAAGTTAAGCGTGCTCAGGTGGGAGCACTCCCAGGATGGGTGACCTGCTGGGAAGTTATCTTCTGAGGGCAAAACCGTGAGGCCTTTCTGGCCAAAGCGGACAATACCTTGGTGCTTAAGAGTTTGGGCTGTTACAAATGGTATCGGAATAAACCATAGGGTGTCAGATAGGAGCTAAGTGCCATATAGGGCAAAGTATCACTTCATGTGAGCAGCCTATTGAACCCATGATGATTAAGGTGCTACATGGTGGTGGGTACCTCTTGCGCCTGTAGGAGTCATCTCTAGTCCTATCTACCCAATGGATGGTTCTTGGATCTGTGTGTGGATACTGACGAGGACGTCAGTTACTTAAGTTGGGGAGATTATGATGACCCACTTAAGTAGTAATAAGTAAAACTCTTAAACATTGAGGCATCTTTTCAGATAACGGTGGAGTTCCTGATAAGAACTCTAAAATTAAGCGTGCTCAGGTGGGAGCACTCCCAGGATGGGTGACCTACAGGGAAGTTATCTTCTGAGGGCAAAACTATGAGACTTTTTTGGCCAAAGCGGACAATACCTTGGTGCTTAAGAGTTTGGGCTGTTACAATATATGAATGTCTAGGGAACTTTTAAGTTGAAACTCTTTATGGCTTTCGTTAATTTTACAATTGTTGATGATAAATTGAGATATACCTGGTTGGGCATATTTATTAAACAAAAGTCAAAAAGCAATAAAATTTGTTAAATCCTTCACAATATATGGTGAAACTCAATTTGAAACCAAAGTTAAGTATATTAAAACAAAGCGGACAATACCTTGGTGCTTAAGAGTTTGGGCTGTTACAAATGGTATCAGAATAAACCATAGGGTGTCAGATAGGAGCTAAGTGCCATATAGGGCAAAGTATCACTTCATGTGAGCAGCCTATTGAACCCATGATGATTAAGGTGCTACATGGTGGTGGGTACCTCTTGCGCCTGTAGGAGTCATCTCTAGTCCTATCTACCCAATGGATGGTTCTTGGATCTGTGTGTGGATACTGACGAGGACGTCAGTTACTTAAGTTGGGGAGATTATGATGACCCACTTAAGTAGTAATAAGTAAAACTCTTAAACATTGAGGCATCTTTTCAGATAACGGTGGAGTTCCTGATAAGAACTCTAAAATTAGGCGTGCTCAGGTGGGAGCACTCCCAGGATGGGTGACCTACAGGGAAGTTATCTTCTGAGGGCAAAACTATGAGACTTTTTTGGCCAAAGCGGACAATACCTTGGTGCTTAAGAGTTTGGGCTGTTACAATATATGAATGTCTAGGGAACTTTTAAGTTGAAACTCTTTATGGCTTTCGTTAATTTTATAATTGTTGATGATAAATTGAGATATACCTGGTTGGGCATATTTATTAAACAAAAGTCAAAAAGCAATAAAATTTGTTAAATCCTTCACAATATATGGTGAAACTCAATTTGAAACCAAAGTTAAGTATATTAAAACTGTTAATGTTTGGAATTTTACATAATAAATACTTATCAAAGCAAGTAATCATGCATAAAACAACTTATATTTCAATGCTACAACAAAATGGAATAATGAAATGTAAGTAGTAGCACATACTTTGTGGCAAGAGTTTGTAATTTTTTAGTCATCATTAATTACCTTTGAATTTCTGGGGAGAATGTGTATTACATGCAGTTTATCTAATAAATAGAATGACTACGCCTTTGTTAGATGAGCTACCACCATATTAAGTATTATATAATGAAGCTTCAGATTATGATTATGTTTGGCATACGCCCTTGCAATTACAAATTTCTGAAGCACATTTGATGCAAGATCAATCTCATACATTTTTCTCGGATACCACCATAATACAATTATAGGATTTATAACATAACAAACTCTCATATCTTGAAATATAATTTTTTTCAGCAGAACATCTTTCCTTGTTCACAAGAGCACAAACACTCATTTAGTTAAATATGAAATATAAAGGAGGTTTGAGTATATACATGTGTAAAATTTCCAATTTCTTAATGAATAAACATGGTGTTAAAGAATATGGAGGATAAAGTATAAATAAGCAAACATAATTTATTTATTCATTTTATTCAATATAAATTTAAATGTGAATAAACTTAAATTCTTTAATGATTTGTCAAATTAGTTGCATGTTTGACCTTTTTCTTCCCCTAAAAATGCATATACACAATGGTTGTCCACACATAGGCTGTCCAAGTTATGACATGGCATAAAAAAATAATAAAAAAAATATTCAAATCTTTAGGCCACTAATAAATGGATTTCAATTTGCACTTTAATAAGCCATGTATCATTAATAATTCATTTTACTCATTCCACTGGTATTCATCGTTTAGTTATATATATTTTTATGATTTTATAATTAATGGAAAGAGCAGCTAATAACATAAAGTTGAATGAATTAAATTCAGTAGAAATCTAATCACATATCATTAAGCCGATTAGTGGAGCTTAAATAAATTCATTGCTCAAGACAAAAATATTTATTCTTACAGTATTAAAAATATCTGTTAATAGATGTCATACCATTCAGAATTTGTTTGTTATAGATAACTTGAAAAGATGATATATGCAACATATGATTCAAATAAGGAAATGGCAGCATTCATTCTTAATATAAAAAGGTGGCAGAAATTCTATTATTAGAATAAATGATAACATTTGGATCTCATATAATATGGCAGCATTTGATCTCATAAGATCTCTTGACCTTTCATTATAAAAGACGACAACATTCGATCATATTAAATAATTTGGCAGCATTTGAATCTCACAAAATAAATGACAGTATGTAATTTTGTTTAAAATGTACGGCAACTCTTAATCACATTTGATTAATTAACATCATTTGATCACATAAATTTAACTAACAGTTTTTAACTCTCATTGTAAAGTATTGCAGCATTAATTCAGCTTTATAAAGAACAGCTGAAATTAAAAGTCTAAGAGAAAGGAAGTTTGATATATATTTATTTTATCGGCAATAGCATGCATCTATAGTGTCAATAACTAATTATATAGTCTCACCATCCTCTAATTTAGTTATGACAGTATCAAGAGAATAATTTCTAAATATAAAGGCTGCATAATACAAAGATCTATACAACAATTGTATCATTTATCAAATTTCTTAACTCAATTAAGTGTTTGATATATATAACACTAAATATATATCAAGTAGATGAAAATAAGTAAACTACGTGCAGATTGAACTAAAATATCTATTATTTAAAAACTATCATTCTCACAAAGGTTATTAAGCATCAAAATATGTCTAAGTAATTGTAGCTAAAGTTAATGATCTGATAAATTCTTCTTTGAATTATATATCAAGAAGATCTTTCATAATATGGTCATCTACTATTATTTTCAACTTTGAATTGCAGAAATTCATGTATGGCTTCATCAAATATCCAATTAATTATAACCGTAATTTCTATTTAGTTAAAGCGATCGAAACAATTCCAAATGATTACAAGATATTCTTTTGCAAATAAAATAGATATCTTTCATAAAAAAAATAGAACCTAGAATATCATAAAAAAAAAATCAAATGATTTTATTTTAAAAACATGGCTTTATTTAATGAAAACAAAAACCATAGTCAATGGCTTGAACATAAAACAACAAGATATTGTGAATAATGCTTATTTTATAATGAGTCATTACAGATTTCTATCATCTGAAATTGCAAAGCTTAATAAGAGTAAAAAAAATACATAGAAAACTTAAACATAGTGTATATCTCATAAAGGGTCTCAAACTACTCACACATAAAGTGAGGTACCTTTGCAAAGTTAACAAACTAATCTCATCCATCATAATCATAATATTTGTTTCTCTAAGTATAATTATTTCTAGTCTTTGATAGCCTAAAAAAATATTCAATGAACAAGTGGATGTGGTCTCATATAAATGAAAGTTTTATCTATGATCGACCCTTTCCTTATAATAATCTTACATGTATAGTGTTGATATAAGATTCTAAATAAGAAGATTTCTTAATATGCTCATTCAGATCATACAATAACATGGGATTTTTAGTTTGAGTTAACAGCAGCAAATAAAATTTTCTTCCATATTTAGATCAAAACAAAGTAATATATTTGATCAGATGCCATTTATTCAACAATCTACATTTAGTTCTACTTAATTTTAAAGGCAATACAAAGTAAGTTGAAATAGACTAAATCTCAAAACCTAGATTAAGAATCGATTTATTGTAAACAATACTAGATATGAGAATCGGGTGGAGTTCCTGTTAGGTGTCGAGAGATCGTCGTGAGGTTGTTATTAGGATCCCTAGGAAATCTTGTAAGGACTTTGATCTTAACGTTTTCTTTTTGGTAAAAAAAAAATATACCTTAATGGTTTCGAACCTTGACTTTTAAGATGCGAGAGGTATGGGTGTTAAACGGGTAAGGCTAGCGATGATCTGATTGCCACTAAGCTCCTCCATTGGCGCATAGATGCGGTGTGGGACATGCGTTGATGGTCGCTCGTCTCGATTGAGCGACATCATCATTGCGAGCCGCTCGAAAGGGATGAGGATGAGAGGTTCTCGGGACGGGAGAGGCGATTGTGTGCGTTTTAGGGCAGAGGATGAAAAAAAATGGAGATATGTATATATATATATATATATAATGTATTATTTGATTAATTTAGATATTTTTGTTTAATTAGAATTATATAATTATTTGTTTCTAATTAATTTTTTTTTAGAAATTACTTTTTAGCTAAATTGAGGGTGACAAACTCAAAAATGCAGTCAAAATTTTAATCAGAAGTCATCTTAATATTTCATTTTTTAGATTTTTGAAAATACAATAAAATAATCGAGTAATTTTGACTGTCTCCAAAACTCATAAAAAATTTACCCCAATCTAATTTGGGTGTGAGGAATGCAATGATGATGTCCAATTTTTAATCCGAGGTCAAATTAATTTCCTCATTTTCTTGATTTAAGTATTTATCTGAAATTAAAATTTTGCTTATTTGATTTCAAACTGAATCTAAACTTATGGACTTGCTTCTAATAACTAATTAAGGTCTAATAGAAGAGATTTGAAGTTAATTAGGATATTAAATAATGATTAACAACCTTGGATTGTTACAATAAGTAACTTATATTTTGTGATAATACTTTTCGCAGGAAATTGATTAATCCTTTGCGCTATTGCCTTATTTTTCCTGTATATTTATTACACCCTTATTTCTGCTTTTATAAAAGTATAATATTTTATTGTTTACTGCGGTACTTTGAGTATTCTCTGATTACTGGGAATTCCAATTTCGATATTATTTTCTTTACAATACCAGGTCAGGTGGTTTTGGGAGAATTCAAACAAGAACCCTAATTCATATATTTTCAAACTTATTAATGAATCTACGGCACTATTTTACTTTTACTTTTATTTTTGTTTTTCTATTGTTTCAGTTCATCTTGTGAACTTTGTAAAAGGGAACGTTAGGGATTATTGTAATCAAGAATTTTAATGAATGAGAATTATCTTTTGGTTTTATATGTATTTTTCTTTTCTTTCAAATTGTTCAATAGGATCATGCTCTCGATATTTAAGTTCTAGATATTTCTTTGGATTAACCATTTTTAAAAGTGATGTGATATATTTTTAAGGATTTTTACATTCTTTTTTCTATTATGTCTTTTCTTTCATATTCTTATAATGATAGAAGTCTATATTTTATTAAGTCACTTGATATAATAATATAATATTATCATTATGATAATATTACTATATGAAAGAATGAAGACAAATAGAAATGAAAAAAATACTTAAATAGAAATAGTAGTTATTTTATAACATTTGAATTGTTCTTATTATTAATTAATGAGAATGATAAAAATGTGAATGACTAAATATAAATTTTTTTATAGCAATGATTTAAATGTATAGAGTAATAAGATTAGCAAAATATTCCCTTCAATTTTCTCCTTTCCAACTCCTCTCACCTTAGGATTAGGATCACCGAAAAATGGAGGGAGGCCAAAGGCTACTGGTTGGCTAGCTGAGGAAGGTTTGAGGGCTGTGATGGCTGGCTGGAGTGGCTGCAGCAAGAGGACTGGCTGGCAGCAGCAAGAAGGGGATGCTGGGTGGCTGACGGCTTGTTGGATGGCTGGGAGGGGCTATTGCTGGCTGCTGGAGGCTGGTAGGGGCTGAGGAAGAGGGGCTGGCAGCTTGCTGGAGGCTGGTAGGGGCTGAGGAAGGAGTTGGCAACTTGGTGGCTGTTGTGGGCTGAGGGAGGAGCTGTTGTGGGGCTGAGGAGGTGGGGCTGGCAGCTTGTTGGCTACTGTGGGCTGAGGGAGGAGCTGCTGTGGGGTTGAGGAGGAGGGGCTGGCAGCTTGTTGGCTACTGTGGGCTATGGGAGGAGCTGCTATGGGGCTGAGGAGGAGGGGCTGGCAGCTTGCTGGCTACTGTGGGCTGAGAGAGGAGCTGCTGTGTGGGAAGAAGAGAGCTGGCTGTGTGGAGAGGAGGAGGGAACGGAGGAGTTTAAATAGAGAAGGAAGGAAAGGGAGAGGGAGGGGCAATTATGGGACATTCCCCGCGCTTCCTTGCTCATTGAATGCGCAGGTCGCACATGGTTCGCATGCTATGGAAGTTTCTTCAGCAGAAGGCGGAAAAAGTCGCAATCGTGCGATTTGGGATCGGGGGGAGAGAAGGATTTTCAAAGGAAATTTATTAAAATTACTTAAATTTAAATTAATCGTAATATTCCGCCGTTTGATGTCCAAATACAACGAAACTTGACGCCGATGTGTTTTATGACATAACGAACACCCTCTCACCGAAAATTTTCGATTCAGAGTAATATTTTATTTTATATTAATTTTTGAGTTTAAAAACTTCAAAAATTAACCACGATAAAACCGGTACTCATAATTTGATGATACTTCATGAACAACTTTAAATAATATACTTAACATAATGACACTGAAAATAATGAATTTGGACACGCATTCCAATACTCTCGATTTATAGAATTTAATTAATTCAGAACATAAAACGGGAGCTTCCATTATTTGAATTCTTCTAAACTAGGGCAGTTTGATCTTTATAATTATTCTTATCTATGGTATTTTTGTTTACATTAATTCAAAATTCCCCGGGATCCTGATTTCTAAGGCAGAATTTGACCTAATTCGTAAAGTAATGACTTTGGGTCGTTACAAATTGCATACGCCTCAAGGCAATTAAAGAAGCATGAAAATAACTACTCAGTTCATGATCTGGAGTTAGCATCAATTATTTTGTCTTAAAGATTTGGAGGCACTACTTGTATGGGGTGCGATGCGAGATCTTTTCAGACCACCAAAGCGTAAAGTATATTCTTACCCAGAAGCAACTAAACTGTAGGCAAAGAAGATTGCTTGAATTAATTTGCGACTGCGATCTTAGTATTGCGTATCACCCTGGAAAGGCCAACATCATAGTTGATGCCCTTAGCAGAAAATTATCCCTGAACAAAATGATCATGGCAAGCCCCTTGGTTGAAGAGTTCCAGAAGCTAAGGTTAAGACCCATTTATAGCAGGCAATTAAACAATCTACTCCAGAAGTACTGTCGAACATACTCTCCTGCAGCAGGTATCAATAGCTCAAGAAGAGTATTTAAAATTAAAAGCAGACATAGAAAATGGATGTATATTAGACTTACAGCTCAGCAAGGGATGTATATTTATCACAGAAAAAGGGTTTGGGTTTCTAATAATGCATCTATTCGAAATCAGATACTAAGCGAAGCTCACAACTCAGGATATTCAGTTTATCCCAGAAATGACAAAATGTGTCGGGATCTAAAGGAAGTATTATGGTGGCCAGGACTTAAGAGAAGCATAGCTGAATTTATTGCTAAATGTCATGTGTGTTGTTTAGTAAAAGCTGAACATCAGAAGTCAGGTGGACTTTTGCATCTATTAGAAATCCCGGAATGGAAATGGATAGACATTTCTATAAACTTTATCATGAGATTATCCAGGAGTCGTTCAAAAGCAGATGCAATTTGGGTAATAGTGGATTGTTTGACCAAATCAGCCCATTTTATTTCTATTAAGCAGACTGACACCGTTGAAAGATTAGCCAAACTTTATATCAAGGAAATAATCAGGCTCCATAAAATTCTAAGGGTTATAGTCTCGAATCGAGACAATAGATTTACATCCCGATTTTGGCAAGCGGTTCATCGTGATTTGGGAACCGTGCTAGCTCTAAGCACCATTTTTAATCTACAAACAGATGGGTAGGCTGAAAGGGTTAATCAAATACTAGAAGATCTATTGCGGCTAAGTATCTTAAATTTTGATGGTAATTGGGAAAAACACATACATTTAATAGAATTCGTATACAATAATAGTAGTCACCAATCGAGCATTGGGAGGACCCCTTATGAAGCTTTATATGAGAGAAAGTGCAGTAGTTATCTAGCATGGACACAAGTTGGAGATGTATAAATTTATGGTTCTAAGTTAATTGAAGAAATGAATGAAAAGATAAGGCTAGTCAAGAGCCGAATCGCGGCAGCCTAGGACCGATAAAAGAAATACCATGTAGCGTCTCGCCCCATCGCCGTGCGCAAAGAGGTAAAAATCCTAATTCGGCAGCGGAGCGGCGCACCACTCGGGGAGGAACAACTCGTCTCCCCGAATAGCTGAAAACTACCAAACCCATCTGAAGGGCTGTTGACTCAACCTCAAGGAGCGTTGAGAGCTAATACTTAATATAAGAGTAGTATTCTTATCCTAAGTATTAGATAGATACATACATTGGATTTAGAATACAATGGGAATCCAATATATGTATAAGATATCAGCATTTTCAGTTATACTGATCACATCACAATACTAAGTATAAGTAGTATATAATAGAGTGCGGAAGCTTAAAACAAACATCAAGAACATTCATCACAGAAGCTGTATGAAAACATTCATCTCAGAAAAGAAAAAAATATATTAAGAGTTATTATAAATATTTTTACTGAAATACTGAAGTAAAACTAAGTACTGAACTAAAAATACTAAGCAGAAAGTAAAATTGAAGGAGAGTTCACTAGTGCTCCACGAGTTCCTCCTGAATCTCCTAGGCATCCTCCTGACCTGGCTCAATATACTGCTCAGGATCTAGCAAATTATCAGATCCCAAAAGCATCTCGTGTTAGACAATAAGTCTAATACATCGAAACTAATCTAAAGAGTTCTAATTATTTATTTATCATTCATATAATATAATATAATTAGATATACAGAAATACTGTAAAGGCAACTGAAAGCATAAAATTGTATAATATTGTACAAAACGGAAGTAAGGTGAAGTAAAGTAAAACTGAACTGTAAACCGAATACTAAAAGTAAACCAAAACAGTAATGAATCTAAAACTGAGTAATCATATGTAAAACTACAACGTATGTCACTGAAATTGTGCATCTGAATATGCCACAATACTGTATGCCACTGATATGCAACCAAAATATCACTGAACTGTTATGAGTCAGTCGTACGGTCCAATGTATGCATACATCTAGTTGGGAACTACGATGCCGATGCATCCTGAAATTCCCCAGTCGATGTATGCAGCATTCCGTAACTCATAAATCATCACTAATACTCATATGTTATCACTGATACTCAACATCATGCCTATGCTCATGCTCGTGCTTCTAAGTTACATGAGATAAATCCAAAAAAATCCAAAAAATGCTTTGAAATTTGATAATAAATTATGGGTCTCCATTATGCAGAATCCTATTAAAAGAATTCTGACTCCTAAATTCTAGCTCGATAATTGGTTAAAGTTGAGAATTAACTTAAATATTATTAGATGGGGTGATTGTATACACATATTTAGCATGGTTGCAAGAAAAGTGGTCATTAACACTTAGTTTGATTAAGCCACCATAACTAAGTGATCTTCGATAGGAGGCATCACCCGATGGCGATTTGTATCTCAAGCTAAGTCATTAAGATGCCCAACTCACAATCACACTTAATGTTCTAAAGAAGGTGACTCGAATTACTTAGTTTGTTTAAGCCACACCTATTGAAGCAATCTTCGCTAGGAGGTATCACCCGATGGCAATTTGTATTTTAATCAAAATAAGGAATGAGTCCCTATTTATAACACTCTTAGGATCAATTGATTTACTCTGAGCGAGGTTATATCTGCCTAAGCTCATAGGATATCACAAAGATAAATCTCACTTAGAGTGACTCAACCATTCCTAGATACTACTGAAATAATTCAGTATTGTGGGTATACCATACTACACCAATCAATGACCTGGGTTCAGACAACTTTATTTAATCACAATAATTTATCAAATATATTATTCCTTACTCTAAATGGGTGAGTCCTACACAAGGCTCCAAGGATGTGATCAAAGGATCACTTAATATAGGCTACTACCACAAGGAATGAGTCCCAATTTAAGTACTTTAGGTGATCCCTACGACAAGATATCAAGTTCAATTTCTAAAGTTGTGAAGGATCATCTAAGATTCCTACCTCAATAAGTTACAAAAGTCCTTCCTACCTCAATGTATCAATAATTAAAGTCTTTAAATATTTCAAGACGATCCTAAAGTAAGACCCATAAGATCTCACACTTCTACTTCATAAGTTAACATTCTAGTGGTCAGATCAAATGATTGAAATTCATTTGATCCTTTTCTATTCTAAATTATGAGATAAAATTAAAAATCTTATTAGAGTTAGATCATTATATGAATCATTACAATTTTATTTCTATCTTATGCTAATTGTCTTATATAAGAGAAAATAAAAAATTTAAAGTTTGGATTCAGATGGTTCAATCACACATATTCAATGTTAACCCTAACACTTCTAATTCAATGTGTTAAGATCAATATCAAATCATGTGCATTATTGGAATAATGTCAATTGAATTATCTTACAATCAAGTTAATTAATTAAGTGATTAAAATTTAGATTTTAATCAAGATAAGATAGGATTTAACCCCTAACCTTTTTATCATTAAGACCAATGTTAATTTAAAGGTCAATAATAAATATATGTATTATTAGTATATTATTAATGTCAAACTTTAGATTTGGATTAAGTATTATCTACTTAATCAAGTTATTATGATTCTTTATTCAATTGTAGTTTAATGTCAATTTAAATATATCAAGATGTCCAATTGAATGTTAAAATTTTCGAACATACATCATAATATCATAAAGGCATATAAGTGAAAAGATGACATAGAATAAAGGGTAATTAATGCTAATCAAGTTCTAAATCAAACCAAAGGGATTATCACTTAATCACAAATCTAAAAGGCTTATGTTTCATGCCATTTAGTTGTCAAGATTATATCTATTCAATATGTGCTTTTGAGGATTCTATTATTTAGCATTTGGCATGACATATATTTAAAGTACATAGTAGATTATTGAGCACATTAAGAATGACAAAGTTTTAAATTTAATTTCAATATAGAATTTTATGCAATGTTCAATTTTAGCTAAAATAAGTTCAAATTTAATATAACTTGGCCTTACTAGGGCCATATGGATCTTAAAATATAAAAATAGGGAAGTTTTGGCCATTTCAGCTAAAACTGGCAATTTTTAGACAATTCTTGGAATTTTGCAAGTCTGGGCGCTGCAGCGCGCTATAGTGCGCTGTGGCATTTTTTGTGCAGCAGCGCGCTGTAGCGCTTTTTGCGTGTCGGCACGCGGTAGCGCTTTTAGCGCCGAGGGTGCGCTGTGACCCGCTGCGGCGCGCTGCAGTGGTTCAACTTGCGAAAATCATTATTCAATTAATTTATTTTGACATTCCCTAAAGTTTTCTGAAAATTCTGCTATCGCCCGCTGCAGCGCGCTGTAGTGGTCCATTTTGCAAAATATTATTTGAATACTTTAATTAATATTTTTATATGTTCTGCCGAAATCTCGCTGCAGCCCGCTGCAGTGCGCTGTAGCGGTCTACTTTGCAAATTTACTGCTTAATTACTTTTTCATATGTTTATATAAATTTTTGCCGAAATGCCGCTGCAGCAGCAGGCCTAGCTCTGCAACTTCGGGCGCTGCAGTGCCAGAAGGCATTTTTCGCCTGGATGAAAACTCTAAAGCTTATTTTTGAGCTCAATTACTCTCAATCCAAAGAGTCCCATGAGCGGTGTCATATATCGATGGAAAGTTATTTCCGATACCTTTCCATCGACACCAAAATCGGTACCAATGGAGCACTTTAATTATACAAAAAATATGGATGAATGACAGGGTGTGCAGAGTAAACGAAAAATAGAGCATTAAATTTAAATCTCTTGGAGAGCTGTAATAACTTATATACTTAAACATGGATGTCTAGAGAGACAATAAGCATAATAACAAGATGAACTGGATAAGGAGAGGAGCAAAGGGGTACCTTTTTATCCTTGGAAGGAGAGGAAGAAGATGAGCTTTGTTTTCTTCAAGTTTTTGGAGATGATCATTCTCCTTCAAGGTGCAGCAATGAAAGGAGAGGGAGAGAGCTCTAGAGCTTATTTGATAGCAAAGAGGAGAGGAGAGGAAACCAAGCTCCATTTATGGGGAAAAGAGGATGGGATGGAGGCATGGCTAAGAAAAGATGGGAGAGATGGTCTCAACCATCCTTGCTTGCAATGAGGGAGAGGCGCTGAATTGGGGGGCTGGTGTCAGGAGAATTAAGAAAAATGGGGGAAATTGCAATTTGGGGAGTGCATATTTACCTATTTATTTTCTTTAATTAATTGAAAATTCAGATTTTTGAAACGCTCTCCGAAAATTTTCAAAAATTCACTTATAGCTAATTTGGGGGTGAGGAATTCAACGGCGAAGTTGGAATTCGATTCCAATGATTATTTAATTATTTTATTCTCCGGTGCATTTAATTATATTAAAATATTTACGAAAATTCGATGACTTCCAAATACGTCCAAAATATTATCCCTAGCTAATTTGGGGGTGACAATCGCAACGGTGAAGTATGATTTCGATTTCAAGGTCAAAATAAATACATCAATTTTCTAATTAATTAAATACTAAAATATTCTAAAATAATTGATTGAGCCCTGAAATGCTCCAAACCTTCAGGGTTTGGTTCTAATGACTAGATGGACTTAATTGAATGGTAATTACAATATAATTATGCTAAAATTAAACTGGGTAACAATCTTGGGTTGTTACATACCATGACGCAAAATATCGGATGCTAGAATTTTAAATTGATGATTGTGCTTATCTAAAGGTTAGCCCTATGAAAAGAATACATTGTTTTCGAGTTACTGACAAGCTGAGCCCCAGATATGTTGGACCTTTTTGAAGTAACTGCAAAAATTGGAAGCTCGGCTTACAGACTTAAGCTTTCTGAAAGATTTTTTGCCGTGCAGAATGTTTTCCACGTATCAACACTCTACAAATGCCTCCAGGAATCCTCTCAGCAATTTTTTGATTCGACAGTCGAAATTCAGCCTGATTTGACTTATGTCAAAAACCCTTTCAAATCATTGAGAAAGATCACGCAAATTAAGAAGTAGAATGACTGCGATGGTTAAAGTTCAGTGGCATAGCCATACTGCTAAGGAAGCCACGTGGGAAAAGGAAGATGATATGCAAAGAAAGTATCCATAGTTATTTCTTAATTAAGGTACCCCAAAACTTCATTTAAGAATTTGTTTTATTCTTATGATGTCGAGAACGACATCATTTTTAAGCAGGGGAGTTTGTAATGACCAGTATTGTTACTTTACAAATTAGGTCAAAATTCTAACTCTAACATTAGGATCCTAGGGAACTTCAAATTAGGGTAAACAAAAATACTTTTATATGAGAATAATTTTTTGATCAAAGTGCCCTAGTTTGGGAGAAATTTAGATAAAAGAAACTCCAACTTTATTTTTATGAACTTTTTAAATTCAATAAATTGAAAATATTAAATACATGTCCAAATTTATCGATTTTTATATTTTTATGTTGAGTATATTATTTAAAAGCTGCTCATGAAGTTTCATCGATTTTGGAGCGCCGGTTCAATCTCGATTAATTTTTGAAGTTTAAAACTTCATAAATTAATTTAAAGTAAAATTGAAAATTTTTAGGGCGAGGGTGTTCTTTACATCGTAACACACATCGATGTCGAGTTTCATTATTTTTGGATGCCAGACGACAGAAAAATGCGAAAATTTTAACTTTATGTAATTATTTGAAATTCCTTAAGAATTTTCTTCTTCTCCCCCCTCCCGAATTGGATTGCAGGATCATGCGATCGTAGGCTCTGTCTAGTGACAGAGCCTGCCCTGCCAGGTGAGCAACTTGCACTGTTTTGGCGCAGGTTGGTCGGCCAAGTGCCGAACCCCCAGCCCTCCTCCTTCCCTCTCTAGTTAAACCCCCCACCCTCACTTCCTCACCTCTCCCAACGACCCTCCTCTTCCACTCAGCTCCCTACATCTTGCCAACAGCTCCCAGCCATCTTGTTAACCCCAGCCCTTCTGCCAGCCCCAAGCCAAAGCCAGCCAGCCATCCTCTGCTCCGGCTACCACCACTCTGATGATCCCCTTTGGCCCCCTTCAGCCACGCCCGACCTTCCTCTAGCTTTCGGAAACCCCGACCTTAGGTAAGGAGAAGGAAAATAGGAGGAAATTGAGGAGGGATTTTGCTATTTTTATTCTTTATTTATTTTCTTTATTATTATTACATAAATGTAATAAAGTCATTCACATTATTAATGTTTTTATTAATTAAATAATGAAAATAATACAAATATTATAAAATAATTATTTCAATTATGTTATTTTCAATTCAGTCTTTTTCTTTTGTACATTATTATTATTATCATTATTCAATAATGATAATTATAACTCTATAATAAATATTACTGCTATCGTAGTAACTTAAAAATTGGGCTTCAATATAATTAGAAAGCGAAAGAAGAATATAATAGAAATGAAGGTAATAATTATTCTTAAAAATATTGGTTAAAAAGATAATTTAAATATTAAATCTAAATGCATATTCAAACAAATTATCACACTTTTGAACTTAGTATATGAACATGTATTACTTTTTGCACAATACTGCTTAGCTTCGCTTTGAGCTAAATTTATATTGAAGCTTGGTTGGTTGTTCGGAACCAACATCCCATTTATAACGTGGTTGTTACTGAAAAAATGACATTAGTAATATTCGTGGGTTACTGGAAAAATGATATCAGTAATATTCGTAGTTAGTTATTAGAAAATGACATCATTAACGTTCATAGATTATTGGAAAAATAACATCAGTAACATTCATGGGTTGCTGAAAAAATAATATTATTAACATTTGTGAGTTACTGGAAAAATGACATTAGTAATATTCGTGGTGGGTT
Organism: Gastrodia elata; assembly: GCA_016760335.1. Classification (NCBI taxonomy): domain Eukaryota; kingdom Viridiplantae; phylum Streptophyta; class Magnoliopsida; order Asparagales; family Orchidaceae; genus Gastrodia; species Gastrodia elata. Next base: position 18,255,756 of record CM028673.1, read on the forward strand.
ATTGGAAAAATGATTTTAGTAACCTACATTTTGTGATAATAATTTTTGCAGAAAATTGATTATTCCTTTTGCGCTATTGCCTTATTTTTCTTGCATGTTTATTGCATTCTTATTTTCGCTAATCACATCTCTATTTTTATAAAAGTGTAATATTTTATGGTTTGCTGCGGTACTAAGAGTATTCTCTAATTACTGGGAATTTCAATCCAGATATTATTTTTTTTACAATACCAGATTAGGTGATTCTGGGAGAATTCAAACAAGAACAATAATTCATACATTTTCAAACTTGCTGATGAATCTACGCCGCTATTTTACTTTTACTTTTATTTTTATTTTCCTATTGTTTCAGTTCATCTTGTGATGAACTTTGTAAAAAAGAATGTTGATGATTTTTGTAATTAGGAATTTTAATGAATTAGAATTATCTTTTGGCTATTAAATGTGTGTTCTTTTTTTTTTAAATTGCTCAATATGATCCTGCGGTATGTGAACATCCGAATGCTGGGACAGTTCTCATTGAACCGGTATCGTGTCATCACAATTTGGCACCTAAATCTTATTATCTACAAGATTAGCACATATAGTACTCTTTCCTCTATTTTGAATAAATAAAAAATATTAAATTCGATGGTAATTTTGGTGTAATAATAGAAATTTAAATGATAATTTTGTAATATATAAAACTTGGGTGTTAAATATGTGAATAATATGCATGGTTTTTTTTTGAAAAAAAAGCATAGACTGTACCCTGATATAATTAATAATTTGAAAAGATACAAAGACAGTTACAATAGTATACATATCGTATTCATTAATGATTACATGTTAAATGAATAAAAAAAGGAAGCAAGAAAAGGAAAAGATTTGAGACTTGGATCGTAACGAAGATCTAAACCACAGGTATGGAAGTCCACTTTTGCACGGTTGCATCAGTGTTTTGGGAAATAGTAGCGTCATTTTATTGGAGACAACATAATTCTCATTTCGGTCATCATAGTTCAGGCATTTCATGAGCACTAGAACATAAACAATAGAATTGCATTCTGTGAATAATCACCCAACTAAAATATCCAAAAATAGATCACAGGGTAGCATCTTTAATTAGAATCATAGTTTTATAAGACCCGATATAACCAAGAAAGTACTTGACGAGCAGTTTTGAACACCCCTTAACAGAATATGTAATTTTCCTTCAAGTACTAGATTTCTAGTTATGAAAAGTAGCAGCATTGAGAGAGAGATGAATTTGGCACCTTCCACCTTATAGCCAATATTTTCTTGTGTTTTACCTGCATGGATAATGAAGTTGGGCATCACATTTTGCTTGAAAATATTCTTTTATTCTTTTCCCACAATTTCTAACTAGTGCACTGATGATCTAATAAAAAAGCTTTATAGTCCAAATATCCATGGGCACATTCAATGTATCAAGCAACTGAGTTAAATTAGGCGGCAATAAAAGACCAGTTCCAATCGGAAGAAATTTCTTAACAACATCAAATGAATAAGATGAAAAAATAGATGAGAATGACATTCATTGTTAGAATTATAGAATTAGCATACCTAGTTGTCAATAAATCCTTTCAATGATAAAACATTTGCAGCTGCCAGACCCTCTTTACTATCTTTCCAAGCATAACAATCAAATTTTAAGGAAAAACCCTTATACCAAATAAGTTTTGTACATCATATCTTATTCCAAGAAGGTTTACCTGTAAAAAGAAGATCACTACCATCACTATTGTATATAATATGAGAAAATAAATGGGCAGCAACATTTACTAATTTTTTCCAAAAAAATAGAAGCATTTTTATAGCTAGCTTCGTTAGTCAAATTGGAGAGGTTAGGTGTTTGGATTTTCACCAAGCAATTAAAAAAGTGCTATCACATAGAATGCATCAGTCAAGCACAATTTTACAGCTAACAAAAGAACATTTAAAGCAGAAAAACCAAAATTTCCTGCCCACTTTGGGGTAGCAGTGGATGCTTGAGAAATAGTGTTCGTTTTAATCGAAGAGCTACAATAAAATAAAAATCTAGAACTCATGATATTAATTTTTTGTTCATACCAGCCAGAATATGAAGGGCACAAAACCAATAAAGTAATAGATACCAAACCGACAGTCAGAGAAGCTACAATCTACTTGCTAAAGACAACAATTTATAGTTCCAACTATTTGTCCATTTAGTAATCATATCCAGGAGCGGAACACAATCCAAAGAGGAAGAGCCAAATATTTAATTAAGAAATTAACAATTTAAAGCCCATAATGACTAAAAATTCATCCCCATTAGTTACTACATCAGTCGATACAATATTGGATTTTTCAATATTAAATTGTAAGCCAGAACAACTAAAGAAGGACTGAAGGCAATAATTTAGGCTTTTAAAGTTATTAAAAGAAGCCTTACCAAATGTAAGTATATCATTTGCATCTAGTAGATGAGAGCAAAGTAAAAAAATCCTACTATTATAAGCTTCCTTTAGAGTATCTGTGTAATGACCTTATGTCATTTATGAGAAAGACGTTAACTTCCCGTTATGTCTAATTTCTGTTTATTATCCGCGAATTTTCTTTTTCAGTTAAAAATATCCGCTAAAATCTGTTTTCGTCAAATTACTGTTTATTTTCATTACATATTGATTAATTGAGGAAGTTTCTCAAAGCCAAATAATACTAAAATGAAATTCAAGCTTGCCATTAATTGGGGAAATTTCTATTAAAATTTATCGTTGCGTTTCGTTTCGCGCTGTAAAAATCCTTAGTCATTTTATTATTTATAAGAAAAATGATTAAATCCAAAATCTTAAGAGAATTTTGAATGGAAATTAGAAATAATTTTTTTTTTAAAATTATTTAAGCAATGTAATTATTTATGAATAGATAATTTCCTATATTAATAAATATATACTAAGTAATAGCAAGGTTCAAAGCCCAATTATTTCTAATTCAAAAGACATTTTCCTCTTCCCTTAGACGACTAGAAATCGACAGGTCTCGAGAGCATGTGCGGCAATTTTCTTTACAACAATGCGCTAATTCCATCACCTTCGAGAAACTACCAGCATTAAGATTAAGATGACGGTTTCTAGAGAAACCGCTAGCGATACGACTATATTTAGGCATCAGGAATCCCCACTACTTCCCTACTGTACTCCAAATATTTGTCCCCATCTTCCCAACTTCTCTCCTTACCCGACGAGATCAATGGCTACTGACGCTCGCCTTCTTCGCCTAAGGCCAACGGGAATGATTCTTGAAGCCTGCGGTAGAGAAGCAGAAGCCGACGGAAGTAGAGACGATCCCGGCATCTCAGCAAGCGGCATCAAAGCTCCGCACGATTGCCTGCTCCGCACGATCGCCTGCTCCGCACGATTGCCTGCACCGCGCGATTTCCTTCTCTTCCGCTCGATTCTTCTTTCTCTGCGCTCGGTCTCGAAGGTACTAACCTCTGCGTTGATTTTGTTAATAAAAGATAGAATCGTATAAATGAGTTAATAATATTTCAAATCAAATTAGCAAATCATATTAACAATAGTTTTCGGTTGAACACATACTCTTATCCCCCTGTGACTGCCGCAACCTGCTTTATCTCTAAATAAGTATAGGATATTATTTTGAAGCATACTTTTCTTTTGAAATCTGGAATGGGTCTTACAAATCTGTATTCACTTGATATCTAATGTATGGATTTATTTGAATGAATTGTTCTAAAGTTTACGTCTAAACCTGAATTGACCCATACAAAAATATTTGTACTTGGTCTACCTATGCTTTAGAATTCTTAAGTGAATTTATTGAAATGTACCTAAATTAGTTTGAAACATTTTTTATTTGATCCCACCTGTACTCTCGCCACTTCACCTGGTTATCCTGCAATGATCCTATCAACCATACAAACTGTGTGACAACAATCTGTGTTGCTTCACTGTTCTAATTATGGTATGAATTTTAAATAATCGGAGAATGGGTATAAATCTAAATTGTAAACTAAACTTAGAAAGAAGAATATATGCTTTAATAATAAAGCCATACATTTTCAAGGCTGATAAAATTGTAAAATATAACTTTTGTAGACACATCAAATTTTTCAGTTCTACATCAGAATTGTGAGCGATTTGTCTTATTATAAGTCTACACAAAGATACACTGGATATTACCTTTTATACTCTTACTATTTTTATTGCTGCTTAAATATTGTTTTGAGCCTATTTCATATTGCTACTTAATGCGTTATGCTTACTTACTAATGATGTAAGAGAAACAAAATTATGTTTATGTATCTTGTGAATGTTGTAAAGGGTTCCGAAATAGAGATTGAATAGGTTAGGGATGCGGCTAATTTTCGAGAGATATAATGGTGCTATCTGGAGCCTTTGAGGGGGCCTAGGTGAATGATATGTTATCATTGAACCCAGCCTCAATGTTCTGGCTTTGCCCATTAGAACTATTACAATTGCTTCATGATATCAAGTTAAAAATATAAACATAAATTCTTATGCGATAATTGTTTGAAATTTGACATGCGACAAAGAAATGATTATTTGCAAGAGTTATGATTATCTTTTACTTGCATTATATCATATTTTCATGCAATTATTATTATATCATTTTTCACTTTCCGCTTTTGCTTAAATAGTATATTATTTAATATTCTTTGTACTTAGAATTGTACTAAGGCATTATTTTTATAATACTAAACTAGATACAGCTAGATGAGGCTTAAGGATATTTTAAGGTATTGTGGTGCAGAATAGAAGATTTAAAACTTTTACTTTTACTTCAAGAGACAAACATTTTATTCTGTATGATGTCAATTATGTAATAATCTAAATGATATTTATTTAAATTGAATGAATAATATTTTTTTATTCTTCTATGGCTTTGGATGTTGTGTAACTGTTATTTTACTTAATCGCCAATATGATTCTGCGGAAAAAAGCACCTGATGTTAGATTGATTGTTACCAACTTAACATGAGCCATCACAATCTGAGAGACCATTTATAATAATAGTAAAAAGGATAGGTGAGAGTGCGCAGCTCCATCTCAAGCTAGAAGAGGAGTTAAAATATTTATATATAGATCTACTAGTATTATTAGAAAAAGACATTTAAATACAGCTCTTCTTTCGCTGAATGAAGGTTAGATGAAAGCCCAAACTATCAAAAGGCCTAAAAATAAAGCTCCTGCTAATACTAATTAGAAACTTGAAAAATTCCAATTAGAAACTTGAAATTCAACCCTCTTAAAATGTTATTAGCCAAAATTATAATACAGTAGAACCTGTCTAAATTAATCCTCCATAAATTAATAACCTCTGTTAATTAATAATATGGGTCGGTCCCGAGCTCAGTCATTTGCATCAATTAATAAACCTCTGTTATTTGATTATTAATTGTAACGAGCGTTCTCGACAATTTCATAATTTTATATTCCCTACATAAAGTACTATGAAAATGTGAAAGAACACTATGGAAATAGCCTAGGAACTGTTAAAGAATTGGCGAATATCCTTTTGGACCATCTGGTTTACACGGATTTTGCTGAGCTTGTTCTTCATGCGCTGGAGAGAAAGGATGAATTCTTGGGAGTCCACCTCCTGCTGCATCCAGAATCTTTCAAGTGTTTGAAGCATTTTCTGCGCCTCGGCTGGGAATATCTTTGGGTGCTCCTGGCTGTCATCGTCAGCGTCGTCGGCTTCCCCTGTTGTCAGTTGATTCTCGACGACGTCGTCGATGTTCGGGACGAAGGCCACCTCCTGCTCAGCGGGGCAATCCAGCAGGTTGCCGATGTCCATCGGATTGAGATAGCGAAACTGGCGAATCTGCGACACCAGCTCTTCAACAACGCCATTATCCATAAGCTCGTCCTCTTAAACTGGCATTGTGCCAGCTGGCTCTGACCGAATCTTGCAATGGCGGAAGCAATAATGGATAGTTTCATGGTTGACTTCTGTAGCCCAGGCTGGCACAGCCATCTGAATGGTTTGCAGGACGTCAATCTTCTCTGGTTGCTCAACCTTGTCATCCAGATGCTGAAGAAGGAGGCGGTTGAAGCGGCGGCAATAATAAGCTTTAAAGTTGCGGATGATCCCTTGGTTGCACGGCTGAATTTTTGACGTAGTGTTGGGAGGAAGGTATAAAACCATTGTGTTCCGAAGGGTGATCCGGTCAGAAAGCCCATCGACGGGGACATGAGCGCTGCAGTTGTCGAGAATCAGCAACACCTTTCGGTTGGCCATACGACGGTCGAAGTACTTCAGCCATTCTAAGAAGATGATATGGGTCATCCAAGCTTTTGAGTTGTACCGATACTCGCATCCAAGGTTTGCCCGGTTGACGTTCTTGAAGCACCTGGGATTGGCGTACTTTCCGATGATCCAGAGGGGAAGCTTGTGGCTACCATCGCCGTTGCAGCAGACAACGACGATGATCCGTTCCTTATTTTGTTTACGACCCTCGAGTTGCCGAGTCGCGAGAGAGTTATCCGCCTGACATTTGCCGGTGCGGTCAGCATTAGCCATCAAAGGCGCAAGTGCGGACAAATGCACTTACCTGCATCCGGAAGAAGAGGCCAGTCTCATCCATATTGTAAATATCTTTCCATTCGAACTTGTCGATCGTTTTGTGTAGGCGTGGAAGACTATCCGCAATGACATCTGTGTTCACACTGCCGCTCTCTCCAAAACACATGTACGAATGGATGCCATGTCGCTTCTTGAACGCTTCCAGCCAGCT